>OZ025291.1:69136884-70380405 GCA_964019185.1 Maratus speculifer
AATTTATGATTTTTTTTTCTTTTTTATAGGGATTAAGACTGAATTTAATTCAACTGAAATTTTTAAAAAGGAAGTTATTAATAGTTTTCTTGTGCCTTTTTTATTTTAACTGTTTTAAATCTATGTATTCATAGTTCTTATTTTTGCATTTTAGCACTCTTATTTGATATATTTTTTTATCTTTTGTGTTTACATTTTTTTTAATACATATAATTTCATTTCAATAATAGGTTACATTGAATCTTCCTTTTTATAGTAACCTTGGCATAACTCTGGTTAAAAAAAAAAAAAAAAAAAAAAAAAAAAAAAAAAAATTGCAGTATTTTACAAAATATTATAAACTTGGTAATAAATAGCAAAATTTGTTATCTGCATATAGATTTAGAGTTTATGAGTTCTTATATTTCTTCAGCTGCTGAAATTACCAATATTTTTCTCTGCAATTCACCATTGATGAAAATAAATGCGATAGTTTTATGCTTAAGGAAAAGTATTTTACATTTTAAAAGAATCTACAAGTAGTATATTATCTTATTTTATGTAATGTATTGGCTGGTGAAAAACATTTAATTCATGTCCTCATTGTAGATTTGCTATTTTATTCACATATCTAGGTTGCAGTCATATTTATGACTAATAAAATATTATTGAAAATCTACATTGATTTCAATTAAGTATATCAGCTCAAAATCTACAAAAATTTTTCTTCTTCAATGCCTGATCTTGCTTTTTGATCAAACACGTGTCATATTTCAAAGTAAAGGCAAGGGGTTTATTGCTTTAATATTTTTAATTGATATCTGAGCTTTTGACAAAGAGCCAGTTTTGGTTACAAACAAAATGAGAAATTTTGGCAAAATGTGCTTAGCTCCTGAGAAAATAACTACACTAGTAAGTCATTTTGGAAAGTCAAAAGAAAAACCCTGAATTCATTATTCTTTCTTTTAAAAGTGGATGAAATTGATTTACTGCTGATGAAAATGAAGTCAAAAGTTTTGTTTTTATAGTAGCAGAATAGAAAGAATAAGTTTCACAGTCTCATGAAAAAGGAAGTCTATTTTTGGTTCTAATTTGGCACATTATTAAACAATGTATTTTTTTTTTTTTTTTTTTTTTTTTTTTTTTTTTTTTTATAAACATGGATTATATTTAGCTGTTAATTTGTTCTTCACTATAGTAATCAGTCATATTATTGAAGCTTGTTTGTAGACTATTGCACTAAGTTTTTAAGATTGTTCTGTTTTTTTATAGGTGCATATTTTGCAGTTATTGTCTCAGGCAGAAAATATATACGTATATCCAAGAGCAAGCATACATAAGAATAATTATGCTTTTTACTGACACAGTTTTTGCTGTTGTGAGATGAAACTTTTCCTTGGCACATTTCATTTGTAAAAATTTGGTATTTGTCTTATTTTATTTTAGCATGAGTTGAGTAAATTAAGAGACAATGTTTGGCATAATCACATGAAGATAATATTTAGCTTTGGCATAGTCATGTAAGTCTTTTTTAAGGGTTGGAATTCTCTCTTGGATAAAGATATTAATTCATTATTTAATTATCCTGATGAACTTATAAATAATGTAATGTTTGGTTGGTGGAAAGAATTCACTTGAGCTTTGTTGCAGACTGATTTATTTTAATCACTTGTTTAGGTTACAGTCATAATCGTAGGTTATATGTAGTTGTAGGGGGTCCAATCATATTAGGAGGTGGCTCCAAAAACCATATTATTGAATTACTACACTGTCATCAATCAAGTGGACCAGCTCAACATTTTCAAAATATGTTTCTTTTATACATGCTCTTACTTGCTTTTTGATCCAGCACACAGTGTTTTTCTGCAGGGAGAAAAGGTGACAATTGCCTGGAAACTACTTTCTGACAAGGAGCAAACCCTAAGCATAACTGAAATCAAAGATTCTTGCATTTTGAATCTTAAAGTTGTTTCCTATTTAATATCTTAAAGTAATAATGCTAGGCTGGAAAATAAACTTATCAAGAGCAAATTCAATTTTGTGCATTGGCTTTTAAAGTTTAAAAAGAATTTGTAAGTTTTAAATAATTTTGAATTTTATAAAGGTTTTATTTTCTTCTACTTTCATATATTAAATGATATAATTTTGCAAATTACCTCTATGTTTCAAGCTGTGAATGTGTTACCAGAAAGTGTTAGTGAAAATCATTCTTTTTTTTATCATAGCCCTTTCCTCTGTTTTGCCAAAACTTATAAAAAGAAGGCACTCATTTATTTTATAATGTATGTTTTTTCTTTTACTCTTATAAAATCAGAGAGTGAAATTAACATTCCAACATAGATCTTTTTTTATGATATTTTACTATTTTTCATCTCATTCTTCTATTTTATAGAAATTTATATCTCGAATTCTTGCCTCATACTCTCAACAAGCCATGTGGATGATGATGGCTGTATCAAAAGTGGGTTTTTAATTTTTACTTTTAATTTTAATGTCATCAGTTTCTATGATAATGTTCATGTTATACATTCATACTATAATTCATACATATAATTTACATTATACATACACTCATATAAATGTATAATTGAGAGCACTGATTTCAACCAACAGGTGGCACTCAATTTTAATAATTTCTCTGACAGCCAATTTCAGTGTGTTTTGGGATTGAATATTACCAGATTTGATATGCATAAATTTTTAATTTGAGGTTAATAATATACATATATCAATTTACTTTTAATATTCATCAGGAATCGTTTTTATACTGTGCTTTTTTTATCCACTGATCATTTTTACATTGTGTAAAATTTTAAGAAATGTATTATTCTTTGTAATCATTAATGTGTAATTATTAACAATTTCATTGCTTTAATATTTTTTTTTACCAATTTTTACTGTTTATATATTTTTTTTCAATTTATTTTTGTTGTTGTTGTTGTTATTCAAAGTATTAATAAAATAACTATTTGAATATAAAATACCTATAAGAAAAATTATCAAGAAGAATGCCAAAGTATTGAATACTTTCTTTATTCTTGCATTAGAATATCTGTGTTTAAATAAAGCTGTGTGCATTGTTTAATGACAATTTAATAAAAATAACTATCTGACATATTTTCTGGAGTAATTTTTAAAAATTGACTTGCATAATTAGTAAAAAAAAAAAAAAAAAAAAAAAATTGTACAGTGTTTTTTACACTTATGATCTCTTTTTAATCTCCTTTAAAAATGGTTCCCCAAAGTCTTATTTTTAAATAAAAATGGTCTTCTTTTCCCTTTTTAAGAGGACTAAAGTGTATTGGGAATCCTTCTAACTTCTGCAAATTGTACAAACTTTTGTGATTGACTGTTAAGTTTTCATTTCAATTTAAAAAAGCGCCAATTTTACTTTTGTTGAATAGCAAAGTAAGTGGATGATTTTGGTGGCTAATGCATTTAGAGGCATATTTTATTGGATGAGTTTTAAAACTTAAAGTTGATTTTTTTTTTTTTTTTTTTTATGGTAATTGTACTTAAAGGCCATCAATATGGTGGAACAATTATGTTTGAAGATGTAAATATTTCCAAGTTGCTTATGTTTATATGGTTACTTATGTTTATATGGTTTTTAAAAGTAATCAAATTCAGGTTAGCCCTTCTTCAATTGTTCAACTTGTTTTAATTTTGGAACTAAAGCAATGATCTTATTTGTACTTCATTCAGCAAAATAAAGACATCTTCATGACAGTTTATGTTATCATCATTTATGCTGTACTTAATTTATTTACTGTAAGTACAATCTTGTATGTTTACTTACTTTAGTTACAAACATTGAAATTTGAAAAGAAAAGAACATGCTGAGGGAATTTTAGAATTATTTTATGCACAGATTTATTCACAAAAGTAAGGACTCAGTTCTAATATTTTTACAAGTAATAGATATTGCAAGGTGTAATCTATTTTTCATCATTCTGCTATATTGATAATTTTGTATTTTTAACATGCCTTCTGGAAAACAGAAGAGGCACACCATAACAAACTGAGGGTATGGGCCCAGAAGCACTTACACTGTGAATAACCAGAATGGAGTAATTTAGGAATGAAAAACTTGAAACTAGTTTTATTGAAAATGTATTTTTCAAGTATCTTAGTGTTTATAAATGTGCTTAAAATTTTTTATATGTCTAATGCTTGTATCTATTTATTGTTTTAAGTAAAGTAAATTAATGGCTAGTGCACGAGATATAGTGATTACTAGTTAAAAACATTAAGTTTCTGACACCTGATTAGAAAATCAGGAGTTATGCAATGTCTAAAATGTAATATCATATTTTTTTTTCGTCCTTTAAATAGTCTTCACATGCTACCCGAATTAAAAGGTGCAAGCAAATTTTTCAAGAAGCTATTTTGTTGAGTCCAGCTTTGGCAAAATTTATAAGTGATATCATTCGACTAGCTGATAAATTAATTGAACTCAGTAACAAAAATGTTGGTGATACCAGTTCTTTGAGCCTCTGTGAAAATTTTCCCAGTTTGATAAAACTCATTGAAGAAAGGTGAGTATTTTTATGACAGTCTAAAATAATATCAAACAGATATCCCCAGTTTTATTATTTTGTATAAGGCCAAGTACAGGGTGGTCATAAAAAAAACTTTGCCGATATTTGGAGCTCTAGCGGCCAGTCCGCTCAACCGATCGAAATGAAATTTCAGACTTAGCTATTTAAAGGGTATGACCTCAAGATTCTGTGAACGGCAACAAAATGGCGCTCACGGTTATAGTTACAGAAACTCAAAAATTTCCAATGGCAACAGCCATTTTTTTTCATCGCAAAATGCTCAGCGCATGCGAAAACCCTAAAAAGCGTTGTAACCGTACGTGTATCGCAAGAAACGGACATGTTATGCACGCACAAAAAACTGTTCTGCGAATCATCCCCCCCCCATAGGAAAAAGTCAATTGGAACGCTAGGAGGAAATTTGCACATGACACAGAGTCAGTACACTAGTCTCTGATTACAATACAGATCGGAGAAAATAAAACTTTTATTTTGATTACACATTTTCCACATGGGTGCCATCACAGGCAATTGCATGGTGATGGCACCCATGTGGAAAATGTGTAATCAAGATAAAAAAATTTATTTTCTTCGATCTGTATTGTAATCAGAGATTAGTGTAGTGACTCTGTGTCATATGCAAATTTCCTCCTTGCCCCCAAACGACTTTTGTCTATGGGAGGGAGGATTCCCAGAACGGTTTTTTGTGCGTGCATAACATGTCTGTTTCTTGCGATACACGTACGGTTCCAACGCTCTTTAGGGTTTTCGCATGCACTGAGCATTTTCCAATGAAAAAAAATGGGTGTTGCCATTGGAAATTTTCGAGTTTCTGTAACTATAACCGTAACTGTGAGCGCCATTTTGTTGCTGTTCACAGAATTTCAAGCTCATACCTTTGAATAGCTATATCTGAAATTTCACCTCGATCGGTTGAGCGGACTGGCCGCTAGAGCTCCATATATTGGCAAAGTTTTTTTATGACCACCCTGTACATTATATTATATAAGGCTAAGCATATCTGTGCATAATGCATATGCCATTTTGCGAATGGCAACACTTCCCTGCAATTTCAGTATTGCAATTTTCTCTATTGCAAATTTTACACTTCTAAACATCGCACATTTTTAATTTTTATACCGTCGTATAAAGAAAAAAAAATATTCTTTTAAATGCAATGTTTGAAAGCTGTATCTCAATTTATTTTTGAGACATTAATTTTTTTATAGTTTATTTTGTACCAACATTTTAATTGTGGCAACAAAATCATTTTATTTTCTTTTAAAATTGAAAAAATAAAAAAAAGAAATTAAAATTCGCAACTGTTTTCAATGCAATTTTGGTTTTGCAATTTTCAGTACTGCAAATTTTACACTTCTAACCATCGTGCATTTTAAACTTTTACATCGTCGTATAGAGAAAAAAATTTACTTTTAAATGCAATTTGTTTCAAAGCTGTATCTCAATTTATTTTTGAGATATAATTTTTTTTTATAATTATAATAACCAATTTTGTAATTGTGGCAACAGAATCACTCCATTTTCTCCTAAAATTGAAAAAGAAAAAAAATGGAAATTAAAATGCATATACTATTCCAAAAACATAATCTGTTATAAAATTAGGTGAATTTCGATTTTACTTCATTTAATAATTTAGATAATTGATGTTTATTGATTTTGGTTATTTTAGCTTAAAAGTTGCTTAAAAGTTTTGCTTATTTGTTTGAGAGTTAGGCTAACCAATATAAGATGTATTTTTTACTGTAACTAATTTTGCAGATTTATTATAAATCAATGAAACAGTTCTTTCTTAAAAATGTTCTTTCATCCAATTTCGATGGGTTTCACCGCGTATTCAAATTTTCAAATTGATTGACAATATATATATTTTTTTTAAGCAGTGTATTAAATTTATACTTTGTATACAAGGTGTTTAAAAACTATGTGTCAGAAATGTAAAGGCATGTAGAGGGAACCTACATAAACAGTTTTCATACAGAAAAATGGTTGCAGAAATGCATTATTGAGGCAGTAAAAGAAGTTGTTGAGTGAGACTAATAAATGCTCTTTGCTAATTTGTATCATTCTTTCTCTCACTGATTTAAAATAACATTCGCTATTATATCTATGCAGAGTTTGCTGACATGCATTTCATGTATCCAGTTACACAAGGAAATGGGTTGGCCGCTGAAAGAAAGATATTTGATGTGCAAGGAAACAAGTTGGAAGCTCAAAAGATTTACATGGAACAATTTCTGTATGGGATTCTGCTGGATCCCCGAACATTTAAACATCTTCATTGAGAGTTGTGCACAAATAGATCATTTTCCAGCCATAAAAACGGGCATTATATGATATCAGAGAATTCCTGCTGTGGAAGAAGCAGTATTATGCACAGAGGATAAGTTCGAGAGCTGTTGGTGTGAGTCATTTCTTTCCTTAATCCCAGACATGAAATGCATGTTAACAAGCTGTAATGATGCATGTTGTTTGAAATCTGTGAAGGAATGATGATTCCAGCGATTTTAAGCCAGCGAAGTACTTTTATCCATCAAAGTTAACAGCACCTTCTATTGCTTCAATGCTGTATTTCTGCGCCCACATTCCTGCATGAAATCTGCTTATTTAGGTCCCTTCTTCCTGCCTTTACTTTTCTGATATATACCTTTGAAACATATGCATAATAAAATTGTTCATTAAGCAATTGTTGAGTAAATATTTTAGTTTGTTTATTAATTTATGTCTTTGCAGAAGTTTCAGTCCAATTTTACTGCCAACTCAGTATCAAATGATTGTAACATTGCCAACTGGATTTTCTTGCAGTTCTGATCATAATCCTTTTCCGTTCTCACCTGTTTATTTTAAAAGTTTTGCAAATACGGTAATTCACATGCATTTTTTTCTTTATTTATTTCAGTTTTTGTAAATTTATTGAACATAATTCAAATTACTTTTTTATTTTTTAAAATTTAGGTTGAAGTATTTAACTCTTTACAAAAACCGAAGAAACTCACTGTAATTGGCTCGGATGGGAAACTATATCCTATGATGTGTAAACCAAAGGTTAGATTCTCTTGTTTTGCTGAAAATAACCTCTTCCTTTGGAGTCGGTTAATAATAGAAAGTTATTGCATTTATTAATATAGTAGAGCCCTGGTAGTTTGAAAATCTTGACAAACTAAATCAATCTTTATTTAATATTCTGTGTAAAACAATTGAAATGAGTCATGGTAATGAAATATAAAGTTATTATTAAAAACTAAATGTGTATTTTTATACTTTGAAAATGAAAAGAAAGAAAAATTGTTGACAGAGATGTAGTCGTAAAACTAGCAGAGGGTTATGCTCAAGGTAAGATTATACCCTAGACCTAGAGTATGTATACTATAAGTTTTCTTGAGAAACAGAGGATATACAGTGCTCCTTTAACGCATGATTAAGTTACATAAACTCAAAAATGAACCTAAACAAAATGCTCTTAAAAGTATTCAACCAATCAAAAGTTTGTATTTTCTTCCCTATGCTAGTTTTAGTGGGATTAGTTTCAGTTTCAGCTAGGTGGGGAGATCTATTAAATGGCTTAAGCTCAACAAGCCCCACCTAGCAGGGTGAAACAACTATGCTAAAAGCCCAACCATGGACTAAGACAGAAATGCCAAAAGGAAAGGAGAATCTCTGTAGATATTAAGGATGCACCGAATAGTGATTTTGGCCGAATGCCGAATATTCGGCCGACAGATGAACCGAATACCAAATATTCGGCTAGCCGAATAATAATTGTAGGGCCGAATACTGAATATTCGGCCAGCCGAATAGTTAACTATTCGGCCGAATACCGAATATTCGGCTTTCCAAATACTTTTTATATTTCAAAATTTAAAGGTGTTAAAATGTTACTTTTTAAAAGAGTTTTACATAATATTTAATAAAAAAAATTTACATTTTGATAAACAAGAGCTTTTTATAAGAACATTTAGTATTGAAAAAAATCTGCCTTCAGTTTTAAGAAGCGCAATTATGAAACTTTAATTAATAAAATTTTCTACGAATCAAAACAAACATCTTAAAATCAAATAATGAAAAAATGGCTGAAGAAAAATTTTACAATCTGATATTGTCCTTTTTAAATAACTCAAGGCAGATTTTTTTCAATATAAAGTACAAATACTTTCAACTTAATTCTGAATAAAAGCATGTTTGGCTCATAGTTCTTTTCTTATGAATGGTGGTATTTTCCACCCTTCTCATCATATATTTTACAGATATCAAAGCATGTGAGTTGAAATTATGTTATCTTATTCATTGTTAATGTAATAAACGAACACACAAGTTTTGACCTGGAGTGAGATGAAATACAATGTACTTATGACTCAATAAGTTGATTATGATTATGGTTTCATGAACAAAAATTGTCTGCCTTGATAGCTATTACTAATCTCAAAAGTTTTTCTTTTTTTACTTTTAAAGGACTTTTATTTGGGGAAAAGCAAGAAACAGATTATTTACTAAACAAAATTTAGAAATTTGTATCTGCACATTATTTATTCTTAAGGAGAATCCTAATAAATCACCATTTTAATCCTTCTCATGGTTAATTTTCTTAAGTTATACTTTACAAACAACAAATAAATAATGTAAAAACATTCTATTTTATTTAAAATGATTTTGTTTCTAATTATTTTAAATATAAATTAAAAAATTGACAGTTAAAAGTAGAAATAATGAAAAGTTTTTGAAAGAATATAGTATAGTCATAAGAGTAATGAAAGAATATAATTTAAACATAATGACAACACATAGCCCTAGCTATTCAGTGCGTGCTCAAAAAGTAAACATAATTGAAGAATTCTTCACAGTGATAAATACAAAATTATATGTACAATATAAATAATTAAGATAAACCTACGAGCATATTCATAACCAGAAGTTGCAATAATCATATTTCTAACTTAAATAATACTTAATGATGATAAATTTTCTTAGCTCTCAAAAAATAAAACAGTAATAAGTTAACACAATTTAGAGGTAATTAAATGGAATGAATAAAATGAACAGAATAATATAAGTAAGAGTAATAAAATAAGAACAAAAACATGATAATGTAAAACTTGTTAAGTAATTTTGCTAATGATAATTTAGTAGATTAGAGTTCTATTTAAAAAATGTTCTTATGGTATTCTAAATATCCTCATCATCTATTAAATCCAATGGTGGCATTTGAAAAAGCCCTTGATTTCTTTCCAATAATGTTATACAGTCTATAATTTTTTGAACTAATGCAGGTTGTTTTAATATCAGTTGGAACCATGATGAAAGGGATATATTTCGAGATCGTCTAAGATGATAAATTGAAGTTAAAGAGAATTCAGTTATATAATGCAAAGAGGAACCTATTTTTCCACAGGTACATCTTGGGGAATATTCCGATTTAAAAAAGGTACTGCAGGAAAGATCCATGGTTTGACGCTAATAAATATAAATTTCTATGTGATAACAACGGATTTTCAGAAATTGTTGGTATTAATTGAAAAGTGAATCTGCCTCTGTCATCTGTATTCCATATATCTTGCCAGTCACGTATAAGTTTTAGTTTTAATTGGCGCTTTAAATATGATGGTGGAAAGGGAATAAATTCTTGTTTTGTGTCTAAATCTGTTATTGCTGCTTTCGCTGTTCATCTGCTTTTTCGTTTCCATAATTTCCAGAATGACTTTTTAACCATGAAAAATAAACTATTTTTGTTGTGTTTTGAAGTAGCTTAATGATTTCTTGAGCTATTGCTATTTTTGATGTTAAATCTTCTAAGGCATAAAGACTAGAGAGACTATCAGTATGTATTTTTGCAGTATTATAATCAGTTTGAAGGAACCAGTTTAGTGCTTTAAATATTGCTGTTAATTCTGCTTGAAATAGCAAAAATTGCATCGCCGCCAAGCAGAATGCGAAAAAACAAATAAATAAATAAATAAATGTGCCCGAGACAAAGTTTCAATTTGCCCCGCCACGGGGGCCACCAGAAGCTTTGCCTCGGTGCCTCTAAATTTATAGTTATGGCCCTGATAGCCAGGATTAATGCAAATGTGTTCAGGCAAAAGTATTTTCTGAATCAAACATAGAGAAAAGTGACAAAGGCTTGGCAGGCCACAGATAATTGTTAGCAGGCTAAGTGTTATATTAAATTTATTATTGCCTGTTTTATGTTTATTTTTTAAAGAGGATATTAAAAATTTTCTTTTACCTATAGGATGACCTAAGGAAAGACTGTCGCCTAATGGAATTTAATAATTTGGTGAACAGGTACTTAAAAAGTGATCCTGAAGCTAGAAGACGCCAGCTATATATAAGAACATATGTAAGTTGATGTTTTTGTAATTATTAATCTGCTAAAAAACAATTTTTCAAAAGTGAAAAAAAAAGAGCAAAGCTAAAAAAAAAAAAAAGGAAAAGGTTAAAGTTCTAGCTAAAAAATGGTATGATATCAAATTTCCAAGCCTATATTATGGTTCTTATTTAACATTTTCCATTAAAAAAAATTACTTTTTGAATCGTGTATCTTTGTATATGTTGATAGAAATCCTTTTCTCCTATATTAAATACATCATAACGTGTTTCTGAAAATTAAAATTTTTTAAAATTATGTATGAGGGGCTTGACGGCCATCTTTTCATATTTTACACAAATTTTTGTCTATCCAATATCATAGTCAAAATCCAAAATTCAAAATTGTTACTTAAGCAGATATTTTAAGCTTTTTCTTTACAGTATTTTATTTACAGAACTATATCTCATAAAACAATAGTGATATGTAAGTTAATATTTTTGTAATTATTGATAGTGCTTCAATTAAGTCTTTTAAAAAAATATAAATTATAAAAGTGCATGTATATTGAAAAATATATACATGTATATTAATGTGAACTATTATTGGGTTTATATGCAGTGTTGAATTCAAGGGGCGGCTCAGGGGGGGGGGGGATTCCTTCTCTTAGCAACAAAATATCCCCCCCCCCAGAAGGGAAACAACTTTATTAAAAGCATTATGTTAGTGATTGTAGTAACTGAAAATAAATTTTATTATGGATATGAATGACATATCCTGTTCATTATCTCCACTATCTTGTTATTTAAAGTATGAAAAAATAAAAATAAAAAACTGGCATCTAATTTTTAATTATTCAAAGGACTTTAGCTTGCATATTGATCTTCACATTGTATCTTCTACTTAAAATAAATAAATAAATAAATCTGTTTTATTCTAAGCTTTTTATCTAGTTCATTCAACTTTTATCAAGATTTTTATATAATAAATTTGATGATAAAGATAATCATATGACTGACTATACAATTTTAACTAAGGATAAAACTTATCAACAACTATCTAATGTCTTTTTCTTTTAATGAAATAAACAGATATGTAATATTTTTCTCTTTAATTAAGGATAACCAGCATTTATTATATTTATAAATATTTTTTTTCTTAATCAAAACAACTTGTTACAAAAAGAAATATCACAATGACAGTAATATGAATGTTATAATAATAATAATAAGATGTTATATAAACTAGACATTATACGTCACCACAGCGTATCCACTTAAAGGGTATCCCCATAAAATGTTAGTTTTAGAAAAAGTGTTTTAGAAAATAAATGGAGTAATTACAGTTATAAATTAAAATGTCCTTTCCCTCACATTTTCAAACAGTTCTTAAATACATATTCCTGCACTTTTTTTCTAAAATGAACCTTTTCTGAATCTACCTTTTGTATGTGAATATTTTTTATTGCATGCATTTTATGAAATATTTTATAGATCTTCATAGAGTTGTTTCACCTTTTCCCTGTCAAAAGTTTTATATTGAACTCAAAGTTTTATGTCTTTGTAACACTAACTTAAAATGAAATCTAAAATGGAACAGAGGGACAAAATAAAAGAGGATAAATGGCAGAAACATAAAATTTGTGCTAAAAAGTCACTGAATCTTGAAAAATACAAGGAGCTAAATGCCACAATATAATCAATTTGAGCCAATGATATAATCTAAAAAGTTTTCAAAAATCAAAATGTTACTTAGAAATAAACATTGATTCATTATGTATTCATTTGTTTTTGTGTTTAAAAATCATCAGTAGATAACTAAATCGTGTGTAATGAGAATCGTGTATCATAATAGTAATTTTATTGGTAGTACTTAATAATTTCTACTGTTTAAAATAAGAAGTAGCTATGATGATGATTTAAAAATTATACACTCAATGACACTTACAATTTTTTTTTTTTTTTTTTTTTTTTTTTTTTGTCGTAAAAATGGTCAGAATATTTTATACTATAATACAAGCAGAAATTGTGTGTGTATGTAGATTTTATCTTAAAAAAAGGTTCTAACAATTTCAACAAAATTTTGTATTTTACCATTTTCAGGCACAAAAAGACTGTTGGGCTTGGTCACATATTCGAGAAAAATTGATTAGTGGGTCATAATGTGTCAGGGTCAAGCTAATTATATTTAAAAAATAGCTTGATAAATTTTAACTAAATTTTGTATCCTAATGTTTTTTGGTACGTGAAATCTATTAGGCAGATTATCTATTAGATCACATGTTCGAGAAATTTCGATTAGTGGATCATGTTGAGTCAAGTCAAATTTATCTAAAAAATGGCTCATGATTTTGACTAAATTTTGTATTCTTCCATTTTTGATTATAATGAGACCATAGGGTTGAGTCGCATGTTAGAAAAAATTCGATTTGTGGATCATTTTTGGATTATTTCTTGTCATACTGATTTTATCTAGAAAAAGGCTCTAAGTATTTTGACTAAATTTTGTATTATATCCTATTAGGTCATGAGAAAATTATTGGTCTTGGTCACATGTTCAAGAAAATTGGATAAGTGGGTTATTTTGGATTATAATGGGTCAGAGTCAATCTAATATCTAAAAATGTCTTAATTGATTTTAACTTAATTTTGAATCCAAATGTTTTTTGGCACATGAAAACTATTACTGGGCTAGGTCACGTGTTCAGGAAATTTCCATTAGTGAATCATGATGGGTCAAACCAATTTTATAAAAAACAAGTAAGAAAAATCATGTGTTGAGCATAGATTATGAAACATTTTCCAACATTTCTGAAATCTTCAACAAAACTTCATTATTTAGGGTAATAAGGTGTTACTGTTCATAGTTAAATATGTATCCCAATACTTTTGAACAGTCCTGTATTTGATTGGTCAATTGATATATACTATATAATGGGGAAATTTTGTTTAGCAAGAAAATGCCTAACAGGTTCAAATTTCTCTTTCAGCAATTTGTACTAACAGATGGAAACATACTTGAATACTTTAGTTCAGCCCTGTAGTTTACATAGTACCTTTATTACATGCCAGTATTTAGCTAAAATGTAGTTCAAACTAAAATAGTTTTAAAATTACTGAAATCACATTTCCAGAAATTATAATCCATAGGCAATTATGTGTATCTAATTCTTTGCATGGCCCTGTATATCATTTTATCTATATTCTACAAGCATTTCTTGGTAAACTGAATGCAGTTTAGCATAAAAATGCATACTTAATTAAAAACCACCCTTAAGTAAATTAAGCTCATATTCACTAACATTTAGGAACTTTTTTCTGTAACCCTGTATATGAAGTAACCATTTGATATGCTTTAATTTACTGAAACTTAAAAACGCATATCATAGTTAAAATTTAATTTTATCCATCCATCAGACATTATAGATAATATACAGTACTTCAGATAGAATATACTAATTGAAATCTTTTGTGTGTGTCTGTAAATACTATGGACTTCATATTATGCATGACTTATATTGTATAACTTATATTAAGCTGATATTTATAACTTATATTTTATATTAATTTTCAGCGATATATATCAACTTTATTATACATGAAATAATTTAATATAATTAAAATATATTATAAACAGTTCCCCTTTTACCATTTTGTAATGGAATTCTTTTGTAAGGTCCTGTAAATGAGTAATAACATTATTTTCACCACATATTTTACAGAATGCATATTTTAATGCACTTTGTGAATGCCTCTAAATTTTAATGTGTTTGCTAGGGTATAACATCTTTAAAATTCATTTGAAACTGTTTTTTCTCATAGGCTATAATGTAACAGAAAACTTTTTGACTGTCCCTGTAAAATAAACTAATTGTGCTAGAAACTTCATTTGTAATAAGATTTGTGTTGGGTAAATGTCAATAGTTTCCAAAACTTTCAGAGCAATCTGAGTATATTTATGAGAGTTAGAACATGTACAGACAGTTAGGCAAACCAAAATCATAAACCCTTATCAACTTTGTTGGAAAGTGTTATAAATAGCTATAATGATTTTGACTAAATGTAGTATTCTACCATTTTGGATCACAAGATGACCATTGGGCTGAGACATATGTTATGAAAATTAGTAGGTCATGCTAATTTTGTCTAAAAAATAGCTCAAGCAATTTTGACTAAATTTTGTATTTATCCTTTTTGGGCATAAGAATACTATTAGGCAAGGTCACATGCTCAAAAAAAATTTGATTAGTGGGTCATTTTGGGCCACAATGTGTCAGAATCAAGCTAATTTTATCTAAGAAATTGCTCAAACTATTTTGATAAAATTTCATATTATGCAGTTTCCAGGCATGAAAAGATGATTTTGATAGATTTAAGTTTGTGAAATTTTGACTAAGGGGTCATTATGGGTCAAGCTAATTTTCTAGAAAAAGACTTGAAAGATTTTGAATAATTTTTTTATTCTGTTGTTTAGGTGATCAAGAAGACCATTGAGTTACGTAACATGTTTGACAAAATTCAATTAATGAATCATTTTGGGGTCATTGGGCTAGGTTACATATTCAAGGAATTTCAATTAGTGGATCATTATGGGTCTGGGTCCAGTTAATAGTATTTAAAATAGGCTCAAACAATATTGAGAAAATTTTATATTATGCCATTTTTGGCCACAAGATCACTGGGCTAGATCGCATGTTTGAGAAGTTTCAATCCATGAGTCATTTTTGGGTCACTATAGTTCAAGCTAATTTTATCTGAAATGCAGCTTTAATGTTTTTTACCTGTATTGATATTTTACCCTTTTTAGCTTTCAAAAGACCACTGGGTTATGTCCCATATTTGAAAAAATTATATTAGTGGATCATTTCGGGGGTCATTGCAGGTCAAGCTAATTTTATCTAAGAAACATCTTAAACACTTGATTAAATTTCATAGTCTCATTTTTTTTATTACCTGAAAGACCATTGAGCTAAATCACATGTTTGAACAAATTATTAGTGACTCATTTTATGTAACTATGGGCTAGAATCACAAAGCTGAATTGGCAGTATTTGACAAAATATAGGTGACATTTGGCTGAAAAATTGACTTATGTGTACTAAAATACATGCTTGACAGCAAATGAAAGAATGTCACCAAATTTGGCAAAAAAAATTGGCTTTCAGAATGTTAAGAAATTTTTTAGACATTCTTAATAAGTATCAAGGTCAGGGATGAGGAATTTTTCAAAAATCTTACTTGCCAAGTATTTATTTCACCTGCCTGCAAGATGCAACACACACACACAGTTGAAGTGAAAATAGCTATAAAATAATCACACGTGATTACAGATGAAATTACTATTACTACAATGCATTTTCATAATTCTTTTATTCTTTCATAATTCTCTTTATTTCTTAATATTAAGAAATAAATGCAACAGAGGTAAGCTTACTATAAGATAGAACTTAGTACCATATTTACACTGTAATAATTTGAAAAGTTAAAATATTTAGATTTAAAGAATGTTTCTGATAATGTCTCTATTGCCTACTGTTTGTTTTTCAAAAACTAAAAATGCACTCACCTTGCCAGAAAATCCACTCACCATTAGCAAGCAAAATTATTTATTTCCCCACCCCTGAACAAGATGTATGGTTAAACCAGAGTAAAACTTGAAATGTGATTTGGATTGATATCCTTTTGTTGTACATGTGTAAATAATGTAAAATTTATAAACATGTATATACATATATAGTTTTCATATTAATTGTTTTTGTAAATAATACTATTATAAAAAACATGCTTTATAGCAATAATATTAATATAATGATGCAGTGAGAATAGTATGTGAGAATAGTATGCTTGAACAGAAAGTAAATTTTGACTGAGCTAAGCTCGGTTGCCCATGCTAATTAATATTTAAGTAATTAACAGAAATTTATCTTACTTTTCTTTATTTATAATTATAACTTTGTTTTTTACTGAGTACTGAAATATACAGTGAAAGATGGTTTGAAATAGGTGAATCCATGTTTGTTAAAAAATCAGAAGAGGAAGAAAATTGTATTTTGCATTGGTCCTCAATGTATTCATATGTAAAAATTCAAAACAAAGAATCATTCAGTAAAAATCTTGAGAATATTCAAAACTTTTGTAATAATTAGAGCAAGTTTTGCAAAATTTACAAGTTGAAAACTATGCCATCAGAGTACTAAAAGCCATCTTTCCCAAAGAATGGAATTCTTGAATAAAACCATCTTAATAAAAATAAATAATTATCATATTACTTCTAGCACCATATTAAATCTAGCTTACTTTAGGATACATGTGTCATACCATTTATTATGCTAACAAAGCTCAAATCACATCATCATCAGATTATTATTATTTAAAATATTATTAAATAATTATTATTTAAAATAAAAATTAAAGTAAAATAAAACAAATTATTTAAAATAATTCTAAGAAAAAAGAAATAAGATTTTTCATTAGTGAGGCTATGTTTCATACTTCTTCTGGACTCTTCATGAAAGACATTTTTTAGTTGTCTTCTTCTCGTCTTTTTTTTTTTACATTTCTGTATTCTTCAATGCTGCTATATTAAAAATAATGTCTTGCACATGAGATTATGGCTTTTTTTAGTGAGGGGGAGACGGCACTTTTTGTACAGTTTACCCATTAAAAAAAAACTGAATTTTAAAACTTTGGCAGCATACTATTGGCACATCTGTTCCAAATCCTATTCTTCCTTTTACTTTGCTTTGCTGGAATACCCATGTAATAAGTATAGTAATGTAAAATGCAAGTTATTTTTGTCTAGCAATTCTTATTGGATTATCATGTTTCATTTATAAAACTTATTCCTTGCAGACTGTTGTGCCTTTAAATGAAGAGTGTGGCCTCATTGAGTGGGTTCCAAACCTGAATGGATTAAGAAATATTTTGTCCCGAATGTACAAATTGAAAGGTATATTTGTTAATGGAAGAGAGATTCGTGCTATTATGCCTGCAAAAACAGCTACATTTGAGTAAGGAAAGGATTATTTATTTATTAATTTTTCTGTCTATAGTTATTTGCTACTTTGTGCTTTGTTTTTTTATTATTATTATTTCTTTCTCTATATGTTTCCATTATTTGTTTATTTCTGATCTCAAAGATTGTATTTATCCCTGTGTAATTTGTAGCAATAGAACATAATAATAATCTTTTAAAACAAAAAGGCCAGATAACAGAATCAAGATATCTGAATTCAGCTGAAATATATGTCCATCTTTATTAGAATAAGAAAAGAA
The DNA here is from genome assembly GCA_964019185.1 of Maratus speculifer. NCBI lineage: Eukaryota > Metazoa > Arthropoda > Arachnida > Araneae > Salticidae > Maratus > Maratus speculifer. Next base: position 69,154,998 of record OZ025291.1, read on the forward strand.
GAGTGTCATCTTCTTAGTTTATTATGTACTTTAGGCCAGGCAAATATTGCCAAATTCTAGAATGTGGGTTGTAATAGCTTGAAGAAAACTTCTAATCTGAATATGTGGCATGTGTGCATGCAACCACTTTTTAATTCATAAAGATACTCAAATGGAAACAATGTACTGTATATTTCTATGTATAAGCCACTATGACTTTTCAGGAAAAAATTGACAAAATCAAAAACCCATACATAAGCCAATATTGAAAAATTCAATGATCTAAAACTAATAGAAATATTAAATAGTTTCTTAGACATTATTGTAACTTTCAATGTGATAACAATGCACTCTATATTTCATACTTCTTCATTTCCACTAAATGATTGAGATAGCAATTTGAGAAAGAGATGAATTGAAAAATACTTTGTTCTTCATAGAAACTTGTTTCCAAAAGGCTAAAAATATTTAACATAAAAATTAGAAGCTACTCCCACTTCCATGTTCATGTCATATGTGAATCAATCTCGATTAACTTCACGAACAGACCATAACAGACAGTCGTGTGATAACTGTTTTCATTTTTATTTTATGACTGCCCATAGAAACTGGATATCTGATGTGAACTTCTGCTTAAAAATTTTTTTAGCAGATAATCTGCACTTACATTTTTTAGACTTTTTAACAAATAATTTGCTGGTTATAGGCTGGAAAATACAGTAATAACTTCAGAATTTGTCGCCTGCATTTTGAAACAATGATGCTCTACCTTCCAAAGAATATTTATCATTATTTCTAGTATGATTTATTTATCAAAGTGTCCTTGACTTTGATAAATATACACAGGTATTCTTTTGCAAACAGATGCTTTTTTGTTTGCAAAAAAAAAAAAGCAAAAATCAAAATTTTGTGATGGAGATAGTTAATTCTGGAAATTGATTGTTTTAAAATGGATGGCTAATGCAGTGAAATTTAGTGATCACAGCAAAAAATTTAGTTGTCATGTGAGAATTGCCAACTGTGAATGTGTACCTATTCTAAATATGCTTAAATATTTTGGTGTGCAGCAAATACTCAGCATATCTGAAATATCAGTAAATCAATTTCGAATTGTGATTTAACGTATGTGTCATTAACATTGTCATTTTTTATACAATTGGCTGATAATATGATAATAAACCAAAATGAAATGTATTTTGAGGTTTGGGGAAATTCAACCATGCTGAATTGAATATGTTGTTTTTCAAATTGTTAATATTATTATTAAAAAGTAATTTGTAATACTAAGCCAATTGAACTTAAAATATGGATGTGCATTATCTTTGGACTTTTACAAAGTACTATATTTATTTATTTAATACATCATCTATATCTAAATAACCATTTCTCTTTGCCATTAATTAATTAGTCCAATAAAAAAAAAATCATTAATCAGTAAAATTACAGTGTTGCCTTTGAACTTTTAAAAATTATAATTCATTTTAATATGTATATGATCTTTTTTGACAAAATAGAATGCATTCATAACAAACATTTCATGGATAAAAAGTTTTTTTTTTTTTCTTTTCCCCTTAAACTGTAAAATGTGTTTTCCTGACAAAGAAGCATTTATTCCTTCAAAGTATGTTTCATTGAATTGTTTAAAGCTATCAATTTGTTTTAATTTCTTGTGTTAAATTTCATTTCATAGTTTTATTTTTAGCTAATTAATTTTTACTCAACTTTCTAACAAAAAAAGTTTTTAGTACTTATAATACTATCTTATATTTTTTATTTCAGTCAGAAACTCCACATATTCAAGACTAAATTTTTACCAAGATTTCCTCCTGTATTCCATGATTGGTTTTTGATAACTTTTCCTGATCCAACTGCATGGTTTGTTTATTTTTATTTTTTAATATGCATTTATTTATTTTAAAATACAATTAAGTGAAATTTAGATATTTTGCTCTTTCCTCTTTTATCTTTCCCCTTTTTATTCTCTTTCCATTTCTTTGATGTGCACACATGCAAAAATTTAGACCCATGCAATATGAATAAATTAATATTCTACTGACCCCCAGAACAATATGTTCCTAGCCCCAGAAAGTTTGAGATTTTCTGCTTTCAGTCATCAAAAAGTGCAATTTCCTTTCCAAAACTCTATAATGCATACTTCTGAAGCCTCAGAAATCACTCTTGCATAAAAGTGTGTGAATTTTACACTGCTGAAATGCATGGTGCCATTGAATGAATAAGCCTGCGAATGATATTTCTTTCATTTTGAAGTGGTTATGTCATGAATTATTCTCAAAAATTGTTAAGATGTATTTCCAATTTACTTGCTGTTTTAGTTAATATAACAAATTTTTAATCTGGGAACTTTACAATGAGAAAGAAATTTCATGAAATGTTTGTCAAATGAGCCAGTAACAATTTTGCTTCAGTACACATGTTAGTAAGTGAATTTTTACAAAGATGGTGTGAAAAAAAGGTAGTATTTGTTCTTTCAGTGCTGATTTAGTGTCTTATAAAGGGTATAAGGGAACTCAGTTTAGAGTTCATGAAACGTCTCCAGAATATCACAGATCCATCCCTTGCTTGTATCACGTGTTGAATGCAGTCTTCATCAAAAGCTTTATTTCATCTGTGTTTTACTCTGCATCATTGTAGAGGCAAAAATGATACTTATTAGAGCAGATGACACATTTCCAGCACTTTACACTCAAGTTTTTATGAAATTTAGCCCATTGCATGTGTGCCTTTTTGTGTGCACATATTAGCATTGAAGATTTCCAATGCTAATATGTACACACATATTGCTTATAATTTTTTAAGCTGTTGCATACAGTTGCATCTGTTTAACCATTATCATTTATCTGTGAAAGTTCTAATTTTTGGTATGGTATGTATGCTTTAATAAATGAATTTTTTTTAATTGATAATTAAATATTTACTTCATTTTATTACTAAATATTGAATCTCCTTCACAGTGAAGGAATCCAAACTTAAATTATGAAACATTTTATGTAATTTAAACTTTAAACGTTATTTAATGTTACAATTTAAAATAAAATTTAAATTTATATAATATACTAATTACAAAACTTTAATGTTTTCTTGAGAGCTAAAGTATGAAAACAACATGTGCCTTAAGAAACACATTTTTATCTTAGATTTGCATCACATTCCTTATCTTTTAAGCATTATACGAGACAATTAAAGTTTTTCCATCCATTTCTATCCTATGAAAATATGCTGTTGTGGTTTGGTCATTTTTTCACTCACTTGGAAAAATTGAATTTGTATGATAACTTTGCTTAATCAGTTTGATTGAGTTAAAAGCAATAGTATATCTACATCCCTGTCATTTAAATGGAGTTCCATTCCATTATCTGTGATTTTTTTTTTTCTGTAGAGCTGTCCACATGACAAAACAAATGTTGTTATCAAAAAGATTATCTGAGCGAAATATGTCTGCTAAGGTAGCTCAAACAACAACAAAAATTGACAATATAAGTCAAAGATTCTATGTTTAAATCCTGGCTTGGGCATTTTCTTATTCAGTTGAAAAAAATTAATTTGTTTAATTACCAGTTAATAATGGATGGCTGTTTGAAAATTGTATTTTTTGTTTATTTTTTATTTATTTTAGGTATCTTGCACGTTTGGCATATGCTCGTACAACAGCAGTTATGAGTATGGTTGGATATATTGTTGGTCTTGGTGACAGGCATGGAGAAAACATACTTTTTGATGCCAGTTGTGGTGATACTGTACATGTGGATTTAAATTGCCTCTTTAACAAAGTATAAGTTATTTAATATTTCATTTAATTCCTATTGTTATTTTTTCTGTAGTTGAATCTGCTTCAAGTAAGATAAATGTAATTGATTTTCTTCTACTTAGGGAGAAACTATGGAGTGCCCTGAAGTGGTTCCTTTTCGACTTACTCATAACATGGTTAGCGCTATGGTAAGAATTTTTACAGTCAATTTTGGCAGTTATTAATATTTGATAGCAGCAAAATAGAATTTAAGGAGAAGTGAATTTATGTACAAATTTCTCTATGTTTAAATATTGACAAAGCTTGATTATTTCTCTTGAATCATAATGAAAACACCATGTCTGAAATTGATTGCCAGCTGATCCAGTGACTGGTGTCCTTAGGATGGAACACCAGTTGCCAAAATGACAATCACTTTAAAAAATTTCTTAAAATGGACAATGGAGATTATAAACATGAAATAAGCAAATTGCAAATTCTTCCTGAGAAATCTGTGCACAATATAATTTTTAAACATATCAATATAAAAATATAGAAAAATTTAATAATTAACAAATTTGTTAATTTTATTGTACTGCTTTTTTTATTATTATTAATCAAGAATTCTTCCATTTAAGATAATTTTGAAACACTTGTATGCAATAAATTATAATAAAAATAAGTTAAAACTTTTTGCATGATTGATTTAGAGTGTGGATTCAGAAATTACTTTGTCTTGTTGTTTAATTATTTTAAGTCACATAGAATAAAAATGGTACTTTTTGAACTTTTTACAAAAATATCAAATATACAAAAAAAAAAAAAAAAAAAAAAAAAAAAAAAAAAAAAAAAAAACTTTATTTAATTAAATTTCAAAATGGCAGACTTGTTTTATTTTACAAATGTTTAATCTTCATAACTATTATTTACTTTTGATATCTTAATTTCTAACTATATGGTTATCGTCTAACAAGTTGATTTTTTTTTAAATGTTATTTTATACTTATTTTTTAAAAAAAGTTTCCAAACAAATTTCTCCAGCTAACAGAGTTTATTTTTTTATGTTATAATCACAAATATTTTATTTGTATTTTTAAAAATTGCTTGTACTTTTGTATATACAGTAGACTCCCTCAAATCTGCACATCTTGGGACCAGAGGTTGTGCGGATTTTAGAATTTTGCGGATTTCTGGTGATTGCTTTATTTACATTTTTTAAACGGTAATTTGAATGTAATTAATAATGCAATCTAAATTATAATGAATGCTTACAATATATTAAAACATTAAAATAAGTAATAAACTAAAATAATTAAAATTTAGATAATTTTTAAAATAATTAAAATACTAAAAATAAAGGTCTAATTAATAATGTACAATACTATTTCACATCAAAATAATAAAATAAGGAAGTTTTATTCCAGGTACTTATAACCAAAACAACTTGATTAATACATAAATATATTCAGTAAGAAGATTATTATTATCACTGAAATCAGCAATATCTTGATTTTTTTTTTCAGAAATAAATGTATTCTTCCTTCAAGAAAAAACATGAAGCCAGTAATAATAACAAAAATTACAAATTAAAATATGTTTGGAATTGATATGAGACTATAAAAGTCAAATTTTGTTTCTATATCTGAACTGAATGTTTCTTTGTTTACATCTGCAAATTATGTGTGGATTTTAGGTTTGCGGATTTAAGGGAATCTACTGTACTTTATTTTTGTATTGATAACAACAAACCAACTTTTTTTCTCAATTCATAAAATTAAAAAAAAAAAAAATGCTACTAGTCACAAAATATATTAAGTCATAGACAGAGATGCATCAAGTATTGATTTTGGCCAAATACCAAATATCGAGTACTCTCCTACAGGAGAACAAAATACTGAATATTTGGCCGCCCAAATAGTAACTATTAGATTTAATACCAAATATTTAGCTGGCTGAATACTTTTATACTTCAAAATTTAAAAACATTAAAATGTTAAAATTTAAAATGATTTTACTGAAAAAATAATTCTTCTGTGAATTGAAACAAAAAAAATTTATATGATTTTCTTAAATTCTAAAACAGACTATTTGAAATAAAGAGAAATTGTGAAAAAATTGGGAGAAAGATTTTTGCATACTCATGTACTATTTATTTGTCAGGATGAAACTGAAGTAAAATTAAATATATAATGCAATGTGTTCAAATTTCAAATGGTGACAGCAAGACTATATTTTCTATTAACTTTGATTTAGCAAGGAAATTTTTAAATGCTTCCTATATCAGTGTCTGGAGTGGGTGATCATTTTCAGAGATTGTAAACATATAGCTTGTTTCTAAAATCTTGTATTATCAAGTTAACCATTTTTTGAGTAAGAAACAAAATCCATTTATTCCATCAAAATTACAATGTAATCAATCAAAAATACTGAGTGTATATATAACTACAAGCCGAAACTAAATTTTCATAAACAATTTTATCAATAATGAAGATATTTTAGCAAGATTTGTTTCATATTAAATGTGATGATAGCATTAAAAATGACTGAATTGTGGCCAGTAACACAGTATAAATGTCATTAATTGCATTCCAAATAACTCATATTTATTTCATTATGAATGGCAATAATTTCCAGCACTTCTCATCATGATATCTTCATTATTGTTAAAGTAACCGGGATGCCACTTTTCTGCCAAATGGCGGATTTTCGCTTTTTTAATTTTTAAGAATCCTAGACTTTCATCAGGCGAACGTGAAATAAAGCAGGGATTTTCGTCAAACGATCGTGAAATAAGAAGTTTATTTTTCAAACGATCATGAAATAAGAAGCCAATTTTCTTCAAATGATCGTGAAATAAAATGGCAATTTTCGTCATATGAGCACAATATAAACCAGTGATTTTTATCGAACAAGCACGAAATGTCGATTTTCATCAAAGATTGTGAAATAAAACAGCTATTTTTGTCAAACAATAGCGAAATGAAATGGCGATTTTTGTCAAACAATCGCAAAATAAAATGGCAATTTTTATCAAATGATTGCAAAATAAAATGATGATTTTCGACAAATATTGCAAAACAAAATGGCAATTTTTGTCAAATAATCGTGAAATAAAACAGCAATTTTCGTCAAACAATCGTGAAATAAAATGGCATTTTTCTTAAAATAGTTACAAAAAAAGCCCAACAAGTTTTCGCTATTTACTTTTGGAATAATCTTGGAATCTATTGTTGGTTTATCTCAATTAATTTAAAATGATGTGAAATAAAATTCCTCACGGAGCTCAATGCATATGTTGCCGTAATTGATATAAAACATACTCTGGAACTTAAGAAAAAGCAGTTTTATTTATTCGTATAACTTTTCATACATAATGAAATTGCATATTTTAGAAATATTTCTGTTTGACCGATGCATGTTTAATTTGCTTGAGTTTACTTTTACTTTTTACTTTATGTGTAATTTCCTCTTTTTTGTTATTTTCTGAGTGATGTCCTTGAAATAACAACAAAAAAAAAAAAAAAAAAAAATACAAGCTTGTCCTTGAGTGAGATGAGATATACTATATTTATGAGTGAATAAGTAGATTGTGATTATGGTTTCCTGGATAAAATTTGTTTGTCTTAATGTCAATTAATAACCCTGAAAGATTTTCTATTTTGTTACAAGAATTCTCTTTTTTTTTTTGTGAAAAAGCAAGAAATGTATTATTTACTAGGCAATGTTCAGGAACTTGAATTGTCTCGAATCATTAATTGTTATTAATATGTGCATGATCATTATTTTTTAACCATTTTACAAACTCAAAATGCTTACATGGTTGCTTAAAAAGTCCTTCTCATAAAAATAGTAGTTCTTGTTCAAATAATCATCAATAAAATTTATTGATTCTACATCAGGACAAATAAAAATAGACATGCAAGCACAGAAGCTTCTACTTTTTACAATTATATCAGAGCAGCAATTACAAGAAGAAAATTGTTAAATATATTGTCATATGAAAGTGCATGAAACACAAACATTATAAAAGCATGCAAGTCATCAAACAGTTTCAAAATAACATACATGTGTTTTCAGAGTTTTTGGAAACATGAGTTGTGATAGATTTTTAAAAGGTACTCGGAACATGCATATCTGTATCACTTCTTTTTATGTGATTGACTGTTGTTTTAGATTTGTGGTTTGGCTGGATCATTTACAACGAGTTGTTTTTCATGTGATAAATCTAGTTCTATACAACCAAATATTCAAACATAGTTTATATGAACAGGGACCCACTGGTTATGAAGGAGCTTTTAGAAAAGCCTGTGAAGTTACTATGCGAGTTATGAGAAGCAAAACAGATGCACTTATGAGGTATTGTTCATTAAAATTTATTTATTAATATACTTTATTTTCTGTATTTCTATTATGAGACCTTTTGATTAGTTTAACTTCTTTTTCTTTCTCTCCTTTGGAAGAGGAGAGGGTTAATATTGAATAATATAATGTTTCAAAAAAGCTTCAGTATTGTTTCCTCTTAAAATTAATTTCATTCTTTGATAAAACAAAAAAATAATAATAAATATTAAAAGCATTATTAATATCAACATGTTCTGAACTAATCCAGGGTTGCCATGCCACCGGGAAAACCAGGAAAATACAGGGAAATTCAAAATACCCTCTCAAAACAGGGAAAATCCAGGTAATTTTTCAAAAATCTTAAAAAACCTAGAAAACACAGGGAATTTTTTCCCTCTTATATCCAAACATAATTTTTTTCTGCTTTCAAAATAAAATTCTAATAAAATTCGTGGAAGAAATAAAATTCCGGAAAAGCGGCGCGAAAATTCACTTTAAGCGGCTCTTCCATGTGTCTGCCTACAACCCTTCTTTGCCATGCGAATAGTTGAATCCTCGGAGCACCTCCTCTCATGCATTCCCATCTGTGACTTCGCGTAGTGTTCTTTCCCTTTCTCCTTCTCATCTGCTTCTCCCGTCGCGTTCAGTTCAAAACAGACATGAGATTCTTTCGCGTATCTGCGATTTTCTGCTTTTTTGTCATTTTTACTTTAACTTTTTTATCACTTCTTTTATCACTTTTCTGATTTTTTTTTATATCATCAAAAGACCACGTGAAAAAAATAGAATTTTTGCGAAAAAAACGCGATTTTCCACTTTTTTGTCATTTTTAGCTTTTTTTATTTTTTTATATCATCAAAAGACCGCGTGAAAAAAATAGAATTTTCGCGAAAAAAACACGATTTTCCCCTCAAAATCTCGACAAAAATTTCAAAAAAAATTCTGTTTTCGTCGAGATCGCGAAAAAATGCTGTTTTCGTCACAATATCTCGGAAAAATGCTGTTCTCGTCAAAAGATCATTGAAAAACGAAGATTTTTATCAAAAGGCTGCAAAAAAAACCCCAGCAATTTTCGTCATAAAGTCGAGAAAAAAAAACGTCAATTTTCTTCATCAAATCACAAAAAAACGGCAATTTTCTTTATCGAATAGCGAAAATAACGTGGTTTTCATTTGAAAAAAGCGAAAAAATAGCGATTTTCGTTGAAAAAAACGGCAATTTCTGTCAAAAAAAAAAAAGGCGATTTTTGTCAAAAAAGCATGAAAAACACCGATTTTTGCCAAAAATTGTAGATTTTTTTTTTTTTTTTCAGCAATATTGTCTTCAACAACTTTTTTTTGCAGTTGAGTGATAAATATTTCAAAGTATTTTTTAGCTGTATTGCTCTATTGTTTTTATTATTATTAACATAAAAGGTGGGATTTTAATAATAAGTGTAATAACTTTAGAGAGTTATTTTTATTTGCTCATATTACATAATGTATTATATTTGCTCAATTTGTTGGGTAATGGGAAATTACAAGGTGGTTAACTGGCATAGATACATGCATATATTTTTGCACACTCAACATAGAATAAACGCGTTGCAGTACAGGGAAAACACAGGAAATTTTTTTTTCAAGATTAGAATGGCAACCCTGTAATCTAACAATTTACTGAAATGAAAGAGGTTTTGTTTGCATTAAGGCCCCACAATAGTCATTGAAAAAAACCTGGATGATGATGTAAAGTCTATGGGAGCGTTCTCATTAAATATCTCACTCAAATTTTAATATTTTTACATAGGATAGCTGAGGACGATCTATAACCAGCCTAGTTTTTACTTTTTCGATTTTGGTTATATATTTTTTATATTTTGATAATTTCAATTTCAGAACCAGTTTTGACATTTAAAGTAATTTTTAAAAAAAAATCTAAAATCAAAATTGAAAAGTAAAAACTAGGCCGGCTGTGGATTGTGCCTGCACTCTGAAATCATTATGGAATTCTGCCATCATATGACTTACAGGAGAAACTAGAAGTAAAAAATGCTGTATTAGTGAGTTACATGCTATTTAATTATTACCTTGGACGCCAAACAGTGCAATTTGAAGCCACAAAGGCAAAAGCTATTTTGCCTTTGTACACTGGTTTCCAAAAATTAAGGAAAAATCACAAAAATAGCGATAATTCAAAATATGACATGCAGATTTTAATGAAATTTAGCCACAATATACAACACATAGTAAGGTATAAAATAACATGAAAAGAAATTACCAGACAATTATGGAGTTTCAAAAAATAGCATAATTATAAAATTAACAAAATCAGTTTGCCAGTTTGATATAGGAAAAGTATTTCTATAATATTCTCTATCTCTATTCTCTATATCTCTATCTATAGGAAAAATATTCCTTTAATATGTCGTATGATCACCCCTTGTAGCAATGCAGCACATACAGCGATGTGTTGTACTGTTAATTATGCTGTCGATGAGTTCACTGGGAAGTAAGAGCCATTGCTCTTCCAAAGCAGTTGTAAGCATGGGAAGGGTCAGAGGAGGAGGATTGAGAGCAGCGACACGTCTCCCTAAAGCATCCCAAACATGCTCGATGGGATTCCAGTCTGGTGATCAAGCCGGCCATTCCATGTGCTGAATTGTCTGGTGCTGAAGATAATCTTCCATGATGTGAGCCCTGTGCAGTCTAGCATTGTCATCCTGTAACAGGAAATCATTACCTATAGCACCGGCATTAGGTCGCCATTAGGTCGCACATTAGGATCAAGGATGTTATCTTTATAGACGTCAGCATTCACGGTTCCATGTGGAAAGACATGGAGGTCTGTGCGTCCACCCAAAGAGATATCACCTCAAATGCAGACACAGACACTGCCTCCTCCGTATGAATCTCTTTCACGAATGTTTGATGGATGATAGCATGTTCCCTGTTTTCTCCAAATTATACAACGCCTACTATCACTTTGGAAGTTAAACCGGGACTCATCCGTGAAGAGAACACGCCTCCATTGATCAACCGTCCAGTGGCCATGTTGACGTGCCTACATCAAACGTTCCCTCTGGTGACATCAGATGAGCGGCACACAAATTGTTGCCCACCTTGCGTAAAGTCCACTTTTGTGAAGCCTTCTATACACAGTAGACATTGACACCAACCTTCCAGTGGCTGCAGCAAGGCAGGATCTAAGGTGAGATGGGGTTGCGGTTCTATTCCTTCGTTCACATAACCGCAAATATCGGTTATCCGTGCTTGTCGAAACCCTTGGCCGTCCTTGGCTGAACCTTCTTGAACCCAAACCAGTGGTTTGAAATTGTTGCCAAAGCCTTTGACCACCGAAGAACTCACATTTAGCCATCTAGCCACCTCTGCCTGCAATCTCCCAATAGCTCTAAATCGCAGTTCTGTGTGCAAATGATGCCTCGAGGTCATTGTAATGATTTGGCTATCCTAGATTTATAATATCACTATCACAGCGACAACTGCAGCCTTACTCTCGAACGTGCATTTTTATGTGCCTCACGGATGACACAATGCGATTGCAGCGCCACTAATTTGCATTTGGTATGACCGAGATGATCGAGTTATGATGATCGAGTTATTGCTATTTTTGTGATTTTTCCTTAATTTTTGGAAACCAGTGTATTAATTGCCCAAGATAAATTTGCAATTTTTTTTTTACATAAAGAAAACATTTTGGAGTAAATTTTTATGTTCAAATGTAAATAATATTTAAAAAAAAGTTATGATTATGTAGTCAAGCATTATAATTTTAGTATAAATATCTGCTATATACTGATACATGCATATGCTACAATAATTTAATTTCAAACATTTTAAATATTTTTTATCATGGTATGGAAAACCATTACTATGGAAACATGCCGTTTTTCAAGTTTGTGATTTTAATATCCTTGAACTCAGATCATTACTTATTAATTGAATATTGTGTATGGAAAGTACTCCTATGATGTCACAATTGCTAAAATGGCGATTTCTTAGCTTGAAATTGAAAAGAAGAATAGAGCCAATTTCTTTATGGATTATTAATTGGAATTAGATGCTAAATTATTGATATTCTTTTAAGTGTTAATGAAATTTTCTGCAATTACCTGCATTCAATAAGTATAATAAGCAATTTTCGTGTCACACTTGATAAAATGGTGGTTTTTACTCGAATGGAATTTACTTGGTTAGACTCGAATGGAATGGAAGAATAAAGTCTACTATGTAGATTTTAACATGTCAAATATATTACCAATTTCACTTTTAGAAATATTCACTGCTTTAAGAGTTAGAATGTAAGAATATCTTTAAGAAGCTTTCTCCAATTAAGTGTTATTACTATAAATAAAAGCCTACATTTTGCGATAAAAATTGCTTGTTGAATTAAATTTCAGATATTTTTTCTAATGGACAGTATTTCTGTGACATCACAATTGGTAAAATGATGATTTTCATCGCCTCGAACTAAAAAGAAGAATAGGGTCCATTTCTTTATGGATTATTAGCTGAAAATAATGCTAAACTACTGATATTCTTTTAAATGTAAACAACTTTTTCTGTAATCATCTGCATGTGGTGAGCACAATAAGCAGTATACTTGTGACATCACAATTGATAAAATAGTGATTTTTATAGTTTCAAACGAATGGAAGAATACGGTCCATTTGTCATTTCTTTTAAGCTTTTTCTGCAAAACACATTGGATTAATCAATGTGTCAATTGGTGTGTCAACTGCCAATTAGCATATTTAATGTATTGTTGGAAATTTTATTTATGTATGAAAAGAACTTTGGATGGCGTACCAAATTACAGAAGATTAGAGAAATTTTAAAATCAGCAATTACTAAAATTATGGTTTTTCTGATTAAGCACATGAACAAAAGATTTCTTATTTATTTTTTATCTGAAATTATTTTACTCTCATAAAAGTACCTACTTTCAATATAGGAAAAAATAATTTTTTTGGTTTCAATGGTAACAAATGGAATGATGTCTGTTGATTTATCATTTTCAGCCTAGAAAGGATAAAATTACCTCAAATTTCGATTATTATTAAAAAAAAAAAAAAAAAAAAAAAAAAAAAAAAAAAAAAAAAAAAAAAAAAGCTACTACCAAAGCAGTTAAACTTTGCAAGAAATTAAGAGTTATTTTCATAATCTGTGTTATATACTCAATACACTGTAAATTTATTTACTCCTGAATATAAAGAATATAGCAAGTGTGTTTGTTTGTCTGTGTTATTATGCAAAATAAATCTTAGGTTCAAGCATTCACTAAAATACGAATTGCTAAAATGTTTGTATAAGTAACTTTATTTTTCATTGTCAGTTCTATTTAATTCATGGATATTTATTGATAAAAGATCTTTGAGTTGACAAATATTTAACATTATTTATTGGAAGCAACTTGATGAGTAATTAAGTTTGCTTTGTAATTAACTCTGGTAAAAATGTGCATCAGTATTGTTGCATTATTTTTAATGTTTGACATCAACCATCAAAATGGTTTCTATTATGGATGATAATTAGAATGGTATTATTGGATACAAAAGGTTTATTTTTCTACAAGGTTAAATTATCGAGGTTTGTCACAGGTAAACAATGAAATGATTGCAAATTGTCTACAAAATGAAAAGGCAGTAAATGTCATTTTAATTTTCCTGAAATGATTCGGCTTTAAAAATACACATTTTTACATTTTACTTTTCTTCTAAATATGAAAGCTAAGCATTCTTTTTTTATCTACATATTCAGAACATTTTTTACTATATTTATTCTGCTGGAATCTAAAGAGCGAAAACAGTAGTAGTAGACGACTTTTATTAAGAACCTAACATTCAGTGAGGCTGTATTTAAGCTATAAGAATCACATATTGCTGGAATTAAGAGGCCCAGAGTTCAAGAATTAACAAAGGGAAATGAACAATTTGAACATTATTCATGTTCAATGGTCAATCTGTGCAATGCTTTCTAATTTAGAAATGTCAGATCATAAAAAATTTTATTTCCTGTTGTCATAATGGTCTCATTTCCCTACCAAAAATGCACTGTTAAAAATCAACTAAAAGAATTGCTTCTTAATGGATAAATTTTATCCAATGCTTAAGATAATACAATATCGCAATGGCATTTGCTTCGTTTTCAGTAATGAGCAAATCCAGCTAAATGTCCATATTGCTTAAAATAAAAGTTTAATTTCAACATTTCGTTTCATCCAAGGTTTATTTTGAAATATTGATTAGCACAAGTGGATATAGACTGCTAGTTTGATAATAAAGAAAACAAGTTTTTCAAATAAATTTTTATATTTTTATCATTATCATACTTTACTAAAACTTCCATTATAATAATCTACAGTTAAAAGATGATCTTTTCCTATAAAGCAAAGAATTTAGTTATAGTGTACTTTTTTTCTTCTTTTGTGTTGCTCTTTTTCATGATATAGTGTTTTAATGTACCTTTCTATAAATCACCAGCAATATTATTATTTTTTAACAGAACAATGTAATGCATGCCATATTTTAGATAACTTTTGAAATTCATTTTATCAAACTCTTAGATTTAAGTATGTTTAATAATTGCTTGATATAAGATAAATAACAATTTTTGATTATAAACATTTCCATTTTATTCAACCAAGGAAATATATTTTCAGTGTTTTGCGACCATTTGTCCATGATCCTTTATTAGAATGGAAAGGTCATAAGAATGCTAAATCTCAACAAGGTGATTCTGGAGAAATCACCAATGCACAGGTATGGTTTTTTTTTCACTTTTTCACTTGAAAGGATTTTCATCTATATTGTGCTTTTTATAAGTACTTTTATTATACATGCATGCATTGTTGATAATAAGCAATACTTTGTTTAAAAAAAAAAAAAAAAAAAAATTGCTATATTTATAGGATTAAGTATTTAATTACCATATTTACTCATGTATAAGGCATACTTTTTTCTCAAAAAATTAGAGCAAAACTCCTAGGTGCGCCTTATACACGGAATAATTTTTAACTGTTGGATGTAGTCAAACGATATACATATGAAACAAGACATTATTCAAAGAAGATATTAAAAGTCAGGAAATGTTACTTAATTGAAGTATTACTGCATATTTATTTCACTCCTTGCAATTTTTTATACAACAGAGCTAGTGACATTATCTAAACGCTAATTAGCAATTCTCTTTACCGTCACTCATTCTTATTTCCCGTCATTCTTTTACTATTCGAAGTCTTAAAATGCATTTTCATCTTGTTTTCTGGTTTGGTGTAATGTTTGTGTCAACTTTTTTTTTACTGAAATTCATTTGGTCATTCTTTATTAGTGTATCAAATTTATGGTGCACCTTATATACTGGATTTTAAGAAATCGCCATTTTTATTTGTAAAGTAGGGGTGTGCCCTATACACGAGTAAATACGGTATTTTAATGAAAGCTCCATTGTGAAATTAAAGAAACTTTTTTAATTAATAAAAATATTGCTTTTGAATATTTTTTTAAATTATCTATAGGCAGCTTGATAACATGAAAATAGGAAAAGCTTATGCAAGTAGGAAGAGGCAGATAAAATGAAAGTTTTATTTTTATTTATTGTTCATAAAATGTTTAATTCTTTTGATTGAACTATTTCTTAGTTTTAAAGTTTAAAACTAAGTTTTGAAAAAAGTTTTGAAAAAAAGTTTAAAACATTTTTTAATTTAAATTTTATTTATATTTTATAAAAATATCTTTTTATTGGATTAAACTTTGTGTGTGTGTAATATTCTATTATTAAATGTCAATGATTGAATGTCATTATCCCTGAAAGTTTTCAAGTTTAAGCAAATTATATTTAAAATTCTTTTTTTCTATTAAATAAATTTTCTAAACAAGTAAAAAATTTTTTTTATTATTATTACAGTGAAACTTGTTTAAGATACGCCCGCTTTAGATACGATCCTGGTTAATATACGAATTATCTTCGGTCCCTTGAAAACTCTATTAAACCTGTGTAAAATTACCTGCTTAATATACATACGCATAAAGTATAAACCCACTTAATATACGAAGAAAATTGGTCCTTTGATATAAAAAAATCCGCTTGATATACAAAATGGTGCTTTTAAATTTATGCTTTTTCTGCTTTTTATTTTTTTATAGCTTATCTAGCTACTTTTTATTATTATATTATTTTTTGTTACTATAAATATAAATCGCCCACAGGCGTGCATTTTTTATGAAATTTTTTTTTTTTTTTTTTTTTTTTTTTTTTTTTTTATCACTGACTTTTACCAAGAAGAACGAGTACCAAGAAGAATGTAAAGATTGGGATTTGTTTGTCAAAATTAACAATCAGGTTGTGACAAGTGAAGTTCGTTTTATTGCGGATATAATCGCTGAAGTCAAAAGTTCCGATGAACCTAGGTCTTCAGAAGAAATAGAAGACGACGCAGATGAAGAAACAGATGTACCAACCATACCATCATTCGCATCTGTATTGAGCTCGTTCAGCTTACTTTGACTGTATGTCACTTCGATTAATGCTGGTCCCTCCTTTGAAGATTTTTCTACCACATCATCAAGGCAGAAAACTTCCTAATAAAATCTTGCCCTAAGTTGCTTCAAACCAAAGTAAATGATTTTTCCTCAAGAAACTAAAACTACATCACGATTTTTAAAATATATCGAATAATTACTGTTCCTTGCATACATTTAGTTTGTTTTTCAAAAAATTATTATGAAAATTTATTCTTTTTTAAGTATGTAATGTATTTTAGTTACTATTTTCTAAAAATTAACAAAATTATCGTTTTATAGTTTTTTTTTTTGGGGGGGGGGGGCTGAGAATACTGTATAAAGGTAATTTAATTTGTTTACTATACAAACAAATAAAAATACCTATTCAACCATTCAATAAAATTTTGTAGAAAAATAAAATTATTCTTTATTTCAATATTTTCTATTATTCTATCTATCTTCAATTATTCTTTTCTAGAATATCTAAAAATTGTTAAAAATATGTAAAATAAGAGTTATAAATGGCTAAAATACATTAATAACAATGTGCACTGTTTTTACATGAATTATTATTCAAGAAATTATGAAATATGGATAAAATGAAATAAAGAATAATTTTATTTTTCTCCAAAATTTTATTGAATGGTTGTATAGGTATTTTTATTTGTTTAAGATATGCCCGCTAGATAAAAAAGATATAGTAAACAAATTAAATTACCTATTCAACCATTCAATAAAATTTTGGAGAAAAATAAAATTATTCTTTATTTCAATATCTTAAACTCAAATTTGCTAGAATATCTAAAAATTGTTAAAAATGTGTAAAATAAGAGTTATAAATGGCTAAAATACATTAATAACAATGTGCACTTTTTTACATGCATTATTATTCAAGAAATTATGAAATACGGATAAAATGCGATCCCCTTTAAGATACGAAACTTGATTCGTATCTTAAACAAGTTTCACTGTATAAGTTATACACTTTTCAATCCTATAATATATACATTTTTTTTTTGAGGAGGGGGGGGGGGGGGCTAAAAACTGCTGGAAAGAAAAATTTAAATTGGCAGCTTTTAGGATATTATTTTTCCATTTGAAAAATAAAACATAATTTTAGGAAAGAATCTATCCACTCTCTTGCATTCCCTATTTAATGTATTTTTTAAAACACGAACTTAAAAAGATAAAATTAAAAACTGCCTTGCATAAGAAGTTTTTAAGACTTGATGAAAATTTTTTAAATTCAATTCATTCGTTTAAATCATTTGAGAAGGATATATGTGTATATATATATTCCAAATCTCAACAATAAATAAATAAAATAATCATAACAATTAAATCTAAAATCTAATGAGGGGCAACTATCCTTCCTAGCATCCTGCTTCTGCTTCCAGGGGACCATGCTTATTTATGGCATACAATTATAGCCGCTTAATAAAATCATATTTGTTCTGAGCAGAATTGATTTTAATAAGCGGCTGATTTTTTATACCTAGCGAATATTCCCTAATCCAAAAACGAAGGTGGTACCCACAAGCTCAGAAAGAAATTGCAAAATGTGACAACTTATGACAGTAATAAACATTATTAATTATTTTTTGTTTAAAGTTAGTTAATTAATCATTAAAAATTCATAACTACTATACATATAAATTAATAAATTCTTTCTAGCTACATATGAAATTAATTTAACTATGCATCATTACTTATATACTGGGCTTTGTGGAAAACTGATCAATGATTTTTTTTACAAAATAATGAAAAATTGAAGGGATGTTAAAAAAGAAATGAATCAGAGTATGGAATGGGCAAACCAGTGACAGAATGGTAATAACGTTGCGTCAGTAACAAAGGGGGTTTCCGACAAGAGCACAGAAGTCCACATGGGGTCCCGAGTGCAAGTCATGTGACTACAAAGCTAGCAGAAGCATGCATCAGTCGTCCAATGCTCATTTGTTTTGTAAGCAATGAAAAATGGAGGCGTCAAAAGAAGTGCAAAGTTTGTTTTCTGACAGCAAAAGGAATAAGACGAACATACATTCATCGCAGAATGTCATAAATGGTCAGTGAACACTGCAAGTCCGTTGCAAGGATCAAGATGTGGCACAAGTGTTTCAGAGAAGGACAGGTTTCCTTAGCTGATGATGCACGGTGTGGCCTTCCCAATCTGCACCTAGAACACAAAAATGCATTATGGATGACATTGTCCAGCTAGTTAATGGACTTGTTTCGCAGGACCACCGAGTTACAGTGAAAGCCGTAACCATTGAGTGTCGGAAGTGTTCACACCATCATGATGGAAAGGCTAAACTGTCACATTATGTACCTCATAGTCTAAATCCACAACAGGAAGCATGTTGAATGGCAAACTGTCTTGATCATCTATAATGCTATGCCAGGAAAGGGAATGAATTCCTGGCATGAGTGCCAGTGACTGGAGATGAGTCTTAGTGTGTAGTAGTCTTCGAACCAGAATTGAAATGGTTATGCTGACATTCTTCTTTGAACAAGATGGTCCCCTTCTGATAGACTTCCTGCAGCACACAACAACAGTGAATGCCCAACGTTACTCGAAAACCTTGACCACCTTTTGCCAAGTGATCAAATCAAAACGAGCAGACAAACTCACCTGTGAGGTCATTCTGCTCCATGACAATACAATACCTCATATGGCCAATGTGATTACTTCACTCATGCAGAAATTCAAGTTGGAGATTTCTGGTCACGCTCCTATAGTCCAAACCTCTCTCCCTGTGATTACGTCATTTTTAGTCCCATAAAAAAAGGCTTTTAAAGGCAAATGAATAAACTCGGGTGACAGTGTCAAGCAGTATGTGCAAAACTGTTTCACATTGCAGCCCTATGAATTTTATGAGACAGCCATTTTACCGCCAAGTGCCTCAACAGCCAGGGCCAATACTTCTGAAATACATGTACTAATTTCTGTTCCTAGGTCCACGGCTCCTAATATTTAGAAGGAGAGTAATGCTCACAATACTATTCCTGATCTGCACCCAGATTTTCCACTATCCTACTTAGTGTATGAAAATGAGTCATTTTTTTGCACATCGGATGCAATGGGTGAAGTATCCATCTTTTTATTTACATTGAAATCTTCATCTTCACTATCTGGTCTACTTGAAACTTGCAAAGACAAAAACTGCTCTACTGTTTCTGTGTCAGATACTTCCCTGAAGGTTGAGAGAATAATTTTAATATATTGAAATTTCACTGATCAATTTTAATACATTGAAGAAAATCTTTGTCAAATTCTTCCTTACTTTCAGAGGGGGTGTCAGTTTCTTTTAACTTTTTGGATATAAATCAACATTTTTCTATAGTGTCTTTTTCCACATTGTCCCGAGATATTTTAATGTAATGCATCTTTCATCAGCCTGACAGATTTTGCTGTAGAACTTACAGAAAAAGATATAGATCAATCACATACTTTAAGATTTTTTTTTTTTTTTTTTTTTTTTGGGGGGGGGGGGGGAGGACATTTCCTGACATTTTTATAATAAGATCTAAGATCTTTCATAATTCCTTGATCAAGAAGCTGTGTAACAATGGTTGTATTAGATGGGAAAAAAAAAATATTTTTATGTTAAATTTGGAAGATGTGTAACACAATTGTCCATAACCCAGGGCAAAATATTCTGCAAGTTTTTTGTTCCATTGCACAAGAAAATCAGTGAAAATTAATGAAGTCATTCACGATTTTTCAATTGCAGTTGTCCACAGAAAATTTTTTCACCTTTTTAAAACAACATAATTTCTTTCTTCCTCCAGTCACTAAAGTTCTTTTCTTGATGCAAGTTAGAAGAACAGTTACACATTGTTTAATTCTCTTGCATCCTTCACTGGACTTTGGTTTGAATATATGAGCATGCTCTCATACAACCCTATAAAACAGTCCTGTTTCATTAGTATTAAAGATTTGAGAATGATCATAATCTTTCAACAAGTCAGACAAAATGTTTGCTTTTCAGTAATCTGCAGAAACCAAATTCGCATTCTGCTTTCTGTCATACAGTTTGTGATGAACAATATTGTTTCGTTTTATTCATCATAACAACCAGTCATTAGCAAGTCTGAAGTTTTCAATATTCAAAGTTTGCTAGAACTGTTTTCTTGTACAGAATTCCGCTAGAAATGGAAATTTTGTAATCTGGCATTTTTTAAACCATTCTAAAAGTGCTGCCTCAATCTGTATAGCTTTCTCTTCTTGCTTCTATTTGCAGCTCAATTTTCTGTTTTCTACAATTTTAAACATAATATTGACTCTATTCTTAAGCAAATTGCATAGAATAATTTTCTCTTTAACTACAATTCTGTAAATTATCATATGTCTCTAAAATTTCACTCATTTTTTTCCAAGCTTAAATCATTCTGCTTGATCATCTTACTTATTAGGGGCTTCAAATGAAACAAAACTGAATCAGATTAAACTAAATTCTCTTTTAAAAATTATAGCTAGAAAAAAAAAGCTACATGATTACTATAACAATATATTTTTTAACTTACCACTGCACTTATAATCTTTCATTTGAAATGCAATCAAAATAATGCATTCATTTATCCTCTTTATCATATCTACACCTTACACCATTTCTCTTTAATTCCCCTTTTCTTTTAACACTAATCTTCTACAAAATCCAAGGGGAAAAATTGGTTGTTAGTACATGCAATGGCCATGATTGTTGCTAAGCAGGTGTGACTCTCTGTGATATCGGCTATAATTTTTTTAGTTGTGCTTTCTTTACGTTTAATGTGAAAAAGAAAGCAAAAATAAAAATTTTCAGTGAAGATTAAACTGATTGCTTTGCTTGCACATACCTATTATGTTTTATTGCCAAAGATTTTTTTTAGTTTATTAATTGTTGATGTTGATTTTATCAGGCAGAAATTTTAAGATGTTTGTATTAATTTGATTCAATTCTTGCAATTTTATCACATTAAGTGGCTGATTTTATTAAATTATGGGTATTGTCTTAATGTAAAAAATATATGGATATTCTCTTAATAATACGAATAAAAGTAATTAAAATCAAAAGTGCAGGCATATATATGGCCTTCAGTTTATATTTTAATTTAGAGTTACATATTTTTCTCTTTTGTCTTTTTAAATTGATGCTACGATATTTGATACTGATTTTCATTCTCTGTTGCAGTTGGGGGATTTTAAAGGCTAAAGTAAATGCTAAGCAACCGAGAAGTTTAGACTCTAAAAATTAAATAAAGAAGAGAGAATTAAATGAAGAAAAGGGAAATAAATGAAGATTTTATAACTAGAATTTTTTTTTTTGTGTTTTTAATGAATTATGTTATATGACAATTAAAAAAATTGTTCTTAGAAACAGACAGCCAACTTGGAACACACATATACTTAATTAATAATTATGTATATTATGTATGTATTAATTACTTAAAAAAATTTATGGATTTTTTGGTTTTTGTTTAAAGATAAAAAGATTGCCAAAATTTTATTTCAGCCTTAAAAACCTATTTTGGTAGATCCTTTAATGAAAATACACTTTTACAATCATAATATTTAAATAATTAACCTGAGTCAGTGGATAGGAAACACTCATTATTCCCATAAAAATGAGGCAGTTGTTTTTACTAAAATAGTCCATTATTAACTTAAGATTTTTGTTGGCACAAAAAAAAAAAAATCAAGACTGTAGGCAATTATTATTCCTAGATTTAGAAGACAACATACATATTTTTTAATTAAATGAAATATACGTAAACTTTTGAATAGAAAAGGAAAAGAAAAATGTCTTAAAAAATTAATTTAGTTTAAAAATATCTATATATAATTTTTTGATATTTCTAATTCTATGATCAATCTGATTTTAATATTAAATATTTTTTATCTTTAAAATTTAATAAATTTAATGATATGTCTTTATTGCAGGCCCTAACCCATGTAAAAGATATTGAGCTTAGACTAAATGGTATTATTAAAACAAAAAGAAAGCAACAAGGACTACCTTTATCAATAGAAGGTCAAGTAAACCATCTTATTTTGGTATGTATTTCATTTTATAGATAACATATATTGTTTTCTAAAAGTTTCAGATTTTTTTTTTTTTTTTTTTTTTTTTTTTTTCCAGATGTTATGAAACTTAAATTTTCCTTGAGCAATTGTATAAGTCATTGTATTCATTTTAAATTACCAATTTTATTTACATATAAATATTTTTTAAACTTTTTTAAATAATTTAATTCAGAATTTAAAAAAAAAAAATATTCAGCAGTATTTATTTCCTTAAGAAATTAAAAGTTAAGTAATAAGTATTGTATTTTTTCCTTTTAAGATTTTTTTTTTCTTTTTGTGCATAAAATTTGGATTTTTATTGTATGGTTTGTCCTGCAGTTAAATGTACTCTCACACACCCCTCCCCTCTTTTAGAATTTATATAATGTAACTTCTTTATTTGAAGGCCACAAGTGAAAAACTATTTCAGTCCATTTAAAATTAAAATTTAAAAAATGACTAGTCCAAATTTAACTTGCATAGACCCTGGACGACACTTTACATCTGGCTAGTTTTATGTGAACTAATTTTTCATATGAATTGTTATACACAGAAAATGGTAGCATAATATCAAAATTGCCTTTGTGTGCAACTACATGATCAATAATTTAATTTCATAAGAAAATGGACTGAAGTATTTGTCCTTTTGTACCTTGTATTAGTATAATGTTTGAAGATAATGGGAAGATTAAAATGAAAGTAATATTCTATTTACTAGAATTACAATACATAGTATGTTTTATGTTTTGCATATGGCTCATTTGTAAATGATTACAGAAAAAAAGGTAATCAGAATTTTTACATTTTTGAAAATTAAATTTGTTTTAAATAAAAAAGTCAAACTAATAAATGTATTTTAGGTATTAAGTACTAGCATTAGTGATTACTATTACTTTACTGCAATGAGTATCATAGATAATTCAGTTGTAGATTGATAGAATTTTGCATTCATTGTTTCTTCATTGACATTTTGATTTGAATAACAGCTCAGTCAGGTAATCTTAGCATTTACTGTCAGTAAAATATAAGATTTGTCTGCTATCACACTACAGTATTGACATCAGAAATCAGTAAAAATCCCTGTCGTCTTGGCCTGTAGACGGAGGTAGATTTCGAAGTTACGTGCTCATTTCGACAATAAAAAATAAAATATGATTAGAGATAAACTCTGTTTAACAACTTTAGTTGGCCACTTTTGAGGAACTTTTAATTTCATTTTTCTGTAAGAGCTGCTTTTATCAGAATAATCTTAAGCAATCTTCATCACAAATGCCCACTTTGACAGCATTTATTGAAACATATTCTGACTTTATGGAAAAATTGACCAATAAGGCACCAATATAGTTTCTAAATAAGAGAAACTGTCAATTGAATGCATTTGAGAGTAAAATTGGATTTATAAATGAGTCACAAAAAAGCAATTTTTTTATTTGAATACATCCTCAATTCTTCAATCTTGATCGAATCGGGAAATTTTGTTCAAATTGCCCACCTTCGCAGCTTTAAAAAAATATATATATTCTGCCTTTATCAAAAACTTGGACAATAAGGCACATTATGCAGTTCCTAAATAAGGGAACCTGTGAATTGAAAGCGTTTGAGAGCAGAAATGGATTTAAAAATGAGTCAGAAAATAAACAATTTCTTATTTGAATACTTCTTCAATTTTTCAGTCACAATCCCTTCAGGAATTTCTGTTCACAATACTATTTGGATGGCATTTTTTGAAATATATTCTGCCTTTATCACAAAACTGATCAATACGCTACATTAAGAAAAATGAGTGAGAATATAAGGAGTTTGGAATTGAGATTTTTTCTACAACTCCTATTATTATTTAATTTATTTTTGATATAAGAATTGGTCCTATGAAAAACTTGTCAATATAAAAGTTGTAGGTATTATTGAGATGTATGATAAATTTAATCGGATTTGATATCTTAAGAATTGACAAAGTTATGGATTCTTTTTCTTCTTCCACCTCCCTCCCCCCCCCCCCCTTTTTCTTTTCTTTTGCAATAAGAGTTATTCTTATCAAAAAACTTGTCAATACAAAAGTTTTAAATAATATTAAGAGCATTTATAAAAAAAATTAGTTGGATTTGATTTTTTAACTCCCTAAAACCCTATTTTTAGCACCCTTTGAGCCTATTTTTAATTTTATCAAAAATCTGTTATGCAGAAACTTTTGGCCTAGTTTTTAGAAGTAATATAAACTTTAAACTGATTCAATATCTATTTTAATAGTTTTTTTTTTTTTTTTTGGGGGGGGGGGGGTTGGTTTTCACAAAAACTCTCCCTATTTCTACCCTCTTGGTCCGATTTTGCCCATTAATGAACTTGACTGACATTTTATGCATCAGTTTGGAAGAGATCTGAGCAGAATTAAAGAAATTATCATGTCCATAAAAAGATGATATATATATATATATCTTTTTTATTTATGGTAGTTTGGAGGTCTGGGGGTTGTGATCTGTGTAGATTTGCGAAAAATTTTCAGAAATTCTAACATGGGAGCGATCGCAATAGGTAGCATTTCATATGAAATCTACCTAATACACTGCAGTTAAAGTAATAGTCAAGAAAAAAAAGGGAAGCAATGTCAGTTATTTAGCATTATTTGTTTCTCTAAATCATTAATTATCATTTTTTGTCAGCATTAAATAGAGCAAATGTGATTCTTATACTGTTAGACTGAGGTTATATATTTAACAAAATGTTTTCCACTATAAATTACTACTTTGATAAGTTCTATTACAAAAATAAAAATGTCACATGTTAAATTATATCCACCTCTTCTAATTGTGTTTGTTATGTGAATGATTTTTGTTCTATTGTAAATAAATAAATAAATCGTTTTTCTTTTTTTTTTTCAGGAAGCTACAGATATTTTAAATTTGAGCCAAATGTATATAGGATGGGCTGCATACATGTAATATTGTCAATATTTTTTTATTGACTTTTTTTTCCTGTTGTTAATAAAAATTGTAAATTTTCCTTGTTAAGTGTTGTAATTATTGTGTCACATCTTAAATTGTAAAAGCAATAAAATGTTTAATTTCTCATACTCATAATAAATAAGCCACAAAATTATTAGTACTTGTTTACTTTCTAGTCCACCATTTATAAGTATAAAACCTATTATGAAACAATTAATTGAAAATATAGATTAATATAATGTTATGTTCAATGCTGTAACTGTGATGCTAAGCATAATATGGCATAGTCCATGTCAATTCAGGCAGCCAAAGAAAAAAAATCTTACCTTCATAGTTTCAGAAGTTCTTTGATTGAACATATGTTAAAATTCAGAAAAAATAAAACTCCCATATTTCTTGGTCCCCCCCCCCCCCCCCCCCCCAAAAAAAAAAAAAAAAAAAAAAAAAAAAAATCTGGATCGAGATACAGGCTGCTAAAGATGGCATCTCGAGCACCTTTTCCCATTTGCAATTTTCAAAAAAATGTTTAAAGTGCTCTATCTCCGAAACGATGCAAGATATTATTTCATTGCAGTTTATTTTATTTTAAAGGTAATATTTTTCTGTTTAAAAAGATATACTCCATTTTGAAATACGTATTTAATTATTTTTACAGCAGCCTTCTAAAAAAAATTTTTTTTAATAAAAAATAATTTTCTCAAAAATGCCAATCTCAAAATTTTTTATTTTTTTACTGTTAGTCAATACCATTGAGTACTACCTTCACTGTAAAGAAGAACTTCCACTTTTGAGTTTAAGTTTTAGAAACATTTCAAGAATTTAGAGAATTTTACAGGAACTGCATGTTAACAGTTCCAGTAAAAGTCTCTCAATTTTTGTTTATTTTTATCATATGTAGCCTATTACATATCCTAAACTAGTTAGAAATCACACATCAAACATGGTAAATGAGGTACATTCATACTATGACTAGTTTTATAAATATTTAGATCTTTGTGCAATAAGTATTACACTCTTGTGAAAACTGGCATGAATACAAAATTTATTATGTTTCTATATATTAAATTCAGTAATACGGAAGTGATATGAATCCATCTTAAAAAGAACGTACAGGGCAACCTAGAATCATTACCTATCATGGGATATTTTATTATTTATGATAGAATTTAATAGAATGAACAATCATCTATTAATATCATAGTGATGGGCATACCTATATTGCACAAACTTTGAATAGCAAGCAAGAAGAAATTTTATTTGTCCAACCAAGATCTCTGAAACAACTGCAAAATATTCAGATTCACAATTTATAAAAAGGAATTTTTGTGACCTGTGTATATGACTGTGAGTGGTGGAATGCAAAGATCATTGATATCAGTTGTTTATGAAATTGTCGTTAATTTTATGCTCCCACACAGATCGGCTGTTGGGTATAGATTTCCACCTGCAAGACAGTACCACCACCATCAGTGTTCACTTCCTATTCACAATGTTTTAAGGATTATGCCCCAGTCCCTATTGGTTAAACAGAACGGCATCACTAAATATCAAAGGAAGATATAGATGCTATTCAACAAATTATAAAGTCTATGAATTTCTAATTTCAATTCTAAGCAGAGTACACTGGAAGTAATATTTTTTGAAACTTATACATATATTTTGTAAACTTTAGTGTATGTTTTTTTTCTTTTGTAAGCTATTTTTAAAGCTGTCAGTTTCTTATAATGAAATAAAATCCTATGCCAAACAAGACTAAGATTTTGATTTCCTGAGACCAGTATGTGATTGTCATACAGGAACTGGTAAAATATATGGCAAAATTTTACATGTGTTTCAAAATCAAAAGTGGAAGTTTTCCAATATAAGGAAGGCAGTAAGTACTCAATGGTATAATTAATCAACAGCAAAAAAATAATAATAATAATAATAAATAATAATAATAAAATAACAAAAAATTAAGATTCGCATTTTTTAATTTTTTTTTATTAAAAAAAATTAGAAGGCTGCATCAAAAAATATGAATGTATTTTTTCAAAATTGAATATATCATTTCAAACAGAAAAATGTTACTTTCAAAAAAAAAAAAAAAAAAAAAAAAAAGCAACAAATGTTGTGAAAGTCAAATTAAAACTTTAAAAAAGATACTCATAAATTTTTTATTCATCCTATTAAGTCCTATCATGCATAACTAATTCAATCATATCCCATGATAGGTAATGATTCTAGGTTGCCCTGTACGTTCTTTTTAAGATGGATTCATATCACTTCCGTATTACTGAATTTAATATATAGAAACATAATAAATTTTGTATTAATGCCAGTTTCCCCAAGAGTTTAACACTTATTGCACCAAGATCTAAATATTTATAAAACTAGTCATAGTACGAATGCACCTCATTTACCATGTTTGACATGGGATTTCTAACTTGTTTAGGATACGTAATAGGCTACATATGATACAAATAACCAAAATTGAGAAACTTTTACTGGAACTGTTAACATGCAGTTCCTGTAAAATTCAAGTGTTTCTAAAACTTGTTAAACTCAAAAGTGGAAGTTCTCCTTTATAGTGAAAATAGTACTCAATGGTATTGACTAGTAGTAAAAAAAAATCAAAATTTTTAAAATTGGCATTTTTGGGAAAAAAAATTATTTTTGATTAAAACAAAATTTTTTTAGAAGGCTGCTGTAAAAATAATTAAATACATATTTCAAAATGGAGTATATCTTTTTAATCAGAAAAATATTATCTTTAAAATAAAATAAACTGCAACGAAATATCTTGCATCATTTCAGAGATAGAGCACTTTAAACTTTTTTTCGGAAATCGCAAATGGGAAAAGGTGCTCGGGATGCCATCTTTGGTACCCTGTATCTCAGTCCAGAAATTTTTTGGGGGAAAACCAAAAAATACAGGAGTTTTATTTTTTCCTGAATTTTAACATATGTTCAATTAAAGAACTTCTGAGACTATGAAGGTAACCCCCTGCCTGAATCGACATGGATTCGGCCATATGTGTATATATATTCCATTTTAATTCATTTTGTGGATAACTCGTTTTTGTAATGAAGAATATAAATTTAATGCTATTTCTCTGTTTTGAGAAACCTCCATCTAAGAATTTGAATGCAATGAAGTATGTCAAAGTAGGTATAATGGGTACGATATAATATTTTATCTATAAAAAGATAAAATAATACCTTTGAAAAATTAACAAAAGAATATCTATTTAAAATGGAACATGGTTAGACTGATACCAAATTTAACAACATTCAAATTCTTTTCTAAGAAAATGTGGTTGTTTAAGTAAGGAAAAAAAATATTAAGCTGCAAATAAATAGAAAAATAATTGAAAAATGAAAAAGAAAGCTTCTTTCTTTCTTTTTTTTTTTTTTTTTTTTTTCAAAGATTGTTTAAAAAATATAATTATTATCTCCATTGATAATTGGCAGACTTTGTTCAAATTTTCAATAAGATGCAATAATAGTAAATTAGGCTATGTAACAAATTTTTATTAAAATGTTATAAACTATTGGAAAATTAGAAGGTAGTCCATCAGAATGACATGCTTGTATTTTCATAAGAACTACCATATATTTTCATGTATGAGCCGAGAATTCTTTTGGCTTATTTTTGGCTAACGTGGGGAGCTTGACTTACAAGTCTAATTTCCAAAACTGATACTCTAAAATGAAAAAAAAAAAAAACATTAAAAATATTTTTTAATTCTTAAAAATATATTAATACGTGGGCTGTTCAATAAGTAATAAGACTAAAATTATAAAAAAATACAGAATACCTGTAACCTTCATCATTTACATGGTTTTTTTCAAAATAACTACTGTGGTACATAATGCACATGGTACATAATGCATTTATCCCAGCATTCTGTCCACTTCTTAAAAACTTATAAAAGTGTTTTTTGAGAGCTTTTTCAAAATCGCCCCCACAGTCTTAACACATGCTTTGTTCATTAGTACTTCCATGTGCATACCCTGCACTATTCATGCCAGTGAAATGTGTGTGAGATATGGTAACTGCTCTGTTTATGACAGCAGAATGCACATCAGATGAGATAAAAAAGTCTGTCAAAAATCAGGCAACCAACCAATCTATCAGATTCAAGATTCTACGTGACATCACCCGTGTGATACCGATACAAGATGGATGCTATAATAACATCATGATGTTGTTTTGAAGTGGGGGGAAAGGAAAAAACATGGCAATATTTATTAGTATCAAAAATGCTACGCAGGATTTTTTTAAATGGCTGTCGATAAGTAAAATTATAAATTTGTATACATCAGAAAGCTAGGTAAAAAATCTATGAAATCAGTCTAAAATTAAATTAAATTAGTTAATAACTGCAATAAAAGATATTAATTAAATTCTAAAATTTTTATTTTCAGAAATACACCAATATTATATAAATTACTAAAGATTATTTTCTATGAAAAGCTTTGTTATGCTTGCATTTTTAATACAATGAATACGTTATTTAAACAATATTTTAATGTTTACTTTAAGGGATATTTCTATTATTAAATGTTTATTATGAAGTTATTGATTGAAAGAAATACAATTTAAAAGCATTTTTGATAAACAGATTAGGCATTATTGATGAATGTTTCAATGAATATTCCGTAATATTTATATTTTTAAAACGCCAATTAAACAAGTATTTATGCAAACAAATATCAATATTCAAGTTAAATAACTGAAAATAAATTAATTACAACAATATTCAGGGAATTGATTTCAATTAATTATTGAATGTTGTGATTTATTTAAAAAAAAATAGTAGTTTAAACTAATCAAAATGAAGATTTTAAAATTTAAATAAAGAAAATGTGCAACAACAGTTGTTTTGAACTTTGTAGTTGTTTTATGACCAATACTAATGACAATTATATATTTCCTTCAACCTCACTCATGAAATCTATGAAAGGATACTAGGAAATAATCTGCCAAGATCATTTATTAATAGCCTTATTCCAGAGAAATTAAAAATTCCAGCTTTAAATTTTTCCTGTAGTTTTGCCTGACATTTTTCATCCTATATATAATCAAAGCACAGTCTATCCTGATCTAAGCATGTGTGAATTGTTTCATCAGGTCTAGATTTATATACCAAGATTAATTTATATTGTGCAATTAAGAATTCACAAAATCCCTCCTGCCTTAAAATCATATTCTCTCTTGTAAGTTATTCTCTTCTCATCGAGTGATTTTGTTTAGCACTGATGTTTTAGATGCATAAAAAACAAGGATATTTTGTATAGTTACTGTGCTGACCAAGGAGAAAATTGTCTTTATTTATAAATCAACACATCAGTATTCAGACCCTCAGCAATAGAGAAGATTGTTAAATAGTGATGTGCTGCAGCCTGAGAAAGCATAAAATGTATAGCTGATAGTGGAAGACTGTTTTAGGACTGGTTAAGTCTCATGTCAATTACCGGTGATTGACACTGAACTTTCCAATTTGGCCCCATCAGTAACCGGCAATTGACAATGTAAAATACAATATAAAACTAAAAATATTCAGATGTAGCAATACCAAAACTTTCTTCTATCTCATACATGTTAATGCTTCCAGAAAAATGAAGCATAGCAGCATCTCTGGTTAGGTGATTTACACCAAAATTTAATCAGCAACAACTTATGTCAGGGATGTAGTAGAAGCTATACGGAGATATATGCCATATACCCTCTGGATTTTTTTAAAGAGCACAATAATCCTCTCTTTCTCAAAAAAGCTATAGTATATACATTCTAGGTTATACTCTCTGCCTTGAGCGTATATCCTCTGTTTGTTTTACAACTACATCACAAACCTATATGAATCTGAAGTTTGATGAAATGTAAACAATCTCAACTCATGACAAGGTTGAACTAAATCTGAAGTTTGATGAACATCCGTTAATTAGTTCTGGAGATTGGGCTATTGCAGAAATCGTAAAAAATGCTGCATAGCAAGGCCACCTGTTGAGCGATTTATGCCAAAAACTAATCAGCACAAATTTATATCAGGTACTAACTGAATCGGAAGTTTGATGAAAATTCATGCATTAGTTCTTGAAATAGAGCTATTGTGATAATAAGGAATAATGCAACATAGAACAATTTAGACCAACAGCACGATATTATTATATCAAAAACTAACAGAATCTGAAGTTTTATGAATATCTGTCCATTAGTTCTTGAGATATAGCCATTGTGGAAATCGTGAAATAGGCAAAATAGCAGCAACATCTGTTGGGTGATATACACCAAAAGTTCATCAGCTCCAGGTTATATCAAGATGCAACTAAATATGAAGTTTCATGAAATTTTGTGCATTAGTTCTTGAGATAGAGTGCCCACGAAATTTTTGTCACATACAGAGCAAAACATGTTTTTGGGGTTATTTGATCCCTAAAACTTGTAAATCCGTCAAAAACCAGAATTCGAAAATTTTCAAAATCCAATATATAAATATGTATATTTTTATAAAGATAGAAGAAAGTAAAAACTTATATTGATTTAAGTAATTATTGAAAATTTACTTCAACTTTTATTTATTATAGGATTATATTATTAAGTAAATTGAATGTTCAGTGTTAGTCACCCATACTGACTGGCAAGGCACTCAACTTGTTAATTATCATGATCTATATAACTGAAACCAGTTATAACATTCCAGGCATCAAACATAAAAAATTTTGTTGTTGGGCATAATATTTAGAAAACACAACTAGATTATGTAAACTCATGCCTAACTTTTTTGAAAATAAATTTATTATTGAAACATCCTGCAGCAGAAATACATAGCTGCAAATTGACATCCATTGCATCTCTAATTAAAACCATAATAAAAGAAAATAATACTGAAAAGTAGATCAGTTTTATTTACATTACTGTATATACACTGATTACCATAAATTAAAATAACTTAAATATAACAAATATGAAAATACAACCCAGATCAAACAGAAGTTTCACATTTCAATGAACTTTCTTACAGACATCTATTTGACTTGAAAGGTGTAAACATATATTATAACTACACAAAATATTGAACACAATGTAAAGAATTTTTAATTTCAATCACAGTATGTTTTACTTAGAATACATAGTACAGTAAACCATCGATACATTGAAGTTACTATTAAATTGAAGCTAACATTATATATATAAAACTCCTCCGTGTACGACGATTCCGGGGTCAACCCATCCACGAGAAAAAGAAACTTATTGCAATTGCGTCCACGTTAGGCTTAACTATTCCGAGCCGTTCACAAATATTCTAATTGTTCAACTTATGAAAATATACATGCAAAAGATTTATTCATTACGCATTTTCTTTAAAACCTACAAAAACTATTTAATTATAATGTTTAAGTTCTAAATAAAACAACCAGCAATTACGAAAAAGAACAAACAATGTAAACAAGTTAATACTGTTGCCATTTAAGAATGACAAATTCCGTGAATGAATCTTTAGAATGACTCCATTGTAACATCACGACTCAGGAATGATTGGGTATGTTCGGGAGATATGCGCGCTGAGCGCGCGTGTTCAGGAGACAGTTACATGGAGTGAATATTACAGCGGATTTAGTACTCGGCAGCAAAAATCCCTGAGCTCGCGCGCGCAGCACGTGTATCTCACGAACACGCGCTGTTTACTCTTTGTTGTTTTCATTTGTTTTTGATCTTATAGAGTGTTTTTGTTAAGTATTAGCTAAAAAATAGTCCAAAATAGGAAATATTTTTATACATTTTAGCTATTTTTATTATTTTCTCTCAGTATTTTTATATATTTTTTGGCTGTAGTTTCACAATATAATCTTTTATAATTGATTTTTTGCGTTACTTTATTCTTTTAAAATTTATGTATTTACGATTTGTTCATTACAATCCCCCCCCCCCCCCCCCCATCCACCAGACAGTTTTGTTATAGTTTTAAATGCAAATTTCTGTTAAAATTTCCTTTTTTTATAAAGATTTTTTTCCGCGTGTTTAATCGCTGTATTTTTTAAAAATTGTTTAAGCCTACAGTGGCTGATTGACCACAGTTGTAATTTTTTTATCATCCTTTTAAAAATGCAAACACGTCATTTTGACGGGCTGTCTTCTAGTATTTAATAAAAGAATTCTGAATTTTGCATTCAAAACAAAGAATTAGTTTACACAATAGTTTATAGACAATTGAAATAAATTAAACTGGAGGGAGGGGGCAGTTATTGAAAACTCAGTATTGCATATTTCACTAATTTATTATTTACACCACTTTTTTTTTTTTTTTTTTTTCCATGAATAAATGCATGGTGTGAATAATCTGAATTTCACTTAAAAAAAAATGCTTTATATCAAGTCTTGCTTTTTTTTTTTTTCACCACTTAATACACAAATGTGTTTGTTCTGGCTGCTCCACTGTAACTCAACTATTAATTTATCTTAATGTATAACTAAGACTAATGGAAATATTTTCATTAAGGGGACAAGGGACCTTGAAATCCTTAAAAATATTTTTTTTTATTTTTTGTAAATTTCACCTAAATATTATTCAAGGGTACATTATATGCATTATAACATGCATTTATCACAAAAAAAGTGCAAAAAAAAAATTATTTTTGACAAAAAAATGGCATTTTACACAGCATCTTCGAAATGCGGACTGCGCATTCCATATCAATGAAAATCCCCAATATTTTTTATGAAAGTTTGTTTTATATATATAAATAAAATTGTGCATCCAATTTTGAATATTTGAATTTAAAAATTAAAAAAAAAAAAAAAAAATTGAAATTTTGAAATTTTTTTGAAACTTTTTTCAAAATTTTCAAATTTTTTCAATTTTTTTTTTATTTTTTGTAAATTTCATCTTAAATATTATTCAAGGGTGCATTTTATGGATTATGGCATGCATTTATCACAAAAATATTTAAAAAAAAATATTATTTTTGAGAAAAAAATGGAATTTTACGCAGCGTCTTCGAAATGCCCCCTGTGCTTTCCATATCTATGAAAATCCCCAATATTTTTTTGGAAAGTATGTTTTATATATATAAACAAAATAAAGCATTGATTTTTACATATTTGAATTTTAAAAAGTAAAAAAAAAAAAAAAAAATTGAAAATTTTGAAAAAATTTCAAAATTTCAATTTTTTTTTTTTTTTTTTAACTTTTAAATTCAAATATTCAAAATTCGATGCACAATTTTGTTTATATATATAAAACAAACTTTCATAAAAAATATTGGGAATTTTCATTGATATGGAATGCGCAGTCCGCATTTCGAAGATGCTAATTTTTTTTGCATTTTTTTTGTGATAAATGCATGTTATAATGCATATAATGTACCCTTGAATAATATTTAGGTAAAATTTGCAAAAAATAAAAAAAAATATTTTTAAGGATTTCAAGGTCCCTTGTCCCCTTAAAAGTTTACAATATGTTAAGTTTAATCGAGTGAAGATACTATTGAAATTAAATCTGAAGTTATTAAGAACAGTTTGGCCTCTTTTTATATTATTAACAAGAGTTATTTTACTTTATCAATAGTACTTCGTTAGTATAGTATTAGATAATGCTTATTTATAGGAATAATTGTTCAAATTTCAAATCCTTTAGCCATTTTCAAAGTCCTCAATATGGAATACTTTTGTCTATGAATTTAGATTTATTAAAAAAGAAAAAAAAAACCAATTTATTCTTTTAATAATATTTAAAAACATAATGACAAAGGTTACATTACAGATGCATAATTTTATAAATTCAAAATTGCAAGATACGATGCATATTATTCTCGAAGAGAAATATGGTACAACAAATTAATATATTATACACAACCACCACCCCTTTCTCCTTATACCAGAAGAATCATATTTTGGTACTTGAAAGATTTCAAATTTCAACCTTTTCATGTGTAATAATACATGAAATGTTTTTTATAAGCTTTTTTAAGAAAAACAATTATAAAATCTAGTACACATATATTAACAGACCAACACCAAACACTACATTTAATGATTGTTTGTATTTCAATCGGAGCATTTAAAAACACTTTTAAGAAATAACAATTATTATTTGTTAATGTTAAATAGTCTTTTAAATGCTCAGTTCAGTACATAATATTTCCTGTTACAGCATAAGAATGAGATATTGATTAATATTTGGATACACAAAAGATTCAGAAAACAGTGTTTTATTTTATGACTGCTCAGAAGCAACATGTTTTCTAAGTTTCTTTCATGGAAGATAAGCAACCTCATATGTCTAGTTCTCATAGTCCACATAATTTCCTAACACTCATATCCAGAGGTGGGGAAATACATCACTTTACTTGACATTGGCAAGTGGATTTTTAGACAGGGTGAGAGAATTTTTTTATAGTTAGCTACTTTTTTGCATCTAAATTACAGCGATTAAAACATGATACTAACAAGGAAGGTCTTCTTACTTGGCATATGCAGAATATTTTGGAAAAAACATTAGTTAAACTACTTATGTATGTAATAAAGGATCTATCAAATTTAGTGGCGAAATTACAATAGAAAGACTGTAAAAATATTTTAGAATATTTGGTGTGAAAAGAGAAAAGTGTAATGCAATTTGGTGAGCAGCATTTTTCTTTGCCAAAAACAAAGGATTTTAATGCATCTGATAATTGTTTAATTCATTTTTAGAATGCATGTAAATAATATGTAATGAATTTAAACTTAAGCAATAAGAGAGTTTAATATATATATCTACTAAAAAACAACTTTTCAAAAGTAAAAAAAAGCCAAGCAAAGGCGAAAAAAATATATGAAAATTGTTTAAAAAAAATGGTATGGTATCAAATTTCCAAGCTTATAAATGGTACTTATTTAACATTTTCCATTGAAAAAATTGCTATTTGTAAGTCAATGACTTTGTATATGTTGATAGAAATTCTTTCCTCCTTTATTAAATACATCGTAATGTGTTTCTGAAAATTCAAATGCTTTAAAAATTATGCATGATGAGCTTGGTGGCCATCTTTTCATATTTTACATTATTTTCTATATACCCAAATCTATACTTAAAATCCAAAATTCAAAGTTGTTACTTAACCAGACATTTAGATAGCAGACATTTCCGTACTTAAATACTGGTGATAAAATTTAAAAGATTAGCTATAGGTAATTTATAAACAGATCACTGGGTGGTAACTGGTTAAATATATGTGCCTATAGTTAAAATCAGACTTAATGCAAACTTATTACGCTTTCCTTTATGAGCTTGGGTTATTGGAAATTTGTTAGAAAATTTAAATTTGTAAAAAATTAAAAAACATTTTTTATTTTCGAATTTTGTGATTCAGCATGCCTCAAATATCAAATGTACAGGATTAGAGGATGTTTATTGTATTACAGAGTTGACATGCATCAAGTAATATGCAAAAAATTAGTTACGATTTTAAAAACATACTGTGATTAAAAACTTACTTTCAACTCCTACTGTTAATAGACAGTATTGTAACCGAATTCTTTTGTGAGTGCCTGGGAATAAAAGGATTTTCTACTTAGACAGTGTACCAAAATTCTTTTGTGTGTCTTTATAAATGAACCATAAGTGCTACACATTTTATTTTCAATAACAAACATGCCATGGTAAACCTCAGTAAAGTATATCAGTTACATGGAAATTTGAAAAATATTTACATGGGTTAGAGCATGGCTAAACAATCAGACAGATTGACCAGACAATTGGAGGTGTAAACACTTTTTTAGGGATGGGACGAATAGTGATTTGGCCGAATAGCCGAATACCGAATATTCGGCCAAATTCCGAATATTCGGCGGCCGAATACTAACTTTTTTTCCCCAATAAAGAAAAAAAAAGATTGATTATGTATAATTTAAAAAATAGGCACTCAATTATAATTATCACTCTTAAATGTGCTTTTAAATGTATTCTGAAATTTGAAACACTTATTTTAACACAAAAAAATTATGAAATTGCATTATATTCTTTTATCTTAATGTACATCAAATTGATTTTCTGTAAGTCAGGATGGTAAATTATTTCCATTAAAATATGAACAATGTATTTCACTTTTACTATCAAATGATACTTTTATCTTTTCTTGCATCCAAAATTAATAATATTCTTAATCTCTCTCTCTCAGAATTCACAAAGAAATATTTTCTGAAGTAACCTTTAAAGAAGTAAATTTGATCATTAAGAGTTTGTGTCCCTAATAATAAGCAAATTCATAAGAATGAGACTGTTTGGAAATCAGTTGTCAATCTTTAAATTACAAATTACGTTAAAGCAAAAGGTTATGCTTAAAGTAGAATGCATATGTTAACAAAATCTTTGACATTTGAATCGGCGCATACAATATTCCACTAATTCAACAAGCATTAAAAGGATAAACAGA
Organism: Maratus speculifer; assembly: GCA_964019185.1. Classification (NCBI taxonomy): domain Eukaryota; kingdom Metazoa; phylum Arthropoda; class Arachnida; order Araneae; family Salticidae; genus Maratus; species Maratus speculifer. The sequence goes on from OZ025291.1 coordinate 69,192,941, forward strand.
AATTGATAACAACATGAATGAAGGAAGATGTAAATTAAAAATATATGCATAATAATGTTACATATTTAAGCCAGTAATTATACAAATAATTATTTAAAAGTGAAAACTATGGAATAAAAAAAATATTTTGTTCAGCATTTAGAATTAATGTTTAAATATTTATAAAACCATCTTCATAAAGCAAGTTGTGTCATCTAATGTGTATCTAGTTTGACACCAGTTCTGTTTTCATATGTATCGTTGTATTTGGAATAGTAATATTTGATATTTAATTTTGAAAATAAATCTTCGTTAATACACCTAGTGAATGAATTTTTTCATTTCTCACTTCATAGAAAATAAGTTATGAATTTCATAAGAGCCTTTTTTTATATGTGCATGGAATTTGCAGACATTAATATATATTCGAGGGTTTTAAAATAAGGTAGTGTTTCTTTTTTTTCGATAAGTGTTTTTATATCTTGAATTGTAACATATTCTCTAAAGAAGACATTTCCTGTACAATTAAATCTCCAGCTTGGGCAGCATTTTCTAAAATATCACCAACCTTTATAGGAAATACAGAAAGGCTGTATATTTTTTAGTATCTGAATAACTGTATGTTTTGCAACTAAGAATGAGAATGACTTCATAAATGACGTAACCAATTTGGATTAGAGGAAAAAAATGCAAGAAATGAAATTCTTCAAATTCTAAATTTATTTGACAAGATATCTTTCACTATTCGGCGAGATTTCAGCAATATTCGGCGAGATATCTCTAAATATTCGGCTATAGGTATTCGGCCGAAGTATTCGGTCAACAAGCCTTCAATATTCGGCCAACCGAATATTCGGCAAAAGGGCCGAATAGGCCGAATACCGAATAGTGGCCGAATATTCGTCCCATCCCTACACTTTTTAACGATGTTTGAAAGTCTTAAAAAGGATAAATTTCATTGATAGAAAATAACCAGTTTTAAAAAAGCTTAACCTTCTTAAAATCTAAAAAGCTTATAAAAGACGGTATTTTGAACATCGGTGTAATGCATTATTTCAATTTTAAAAAAATCGTTTCCAAGGAAACAATATTTTTCTCTTTCATTGCGCCGACACCAGCAAAATCAAAATTATATGGATTGAGTTCAGAATCGGGCCGTAAAATCAAAAATGCATTTTTGAATGAGACCATATCCTAAATTTCTTTAATTGGCATCATTACCAAGTGATGTTAATTTCTGTCTCGTCGACAGACTGCCTATGGCTCTTAGCGCCATCCAGGGATGCAGAATATGTCCAATCCAGCGATCTAGGATCAAGGAAAATTTTTCACAAAAATATACAATTGATTTTGATTTTAACAATGAATTACATAATTACTCCAGAGAGAAAAATTCCCACTACAATTATAAAAATCCGTATAGTGACCTTTACAAAATTGATCTCAGAATAATATATACTCGTACATATATTGAGAAATTTTGGGGGGGGGAAAAATCTATACCTACAGTAATACAGAATTTATGTAAGTCTAATATCATATCGTAAAAGTTTGGGGATATTTTTAAATGGATTGGGGGAAATGTTGGGAGTAAAAATATTCTCTGCATCCCTGGTGCCATTCTGTTGTTTGTAATTAAAATCCAGAATCACAGTAAAAAAACTTTTGACATCATAAATAACCCTCTGCAGTTATTCAATTTATCACTGAAAAAATATTTTCATATTTGTATTTTTAAAAAAATTATACTGAAAAAATGTTTTTCATACATTGCATATTTAAAAATAAAAGCCAGATGAAGAATGCTGCAGTTTACATTTCAATATTGAAACAGCTTTTGTTTCAATAGCAAGTGAATTGAATTGACAGCACTCAATTGGACTTAATTTTGCCCTAGTGTTCATATTGAAACAATTTTAATTAATTTGAATTTTGTTTTAAATCATAATTTTTTATCATTAAATTTCAATGTAAATACATATAAATATCCATACGGCAAAATTACAGTTAAAACAAACTTAAAGTATTTAAAAAACAAACTAAAACTATTTAAATTAAATTTATTTAAAGAAATTCAACATGAAACAGTTTTTCATTAAAGAGTATTTGATATAAAAAAGTATTTTTTGAAATTGTATTCCATCGCCAACCAAGAAAACATTGTCAAATAACGAAAATATCATTATTTTTTTATGGATGCTCTTACGGGGTTCCACAATTTTTTTTAAAAACATATATACCCTCATGAGAAGAACATCCTGTAATTTTTTCAGATTTTTTGGAGTATGCCTATATGGAGACCTTTCTGGTAAGGTATATATATATATAAAGAAAAAGCATAGTAATAATAATAATTAACTATTTTTGAAGTTGTATACATTTTGTCATAGCAATTTTCAACTTTACTTTGCTTCTTGCTGGCTGGTAAAACAAATCCTTGGTTGATAAGATTTTCAGAAAATTTCCTACTCTTCTCATAGAAATATTCAGATGCACAAAAAATAGAGAAAATAGGGTTTTATTTTACATAACTGCTCAGAAGTAGCATGTTTTTTGAGTTTTTTTTTTTTTTATCAGAGATATGCAACTTCCTATGCCAAGTTTTCATATAATATCAAAGAATAAAAAGTATTTGTGATTGCTGTCTTAATTGTTGTTTATTGCGACTATCCAAAAGCCTAAGAAAACATATGTTGCTTTTAAGCAGCAATGTTTACTAAAAAGTTAACTTATGTATTCTTAATACACAAATAGATAGTAAATTAATTTAAGAGTATAAGGAATCATTGAAACAGAAGAAAATTTCACACACTGTGTAAACATTTTAGAAATTGAACTTAAGTACAATTAAAATTTTTCAAATTGCATAATCATTAGCATCTGAACAAAATAAACATTTGAATTTCTTTAAAGCAGTGCAAAATTTGCCTTTTTTTTAAAACCAAGGACGATTTTTGAAGCTAGAACAGAGGAAAACTGTGGAATTTTAAAGGGAAGTTTTTACTATTTTAGACCATTAATGAATAACTGGAAAAACCAAAATATTCCAGGGAGCATTTTATTATTCTACAGAATTCATAAAGCAAACAAAAGTGAATTGAATTCATTAGAGAGTGAAACACTGTTAAATATTTAACCATTAATATGTGCAATTTTTATCAAAAAATTATTCTTTTAACAATAAAGAAAAAAACTTTGACATAAATGACAACAGACTAGAGTGAATTTATAACAAACTACACTTGTTATCATATATTAAGAACAATAAAATGAACTTCAAAATGGAACAATACATCAATAGGTATAATGCATTAGAATCATAGTTAATCACATAGTTGTGGAGCATTTTATTGAATCTAATCTTAAATTTTAAAAGCATACAATAGGCTTAATTTTTAAAAAAGCATCAGAAAAAAGCAAGGCATATTGATAGATGTGCAAAAACTTTTAAAAGCTTACACCACAAAAAACCGATTGATATTCACTACCTTTGTACATTTAGTATTTCAAGAATAATCTGTAAATGATTATTTATTATTATTATTATTTTTTAATTATCAGTGATATTGCCAAATATTCACATTATCTGAATCTTATTTTACAAAAATAGGTCCACACCTTTTTTGTAAGAAAGACAATATCTTCATATTAAGACAAAATATGCAAATTTTTTATAGCAGCTGGAACCTTTTTTTATGGTGAGGGCATGATTTATAATAAAATAAAAAAAACTGTGTGCAAAGGTTCAAAATCTAAAAATGAGTAAATTTTAGAATGATTCTGTAAAATTGCTGTTAAATATAAAATACATCATTTTTTGCAGAATCAAATATACATACATATATTCAAAATTAAATTCATTTCATATGAAATGCTTTGGCACTGCTCTCAACACAGTTTATTTGCATAAATAAAATATGCAGTTCTAGAAAATCCAATTCTTTGTTTAAATATATATATTATATACAGTGGAACTCTGATTTAATGTTTCACGCATATAATGCTTTTTCGTTTTTAATGTTGTTTTGGCTTGGCCCACCAACTTCTTATAGCAACAATGTAAAAGAAATCTGCTTTTAAAATCTCATTCTAATGTCTTTCCCACATTTAAAGTTGTTTTCTTGAGTGAAAATTAACATTTTATTTCAAACAATAATTGATTGTTTTGAATAAATTTCCCCCTTTTTTTTTATCTATGTATTTCTGTTCTCTTCTGAATTAGTATTTCCTGTAGTCAACAAAATGAAATCAAATCAAATAAAATAATTATTTCTTCCATTTTGAAAAACCAAGTAATGTACAATTTACTTGTGCATTCAAATTTAATACAACATAAAAAGCAAAACAATAAACAATTTTTTTTTTTTTTCTAAACTACATGAAACATGATCATGGCATCTAATAGGGAAAGCAAGAGAGGCCTTGCAGGAATTGTGAAATATTTTACAGAGAGTTAAATTTCCCATAAAAACTAAAATGAAGGATAGCATTAAAAATCACTTATTTGTTTTCATTGAACGTGAAATGACTGCAAAATGGAAACAATTCTCTGTTGCAATTAAAGCGTTATGGAAAAATGAAGCACTTTTCTGGGACTAAAGCAGAATTGGCAAAGTCCCTTGGACTTGTAATTCAATACATAAAACCAGTGTTCTCGCTGTTGCTCGCCATTGCGCCAAATTGCAACTAAATTCTTCATTTGGCGAGTAAAAGCGCGATTACATTCGCCAAATTGCTAGTGCTCAGTTTTTGCTTTTTCTGTTTTTTTTTTTTTTTTTTTTTTGTGTGTGTGTGTGTGTGTCGCTTATCATGTTCAATTGCACCGTACTACATGAATTCATAACATTTTAATGAATTAAATCTGTTTTAGAATTTTTTTTTCTTGATTACGCAAGATATTTAGAATATATATATTTTTAATATATTTGTAGCGGATAGTTAAATTTAGATTAATGACAATTGTTGTCGCAGTTATAAAAACTTAGATTATTTTAGAACATATTGAAAAAAAGGGTACATTAAAGTATTAAAGACAATTTTTTTAATGCTACACGGAGAATCTATTTTGCTAATACTTTTTTCATTTGGCGAATGTTTTTTATTTTTAATTAGCCAAATTGCTAACGTTGGTGAAATGTCAGCAAGAACACTGCGTAAAACAATCTTAACCTCTTCAATCCCTGAGTACACAAATGGGTACATCAGTTTTGTCCCATTTTATTAATGATACGCAAATATAAATGAAATTTCGATATAAGAATAATATGTTTCGAATTCTAAGATTCGAGCTAATGAAAATAAAACAAAAATCTCGCTCCAAAGTCAAACGAGAGAAGAAATAATTCAGTAATAATTAAAAATACTGCATTGCTACTGCAAAAATCGGCAGTAGCGAAGAAGTTAAGCCTACAAGATACCATTGAAACAAAATCAGATACACTAGAAATTGCTGAAAGAAAGATTAAAATCTTAAAAACCTTTCCATATTATGAACTGAAAAAAATCTTAATTGAATAGCTGCACCAAGCTTGCTCTGCAAATATTCCTATTACTGGAACAATATTAAGAGAGAAAGCTATGGAAATTCCCTTTACATTAGACGTAACAAAATTTTCAGCATCAAATGGATAGATTGACAGATTCAAAAAGAAACACAATTGAGTACACAAATCAGTGTGTGGTGAATCCACAAATGTTGATCAAATCATAGTTGATAGCTGGAAAAGAGATGCATGGCTTTCTCTGGCAGTAAATCATACTCCACATAATATTTTTTAAGCTGATGAGACCAGCTTATTCTTCAATCTTTTCCCACATAAGATGCACACAGTGAAAAGAGGATCATGTAATGGAGGAAAGATGTCAAAAGACCATCTGTTTTACTGAGCTGTAATGCTGATAGTAGCAAAAAACTAACTCTGCTTGTTATTGACTGTGCTAAAAAAAGTGTTTTAGAAATATCAAAAATTTTCTGACAAGTTACAAAGCCAATAGAAAATTCTGGATAAGGGAAGTTGTTGTTCAAGATAACTTGGGGCAACTGGATAAGAAAATACAATATGAGTCCTGTGACTTGGGAATAATTTATTCCTAATGGGGCTTACAGACCCCAACTTGTATAAAATACATTCAGTTGGAATTTTGTGTCAACTCATCATAGAAAAAGTTTACAAGAAACTGCATCTCCCACAGCTTCAAGAAAAGTAGACTTGTGATGCATGGTCCATCAAAATCATTTGCTTTTGATCACATATAGAATAATGATACCACTGAGGTTGATTTAGTAGGACTTGATCGGGATTTCATTGAATAATGCAGAATGCGATACCAAAGTACATTGTTGATTGCTGAATGTGATGGAACTGTTTGTTTGAATAAGCGGTGATGGGAATGACTGTGCAGTTGTTGAATCGATGCCATCTACAAATAGGCCCAAGCTATTATTCACAAATTGTGACTTTTTTTCCAGGTACAAGAAGCTCAAAATAAGAATAGGATGCAGTTTTAATACTTGAAACTTTCTTATGTGTGTTGCAATCTAAAACAAACATTCACAATCAGATTTTTTTTTATGGCCAAATAATGTTTTGATTTTTTATTAAAGTAACAAAATGTGTTTAGTTACATGCAAATGCTTTATTTTCTATTTTGTTTCATTTAATTAATTTATACTTAATTTTATTATTTCAGCGATAGTTTAAATAACATACATAGTGTTTTTATTATAACCTTGAATGTTTTCCCACTTTTAACAATGTTTTTAAGCAGTTTCGTGACATCATTAAATCAGGGTTCTTCCACTGTATACATATATATGTATCACAATTGAAGTAGGCAAGCTACGCTAGTGATTTTCAGCATCTGAATTTATAGCATAAAGCAACAGAAAACTTTTGCTTTTAAAATTTGTTCAGATTTGAAGACAATTGTTTTGTGCTTGTTGTATGAAACACTTAAAAATGGGAATAATTCTTTGATTACAGACACATGGAGATCTAATTTTTCACCCAAAAGATCCTCACAGAAAAAAAGTATTCCAAAATTTTACACCATATTTGGATCAACACAGATTTGAAAGTGGAATTGAAGATGTATATTTAGATATTTAACTAAAATATCAAGCCTTCTTTAAAAATAATAATAATAATAATATCAAACCTAAATTATACTCTTATTAGGAATACAGGGTTCATACTCATTTTCCAAGAAAGCGTTTCCTGATAATCTCCTGGTGTATTTTTCAGAAAGTACAAATTTCCCATATCAACAATTAATGACATTTTTAAAACCAGTATCATGACATTCCCATCTACTCAAAATAAAATGAAAAGAAGGTAATATCAAAAACAAAGTTTATACATCATGTATATAGACAATATGATCAAAATTTTAAAGAAAAAAAAAACATTTTATGTAAAACAGATGAAATCTATGCTTCATGGTAGTACTTCATGGTAGGTTCGGAGTAACATGTCTCATAAACAATCCATTCCCCCTACACTCAACTAGATAATGCAAACATGCTTTTTTTTCTGTAGTAATCTTCTAATCGCAACAATATAATAAACTGATACAAATTACATTGACATTCCTAATATTTTTTACTTTTTCAACCATTTTTATGAATTCTGCCAGTACTGATGTTATTTTCATGTACTCCCAGCAGCCCCCCCCCCCCCCCCCAGGTTGGTAATCCCTGTCTTATAGGATTGTCCCAAAAAATTTTATAGTATACTGCAAGAATTTAATTTCCACTGTATGATTTTATTACTTCTTTGAAAAACATCATGAATAATATGAAGGCTATAAGTAGTACCAACAGCAATATAAAAACACCTTTTATTTTTCTTAAATTCCTCTTGAACTGTTGACAAACTTCCAGATATTAGAAGATGTGTCTAGTGAATGAATGGATGTCGACAGGTGTGATATCATAAAGTGCACAAGCAGCACCAATTGACCCAATTTCCTAGAGTAACCAGTCGTTTTGTCAGGTTTTCCCAAGTTTGGGGAATTTTTTCCATTATTCCCTGAGATTGACATGATTTTTTACAACCCAAAATGTATCCATTGATTCCCATAATCCCTTGATGAGTATCAACCCTGAATGCATAATTTACTTTCATATTTGATTGAATTTTACATTACTATTTCAAGTTTAAATAAACAAAGCAACAATTCTTAAAAAATAAGTGAAATAAAATGAACAGTTTCTTGTCATACAAAATGTTTTGCTAATCTTCTCTACAGTTATAAAAAGAGTTTTACCAATTATAATTATTTTATAATTATATCTGTCATAATTTTTTATAATAGTGCTATTTTATTCTCAAAGCATACAAAAATATCTGATGATAAAAAGTAACATACATTTTAAACAAAAATAAACATAACTTAAACCTGAAAATAAAGAACAATAGACATTTTTATGAATCTATACCATATTTTTTTCAATACCCAAAAAATGTCAGTGATGAGCAAAAATATTTGGGAGGATCTGATCTCAAGTAACACAAATTTTACTCTTCTTTTTTTCTTCCAATTTCTTATTCAAGTTATTTATTTTTAAAAAGATAATTTTATATGAATTATATTGCATGCATGATTATATAAGAGAAACATTAAAAAAGGGGGTAGGGGAAATCCAGAGCCATCATTAGTGAAAACGAGGTTGTGTGCAAGAGGTATTGCAAGGCCTTTACTTCACAACCAGAACCAGAAAAAAAAATTGTAAAATTTGATTTTAATTAAACTAAGTTTGCTTTATGTTTAGAATTTATAAAAATCTTTTTTCTGTTAATTAATTATGAGTTTAATAATAGGTAAAAATCTTATGCAAAATAATGTTAACTGCTCAATGAATGATAATTATTTTAACATTTGTGCAAATGCTAAATGCTTTACATTTTTATTTGAGAAAAAAAAAAAATTCCTAGGGGCGAGGCCTTTTAAGGCACAAGGTCTTGTATGGCTGCACACACCTCTAAGGAAGGTCTTGGGAAATCATGATGAATAATAGAATCATGATCTAAAATATTTTTTATTTCTAAAAAATATATATATAAAACATAAGCTGGGGTATGATAAAGTTTACTACAATTTATTAGCATAGTAATAATGATGATAATGATCCCACCCCATCCTTTCTGTTTGGCACATTCATTTTTTTCCCCAAGAAAAAGTTAGCATTATGTTCCATTTCTTTCTTTAACAAACAACAACAACAACAAAAAGACTACATTTATATAAAAAATTTTAATCTAATTCAAAAAATTTTTGGATTGCAACTTTTTTCTTTTCTTTGAAAGAATTAAACATTTAATCATTTTTAGATTGTATATCCTGATAAAATCTTTCATTTAAAATCCACAATAAATAAATTTTATTCTAACATACCCAGTTAGACTGGAGGAAAATAAGAAATTTTCTTCAACTTATCAAATTATAACTAATTTTTCAAATGTTTCCTTTCTTAATTGAATGTCGAATTCAACTAAGTTTAATTTCTAAAAGGCTCAGAATTATTATTGTTATTATTATTATATATATATTTTTTTCATTGTACTGCTTATTTTGATAAATCAACACACTGATAAACATTCAAACATACATATTATGATAACCATAGGAATTTTGTGAAAGTCATCATGCTGTCATACAAATTAACTGGATCACAGATAGTAATTATGAATGAAATTTTGTTGCATTTACATGTTTGGTGGTTGAGTCCAATACTTCTGATCTGATGAATCAAAAGGCCAGTGTGAAGAATTAGCACTGTGCATATCCCATTGCATTTGATTTCTACTTGATGGACCTGAATCACTTTGAAAACTGTCTCTACCGTAATTCATCTGTCGCCTATTGGGCTTTAGAGCTTCCCTAGGAAATACGTTTTGGGTGCTTACAATCAACTGACATAAAGATTCACCAACAGATGGTTCTAATTCCTATTTTAGCAAAAAGAAAAAAGTTAACACCATATTTTTACAATGAAATAATTGTAAAAGAATAATAAAACAGTCTAACAATTAATAACTACTAATTAATATTATTATTTTATTTGTAAATAATAATATTTGAAAGCCTTATTCAAATGCAGTAACATAATAGATACTCCCAAATAAGAGGAACTTGTACTTAATGGATACTTTTTCAATCTCCACACCCATTTCTATATATCTGTATGCCTTTATCTCTGAATAGAAGCAGTAATTTTGATCACGAGAAATAAGAGTATACTGCAAGTTCTGTTATCTGCTTTGAGACAATGCAAAAAAAAAAAAAAAAAAATTGTTATGCAGGTATTTGTCATACAGCATCATTATTTTCAATATTTTTGTATGTTGTGTAAATATTAATTTTGCTTTTAATAACATAAAAATTATCTTTTAATTAATCCATTTCTGAAAGAATGCAGTAATTTTTATTTTAATTAAAATATTTTACTTTCAAAATTTATTTTAAAAATATTTAAATCATAATTATCTATTTGCCTTTTTATAAATATTTAATATTAATAAATATGAAAAATATTTTAATATTATTCTATATTATTTATTATATATTATTATTTATATATTAATCTATAATAATAAAGAGACAAGTATGTTTGTCTGTCAGCGCTGTTCTGAAAAGACTGCTGTACATAGAGTTATAAAATTTGGAGGGAAGGTACTTTTATACATGTAGTTTTACACCTCAAAGCCTGATTTTCGATTTTTTGATGAGATCTTTTAAAATAATTTTTTAGGCAATTTTTAGCTTTTTTTTGCAGTTTTATCCCATTAGTGAAAGGAATACGGTTTCATTCTTTTAACCCAATATAGCAAATTTTTTTTCTATTTTCAACAAAGTTTATTTGAAATTTGTACAGTGATTTTTGAATTTTTAATGAATTTTTTAATGCAATTTTTAGTGTTTTTTCTCATTTTGTGGCTACTTTTTGAGATTGATAAAAAGAAAATCGTTTCAAACTTTTAGCCTAATGCCCTAAATTTTGTGTCTGTTATGATTTTTAAATTTTAACGATTTTTAATGCAATTTTTAACGCTTTTTCAAGTTTTTTTGTGTTTAGCGTGTATTTTTTTTTCATAGTTTTTCTATCAAAAACTTGAATTGTTGAGAATGCAATAAGTAGTTTTTTTTTGCGAAATCTACCTAAAATGTCAAAAATTTAGGTACCACTATTTCCAAACAGCAATTTCATCAAATATCTTAAATTCTTGCTTAAGACTGCTACCCCCTTGAGTTATATATCACCTGATAGGTTGTTTAACAGAGTATTGTTTTGATAAAGTTTTTGAAGAATAGAATGCGCTCCCTGGTGGTGGAAAATGAAACTAACAGAATACAATTTTGTTAAAATTTGGAAATATAACAATGTGATTTGTTTTAAAATTTAAAATGGTTTGTAATGCATGATAAAAAAATTTTTTAAAAAAGAATGGTGTGACACATTTCAGAGTGCGTGAGAGGATGGGCACAAACAAAATTAGGAAATGTAACAAGGAGATCTGTTTTACACTTTAAGGTAGTTTATAATGCATATTAAAATTTTTAAAGTACCGACGATGCTCTGAAGAGACCGCTGCATGAATTTATGTATGAAGCTTTACACCTTGAAGGCCGATTTTCAGTTTTTTAAAATTTAATTCACATGCAATTTTTAATGGGTTTTTTATAGTATTTCGAGGCGATTTTTCCACATTAGCAAAAAAGAAAGCAGTTTCATTCTTTTGACCTAAATTAGTGAATTTTGTTCTCTTTTCAATATTTATTTGGATTTCGGGTAACGATGTTTGGATTTTTAGTGAATTATTTAATGTAATTTTTAATGTTTTTTTAATTTTGTCGCTATTATTCGACATTAGTAAAAGGAATTTTGCTTAAAACTTTCAGGCTAATGTATTAAATTTTAGCTGCTAAGATTTATGAATTTCAGCGCTTTTTAATGCGATTTTTCGAGATTTTTTGCGTTTGATGTCGAATTTTTGTCATTCATGAGATATTTCCAACTACAATGTTTAACCCTATCAGAGTAAATTTTGACCCCTGTGATTTTTTAATATTAGTGATTTTTAATGCACAGTTTTATGGTGATTTTTTGATATTCGGAAGTAAAAATTTATTTCAAACTTTTAACCTAATATAATTTTAATCTAATCTAATATTTTTTACACGATTTTTCAAGATTTTTTTGCGTTCCATGTCGATTTTTTATTATCCATAGAGGATTTCTATTTACTACTTGATTATCCTGTCGACCAATTTCGCCAAATTATATCAATCGTCGAACGACAAGCCGAATTATGTAAAATGATGTAATTTTTATGTTAAATAATGAAAGGAGAAATAAAATAGGAAAACACTAATAAAAATACATATAAAAATAAGAAGTTGAAACCACTTGATAACATAACTAACATATGTAACATGTTTAATGTCAAGTGAATATGGAATTTACGATTCGCCATTATTGCCATTTAATCTTATAGTTTGACCCAGAGAGTTTCTTGGTCCACCGGATAATCAAATAGTACAGATTTCTGATTAGAATGTTTTATCCATTTGATAAAATTCTGATTACTGTGATTTTAAAAATAACTAGCGATATTTAGTGCATTTTTCAATGCGTTTTTTAATGCAATTTAGTATCATTTTTTTTTTGCCCCCACCACACTGGTGTTTTAACAATTCAAAAATTATTTTGGTTCCAAACTTTCAGCCTAATATAATAAATTTCACCATTTACCTTTTTTGATTTTGTCGATTTTCAATGCGATTTTTGATATATTTTGTGTTCTGAGTCGATTTTTTTGTAATCCATGTAAAAAAGGAATGATTGCTATGTTTTACACGGCTAGAATAATTTTTATTCTTGGGATGTATTTACATTTAAAGATTTTTAATGAATTTATCAATGGTTTTGTATTGGTTTTCTCACGGCTATTTTTTGAAATTCAGAAAAGGAATTTAATTTCAAACATTTACCCTTCATTTACGAATTTTGAAATTTAGCTAATTTTAATGCAATTTTTTAGCAATCTTTTCATTTTTTCTCATGCTTTGCACCGATTTTTTTCATTCGTATTTAAGAAAGAATTCAGATTACACTACTTTACTCTATTAATGTAAATGCTGCCCCCTGCTATTTTTAAATTTGAAACGATTTGTAATGCATTTTTGAATACAATTTTTAGATGTTTTCGAGTCCACGGCAATTTTTTCACATTTGGAAAAGAAATTTCTGAATAATTTGTAGCTTAATATAGTAAATTTTGACATCAATGATTCAGAATTTTAGCATATTTTCATAAAATGTTTAGAGATTTTTTTTAAAGTTTTGTGTCGATATTTTTTAACTCATGAAAGAGTTCAAATTTCAATGTTTTGTCACATTATGGTAAATTTTATCCACAGGAATTTAATATAAATGTTTATCTTACTATGGTAAATTTTGTCCGAATTTTTGAATTTTACTGATTTTTAATCTGTTTTATAGTGATTTTTCAAGCTCTGTGACAGTTTGTTGACATCAGTAAAAGAATTTCAGTTTCTAACTTTTAGCATAAATAGTACAATTTGTACTCCACGCTTTTTGAATTTTGCCAATTTCTAATGCGATATTCAATGTAATTTTTAGTTAGTTTTGGGGATTTTAAGTGTTCAGTGTTGACTTTTTCTTATTCATAAACTATTTCCGATTACAATATTTTCGACTGAATATTAAATTTTTACAGCCATGACTTTTAAATATTCAGTGATTTTTAATATAGTTTTCAATACAATTTTTAGCCATTTTTAAAGTTCCTTGGCAATTTTCTGCCATTCAGAAACCAATTTTGATTTTGAACATTTTGTTTAATGTAGTTATTTTTTTATTGCAATGTTTTATCTTTTAATAGGATTTTGGCGTTCCATGTCTACATTTTGTTATTTATAAATGATTTCCAAACACGACTCCTCTCCCCTGACCCTGCCTTAATATTAATTTTTTAAGCATTGACTTCCAGATATTTAGCTATTTTTTAATGCAATTTTCAATGTGATTTTAGCCATTTTTCAAGTTCCGTGGCGATTTTTTTACATTCGGAAATCAATTTCAAACTTTTTGCTTAATATTGTTAATTTCTTGATAACAATATTTTATATTTTAACAGTGAATTTTTACCGTAGCGATTTTTTTATTGTTTTACAACTTTTAATGCAATGTTCAATGCAATTTTTGGGTGTTCTCCATTTTTTTTTTTTTTTACATTTTTCAAAGGAATTCGGTTTTAAACTTCTAGACTAATAAGAGTTGGTTTCAAACTTTTATCCTTTACGGTAATTATTTTGCTCTCCTTTTTTGATCTACAGCAATTTTTAATGCAATATGCTTTTTTTTTTTTTTTTTGTTTGTTTGTTTGAGTTCATGGCAATTTTTTCAGATACGAAAAAGGAATTCAGTTTTAAATTTCTTTGCTAATATGATAAATTTTCTCCTGTGCGATTAAAGATTTTTATTGTGGTTTTTTTTTAGCTTTTTTTTTTTTTTTTTTTTTTTTTTTTTTTCCCCACATTTCAATGCTTTTTATATTATCAAATTAATTAGATTCAAAACATTTATCAAAGTAGAGTAAATTTTGAGTTCCGTGATTTTTGAAAATTTTGCAATTTTTAAAGTGATGTTTGCGTTTCTTCGTGATCCGCTTCGATTTTTTAGACGTTCAATTTATGGCCGAATGTAGTAAATTCTGATCTCTTTTCTTTAAAGTTTATTCGAATTTTGAAACACAATTTTTGAATTTTGTTTTATATTTTTATATATTTTTAATTTTTTTTAAGATTATGTAAGATTTTTCCACATTAGTAAAAATAATCCAGTTCCAATTTTCTAGCCCATCTCTTTTCGATGAAATTTAGACGAAATTCGTGCAGCATTTAAAAAAGTTTTCAAGGTTTTTATTATGATTTTTAAAGTTTTTTTGCAATTCTTGCTGTTTTTTGACGAACCCAGGCAACGCCAGGCAGGACAGCTAGTATTTTAATATTATACTATTTGGCCGATTCTTTTCCCAAGCTCTAGCAATACTTCTTCAGGGTAAGGATGTTGAAGAACATCCAACTGAGTGTGCCAGTAGATTGCTGACTTCTAGGGAATACAATTGTCATATCACAGAACAGGAAGTTCTTGTTATTGTCTGGACTCTTAATAAATTCAGAGTATACATTGATGGAACAGATGATACTGTGGTATCCGACCACTAGCTTCTCTAATGACTCATGAGCTTAAAGTCACCCTCTGGAAGATTTGCCAAATGGTTTTTACAGTTAGTTGCAAGAATTTAATGCAAAAATAGAATATATTCCTGGTACAGTGGAGATCATAGTTGACATGCTTTCTTGTGTTGCATGTGATTATATTAGCAGGGCTGCCACGGGCTATTATATTTTTATTGAAACTGGCACCAATTTCTTAAAACAGAAAATTTTAAGATATACTTTGACAAAAATGATCTTCAAAATTTTTATTAGAAAAATATTGGTGTGAACAGAATATAAAAATAGTCGCCTGTGGCAATCCTGTATGAGTAAATTGCATTGCTATATTTGTACTATAATGATTCATATCCCATCTAGAATGTCTAGTAAACTATGTGCTGAACAATAGAAAAGATGACGAATTACAGAAAATTATTAAAAGTTTTGAAGATGAAGAATAATTTTTAGACTACTCTAACTGGACTGAATGTGATTATATTATGAATTAATCAGTTTTATACAGGTATTTCCCAACTATGTTGAAAAAGTACAAGCAGCATGAAAGGAGGGAAATTTTAAAACAGTACCATGATTCCCTTATGGCTGGTAATTACAGTGTAGAAGGTACGTTGAATAAAATATTGTACAAAAGGTATTATTAGACTGGAATGTGTTCATACATTCAAATTACATCAAAAATTGTACTGAATGAAATAGATATAAGCCTACTAAACAAAAACCACCCAATTTGTTACAAATACCAGTGTATTCACAATGACTTGGAGTTCTATCAGTTAATCTTATCGACAATTTACAAAAAAGTAACTATGGTAAAATCTAGATATTCATAGTAGAAGACTATGCAACAATATTGGTTCAACTATTTGCCCTCACACACTCTACTACAACACAGTGTGCAACTATGTTGCTCGAGAAGTTATCTTTAGATATGGCCTATCCAATATGTGATAACGGACCTCAATTTGTCGGTAATGTAATGCAACAACTTTATTTTCTTTTAGGTATCAAAAAATCCTAACTTCCGTAAATTGTACTCAAGCTAATCCTGCGAAAAGAAAAATTAAGAGTCTAGCAATTAAACTTCAGAGTTCATGCCTCTGAACTGAAATATGATGAAACATGTATTATTTCAGCTTAAAAATTACTTACCACACTATAATAGGAAGAATTGACAATATAAATCAGGGTTGCCACTCTAATCTTGAAAAAAAATTCCCTGTGTTTTCTCTGTACTGCAATGCATTTATTCTATGTTGAGTGTGCAAAAATATATGTGTATATGTATGTCAGTTAACTACCTTGTAATTTACCATTACCCAACTAATTGAGCAAATATAATACATTATATAATATGAACAAATAAAAAAACTCTTTAAAGTTATTACACTTATTATTAAATCCCACGTTTTACATTAATATTAATAAAAACAGTACAGTAATACTCAAGCGTTCAGCTAAAAAATACTTTGAAATATTTACCACTCAACTGCAAAAAAAAAAAAAGTTGTTGCAGACAATATTGCAGCAAATTTTCTGCAACTTTTTTTTTTTTTTTTTTTTTGTTTATCTTTTGCAATTTTATGACAAAAATTGCCGTTAAAAAAACCAGCAATTTTTGACATAATTTTTTTGTCACGGCAATTTTTGACAAAAATTGGCTTTTTTTTAACAAAAATCGGCGGATTTTTTGACGAAAATTGCCTTTTTTTTAAATGAAAATCGCTGTTTTCTTTAAGAAAACCATGTTTTTTTCGCAATTTGATGAAGAAAAATGCTGTTTTCTCTCGACTTTATGATGAAAATTGTCATTTTTTCTCGACTTTATGACAAAAATTGACGTTTTTTTCGCGGCCTTTTGATAAAAATCGCCGTTTTTTTAACAATCTTTTGACAAGAACAGTAATTTTTTTTTTTTTTTTTTTTTTTTTTTTTTTTTTTTTTTTTTTAATATTTTGATGAAAACAGCATTTTTTTTCATTATTTTATCGATAATCACTTTTTTTTCTGCGATTTTGGAATCTTTTGACGAAAATTACATTATTCTAGCAATCTTTTCAGGAAAATCGCGTATTTCACTTGATCTTTTGACAAAATCACATTTTTTTCGCGACCGTGTCACGAAAATCGTATTTTTTTCACGCGGTCTTTTGGTGATATAAAAAATCGAAAAAGCGATGACAAAAAAGCAGAAAATCACGGATCCACGGTAGAATCTCATGTCTGTTTTGAATTGACACGACGGGAGAAAAGGAAGAGAAAGAACATTATGTGCAGTCGCAGATGGATGACATGAGAGGGAAGTGCAGCTGTCTGGATTCAATTATTCGCATTGCAAAAAAGGGGTGTAGGCAGAAACATGGAAGAGCCGCTTTAAGTGAATTTTCGCGCCGCTTTTCTGGGGTTTTCTTTCTTCCACGAAGAGGATTTTATTTTGAAAGCAGAAAAAAAAAAAAAAATATGTTTGGATATAACAGAATTGGAAATTCTGTTATATAAAAACATTGGAAATTCCCTGTGTTTTCCAGGTTTTTTAGGATTTTTTCAAAATTCCCTGGATTTTCCCTGTTTTGAGAGGGGATTTTGAAATCCCTGTGTTTTCCTGGTTTTCCCGGTGTCGTGGCAAACCTGTAAATGAACCGCTTGCTACATGTCATACTTCAGCTTTGAAACTATGTAACGATTCTGATCTTGTGTTGTTGTACCCATCAAAAAGCATGATATCAATCATCTACAAAAAGTTACTGGTTCCTCACCAGGACATCTGCGAAACTAAGGGGGGGAGGTGATTGTGGCAAAATATTTAAAAATATTTTGCCATCTACATGGGTCTCATCTAGAGATGTTCTCATCTTTGTATGACCATAATTATGGATGTTCAATTTATTTTAATCGCTTTAGCAAAGTTCAGTGTATTTTGTTGTGTCAACTTCTATTGAAAATGTGACTATCTAACAATAAACCTTTGGCATGCATCAAACTATCACAAAATTTTATTTATTATAACAGGGAGAAAAAATTAATTTTATCAATATAAAAAGAATGATTTTTTTTTTTTTTTTCCTACACATATAAGAAAAATGGTCATACATGCCACTTCAGGAATGTGTACCATATATCCACTATTCCTGTCCTACACTAAAGTTTGGAGGAACTTTAACAATGGAGAATATACCTATTTTACTGTTTAAGAAATGACAGGGTTTTGCAAAGTTCTTTAATTATTAAATAAAAATACAAGCTTATTAACATTTTTAAAATAATAATTTTCTGAATACATTATGTGTAAAAGACTTTAAATGATTGTTTTACCTGGCCATCTCTAGAACTTTGTACTTTTCTATTTTCATTCCAAGCATTTTGTAAATGTCTTGTACTTTGAAAAGGGACATTAGCTCTACAAGAAAAAAAGAAAAAAAAAACATTAACTTGCAATACATATTTAGAACTATAAATCTTAGTTTAATTATATTAGATTATATTTTCAGCAAAATTTTGACAAGATTTGAGAGAAATATGAATAAACACTTATGTAATCTCATTTATATAATAAAATTTAAGTCATGTGACTGTCGTCTTAATTCTTTCACATTTGAACTCAGAAAGATTTGAAGCGGTCAAATGGATTTTGGAGTAGCAAGAAAAAAGCAATTTTTGAGCAGGAAAATCAATTTCCATCAATACTTTTTCTTTTTTTCCATGCCCTTTTGATGTAATTTGCATTTTTTTCGCGATCTTTTGGCGATATGTGAGGATTTTTTGCAATTTTTTGAAGATATTTGCCTTTTTCACGATTTTTAGACGAAATCCATATTTTTTTCGAGATCTTTTGGAGAAATCTGCCTTTTTATTGAGAGTTTTTTTATGAAATCAGACTTTTTTTTCGTGATCTGTAAACCAAATCTATCATTTTTTTTTTTCGAGATCCTTGGCTGAAATCTGTGGTTTTACGTGATTTTCTTAATGGTATTTGCTGTTTTTTCTCGAATTTTTTATCGAAATTTGCCGTTTTATCACAATTTTTGACTAAATTTGCGGTTTTTGTGGGGATCTTTTCACGAAGTCTGCCGTTTTTTCACGATTTTTTTATATATCCCTTTTTTTTTTGCGAATATTATGACGAAATTTGCCTTTTATTGCGATTTTTTCACGAAATCTGCCATTTTTTCATCTTTTTTAAACAAAATCTAGAATTTTTTTTAGCCGAAATCTTAAAGAAATTTGCCATTTTATCGTGATTTTTTGACGAAAGTAGCCATTCTGTTTGCGATCTTTTGATGATATTGGCTGTCTTTTAAGAATTTTTTTTTACGAAATTTTGCGGCTTTTTGTGATTTTTTAATGAAATTTGTGTTTCTTCCCGCGATTCTTTCATGAAAATTGGGCTGCTTCTCAGATAGTTTGACGAAATTATGCACCCCATTAAAGGCGTAAGAGCTATTTTTGAGCATCCTGTCTCCGATTTTTTGCGGATTTTACATGCTACATCACGTCTATAGCAAGCATCACTGAAAAAAAGTCGCCTCTTTTCTTTAAATAGTCGCTTTTAAATCATTTTCGGCCTAATATAGCCACCTAATGATGAAAATAGTTGCTTTTAGTAGCATTTTAATTGCCTGTGGCAGCCCTCTACTCAGGGCTGTAGCTAAGGGGGCACTATGGGTGGCTCAGCTCTCCTAAAACATTTTGATCTTCACCTCCCACCTGGAAAATATTCTTAGGTCACTAAATGAACTTATGTTTGGCTTGCGAGACCTTATAAAAAAAATTATAGATAATACAGAAAATAGAAAAAAGTTTGCGGAAAACAGTTTGCTAGCGAATTGGTGCTGCAGCACCTCATTGTGTTTCTACAATCCAAAATCTGAAACCCTTCCAACATCGACGATTCTGAATTTAAGATCATTTTTAGTTTATTTTTCAAAAAAAAATAATCCACCCTACCCCGTTGCAAAGAACAAAAAAAAGTGCATGATTTATGTCAAGAACACATTTCCAAGATAAAAAACTTATTAAAGTTAATGTTAAAGTAAGTTTAAAATAGCTAACATGTTATACTGTTGTTTTTACCATCTCCAAATCAACAGCAAACTGCGTTCAAGTGCCCTTATTTCTTGCTGTCGACACGCCAATATTTCAAAATATGCGACTTCGTAATGTTCCTGATCTGTGATCCTCAAATCACCGGTTATTTCGCTATTCACAGCAGTCGAAAGGAAATTTGACGTCACGGCGTATGACATGCATTCAGTACTTTTCAGCCAATGGCGTTTTACATGAGTTTTTCTTTTTCAATGGCAGCACTCGTTTGTTATGTTGAATTTCTGTTTGTTTGTATGCATAAATGAATTATATTTCTTGCATAAAAAAGGAAAAAAATAGACTTTTTTTTGGTGGGAGGTCAACTTATATGCAGGTTTTGAATTTTTTCTTATTTTTAACAACATAAGTTAGGGGATAGACTTATACAAGAGTACATATGGTACAATGAAAATAATCACTAATTTATCTTTCTGCATCAGAGAGAAAGAGAGAGAGAGAAAAAAATCATGAGCCCTATAGTGGAGATCTGTATTTTAAAGTATTGCGACCAGGTTCTTTTCAAAAAAATGCATTCGCTAGAGTTGTAGGCTGTGATCAATAAAATAAATGCCTTTTGAGAACTTTGTTTATTTAAGGTAGAGTTATAAAAATTAAATCATTTCTTACTGAAATAATTAGGGATGGTGCCTGTAACCATTTTTCAAGAGACCTTTGTTACATGACTGAGTGCATGAAGCGAGAGAGAGGCAATTCATTCCTCATTCACAATTCACACATTGGCATTACAGGATTGGCGAAAAGGAGCATATGAAAAGTGAATGATATCATATCCATAAAATTTTCTGTTACGCTTTAAACAATTAAGATGATTTTGAATTTAATGCAGGGCAACCAGAAATGGGCAGTCCTAAAAAAATACGCCAAAAAGAATTCGCGCCAAATTCGTACGTTATGAGCATATTTTGAGAAAATGTTCTCAAAAGACACAACAATTATCATGTACATCAAAAGACTTGCAACGAATAAGTTAGACTTAAAATTACGCAGAGAGGAAAATGAAATTTCACTGACCGCAAACATGTTCGATCTTTACTCTTTTTTTTTATTTGTTTTTAGCAAGGGAGAAATACGCATCTTAATGAATTCTCTTTATCTGACAGCCGTTTATCAGTAATAAAGCAGATGCTAGATGTTTTTCTTTCTTTTCTTTTGAACGGAAAGTTATTGTGGGATTGAAATAAAACGTTAAGATGAAGTAGCTATTTAATTAGAGATTAGTTTTAACTGTAATTTAGAAAAAAGTAAAATTTAAGAATACTATATGTGATTCTACATCACATATAGGATCAATTAATTTCTGAACATCCGAAACAACAGATTTAGAATATCTGTTAATAGAATCCTTTAAACTACTCAAACATGAACTCTCAAAAGAATTAGAATCTAAACCAATTGTTTCAGAATCCATATTAGTTTTAAAAGACATTACCTGTTTTGCATCAGGTCTAAACTTAAAGTTAAACACAACAGATGGATCTTGTGTCAATTTACGTGACCTTTTTTTAGTCATTATAAACAATTTATATCCTAAATTATAAAAATACGAAAATAAACAAACGAGCACAGTATCTGATTATTAAAAAAATGGACCTATCTACAATGCAATATAATAAAAGCAGCTATATGTGAGAATATTTTTAAATAGATGCTAAAAATTTAAAATAAATGTCTATCCATAAACTAATGAAAATTGTGTTTTACATTTATAAAAGTGAAAAAGCATGAAAAAAAAATCTCAATATTTATTTAAATATTAGAAAACTGGACCCTCTCTAACGAAATATTTTTGCAAATGGGGTGCAAATAGGAAAAACAAACACTGGACATATGTATAAAAAGTCTTAAAATAAATTAGAAGGGGGGAAATTAGTCACTTTAGTTAAGACGATATTTTGTTTTAATGCACTGTTTATATCCTATATGAAATGCATAAGAAATATCATAATAAATATTAAAGAATTTATCAAATGTTTTTTTTTTTTTTTTTTTTTTTTTTTTTATTGAACACTCCTAAAATTGAAGTTTTTATTAGCTATTATAATTGACGAAAATAATGATTCATACTGTATCTTATTCAGTATCATACTGTATCTTATTCATTTTATAATTTTTTTTTTTTTTTCTTTTTTTCAGACTAGAGTGTAAAAATAATTCTACTCGAACAGATATAAACAATGCACACACTTTAAGAATATTAAGATGTTAGATAGGTTTAATTATGCAAATAAGAACATGGCTTGTCTTTGCACAAATAAAAAACAATCTCCCAATAAAATTACTGTACAAACAACATAAAGCACAACTTACCTTTAAAGTGAAAAAAAATCACGAAATAAAAGTAGGATAAACTGTAATAATATATTTTTTGATACATGAATTTATAATTCGATTATGCATGCATCATTATTATTATTTATGTCATGTGCACATGGCATGTGATTCAAACGATAAAATTTTATTTATCTGAAAATGAGCCCACTGTCAATAATATATGAAGGTGCATACATCCTTATTGTATAACCAGTATTCACATGCATCTTTCTCTGTATTGTTTCTTTTATATAAACCTCATATTAAAAAAATAATGGTTGCAACCCGACAACATCATGCCTTATTTTTTATAGGAAAAAGAGATGCACCATTAACTTACCTAGAACTTTTTCATCTACATGGAAATATAATATAAAATTTATGAAAAAGAAAAAGGAATATACGTCAATTTATAACACTTCAAAAATAACTGTATTAAAAAAATAAACAAAATATATAGTCATTAATTAATAATGGAAATTATAAAAATACTTTCTTTAAAAAGTAATAAACTGTCTTGATATTTCTCAAACGACTTTCAGCAAAAAGTGCACAGCAATAAGTACTTAGATATTTGAAAAATATAATTTTATCATGCTATCGTTTGTATCATAGTTTTTAAATAGCACTTGTAAAGCTGTGAAATGTTTCAAGACAATCTAAAATCATTTATAACTGTTCGTATTTAAAGAAATTCAATTAGAGCACAGAAAAACTAATACATAATAAACTAAAAATGGTTGAAAATTACTCAACATAATTTTTTTTAAAATAAAAATATCATATAATTAAAATAGAAATTGAGATTTAACCTATTAAATATAAAAGCATACACTTTCTCATCTGCGAAATTTATGCTGTAAATATTTATCAATGAATGTCTTCTTCACTCATTTTTTTTTTTAACTTTCAACTACTACAAATAAACTTGTAACAGTATTATCGTAAAAATAAACGTTCAATAGCGCACAAAATTACAGACACAAAATTGATCAATGCTGTAGTTTTAAGGGTTTTTTTTAATAGTATAGCGCATGTAATTATTTTTGTGAAAAACATCAGTGTCAGCATCCAAAAATTTAAAGAATAAATCCAATGTGAAGATCATATTATCGACGAATGACGAAGAATTTAAACGTCAAAACGAAATTCTGTGTCACTTTAGTCGAAAGCATATGGAATCGTCACTGAAGTACACCGCTAAGATGAAATAAAAACATTATGTCAGTGAGCGTGACATTGTTGATTTAACGGAGGTGAAATAAGAGTCACAAATCGTCAGTCGTAGATTCTTAGGCCTACATCGGCAGGGGAAAATTTAACGAGCGGAAGCGAAGCACCCATCATCACGAAACGTCCCGATCAGAAGAATCACTCGCTCAAGTAAAAGAGAAATTGGCACTATAATCCAACTCTATAATGTCCAGCAAGAAAAATCCGGCGGCAATAATTCACCGGAGCATAGGCATATTTCACACAACAGTCTGCGAAGGAAGGGAGCACTTATGTAATGATTCACAAACATAAGCAGGACTTATCTGACGAGGAAATAGTCGTTCGAAAATACTTGAAGACTGACGTTAATAGTTCACATTTATTGTATTCAGGAAAATAAATAGTCCGGAAAAATCTGGCAGGCAAATAAAAAGCAGGCAAATAACAGCAGGCACCAACCCTCGATGTTTGAAAAAGTTGCGAATGCCTGGTGTAGGCACCATAGTTTCTATAGTGGAGATCTGTATTTTAAAGTATTGCGACCAGGTTCTTTTCAAAAAAATGCATTCGCTAGAGTTGTAGGCTGTGATCAATAAAATAAATGCCTTTTGAGAACTTTGTTTATTTAAGGTAGAGTTATAAAAATTAAATCATTTCTTACTGAAATAATTAGGGATGGTGCCTGTAACCATTTTTCAAGAGACCTTTGTTACATGACTGAGTGCATGAAGCGAGAGAGAGGCAATTCATTCCTCATTCACAATTCACACATTGGCATTACAGGATTGGCGAAAAGGAGCATATGAAAAGTGAATGATATCATATCCATAAAATTTTCTGTTACGCTTTAAACAATTAAGATGATTTTGAATTTAATGCAGGGCAACCAGAAATGGGCAGTCCTAAAAAAATACGCCAAAAAGAATTCGCGCCAAATTCGTACGTTATGAGCATATTTTGAGAAAATGTTCTCAAAAGACACAACAATTATCATGTACATCAAAAGACTTGCAACGAATAAGTTAGACTTAAAATTACGCAGAGAGGAAAATGAAATTTCACTGACCGCAAACATGTTCGATCTTTACTCTTTTTTTTTATTTGTTTTTAGCAAGGGAGAAATACGCATCTTAATGAATTCTCTTTATCTGACAGCCGTTTATCAGTAATAAAGCAGATGCTAGATGTTTTTCTTTCTTTTCTTTTGAACGGAAAGTTATTGTGGGATTGAAATAAAACGTTAAGATGAAGTAGCTATTTAATTAGAGATTAGTTTTAACTGTAATTTAGAAAAAAGTAAAATTTAAGAATACTATATGTGATTCTACATCACAAGCCCCGCCTACATTTTTTGTGCCCCTCCTATTGTTCACTTCTAGCTGGCCCTGCCTCTAATATAATATTTAATAAATGGATGAAATCTCTTACCTAAAGTTATCTTTAAAGTAACACAATTTTAAATTTGCTATTGCAGTGAATAAATCTAATCTGTTGTTGAAATAGGAGATTAAGAGCTTAGATTGCTGACTGTAAAAGACCTGGATATAATGTTAAATCTACAGGGGTGTTCTTTTCAAATATCTTGTTCAAGTTTTGACAAGATTTTTTTTTTTTTTTTTTTTTTTTTTGTATAGGATAGCTGAGTGATAGAGGTTTTCACTTTTTCAATTTTGGTTTCAGATTTAAAAAAAAATTACTTTAACTTTCAAAACCGGTTAGAACCGGTTCAGAAATTGAAACTATCATAACATAAAAAATATGTAACCAAAATCGAAAAAGTAAAAACTACCTGGTTATAGATCGTCTTCAGCTAACCTATTAAAAAAATCATGTAAAAATATTAAAATTTGAGCGAGATATTTGAAAAGAGCTCTTCCGTAGACTTAACATTATCATCCGGGTCTTTTCCATTCAGTAGTGTATGCTCTTAATTAAAAAAAAAAAAAAAGTGTAGCTCAATTTTAAAAGAAAACCAGACCCTGGAATCCAGGATCTTAAATGGAATATAGTAATTTTATTTTAATAGTTTTAAAGTAGCAGGAGGAGATTAAAACTATGTTAAAGAAAATTGCAAATGAATTGGGTCAAATCAGATTGTTTTTAAAGAAGCTACAACAAAGGCTGTAAAAAGGAGATTAATATTCAATATTGGCTGTAGCTAAAGTCTGAGAATTTTTCTATTTGTCTTTTGACAAATAAAAAAAAAGTCCATGTAGTAACTGAAAAACTGAAATCTGAATAAAAAAAAAGTTAGTGAATCAGGCCATTTTAAAAATATATATAAGAAAGAGCCAAAAGGGGGCTAACTGATAGTTAAAACCAAGGCCTTAACATGAAAACATGTTGAAAGGTCTTAGTTCTCAGTATTTTAGATTCTCAATTAGTCAAAATTAAACATGGAGTATAAATAAAATTTTTAAATAAAATTTTAAAGAAATGTGAAAAAATGGGGGAGGGGAGAAATGCTTAAAACAAAGTGCTAGGATCCCAGTAAAAATATAAGGGTATTGGTTTGTGGAGAGGAATCCAAGATTCAACTTTAAAATTTTGCATTGATGATGTGAGAAAATCAGTAGTGAAAAATGCATGCAACACAAAAAGTTCAATGAGATTTCGGGATTTTAATTGGAATCTAGAAATGGGAGAATAACTAAATCAAAAAAGGGTTCCAAAAATGAAGATCGGATCAAGGGGCAATTTATTAACAATTTATGGTGCAAAAACTTTAAGGGGCCAGTGACTTGAATGAAATATAATTGGAATATTGTTTAAAAATTAAATGATGATTGATCATTAAAAGATTGTTTATTATGATATGATAACATTTATAATTTAATGTCAAATTAATGTCATTGTTTGGAAGAGGCTGTTTTATGCAGGTAATCAAAAGCATAAACCAGGGGGAGGATAAAAAACATTTGCTTTTTAAAAAATTATCAGAACTCAATTTGCAAAGATATGCAAATGTCTAAAGTTATAAATAATAGGTTTTAAAATAAAAAAAGAATATTAAAAGTTATCTTTTCGCATGCCTTTTTTGACAATATGCACTTATTGTTGAAACTCAGAAAAATTTTAATTTATATAAAACTCCTTATAACATATAATTTCCTATAATACTGAGCATATCTGTAACATTACACTTAGATAATAAGAAAATGATTAAAAAAACATAAAAGGCAAGAGCATAATACTAACTTTTTAAGCCATTCAATTTGATAACAGGATCCCAAATTTGGTGAACAAAATTCTGGTGGATGATGATCAGCAAGATGAGGTGTAAATCGGGCAAAACCTTGGAAATGGCCACTGCCTTGTATTGAGAAAATGAGAATGACAGTTTTCCCATCCTGCAAATAGATAACCAATTACAGAAAAAGAAGTGTAAAATTTAATATTAAATCATATCTAAAAACTTACAGCAATATTTAACTTCAAAGCAAATATATAAAGCATAAATGACAACTAACAATCGGAGATGATATTCTTCACCTGAATGAAAAGTGACACATTTTACAAAATTTCATTTTGCATTTTATTCCACTAATAGGTCTGTCATAGGTAAGTCTTTCTACACAAACAGTTTCATAAGTGTAGTTGTATGGAAAATTGATTTATTATGCTATGTGTCCAAATTTCAATCTGAGAAGAGGGGTAAATTGTGCGGAGATGTAAAATTACCCAACCCAAAAAACCTCAATATCTGTCTTCATGCTTAAGGATTTATTGCTTTTATTCATATGTTTTTATTCCTGCATGCAGAGATGAGTGCTATAATTTTAATTAAGTAAATCATACATATTTTCTTTTGCCTCTCCTGTAAAATTTACTTTTTTTCAGATTTGTCACTTTTCTTGTGGATGAGCAATATAGTTTATAATTTTAAAATTTGTCAACTATACATCCTTTTTAGTGACAGAAAAAGGCTTATAAACTAAGAACGCACAGCTGCCTGACCTACATTATAGAATCAAACCTGATTTTTTTTTTTTTTTTTTTTTTTTCTGTGGAGTGCATGTTAGTTTAGATGAGGAGACCCAGATCCCAGGTTCGTTCGAAAAGAAGATCATTAGGAACGCTGCGGAAATCAATAAGGTCTCTGAAACTAGGTTCATTTAAAAGATTTTCAAAAGGTATACAATTATATAAAATTAAGCGTCGTTTAAGGTTATTATAACAGACCTTGGTCAATGTCAGGCAGGTCAGCCAGTATAACATATGCCAAATTCAGTCTTGATACTGTGACATAGGTTATCTGATAATTTATTGAGTATTGACACATCTGACAATAGTTATGATCAACAGAAAACATCAGTCAATTAGTGATTATGGCTTTCATATACTCTCCCATGAAACATATTAAAAAATCAGCTTTGATACTTTAATGCAGTTAACGGCATTTTTAGGTACCTTCAGTCAGCTTTTTATCTGCCAAAAGACCCCAACTTTGTATGTTTTTCACATATGTTGTTCCATATGTTTTTATCTTTTGTAGTATTGATCTAAAGAAAAAAAAAACTATGTTTGATACTATAATGTAGGTCAGGCAGCTTAAGGTCCTTGTTCTATTAAATTTTGGAAATGTTGTGTTTTCAGGTATTGAGGGGTTGTGTTTGCAGGTACTGAGGAATTATAAAAGTGTAGTAGCATCACTGTTACATAAATATCTTACTAAAAAACAAGCAGTACCCATAACATAAATTATCAAAGCTATATTGATGAAATTTTATTATATATATTGAACAAATTTTAAATTATAATTACTTTCAAAACAATAATATTTTTATATAACTATTTGACAATCAAATGCAAATATCAGAAAAAGCAACCATAATACACTAAACTATGCATAAATGAGAACATAAGGTGGTTGAAGAAATGGCAATTTAATAATAATATAATTGAATTAGTATACAAAATATTTATTAAAAAAGTTCTTGTATTCCATTTATTTACAGATGATTTTATTTGGATTTCATCTCATGATAAGATATTAAACTAAAACTTAAGTGTGCACTGTTTAAAATTTAAATAAAATCCCAAAGAAAATTTCATATAATTTTGTTTTAATTATTTTTGCAATGCATTTGTTTTTTGAATTTCCATTTTCATGCCAATGCCAATCTATATTCAAACTTATAGGAAACAGATGTAATCAAATCAGTGGCCCACCAAACATTCGGTCTTAAACTTAGCAGATTTCACAGAGTTAATTGTATATCTTAGTTCAGTTACAGATCAATAAGTTATCACAGTTTTAGGATTTCCAGAAAAGTAAAATTTAATTTTTGCAAGACTGTATACACTATATGGCCAAAGATGGCTGGCCACTTGTGATTTAATGCATTTAGTTAAATATCTAGAACAATACGTCAGAGATTAGCCTGAAATTTTAGATGTGTAAGCATAATGGTACAGGTCATATATTATCGTGAAGATTTTTGCCCAAAACTTCATAGGGGACTGTTAACAAATTGAAAAATAATGAATATCTTTGAATAACCCTGTCAAAACTAATGTAGCAAAAGCATTCAAACTTTAGATTATGTTTAAGTGGCTCATTGTAATAAACTGCGTTTATTTTTGTATGGATAGCATGTAAACTCATAGAAAAATTAAGACTTTTATAAAAAAAGTCCCAGAATTTTCCAAGATTTTTATTATAATTTACAGAGTTCTTATTATAAAATAATGCTCTTTTCTGATAATATGACAAACAATATTGTACATAATATCCTGTAATCAGAATTTAAAAAATGATAAAAATTGCATGAAGAATGAGTAGGTTTACTAAATAATCTTTCAGTGCATACCACAAGACTATCAAAATTTCATTAGCATATTGTGTTAGTTAAATGTATAGAATAATATTTGTGAAAATCTCAAAAACATAGATTGGAAATTCTGAAAGTGATCATCAATAGAATAAGCTCAAAATCTGTTATTCCCAAAATGAAACAAAAAGATGAGGGGATGTATCCATATATTCATTGATTAGTGCCAATATAGAATACATAATACCGCACCTACTACTATCCAGTGGTGCAGCCAAGGGGGTGGTTTTGGGGTTCCCCCCCCCCCCCCCCCAGGATCAGAGATTATTTTCCCCAGTCATTTATTCATTTTTTTTTTCTTTCCCTCTATCCAGGAAAAACAGCACTTTCAAACAGATTATCGGTTCGGAAGCATTTGACAAACCAAAATCTGTATTTTAAGGTATTTCTTCCCACCCAATTGTGAGATGAATCTCACAGTGTTTAGTTTATCGTATCTTTTTTTATTCTTCTCTTCATTTAAGCAGCGAGTTTTCCTTAGATTTAATTCTGTATTTTTAGTTTACGATCGCGCGCTGCTTGTCCTCTCGCATCTGCGACGTGATGTATTATGATGACGTCACGGTGGACGCTGACACTTCTTCACCACACCCATATTGCGCCAACTTCGTCACGTAAGGGCGTTCTGCTGAGCGCGTAGAACGAATTAAATAATTCTTTTAAAATGCCTTTTTTCCAATTTGCTATTTAAGATTGTGATGAAATATTAATTCTCTAATCAATTTAAACTTTGTTTCTTTTTACTTTTGGATTCCCCGTAGAATGCATTTAAATACTAAACGCGGTTAATTTTAAATCAGAATTAAGTTTGATGGGACATTAAAGGGATGTAAATTGAAACGTTAGCCTGCTGGCTTTGTTAGGAAATTTATTTCCCAAACTTGCTCTAATATTCTTGTCATCCATTTCAACCTATCTATACTTTTATTCTAATACATACTTTCTTATTTTATTCTCTTTAAATACAATAGTTTAGTTACAACTTAATAACATATCTTTATTTTTAAAACGTATCTTTATTTAAAAGCAAACATTTAAATAAAAGCATCTGTTACTTACCTTTTTTTTTTTTTTGTTATCTATATTTATAAAACATATTCTATCTTTCTGTCAGCTCTCCATGTATGCTGTTCCCGTCACGACTTTCTTTTGTTTACCTTTTTATCGCGGACTTCCATATGCTAGCGATACTGCTCAAGTGTCAACTCGGAATTGTTACAATGTGTGGTGCTCTTTATATTAATAATAAAATACACATAGCAGTTTACTAACTACTTTTAATAATATGAATTTAAGCTCATAAAAGATACACCACACAGGCGCTACATATTGCGCTATGAAAACCTTTTTTTTAAACTAAACTTTAGAACAACAACAGTTACAATTACAGTGGAAGTTGAAGTAGCAGTTATGACATATTATTACATACCCTTTCTTTTCAAACAGCAGAAATAAAAATATAAATTTAGAGTTCAAAGAAAAGTCTTTAGATAAAATGATACTTAAACATAGTCTTTGAAGCGAGCAGGTGGTCTTATATTTCTTCTAGGTCTCCCTGTCTTTGGTGTATTTGGAGTAGACAGTACTGGCGAAGCTGGTTTGGGATTGACATTATCAGTTTGTTCAGACGATGAATCAGGACAGACTAATGGACTGTCATGGGACTGAGGACTAGAGATTTTCTGTGTCTCTGTATTAGTTAGGTTGCAGGTTTGCGTTGCATCAGCATTTTCTTGTGAATTTATAGGATCTTCCATCGCTAACTTTCTTGGTTTTAAATGAATTCTGTTGCGACGAAGAATGCTTCCTTCTGAAGATTTCACAATGTAGGATCTTGGACTGTGTTTTTGGACAATAGTTCCTGGTGTCCATTCTCGATGACCAGTTTGAACATAGACAGGATCTTGAATATTCAATTCTTTTAATTTTGTGGTCGATGAGTCATAATAAAATTTCTGTGCTCTCTGATTTTCCTTTAACTGATGTTGAGTTTTCTTAGTTGGAAATCTAGGTCTTAATAATTTAGTCTTGCAAGGAATGAGGGTTCTCAATGATTTTCCCATCAACATATCTGCTGGAGAAGGTAATTTAAATTTTGGAGTGTTATTATATTCTAGAACAGCTAGATTTGGATCTCCTCCCGAAGCTTTTGCTTTAAAGATAAGGTTTTTCAATGTCCCAATTGACCTTTCAATCATCCCATTGGATCTTGGATACTTAAGTGATGACGTAACAGGATGAATATCATAAGACTTCAGAAATGAAAAATATTCTCGACTATCGAATGGTGGACCATTATCAGAATGAATTTTACGTGGGATACCATGAGTACGAAAAATTAGTTTCAATGCACTAATTACTGAAGAAGCTGTTTTACCATTAACTTTCCTCAATTCAACAAATTTAGAGTAGTAATCTATTACTTGTAGAAAATCATCTCCTTGGAGATACATAAAGTCTACACCTACCTCTTCCCAAGGCAGATTAGGAACTTCATAAGGCATCAAAGGCTGTTTACAATTAGCACGCTGATGTTGCTGACAAACTTGACACGTTTCTATATAATTCTTGATGTCTTCCATCATATTGGGCCAATATAAAGCTGTTTTTGCTTTTTCTTGACAAGCGGTGATGCCTTGATGAGCTAGGTGTACTTTCGATAACACATAAGCTTGCATTGTTTTAGGTACTACTAATCTATTTCCAATAAAAATTAAATCATCATAACAATGCAACTCTTCTTTCTTATTCCAATAAGGTTTTAAATTTTTGGGCAATTGATTACACTGTTGTGGCCAACCATTCTTAATTAGTAACTTTAATTTTGAAAGATCTTCATCTTTTAGTGTTGCATTCTGCATTTCTTTTGTACGTTCTTCAGTGGTTGATAGAACTGTATGTACAACAGCAGCTCCATTTTCTAAGAAACTCGTATCTACGCTCATGGTAGTTGGACTTCTGGACAGGGCATCCGCTACATAAAGCTTTTTTCCTGGGACATGCACAAGTTTAAATCTATATTTAAATAATTCAATTACCATTCTTTGTAATCTCGGAGACATATTTTCCATTGGTTTCTGTAGTAAACCGACAAGAGGTTTATGATCGGTTTCCACTATAAAATCAGTACCATACACATAATAGTGGAATTTTCTACATCTGTTGACAACAGCTAATAATTCTTTCTCGATTTGGCTATATCTTTGCTGAGTGTCATTTAGAGCACATGAAGCATAGGCAATTGGATGTTCATCTTGAAGTAATACTGCGCCTAATCCATACTGACTAGCATCAACAGAAACAACTGATTTCAAATTTGGATTATAATAAGCCAGAACAGGTGAATTAGCTACAGACTTCATCAATTTTTCAAAAGCTACTTGCTCATTAGCTGTCCAAATAAATTCATTTTTCTTGCTTAAGAGTTTTCTCAAAATTCCAGTTTTATCTGATAAATTGTTAATAAACTTCCCTAAATAGGTAATCATGCCTAAAAACCTCTGTAGCTCTTGTTTATTAGTTGGAGCTTTGAAATCTACAATTGCTTTAATTTTACCATCATTTACTGAAATTCCTTTACTTGTTAAATTATAACCCAAATATTTTACGGAACTTCTTTTAATTTAACTTTTCTCTAAAGATAACTTTAAACCAGACTCTCGAGCTCTTTGAAGAACTGCTTCAAGTCTTCTATCATGTTCTTCTTCAGTCTTACCAAATACTAAAATGTCATCAATATAGACTAAAATTCCATCTAAATCTGCAAAAATATTATCTATAGTTCTCTGATACACTTCAGGAGAACTACTTAGATCATAAGGCAAATGACAGAATTTGTATCTTCCAAACGAAGTGGCAATTGTACATAGATCAGAACTCTGTTGGTCAAGAGGTATTTGCAGAAAAGCTGACGATGCATCAAGTACGGTGAAAAATTTTCCTTCAATTTGAGAAAATAAGCTCTGTTGGGTTGGAATTGGATAATGTTCTCGCTTTACATACTTATTTAACATACGTGGATCTATACAGAGTCTTATACGATTATTAGGTTTCTGTACTATAACTATAGGATGTACCCAATCAGTTGGTTTTACAACTTTTTCTAATATACCTTGATTAACCATTTTATCAATCTCATGCTTTACTTTCATTTTTAAGGAATGTGGAATAACTCTAGAGGCACATATTTTAGGTTCGGCTTTGGCATCTAATTTAATCTTATACGTATATGGCAATTTTCCCATTTTTCCTGAAAATACATCTTTAAATTTCTCTACAAAATTTCTAGCATGAACAGAATCAACATTGATGTTTCTATTTACAAACCCCAACTTCTCACAAGCTTCCATTCCCAATAAAGCACTCGAATTTTGATCAATGATATAAAAATCAAGTAATTCAGATTTATTTTTAACTTTACATTTTAATTTACTGACCCCAATTACATTCAAACTGTGTCCTGTATAAGATGTCAACTTTTTGTTAGTTTCACGAATAACTTCATTATTTCTCACATCATTAAAACTATTAAGGGGCAAAACATTGACTTCAGCTCCGGTATCTATTTTGAGCAACACTTCTGAGTTATTTATTTGAACAATTTCTCGCCATTAAGACTTTAAAGAATTAACCTGGCACTTTACTGAATCCATTTTAATAGAACTAGTATCACTTGATGGGTAAAAATTATCAGAAATTCCATGTACTTTTTTATTTATTGTTTTCCCTTTCTTTTTACACGCGATCCAGTAATGGTTTAATCCGTTGCAATTGCGACACTTTTTACCAAATGCAGGGCATTTACCATAATCATGGAAAGTTTTACATTTAGAACAGCTTTTAGTAACTTTCTGGTTAACATAATTACGTTTTCCCTTATCGTACATTTTCCTCTGAATTTCGTTTTTATTTGCGCGAACAACATTTACGGTGGTGGAACAATTATTTTTGTTCATTATTTCCATTTGTTTACCACTGGACTCCTTAGCCCTACAATATTCTATAGCCTTAACAAGGGTTAACTCAGTTTCCATTAACAATTTTTCTTTCATAGTGGGATCTCTAACTCCAATAATTAACAAATCCTGGATTAAACTGTCTTCTTGATCCTCAAAATAGCAATCTTTAGACAAATTTTTCAAATTTGTAACAAACGAATCAACAGATTCACCGTCTTTTTGGCGACAATTAAAAAATTTATAGCGTGCAATAACTGTATTTCTTTTCGGTTGAAAATACTCATCAAAAGAATTTATGACAATTTGAAAATTATTTGCGTTTTCATCACTAAGTTTAAAACTATTAAATATATCTATGCATTCTTCTCCCATTATACCTAGTAATAGCGCTACTTTAAGCTTATCAGGCTTATTCATTTTCTCGGACGCTTCTAAATGAAGCATAAATCTTTGTTTGAATTTATTCCAATTCTCGGCTAAATTGCCATTCAAACTCATATTTGAAGGTACCTTTAAATCCATTTTAACGGATACAAGCGAATTGCACTCAAAAGCAAATACACTAAATCTTAAATATAACAATAAAAATTTCTAACCTTTACGATACCAAAATTAAGCTTCCATTTAGCTGCCACCATGTTACAATGTGTGGTGCTCTTTATATTAATAATAAAATACACATAGCAGTTTATTAACTACTTTTAATAATATGAATTTAAGCTCATAAAAGATACACCACACAGGCGCTACATATTGCGCTATGAAAACCTTTTTTTTAAACTAAACTTTAGAACAACAACAGTTACAATTACAGTGGAAGTTGAAGTAGCAGTTATGACATATTATTACAGGAATGAGATGTTTTTCCAATAGACGCTTTCAGTCGTGACGTCAGTTATGACGATTTGCTTGGATACTGACTCCAAACAAACGGTTGCTATGCTGTATTTTCTATTTTATTTGCATATTACAGCGACAATTTTCAGCTATATATAACAGACACATGTTTAATGCTTTATATGCAATGATACCATTTTCTACGATTTATATTTTATAAGAAATGAAGCATAGCAACCGTTTGTTTGGAGTCAGTATCCAAGGAAAATGTCATGACTGACGTCACACTGAAAGCGTCTATTGACAGCAGGTGGCGTAAACTGTCTGCTGTCATTTGCATTTTCAGTGACACACCTCCAAACCTTATTTGGATGAGGAAGTGACGCAAGTTTGGTGCGGGATAGTCTGTGAACAGCTGGACGTTTCCCCAGTCTGAGCTATAAATAGCACAGTCGTCGGATGGGAGATTAGCTTCGTGTTTTTAAACTTTTAGTTTGTTTATTTTTATCTTGTGAGTGGAAAGAATCGTGACGGAGTTCTTCAGCTAAAGTAAATAAGAGATACGATGTTTTTCTCCAGTGATGTGGTAAAGTTTTTCCTTTAATATAAGTTTCTTTGGCGGCCGGTATGTTTCAAGAAGGTTTCTTTTCACTTTAAGTAGAAAGGTATTTTGTTTTCAGTTTGATTAATGTTAATTCCTCTCAGCCGTTCTTTTCATTTTTTTTTTTTATTGACTTTGGACATGTTTGCTTAGAATAACTTAGAATAATTTTTATAGATTTTCTTGAAGCTTTAAATAACTTTAATTTATTTTAAGTTCCTCTAATTGCTCCAAGGCTATTTTTGTGCTTGTTGACATTATTTGAGGAGTTATATATATATTTTTGTGTAAATTTAACTCGCTCTGTTACACATAGTAAACTTCTTCTGTAATTGAAGTTAGTGTAAAAATGTCAAATGTTTGAGCATGAAATGGCTTAAGTAATTTTTCTGATTTTAATTATGTTTATTTCAGTTAATAAATATTTTTAGTTGATTTTTATATATTTGTCTTTCTTTATCAAACTTAACATTTTTAGTTTAGTTAGTTTGGGTGAATCATTTACAGCAATAAAGCTTCACTGCGTTTTTCATTGTCTGCTAAACATTTTTTAAGACTGAATTGCCCTATTTAAGGGTAATTCAGGTCAACAAGGGTTATGGGCCCAATTGTGGTTCAGCCCTACTGGTTTTTCAAAATATAAAGCTTTTCTCTTGACTTTGAAATTTTGATTCTGGTATCGTAATGGTCCAAAGTTCAGTCAAAGTTTTTAGTTTTTCCTCAGCTTATGTTACCATCAAGTTTTGCGATGGGGGGGCTGATGGAAATTTGTCTATTTTTAAGCCAATTTTTTTAGAATTATTGAATTTTTGTGAAATTTTTCAAAATTTTTTTTTACATATCGGCTGCCAATAGAGAAACTGTGTGTTTTTTTTCATCTCAGAGAATCCTTTACTAAAAGAGGAATAAATGTGTTCATCGTTGAAGTTTTGTTGAATTTGATGGAAAAAGATCAGAATTTAAAGAATGATGGAGAGAGTGTACAACGAACTTAAAATTTTTAAAGCATGACAAATATTTTTTTTTCAAGAGACAGATGGAAATGAACTGCTTTTCTTCAGAATTCAACATGAGTTATCCTCTACTGCATTAGTGAGTTTTTTTTTTAAGAATTCGTCTGATGATAAGCCGGAATGACTGATGGTTTTCTTTTTGGACTGATGGTTTTTCATGGATTCGTCGGTGTGCTGGATTCTGGAGGAGACCGATTCAGGAGCTTACTGCCTCTACGTGACTGGAGACTGTTGCATTGTATGCTGGCTTTTGGAGATGACCGCTTCAGGAGTTGACTACTTCTACATGGCTGGAGACTTGCATGGTATGCTGGATTTTGGAGATGACCGCTTCTGGAGTTAACTGTTTCTACATGGCCGGAGACTGTTGCCTAGTGTGCTTGTTTTTGCATCTTCATGATGTGAGACTGGGTTACTCATGGTGCCGGTGTTTTCCCTTTTCATCAGATCTCTCTACAGTGCCTCTTCATGATTGGTGTAGAGGATTGTGTCCCGGTGATTGCTGAATTAACAAGTTAACTGTGTCTTCAGAGCGACTCTGGCAGTGGTAGCTGCTGGACTCCTCCTTCTATGAACTGATTTTTGGATATAGCTGATGGACAAAGTCATTGATTTTTCTGTGTTACATCATCGATCTGGTTGGACTGTTCTAACTGAATGGACTTATGATGGACATCAGTTCCCTACATGAATTATGTATCAAGAGTGAATCGTCTGTAAACTTTTATTGAACATTTTTTTTGAAATTGTTTAAATTGTTAATGTATTTAAGTGAATTTAAGATCTTAAAAGTAAAGTTTTTGACTTAAAAGTAAAATGAATTTTGATATAAGGATTAAAAGATCTAATATTTTTAAATGTAATTTTTTTGGATTGATCTTTAATGATTAATTAAAGTTATGAATAGTTTAATAGAAGTTAATTAATGGATTGAGAAATAATGATTTTTTTTCATATGTTTAATGGCATTTAAATGTTTAAAAGACAATTTAAATAAGCTCCTAATGTGGATTTCAGTAATTTAGTAATGTTAAGTAAATTAATTGGAGATTTTTAGATTTTTTTTTGAAATAATTTTTAAAGTTAAGTGATTGGTAATAGTTGAGATTATTTGTGTTAGAAATTTTTTTGGGAAGAATTTGAATTACATAGAAAAATTTAAAGATAAATGAATTTTTATGGCTTTTAAATTAAAGTTTTAGGAATTAACTTGCAGAGTTAATAGAAATTTGTAAAGTTAATGGAAATTTGAAGATTTAATATAAATTTTTGAGGGTTTAATAGAAATTTTGAAGATTTATTAGAAGTTTTGAAGGTTTAATGGAAATTTTTTTGAAGATTTAATAGAAATTTTTAAGAGTTTGATAGAAAATTTTTGAAGTTTAATTAGGAATTTTCAGTGTGAATTTATTTGGGTATATTTAAATGGAAATTTGTTTAAACTGATTTAAGAATTAAAGGTTTCTTGAAGTATTGTGATTTTTCATGCAATTTTTGTTGATATGGCCTTTTTAAAGGTATAAGTTTTTGAATTATAAGATGAAAGACTTTATTAAATATGCATTTTTTTGAAATAGTGTTATATATGGATAAATTTTTGAAAGAATAAGTGAATATTTAAGATATTTGGATGGACTCTTAAAGATTAATCATTTATATCTGGATTCATGCTTAAAATGAAGTTCAGTTTATTAAATTTTTTTGATTAGAAATAAGTAAGATAAATGTTTAAGTTTTTAATTAAGTTAAAGAATTTTTTTTTTTATGAATTTGGGGGTGATGTCGCGTCAGATGTCCGCATGGACAAGCCAGTTCCCTGGAGCGATGATCACTCTTAAATTGATATAATTTGAAAGTTTATTTTTGCTCAGTATTGATAAAAAAAAATTTTTAATTGTTAAATTCTTTGATTGGTATAGATAAATTTTGATAAATATGAATAAAGTAATATTTAATTTTGAAATTTCTGGATCTTTGTTGCAAAGTTTAAGA
The DNA here is from genome assembly GCA_964019185.1 of Maratus speculifer. Taxonomy (NCBI): domain Eukaryota; kingdom Metazoa; phylum Arthropoda; class Arachnida; order Araneae; family Salticidae; genus Maratus; species Maratus speculifer. The sequence continues at coordinate 69,232,047 of OZ025291.1, forward strand.
ATTTTTGTGTTAGAAAAGTGTATAACTGAAACTACAGCTACGTTTTCTTATGTAATTAATGATGCTGTTTTTTTTTTTTTTTTTTCAGGAATGTTATATTTAAGATGTTTAAAGATTAAATTATCATCTTAATTTGTTATAAAATTGATTTTTTTTAGGTAAATAGGGGTTTTTATGGTCAATCTTATTCTTAGATGACAGGTATCTGATTGTCTTCGTTGTGTATGTAGTGCGAATGTCGGATGAGTAAATGACCGGCGTTATGTTAAAAGATGAATGTGGATGAAAGTTTGGGAAGTTATATCAGATGCAGTCAAGTTTTTAAATCCAATAGGTTTGAATCTAATGCTCTGGTTTTTCAATTGGATAGTCTTATGAATAAGGGAAGACATCCTGAATAGTTGAATTAGGAGCTATATGCCTTTAGGTGCAGTTAAGATTTAAGCTTGGATTTATGGATAAGGGATTGATTTTTGCTTCTATTGTTAAAATTTATAATTTGGTTAAAGAATTAATTTCTTATGAGGAGGATGTTTAATGAATGAGTTTAAGCTGGTTTAAGTTTATTGTTTAATATGATTTGAAAATAGAAAGTTTTTTTTATCCAGTAATTTGAATCTATTAAAACTTTGATTCAACAGGTGGCTTGAGTTTAAAGATTAAGATGACTTAGCTTGTAGGTTGAATCATGGAAGTCTACCTGTGTACAGGGTAGTTGGATTCTGGCTGGATATAGTTATATTTTTGTTGCCTCCTCTAATATAATTTTCTTAATTTATGAACATTTAGAGTTAATTTATTTAATGTTAGAAATTTTTTCATAAATCTTAAGTTTTTACAGAAAGAAATGTAATGATAAAATGTAAATTTTTTTGAACAATTTTTAAGGAAATTTTTAATTTTTCAATAAAGGATTTTTTTTAGTTTTAGAAGTTTGCTGTATTGATGTGGGCTTAACTGAGAGGTTTAAAGATATTTTTAGGACAGTGTTTTCTTACAGATTACATCTGTGGTTGGATTGTAATTATCCATGTTTCCTAGAAAAGATTTGTTGTTCTGAAAGACAATGGAATCTTTTGGAAGTAAACATCAACTTGTAGTTGAGTGTTAGACATTGCAGCAAGTTTTTGTTTTAGAAGGGTTAAGTTTTTAAGTAATCTTTAGTAGCTGTGGTGGAGGTATAGTTTTGAAGAGTTAGTTGTTTAAATTAAGTAATTATTATAGAAGATATAAATCAGATTTTGAAGTACTAAAGTTAAAGTTTTAAATGAAATTTAAGGAGTATTGTTTGTTGAAGTTTTAAGTGGATTTTCCTGGATATTGAGTAAGATAACGGCATCATTTTCTTTGGGTTTCAGGTGCGACGTTTCTTTGGCTCAGTTGGAAATGATTTATGTAAGTCTATTTGGGTAGACTTCAACTAATTAAACAATAGTTATAAATTTTTAATTCCAGGCGAGTAACTTTTTTTTTTTTTTTTTTTTTTTTTTTTTTTATAGGCTATTGTAAATTTCACTGCTGTAATATGAGAAATTGATCTGAATATATGTGCTCATGGCAGGAACAAACTTACTTGAAGCTGTCGGGAACTTATTGCTGAGTGACTTTGTATTTTTGGAATGAGTTTACTGGAAAAGTTCGGTGTATAGTGGTACTGGATGTAAAGGAGAATTTGGAGTTACTGTAAGTTAGAAAATTGGATTCCATGTTGAGCAGGATTGGCGGCGGTCTTGCATGTTAAAGTTACTCGGTAGGTTAAGTGATCTGGCTAGAATAAGAGTTCCTGTATTTATTGAAGTGAGCTGGTTAGTCCTTACGGTTTCACAAGATAGGTTTGGCATATAGTTTTTCAATTTTAGATATGCTAAATACTTGGTGAAATAAGTTTCTATGGTCATTGAATTTCTCTGCGGTGGTGCCATTTAATTTGGGGGACTTGTATTTTCTTGTGTTAAAGTGTAAGTATTTTTAAGGTTTGAAGACTAGTTGAAAAGTCGATGGTGCTCTAATGATGGATACTAAAATAGTGAATCTGTTAGTGTTATATTTCAAATTTGAAGTTAGAACTATCCGGGAATCTACATCCATCTAGGTGAATTTGTTGTAAGAATGGTGAGAAGTCTAGGGTACCTTAGCAAGAGAAGTTGAATGAATGAGGATGTAAGTATGAAAGAAGATGGATGAGTCTGTTGTAAACAGTTAAGTTGTGATGTATTTTTGTACAGGTTTAAAAGATGGATTGTGGTTAAATCATTTATTTCTTTTTCAGAGAAATTAGATATTTAAAGAAATTTTTTTTGATGGAGCATAGTTCGACTGATTTTGATAGGTTTTTAGATACAGGTCTTCCATATGTAAATGGTGTAATGTTGCTCGTCCTGTGGTAATTGGAGATGAATTTTTCTAAAAGTGGCTTTGTGTTACACTCTTGATACTTGTTATTTTTCATGTTTTTAGTGGGGAAGTTTTTTTTAGACTAGTTGTTAACTAGATAAGTTTTAAGCTGATGTCTATAGAGTCATTTTGGTCCATTAAAAGTAGCTGTATCCATATGTTATGACCAATCAAGATTTTATTTTTATGTTTAAGTTATATATTTTTGTAAAGTTTTGGAGGATGGAGGAATAATTTTCTTTTAGGTATAATTTTTTTTTTTTTTTTTTTTTTTTGCATGGGGGCATTTGGATAGATTGATGTTGTATTAAATTATTAAAGAAGAGTAATAGTTTTAGTTTTGATATGGTTGGGTTAAGATTAGGTGTCCGAGATATGCAGGTGGTTCAATTTGACCTGTTAGGCGTGTTCTTGGTGATACACCAGTCTGGTTTCATGGAGTGACAAGAGGGGGGGGCTTTGTTAGGAAATTTATTTCCCTAACTTGCTCTAATATTCTTGTCATCCATTTCAACCTATCTATACTTTTATTCTAATACATACTTTCTTATTTTATTCTCTTTAAGTACAATAGTTTAGTTACAACTTAATAACATATCTTTATTTTTAAAACGTATCTTTATTTAAAAGCAAACATTTAAATAAAAGCATCTGTTACTTACCTTTTTTTTTTGTTATCTATATTTATAAAACATATTCTATCTTTCTATCAGCTCTCCATGTATGCTGTTCCCGTCACGACTTTCTTTTGTTTACCTTTCTATCGCGGACTTCCATATGCTAGCGATACCGCTCAAGTGTCAACTCGGAATGAGATGTTTTTCCAATTGACAGCAGGTGGCGTAAACTGTCTGCTGTCATTTGCATTTTCAGTGACACACCTCCAAACCTTATTTGGATGAGGAAGTGACGCAAGTTTGGTGCGGGATAGTCTGTGAACAGCTGGGCGTTTCCCCAGTCTGAGCTATAAATAGCACAGTCGTCGGATGGGAGATTAGCTTCGTGTTTTTAAACCATGAAGATAGATATAGTAGAAGGAGAACAAAGACGGCGCTTCCACTTTCGTCCCTAAAGTTTTTCCGAGTTTCGCTGGCATTTCCGGCAGTTTGGGAGCAGATGAAGTCTAGCGCCCCCTACGTCCCGCTAACAGACTAGTCGAGAGACCCGTCAAACAAGTCATATGATCGAAAGTCAGTGCAGCATCACTAGCGCCACGCCATGCACCGGGAAATACTTTGGGGCTAAGTTCTGTTGGGAAAAGCCTATCTTCTCGGTTCTCCTTCTATTATTCTATCTTCATGTTTTAAACTTTTAGTTTGTTTATTTTTATCTTGTGAGTGGAAAGAATCGTGACGGAGTTCTTCAGCTAAAGTAAATAAGAGATACGATGTTTTTCTCCAGTGATGTGGTAAAGTTTTTCCTTTAATATAAGTTTCTTTGGCGGCCGGTATGTTTCAAGAAGGTTTCTTTTCACTTTAAGTAGAAAGGTATTTTGTTTTCAGTTTGATTAATGTTAATTCCTCTCAGCCGTTCTTTTAATTTTTTTTTATTGACTTTGGACATGTTTGACGTAGACATTCTTGGGCGTTCGGATTCCGTCAGTAAACGTCAAAATAGTGGAACATCGTTTTCCGTGGGTGTTATTGATAAGTGTCAGGAAACGTGTTATGGTTATTTGAGAAGATGCTGGGGGGAAATAACTGACAATAGAACGAGACATAGGCTTTAATATATTTTTCATAGCTTGAGTTTTAATTAAATGAACTTAGAATAATTTTTATAGATTTTCTTGAAGCTTTAAATAACTTTAATTTATTTTAAGTTCCTCTAATTGCTCCAAGGCTATTTTTGTGCTTTTTGACATTATTTGAGGAGTTATATATATATTTTTGTGTAAATTTAACTCGCTCTGTTATACATAGTAAACTTCTTCTGTAATTGAAGTTAGTGTAAAAATGTCAAATGTTTGAGCATGAAATGGCTTAAGTAATTTTTCTGATTTTAATTATGTTTATTTCAGTTAATAAATATTTTTAGTTGATTTTTATATATTTGTCTTTCTTTATCAAACTTAACATTTTTAGTTTAGTTAGTTTGGGTGAATCATTTTCAGCAATAAAGCTTCACTGCATTTTTCATTGTCTGCTAAACATTTTTTAAGACTGAATTGCCCTATTTAAAGGTAATTCAGGTCAACAGGCTTTACCGGCCGCACGCCGTGCGCGAATGGCGAATCGCAAGAATATTCATATTAAACTCCGCTGGATATGGAATCTTTACAAGTTTTTCTCGTGTTCATTTTAAATTAATTATGCCGTGCTGCCTTTCCATGAATGTGATATTAGAGTTTGATGAAATCATGCAAGATTCCTATAATACATAGTCTTCAAAGGTTCTGGTGACCAAAGTAAATTTCTATGTTGTGATCCTAACAAAAGAATAAAATAAAGAAGATGTTATTCTCTTCAACCAGTTTGTATCTTCTTTGTACACGGTCTTCTGTCTTCATTTCCAGTCATTGTATTTTCAAGTAAGATCTTTCCAGTTTAATCTTATTTACTTACATTAAATTAAAGTTCCACTATCGATCACGCTAATGAACTTTATTAACGACACAACGCATACCCAACGAACTTTTGAACAGCACATTTGGTGCCGATGACACTAAAGAACTCTTAAGTTATTGCTTTTCTATGCATAAAAATAGAAATAATAATTGCCGTAAATTCAATATTTTTGCTGTAAAATCAATATTTTTTTTCGTTCTTTGAAATCTCAGAAGCGTTCCTGACTGAATCCTATTGATGGAATTTTGAAAATATTAAAAGAGATGAGAAATGAATTATTAACAATTAAACAAAAGTAAATTACAAGTGCTTTACAAATTATTATTTTTAATATAAAATTTCAAGAGGTTTTATATTCTGGTAGTCAAGTGAAATAATTTTTTTTTTTTGTTCTATCTACAAAATATCGATGTACTAATGATTCTAAAGACTTCACAGAATTTTTTTTTTTTTTTTTTTTTTTTTTTATTGCTGTTTCCAAATGCCAAATATTTAAAAAAAAAAAAAATCAAGAAATTTATTATTCAGATTGCAGTACTATATTTAGGAAGTAATGAAGTTTTGAAGTTCTAAAAAAATAATTTCATAATTTTAAGAACAGATTTATTTAATTAAGAGGCTATATTTTTAGTTATATATTGGGTTTTAAAGTCTAATTATGGCACTCACATGTAAAGATGATTTTTTTTCCCCCTTGAAATCTGCGATAAATATTGTTTATATATTATTTCTTCTAAAATTTTTTCTTATGCATTTGATATGCAAAGAGGCTGAGATTCTTCATAAATATTCGTAGTTGCTATATCCTACATAATTTTCTTTGAAGACTTCTGTCCTTCTACCATATCAAGTTGTGTTTATTTTTTTTTTACTTTAAGAAGAAATAAGGAATAAACTTAAATTCAATGTTTCATCCTAATTACTAAAGAATTTTTACTCTGCATATCTCATTTAAAGATGTCAATTAAGAAAACTTACTTCTTTTCATTCATTTGTTTACCTGATGAAGTGGTCTTCAAGTATGTAGTTTAATCCATTTTTCGAGCCTCTTCAATGGTATACACGTGTTATGAAGAAAGTGCTAAAATTATTTTCATACATACCAATTAAAATTCTTTTGTTCCTGTTTAAACAATTTAATTTAAAGATTTGTGCTCATTTTTCCACTTTGATGTCTGATGAAGAAGTTTTAGTAATGATGCAGTGATTTATCCATATATTGCTGAGCTTCTCCTGTATTTCTCGAAGTTGGTTTGTGAAGCAAGATTATTATTATTTTTGTTTATAATCAATAGCTGTTGCAGAATGACTGATTGTAAAGATTTATGGAACTTTATTGTTCTTTAGTAAAGAAAATGCAAAAGATCAAGAAGATTTTGTTCAATATCTAGTGCTAAATTTTTTTTATGTGTGCCAGTTACTGATATAGTGCCTTTTTCTTTATGTAACCCAATTTCTACAAAGTTGAATATGCCTCAAATTTTTTTCTCTCTCTCAAATTTCTGCACAAATTTTTATTAATTGTGAAGATATTTTATTAATGAAGAAATTATTTTCTATAAGCACCATTCATGAAAGGTATGTGTAACTCAAACTTGTTTTCATCAATAACATATGGACGTTTCTGCAGCTAAAATTTGATCAACTTCAAATAATTGTGTATTAGTGGCTTATCATGCATAATTACTTTGAAGTAAATATTTTTTCGGCTTTTTCACAGATTCGTCAACATGCATGGCATTCCACGTCATCGCCATTCTTGATTCTCATGTTGCTTTCTAAGAGGCAATGAAGGCAGCATCATTTTATTTTTATGAATTTCGAGTCAATTTTTGCTTGTGTAGTAATTCAATCTCACAGTGCAAAATTTTTGCTCAACAACATGATTGGAATTTGTTGCAGGAATCCACAATTACTCAAGATCATATTATTTATTTTCAGGCATAGTGTTTTTCATATTATTTCAGGCCCAAAGCATTTAAAATTTAATCTGTGATATGCCTCATTTTTTTTAACTTTATGCAAGAAATTATTTTTTAAAATTGATTATATCAAGATATATTTTTAAGGAAGAAAATATTTTTTTCTCTTTTCATCATGTATACAAAACAAGAAGCAGAAATCTGTAGTGAATATGTTTACCAGCGCATTTTTTTATTTCAAGTATTTCAATTCACTGACAGTGAATTTCGCCAGATTTTGTCTTCAACTCTTCATGGTGTGTGGTATGTTTTAGTGAAATGTCTTCAGTGTTTTTGCTAAGTAAACATTAGTGCCTGCAATGTGTACCACATTCTTCTTCAGTGTGTTTTAATGCTCCTTAGTTATGATAAATATGTTCAGTTTGGTGAAAATACTTCCGCTAACTATTTTTTTATAAACTATCTGACTAATTCAGCCAGTACTATTCTTTTACAACCGTTTGTTGTTTATAACAAGAGCTGCTTTACATCTGTACATTATACTTTTTTTTTTTTTTCGTTTCTACCTTTGTTCATTATTTAGTTAATTTTCTTCCACAGGGATCACAGAAATCTTTTAAAGAGATTGTATTCATCTGTATTTTATGTTTTTATATTAATATGTTTGCAGGATTCCAGGATATCATGTTATGTCAAGGCTAATTTTGTTTATTCTACAATATTTTTCTGATTTTGACAGTTATTTAATTTTAATTTTTGACAATTCTTTAAAATTAATTTAAAAGTAACTTTTGTTTTAACTTTTATTACAAACATAGAAATTTTAACTTTACTTTGTTAAATTATGCAAGATTCAAGCTGAATATTTTTATGGTACACTTGTTTGGTAATTTTAAACGTTTTACTTGATTATGACATTACAAAGAGTTACTAGTATTAATGAAATTTAAGTCCTAGGTTGTCTGAATATACCAGATAAAATATTTTCAACTTTAGTTGCTTTCTTATTGCAGCTTAGTTTTGTAATTTTAAGTTATTGTTTTCCTAGGCAGTCTGAGTATATTGAGAAAGTACTCTTGATTTTATGTTGCTTTACTTTTGCAACTTTACAAATTTTGATTCATAAATGTACGATTAATCTTATTGAATTCAAAATTTTGGATGATTTCTTTTGGCTAAAAGAATTATTTAGCTATTGGATTATTTTTGTTTTTAAAATATATGAAAATTTAGATATGATTTTTTAAGAGCATATTATGTATGCAAATAGTATACAAAAGAAAGCACAACTCTAGATGAACTTTTTACCAGCGCATTTATACATATTTTTAACTCATCTAGTGAATTAATAAAGTGTTTCATGACTTAAACAACCTGATTATGACTTAAAAATGTATGTATACATATCTATATTTTTTAAATGTGTTCCATACTTCCATTTAATGCTGTTATCATGTAGAGAGAAAGAAAATGATAATATCTTATGATTATAAATGATCATATGTGTTCACAGCTCATTTTTTTTTAATCTCTTTCTTTAACAGCAGCCTGACAGTTCTGATTCTGTATGTCTACAATGTTTAGTTATACCAGTGTACCATTTAAAATCAAAATCATATTACCGAACTGAATGGTGATACTAATTTTTTTTAAATATATTCTTGTCCATAATTGCCTTGGATGTTAAATGTATTTCTGTGTACAGCCTCAGGAGCCTTAGGAGGTGAAAGCCACTTGAAACTGTGTGCACCTATGAGTTTATACAGCCACAAACGTTTGCATTATGTGATCAGAATTAAAAAATTATATATATACTTGAAAAATATATAATATGTTATTTATTAATGTATATGTGTATCTATTTGTGTTCACGGATATGTTGGTGGTTTATGGGATAATCAATGAAATAGTTGTGAACTTTATGTTTACATGTGTATAATTTTTTGTTTACAGCATTGTTAATGATTTCTAGTGATTGGGTGGAGACTTAACATAATTGTAAGCTTGTTATTGAATTTCAATAGATTTAATTGTATATTATACAATTCTTCTTGTTTTTTTCATAATGATTCTAGATATAATTTTTATTTCATTCCTGGTACATGGTAATTAAACATATATATATTTCTCAATTGTGTCAAATTGTTACTTTTATGTATATAAAAGTAGTTTATTTATTTATTTATTTTTGGTGATCACCAATCCCTCATTTTAAAAGAAAACCATGGTATATGTAAAGTTTATAGTTTAAGAATTCTTATAAGTGTATAGGCCTAATAAATAAGTATGACTATTAATATGTTTTAACCCTTTTGTCATGACACATCTTTTGAAGTGACGACTTTTTGCTGTGGGATGTTTTGCGTGATTGAGTAGTGCACGACTCAATTGCTCAATTTATCTCACATGTAGTTGATTGTTTATTTTAATTGAGTGAAATTTTAATGTATACACAAATGATGTCATTATTTTTATGAAATTTGAATTAATATATGGCCAGTTGAATTTAATATTATAGTTATAGAAAATATTCTATTTTATATCATATATAAATTTTTAAAGTCCTAGGCAAAAGTCAAACCCACAAGATTTTTTTTGACTTTTTGTTGCTCCTGTATTTGCAACCTTTTCAGAAGTTTAATTCTGTTATTTGGTACCATAAATATTTAAATTATGACTAGTCAATGATCTCACTTTTGTCTGTTAACTTAAAATGTGTTAACATTTATTATTTCTCAAATATGATAATTTTTTTGAGATCACATGAAAATTTTGCCATTACTGTATTTTTGGCATTTTATTGTATACATTTTGACCTATGAATGTACTCTATGCAATGTATATTCTTTCTCCCTCTTACTTTAGGTCACCAGTCCTTCCATTCCTTCTTTTTTGCAGCACTTCAGCTTTGAAAATCCCTTTAAATTGGCTTTTAGTTGATTTTTTTCCCATGTTGGCATTTCAAAATTTTGTCATCCCATTGTCTGTAAAAGGTCTTCTTCGTTTCACCTTTTACATCCCTGGTCTTACAAAATTTTGTTCAGTCTTTGGGGGTAATGTGAGATGAATCTCACAGTGTTTAGTTTATCGTATCTTTTTTTATTCTTTTCTTCATTTAAGCAGCGAGTTTTCCTTAAATTTAATTCTGTATTTTTAGTTTACGATCACGCTCTGCTTGTCCTCTCGCATCTGCGACGTGATGTATTATGATGACGTCACGGTGGGCGCTGACACTTCTTCACCACACCCATATTGCGCTGACTTCGTCACGTAAGGGCGTTCTGCTGAGCGCGTAGAACGAATTAAATAATTCTTTTAAAATGCCTTTTTTTCAATTTGCTATTTAAGATTGTGACGAAATATTAATTCTCTAATCAATTTAAACTTTGTTTCTTTTTACTTTTGGATTCCCCGTAGAATGCATTTAAATACTAAACGCGGTTAGTTTTAAATCAGAATTAAGTTTGATGGGACATTAAAGGGATGTAAATTGAAACGTTAGCCCGCTGGCTTTACCGGCCGCGCGCCATGCGCGAACGGCGAATCGCAAGAATATTCATATTAAACTCCGCTGGATATGGAATCTTTACAAGTTTTTCTCGTGTTCATTTTAAATTAATTATGCCGTGCTGCCTTTCCATGAATGTGATATTAGAGTTTGATGAATTCATGCAAGATTCCTATAATACATAGTCTTCAAAGGTTCTGGTGACTAAAGCAAATTTCTATGTTGTCATCCTAACAAAAGAATAAAATAAAGAAGATGTTATTCTCTTCAACCAGTTTGTATCTTCTTTGTACACGGTCTTCTGTCTTCATTTCCAGTCATCGTATTTTCAAGTAAGATCTTTCCAGTTTAATCTTATTTACTTACATTAAATTAAAGTTCCACTATCGATCACGCTAATGAACTTTATTAACGACACAACGCACACCCAACGAACTTTTCAACGGCACACCAATGGTCCAACCATGGTTAAGGGGTTAGATGTTACCCCCCCCCCCCCCCCAACACCAACTCAGGTTCAGATTTTTTTTCCCGTCATTTATTTGATTTTCTCCCTTTCTTTTCAAAGACAATACCACCGATTCAAACAAATTAAGATGCTTTCGGCCGAAATCTGTATTTTAAGTCCCCTTTCCCCTCTCCATTTCTGAGAATGAGGGGTATTTCACAAGCGTGTGTCTTTATGGGAAACAAGTTTCTTCACATTCTTTTGTTTTGGTAAGTGAAGATGACCATATGCCTAAAATGCTAAAGTTGTAAAACTCATTTAAAAAAATAAGCACGTTATAGCTAAGTAGCATTTAGCACACTAAGTAATGTCACTCGCGCAGCGATCGATGATGTTACAACCCCACTCCTTACCTAAAATACTTACAGATGTGGACCTTCCAAAGCTGGATATCTCTTTTGTCGGCTTTAGGACCTCCTATCTTCTGTTGACGTCGGAAAGAAGAAATAAGGGCAATCCTGTCTTTTTAATGGTTTTTTTATAGACCCAGCAGAGCAAGGCAATTCTGCTTTGTATTAACCCATTACGAAGTGACACTTAAAAAAACCCTTTTTATATAAGAGCCCATTTCGTAGAAGATATGCAGGCCAAAACTGGAGAAATAAAATAAATCCACCCTTTAATTGTCAATCTGTCACTACCTAGAATGAGAGGTTGTATTGAAATAAGTTTAGCTCCCTTCTTTTGCATCTATTCAGAAATCTGGGTTTCACTTCTCTCTCTCTCTCTCTTTTTTCTAATTTCATAATTGTTTGTGTTTGTGCGCTTTTTTTTAATAGTATAGTGGAAAAGAAAAAAAAAAAGAATATTTCGGATTTGGATCTGCTACCACAAAGTCCACTTCAAAACCTGGCAAAAAGAAAAAGGATTCAAAATGATATTATATCATATTTTGAGAAGAAAAAATCTTAAATAGAGAATAAGGATATAAATAATGTAAAAACTCCTCAATGTTCAAGTGAAAAGGATCTGGACTCTGTAGATTGCAGTGAAAACTCAACGTTTAATTCTACTCAACCTATTACTGCTGATATAGGATTAAATAATAATTCTTTGAGCGAAAAAACCAATTTTAAAATAGACTGTACTGGCCATGATTTTGGATTATATATTGGATCTGGAAAACAGGTAAGAATTATTTATTTTCTTAATTTTATGATGCATTTCTTTTTTTCAAAACAGACATGCCTTTTTAGTGTAAAATTCTTCAGTTTTTAAGTTCTTAAACAGACAATTCAAATAAGATGGAAGACGTTGAAAAAATAAAAACATTGACAGAATTTTATGATTTTCAAGATAATGTCACAGGGGAAGTAATTTTGTGGCGCCAATTTTTAGCATCTTATACGGAACAACCCCGGAATGCTATAGATGCTCTTTGTATATGCAATAAAATGCTTTTTCCGAGTATACATATTCTATTAACTATAATTGCTATGTTGCCAGTTACCACATGCAGTAATGAACGTTTTTTCTCAACATTAAAGATTTTGAAATCATACTTGAGAAATTCTGTATCAGAAAACAGATTAAATGACTTGGCACTAATGTACATCCATAAAGATATACAAATATCAGAAGAAGATATTTTAGATAATCTTGCAAAAAAAAAAAAAAAAAAAAAAAAAAAAAAAAAAAAAATGGAAATAAAATTTAAATAAATGTTTTTGTATTAAAACATGAAATATTTTTCATTTTTATTACTTTTCTTGTTTTAATTTTCATTCTTTTTTTCTTGTTTGGATAAAAATGTTAATTAATTTTAAGCTAATTTCATTAATTAATTATTATTAATTAATATTAATAATATAATTAATAATATGTTTAAAATGAAGGACATTTTTGAAAAAAGGCTAAAATTGTTGATTTTGAAACCCCTCCCCCCAAAAAGTTTTCCTGGCTGCGCCATTGCACTTACACATACATCAACATTTGAATGGAGATTGGTTTTGGGGTCTATGGATCATTATTGGAGAAAACATACCAAAATTTTCTAAAAGTACTTTCCTCTGTACGGCTGCAAAAAGAAGCCTTTTACTTTTTGTAATAAAAGCTACTTTCCCCTGGACAGCTGCAGAAAGTAACTTTTTACTTTTTATAATGAAAGCTACCTAATAAGAATGGGCATACAAACATCAAAAGCTTACCTTTTTTGCAGATTAGTGGGTGTAGTAAAATAAGAAAAAAAGTTTTTAACATATAGTCATGTGTAAGTGCAGGTAGAACAAACATTTTAAAATCCTGCAGGCTGCCAAGCAGTTTTCACATATTGTACCTCATTCTGAGTTTTTTGGAAACATTATGAGTTTTGATAGATGTTTACATGGCAATCGGTGTATACACTTCTATATCACTGCTTTTATGAGACATGACTTATTTTTAATTCAAGGAAAAACCCCAGCTAGTTGAGTAGATAAAATGTCGATGAAATTTTCCATACTTTTCCCTTTTCCTCTCTCCCCCTTTTATTGCTCCAATATTTTATTTGCATCAATTTGAAAGATCTCAAAAATTGCTTTTAAAAATTCTTTCAAACTTGAAAATAATAACAGTGACATATGAAATAAAAGATCATCACTAAATAGACTTACCTTCATAATATAAATTCTTAAGAAGTTTTATACTTTATTAAAATTAAGATCAGTGAGATATAAGAAAAAAAATAAAAGATCATAACTACATCAGCTTACCTTTACTGCTGATAGCAGCTTCCTTTCTGTGACTGGTGAAAAAGCAAAAATGTTCTTTGCCATTGAAATTTCAACAACTCTTGAGGTATTTGCCTTAATAATAAAATATGCAATTCTGTAATTGCATGATGATGATGTGTTGAGATCCATCTGGGGTATCTGATGACTATTACTAAAGGACTGTGGCACTGGACGGGGAATTGGACTACAACTGCCATAACCAGTACTAAAACTATTTGCTCCAGAAGATGAAGCAGAAAAAATTTGTTGATCATCTAAAGGAACAGACAACATGTACATAAATATAAGTAAATCTAAGTAAAAATATTAACAAAGTTTGATACTTTTTTCTTAGCATTTTCATGTACATTTTTCAAATCCATTACATTATTTTTGTTAAGTGATAGAATTTTACTGTGGGGGGATATTATTTATTAATATGTAACTTATAAAAACAGCTGTTACATTTCTTAACCTTTTATGTTAAAGAACAATGGATTTTAAAAATAATAAAACCTTTTAAAATTTAAAATTAAATTTCCCAAATTATCCTTTTAACTTTAAAATCTGATGTTCAAAAGTATATTTGTCTTGTTTATCAGCTCAGCATTAATTGCTTTAAGAATTTAAATCTTAATCAACTTTAAGATTCAAAATGCAAACCAAGCAATATTTCCAGCTAGATTTTACAAACTTGCTCGTGTTACAGGCCCCAAATCCAATTAAGTTGCAGTTTCCTCCCTACTGACACCTTCAGTCTTACTGGAAAATATTACAGGGGCTTGGTTAAAAAGCTAGAGCACAGCAGATTTTTAAAGATTTTGAGCTAGTCTATCTACCAAATAAGGATACAGATAGTAATTTTACACTATAGTTATAAGAATTTTAGCTGAACATGATCGAACTTTTGACTTTCTGGATGCATGACATAACTTTTAATGAAATTGTTCAGCCTACAACAAAGTCTTGAATAAAATTATTTTAATATACCAATAATTCAATATTTTACAGAATGCATTGATAAATCTAGACAGTCCCTATGCCAATTTCAATGAATTTTCCATCTCTTGGTTTACTAAGCATAAGAATTTGCGAGCTTAAGTAGGAACCAAATATGGTCTTCACATGAGCAGACCAAATCTTGTCTCTACTTAATTATATTCATGTTATATTAAAAAACAGAATAATGTGAACTTTTCCAAATGATGTATGCTGCAGAAAGATTCCCACCAAGGTTTGTGAACTGCAATAAGTATAAATATTTTGGTGCATGTTGTTATGCTGATTACTGCTGCCTTCCCTTCTGCCAGAAATAAATCATCGCAAAAATCTTACCACAGGAAGATCTATCTCTAATTTTAAACTTTAAGAAAAATGAACAGTTAAAAGTTTGTGTATTATTAGTAATATTTGTAATATCCACATAAAATGGAGTAATCTGTTTTAAACAGTTAAGAAAATGTGCTCTTATTGAATCTTTGAATAGTTTTACAATAACAATGTGACATGAACAAGATGCCATATTCTAACAGAATACTGAAGCTGTGAATAAAATTTATTATTTTCAACGGATGCCAATGATTATAGGTGTGAGAATAAATCTATATATTTGTTCATGTTATAAATGTGATTATTATTGTATTAATGTGAATTATTGTATTAATTTTGGAACACATATCAATTTAAGTCAAAAGAGACAATACAATCTTAAACGATATGAAAATTATCCATATTTGAAACCATACATAGTTTGATACAAACTTTAAGGGAAAGTTAAAAAATAATAATAATAAACTAATGAAGATCCATTTTATTGACTACTGGGTTTTTTTTCAATCAACCATCAATCTCTTATTTTTTTTTTTTTTTTTTTTTTTTTTTTTACATTCAAACATGGTATTGGACAATAATTTCAACCGACTGATGCAATACATAATATAAAATTAATTTTTTGTGAATGCTTTGAATATTTAAAGGTGCTTAAAAATATATATAACAGAATTAAATAATTACAAAGCTTGAAGAATAATCCCCCAATAAGTAAAAAAATTCTCAAAATAATATAAGCATCTTTTAATCTAATGAAATAACATATTCTATGAAGATTATGCAATAAATGTATTATTACTGGGATGTTTAGCTAAGCAACTAAAAACTAATGATCAAATAGTGAAAGATTCTAAAAAAGAATAAAACTAAAAATAAGCATGTATTTACCATTAGGATTAAAAATGTCATTTGGATTGTAGAAGTAGTTTGGATTCCTGTGATTTGGACTGTTATGTGCTGACTTTCCAACATCAGATAAAGAAAAATGATCCATGGTACGAGAACGCTGCCCAATTCCAGATGGCTGTGGTAAATTTAAAGCAACATCTTCAGCAAGTAAAACACCACATACAGAACGAATAACAGCTTCATCAGCCTGTACAAGTGGCTTTGCTGGATTATGCATACGTTTCAAGAAGAGTGCATGCCATTTTTGACGAAGTTGAAGAACAAGTCGAGCAATCTGAAATGGAAGTTTGACAGGATTCACTTTAAAATAAAATATGGAATTAACAGTTAATGAAATTTTTACAAACTATACATTAAAAGTAAAAGAATCACTCCAAATCATATTTATCAACAGCAAATATTTTCTTTTTCCTTTAGTTTTTATATTTTTTTAAAAACCAACTTAATTAAATTTTTAACAGTATACATTTTTTTGCCTATCAGTAAATAAGAAACTCTTATCTATTTTCTGTAACTATTCTTTAATTTTAATTGCTTATTTTTTTTTTTTTTTTTTTTTTTTTTTAATAACAGTTGATTAACGTGACAAAAAATTTTATCATTTTATACAATGTTCTTACTCTATTGGAATAACAAAGTTCCCTGACTTTTCCATATTTTTCAGACCATATTTCCAATTTATAACATTTTTGGAAACGTGAATTACAATTTTAGATCCTAATGATTAAACTTATATGGCAAAAGAGAACTCACATATTAAGAATAAAACATAACACCTCTGAAAATGAAAATAACCTTGAAAATTGAAACTAAAAATGTATATCATTTGATATTTAATATGTAAAAAAATATAACAAATTATAAAAGGCTTGAAGTACAACTAAGATGGATTCAAATTAAATTTTTATTTATGTAACTTTAATTTGCACATATTAACTATTCAAATTTGTTTAGATAGTTCTGTCATCATATCATTTGTGTTGTTTCAGAAGCAGTTTGTCTTTGAGTTTCAATTTTTGTCTTTTAAACGTTTTAATTTCAGTTACTTCTTTTCTTTATTCTTAAAAAACTTTTCCTGACTTTAGAAAAATATTAATAATTTTCCCTGACTTTTTGAGCACTTGTTCATTTTCCTATTTTCCAGGTTTTGCAATCTAGTAAGATCTTGTATTAAAATAAAATAAAATGAACTAAGAAATACAGGAAAGTAAATGTAACAATAAAGCGGAACTTTATAAAATTACATGATTATTTTCTGAAAAATATATTTTCATTATAAAAATCACCTTTAAACTTGTTCTAGAATATGACTAACAAAGAAAAATAATTAAATGTTGTGACTTTAAATTTCTATTATTGGGTCTGTTACGTTCCAGTTAATAACTGAAGGAATGAAACTCAATATCTTTTCCACAAAATAGTAACAGTTGCATTATTATTACATTCTGTATGAATTCTAAAAATTATACAAGAGACATACACACATATAAAATTTTAATTTACTTTTCATCAAGTGCATTAAATTTTAATTTATAGCTCGTATTCAGATATAATCATTTAAAGTTGCAATGCTTTCTTGGAAGATAAAGACTTCAACATTTATGTTTTGTAAGACAGAATAATTAGCATTATAAGATAATCAGTTTTCTTTATAAGTAAGTTAATTTCTTCAGACAAGTTCCACAATAGTAATTCAAAATTACTTTAGATATTTAAAAAGAATTAGAAATAATAATTCCTTTATATAGAAAACCAGGGATGCAAGTTGAAATTTAAGAAAATTATTATGATATTCATGCTATTTAATTTTTTTTATTAACATTTTAAAAATAAATTTCACACTTAGTTTCTCATGATAAATGAGAAAGTAAAAAAATATTTTAGTGATATTACATAATTTATAAAATGTGACTGAAAAATGAAACTAAGAATAGAAATTTGAAAATTTTAATTCTACCTCTGGATCAACTCTAAATGATATCCAGTCATCAATTTTGAAAGTTGCTTTCTGATTATCATACTTAGAATCATCACCACTATCTTCTTCTTCAGTATAATCTGCAATAGGAGTAAATATGAGAAAGTTTTCATGAATAAAAATAAACACAAAATCATTTTTTTAAATAAAATTATAACATATAAGAATATCTGAGGATGCTGGTTTATTCATAATTATATTTACAAAGAAAAACTGATCGGTTATGGTAATCCCAAAACTTTAATCTATCTCATAAAAGTTAATATTTTCAGAAAAATGAAACATAGCAGCATCACCAGTTAGGTAATTTACTCCACAATCCATTCTGCAACAACTTATTTCAAGTTCTTTCTGAATTTGAAATTTCATGAAAATCTGTGTATTAGTATTTGAGAAATCATATTCGTAGAAATCGTTTAAAAAAAAAAAAAAAAAAAAAAAAAAAAAAAATGGATAGAAGTGCCATTTGTAGAGCGATTTACTCCAAAAGCTAAAGAATACAAATTTATATCAGGGGCTAACTGAATTTGAAGTTTGATGAAAATTCGTACAGTAGTTCCTGAGATAGAATTATTGCAATAATCATGAATAATGCCGCATAGTGGTACTACCTGTTGAGCAATTTACTCCAAAAATTAAAAAATACTCATTTATATCAAGGACTAACTTAATATGAAGTTTGATAAAATTTATGCCTTAATTCCTGAGATAAACCTACTCTGTAATCATGAATAACACCTCTCTTCAATGCTGAAACAAAATCCAATAGACACTTCACCACATGAAATGATGAACAATGCAGCTGCTCAGCTTTCATAACTTTAGCTATTCATATTAAGTATTGTATTCATGTGCTTTGCCTTAACAATTAAAGGGAAAGAAAACAAAAAACATAAAATATTGAAATTTGGATATGTTTAAGAAAGTATAGTGTAATAAGAAAAATATTCAAAGAGATTTTGTAAAGATGAAATAAATTCATAAATAAAATAGAAAGTTGCATTTTCAATTGAAGACTAACAAAGCAGTCGAGAAGAGTCTTAAAACGTAAAATATGAGACAAAAAATTAGGTAACAAACTGGGTAAAATAAAATTATACAAAACAGAGAGTAAGCACATAAATAATTAATTAGAATGCAAGAAAATATCAGTCAGAATTAAAGTAATTTTCATTTAAAAATGTTTGATAACTATAAAGTAGACTTATATTTAACAATAAAAAGCAAAAACACAGTGTTTTGTTATTGTGTTGCTATTTTCTAAGAAAATGAAACTGCACCTTGATTGGGTTCATGAATTGCATCAAGAGGAAGTCTTGCAGGACCCGAAAATAATGCAACTGTGATTGGTGTAATTAGTGAGCAGCAATATGCATGAGCTGTACTACCAGTTCGCATCATTTCTTCATAGATCAGCCAATCAGAAGGCAAATCTGATATGTTTTTCTTGTTTTGATGGTGTCGTCTGTGCATCATAGCTGTAATATCATTTAAAACAGATGTATGGTGGAACCTTACTTTACTTTCTTTCCTATAATTACATAAAAGAAAATGTATATTTATATTTCATTAAAAATAATACAGCATGCATAAATATAGTACAAGATAAAAAATAGAAAAAATTACAAATGAAAATCTTTTTGATGCAGCTGTATAGAGATGAATAACTTTCAAAGTCATTATGGTATTTTTATACGATTCCTATCATTTGATTTTTTTTAACATCAATTACTTAACTCATGTACAATTTTACTATTCATATTCAAGAATTTTCTTAAACTAATTGTTGGAATTATCTGTAATTATGTGACAAAATTTGGCAATGCATTTTATTCTGTTAATGTAGAAACCATAGAAAGGTATACCATGTTGTTATTCTAGTTGTTTTTGCCTTGCCATGAGGACACACAATGCATTGAAGTATTTTAAATAAAGTATATAAAGTCCTTTTAAAAATGTTAGTTTATTTAATTAAGTTAATATGCATCGTTTCATTGATGGTCATTGTCCAACCAGAGGCATAAAATATATTATATTTTATTATATTTTATCACTTTAGAAAAGAAAATTTCTATAATAATGAAGTATTTTCATCAAGTGTTTCAAGTCAAAGTTCCATGAAACATTATCCCATTATCCCAAATGTAAGTTTTAATTAAAGAAAGGAAATAATCATCCGCTCAGCAAACCAGGGGTGCAGAAAATATTTTTACTTCCAAACATTTCCTCCAATCCATATAAAAATTTCTAAATCAAATATTTTTAAATCAAAGAATGCATATCTGTGCATCTATTTTGCCCACTAAAAGCAAAAAAAATTGAAAAAGTATTTTTTACAAAAATATATTTATAAAAAGTTGCTGAAATCACCAGTAATTGGCACCTAGAGCACCAATGTATGACACCTTGTGATCCAGTAATTGGCACATGTTTATATTTAAAAAAAAATTTTTACATTTTGCATTGGGTTCAATCACTTTAAATGAATTTACTGTAGATGAAGATGCCATATTTCAGGTTTTTGAGAATAAAAAATCAGCATATTAGTCTGAAATGTGAACACTTTAAAACAATACAATAAACTTATATTAATACCCAGTAATTGTCATGCTGTCCCCAGTAATTGTCATATGAAGCTTTAAAGGATTCCAATTATTGATAATATTTCATATTTTTAAATAAAAACAAATGATAAACAAAATTAGTCTATAACTTTAAAAGTACTTCCAAAATAAGTGGTTTAATCTCAAATTACTTGCGAATTCCTTGTAATTGGAATAGGTGCCAATTACTTGGAACTAACAAAATTGAAGCACCATTAATTGGCATCTATCATTAATTCAGAAATCCAAATATTTGCGTCAAAAATACTTTAACACAATTAAAGTAACACTTTTTAACTAAACAAAACTGTTGACAATTAAAATTTAAAATATATTATAAATCAGATAATAATGAATTGAAAAGCATGTCTTCCTTAAGCCAAAAAAGAAGTATTTACAACAAAAATGGCTAATTTGATACAAGCCATAATTGTTTCTCTTTCCTAGGCACTATTGTCATCTAGTAACATAAATCAAAGTTATAATCTTTAACGTAAATGAGCATATAACTGGTATATGGTCATACATTTTTAAAAGACTGGATATAAATCTTACTTTAGGACATGTTTGTAGAATGTGCCAATCACTGGTGCATGCCAATTACTGGGGATGTTACCCTAACTCAAAAATTATAAAATTTTTGCGTACCATACTCAATTACAAAAAGAAAGAGCATTAAATTCTCTACAAATTTCATATTAAAACTGTTTTTCCAAAGCCAATATTAAGCGCGCTACAACTTTCTGAAAGTGACTCTTTTTTTCTTATTTTGTGAAAAATTTTCAAAAACGAAAATTTGACACAATTTTTCATAATTTTATTCTCTTTAATGTAACTTAATTAAATTACAGGTATTTGCATGATAACAATCATGATGAATTACAATGGTAACATTGTAAAAAAAAATTAAGAACATTATAATTTTTTGTATTTAGAGCTTTAGTGGAGAACATTAATATTAGGTATTTAACTGAATGTAAGTAAAAAATACTTACAGTGACATCTTTACATCCCCTCCTTCTTAATAAATAATGTCATAGACATTTTCGTAGTTGACCCCATTACATTTATTTTAAATTTGCCGAGCATTTGAGTCTTAATTTATGAAAAAAAACCACGCTTTGTTGCACCCTTTTCTACAGCTACATGACACAACATGGAGCAAGGATTCAAGTGCCGGGTCTTGGCACATTTGAACTGGCTGAAAGAGAACCTGTGAGCCCACCCACATCCTTCAGGAGGGATGTTGTTTCCTAGCCTAACTTGTACCTGATGATAATATCGGAGAAAATGATGCTGCACAGCCTCTTGTGTTGGTGGTAGTCAAATGAGACTTTCAAAATGAACTTTGCTTTTTGTGGCAGATTTAGCAAATAACTGGAACCTTAAGGCCTTCAAATTCTGTGTGGTAGCTATGCATCCACTGTATAGTGCAATATGGGATTTTTTTTCAACTTTGATGATTTCTTGATGGGTAGAACCTATTTTATTGAATACGCAGGCTATTTCTCTAAGCTGATCATGTTTTTCTAAAGTGTTACAAAACTTTGACTTTCTTTGCCTAAAAAGAGCATATGTTGTATCGCATCTGCAGATTGCATGAGTGAAAAGAACATTATTGTAACTGTATTTGAACGACACGGTTGAAAACCACTTGGTTTCGATGTTACTTCTTCCTGGCTTTTAGAAAAACAGATTTTTGTTCTGATATCCTAAGCTCGTCATTATCACGAGAAGTCAATGTCTTCTCTGACAATTAAACACTTTCAACAGATTCGGCTCTTGAAATGGCTGAGGTAACTATCATGACATCAGCTTCTTCCTTTGCCTGCTCAACTTGAATTCGGTTATTTTGAAATTCTTGTTTTGAAAATTTTAATTTGTTTTAAGCAATGAAATAAAGCGGCTCTTGTTTCTGTCATTGGCTTCGTCAATGGATGATGCGGGTTGATGCCCTCTTTTCTCTCCACTTGTTACAGATTGATTTAGTTTTATGCGACAAAAACTATAATACCATGCATCTGAAAGTCAGGTTCGCATCTGCAAGTCAGGTTTGTGTTGAATACGTTCAATTACTTTTTGGACCCTACATCCCCACGTTTTTCAGCAGCTTTCAAAAATGTAATTTTTGCTTCTAATTTCATTAGTTTGTCAATAAATCTCTCTTTGCGAAGAACTTTTTCTATTGTTTTTTGTTGAAGTCACCGGGATTACCTTCATCACATAAGAAGCAATTATTTTGAAGCTTGAAAGAAGTGCTTGATCTGAGGGAAAAAAACTATAGTCTGTAGAATCTTTATCCCAACGAACATATGCTGCTATCATTCTCTCATTCGCATATGTTTTTCAGCAATCATCCTGTATTCTAACTTTCTTGCTACTTTTCAAAAAACTGATGAAAATTACTTTGACGCTAAACGCTATGTTCAAAGAGCTTGGCAAGTCCTTTCTAGCTCACAACGCGAATATCACTATTTGCAGCCGTTTGGCAAATGAAACACAATTTTGGGTAGAGCTCACTCATTTTTCATTACTGCACGAGAAGAGATGCAATTAACTTAATAGCAGCATATTAGAAGAGTGTGTATTTAAAAAAGAACACTTGCATCTGAACGAAAGCGGCTCGGGAACGCCACTGACCACAATCTTCCATCTGCATTCTCTTTTTTTATCCCCGGCCCTCCCTTTGTAATTGTTTTCTTATAGGATTTCTAGAATTTGTGCATATTGTGCCTGCCTTTCTTAAGATTTTCATTTTTCATCAATCAATAGGTCTATTTAATTTTCATTGTTAGTGATGAAAATTTTTTTTGGGATGGGAGGCGAAAAGTAGGTCACTTTCTGTAAATTAAAAAAAAAGTGACATTTTCAAAAAACCATAGTGTGCTTAATAATGGGTTTAGAAAAACGTTTTTATAACAAAATTATAGAGAATTTAATGTTCTTTCTTTTTTTAACTAATTATGTTACGCAAAAAGTTTATAATTTTCGAGTTATAGGCAAAATACCAAAAACATTTTTTACTTACATTCAGTTAAATAGCTAATATTAATGTTCTTTACTAAAGCTCTAAATACAAAAAAGTTATAATGTTCTTAATTTTTGTACAATGTTACCTTGTAATTCATCATGATTGTTATCATGCAAATACCTATACCTGTAATTTAAATAAGTTACATTAAAAAAGTATAAAATAATGAAAAATTGTGTCAAATTTTCATCTTTGAAAATTTTCCACAAAGTTAGAAAAAAAGGGTCACATTCAGAAAGCTGTAGCATGCTTCATATTGGCTTTAGAAAAACAGTTTTAATATGAAATTTGTAGAGAATTTAATGTTCTTTCTTTTTGTAATTGAGTATGGTATGCGAAAATTTTATAATTTTTGAGTTATAAGCAAAAAACTGAAAAAAGTCCGAAAATTTTGTGGTTTTTTGACTTTACAAAGTTTAGCCTTGAGATATTTTGTTGGAAAACCATTAATTCTTGTTACTAGCATCCCCATAAACATTTTAAAAACATAAAATCTTCTAGCAGAATTTTTGCATCTATCGGCCCTTTTTTCTGACAATTTGACTGGCCTAAAGCTCAAAAACTGCATTATTTATCAGCAGTACTAACAAACGATGCACAGATTTTGATTAGTACAGAAAGTGCATTTTCATCTTTATTTCAAGAATTAAAGGACAGATAGGAAATTGATAGAGTAGTAACAGGAATACATATTAATTCACTTTTAGATGCAATATTTTTGAATGATGAAATCTTTGAAGGATGTCCGAAGAAAAGATCCTTATGAATGAACTTTTGGAGTATGCCAAAACTCGAAATATCGGGAATAATATTTTCAATGAAGAAGCAATTCAAGATTGTTTTGATACTGATAATAATGCTCTAGTTGTGTTGCAAGTGATAGAAAATTATCGATGCAGTTTTGAATAATGAAAACAATGATGACAAAGAGGATGAGGATGACAAATTTGATAACGATTCAAATACTAACGACGAAATTTCTAATGAAAGATGCCATTGCCCATATGCAAGAATTAATTCCTAAAATGGTGCGAAAAAAAAAAAAATTAGCAACGAAACTCATATAATGTATATGTATAGAATTCAAGAACTGTTTGTTAAAAAAAAGCAAAAAATGTTTAAAAAAAAAAAAAAAAAAAACTTTTATTCTGATGCGAATTGAATATTTCTAACTGAGCGAAAAATTGCCCAGGCCAGGAATTGAACTCGGATCGTTGGCTTACAGGGCCGATGTTTTACCCTTTAAGCTAACTGGGTGATAACTTTGGGTGATAATCAATGGTTATCACCCAGTATCACCCATCTGTACAAATTTATCCCAGTTAGCTTAAATGGTAAAGCACTGGCCCTGTAAGCCAAGGTTCTGGGTTCGATTCCAGGACTGGGCAATTTTTCCCTCAGTTGGAAATATTCAATTCGTATGATAAAATTACCAGTTTGATTGTGTTAAAATAACAGTATTCAAACATAATTGACTGATTTATTTAAAAAAATAAACTACATTAAAAATATTGATTTTTTATGTGAAAAAAAAGCGTAAAAATTGTTGATTAAATAATTCAAGATTGCCGATCTTATTTTTTTATTTATTCATTGTTAGCATTGATTACTGCAAGAATTTCTATTTGATTAAAACAAATAAAAAAAAAGGTAAGTTTTTATTCATCTCTTACATGTGATTGTTTCAATTTTGATTTTTTCATGTTTTTAAAATATTGGCGGAATTTTGAATTTCAGGGAGGAGAGTAGGAACAAAATTATCTAAAAAAAGGGATTTATTTAAAAAAATCTATCAATATTTTTTATGTAAATTATGTAGCTGTAAAGAAAAAAAAAATGGTAATGATTGTAAATAGAATATTAGTTACCCATTTTATTTATTTTTTTTTTTCATTTATTCATTGTTATGATTGAACAGGATGTTATGATTGCAGGAATTTTTGTTTACATAATTTAAAAGCATTTAAAATATAATATTAATTCATATTCTAGATGGCATAATTTTGTTATTGTTTTTAATTTTTTTTTTTTTTTTTTTTTTTTTTTGTGGGGGGGGGGGGGGGTCAGAAGGATATGAAATCCAGAAAATTCCAAAATCCGGAAAGCCCTTGGTCCTGATGATTCCAGATAATAGGCTCTCTACTGTACAACAAAATGATATTATTCAAGGAAGAAAATTAATTAAAAATAAATAAATAGAAAATAGGAATAGTAAAATAAAAACTTACTGTGTAATGAGTTTTCGACGATCTCTATCAATACGAATGAGATTAGGATAAGTTCCAGCACACAAAGCAGCTTTTACTACAGCCCATATCTCTGAATTTGCATTCAAATCTCTGATATCGCCAGACCCACGAACTCTTATAAAACCAGATGCACGCAGTTGTCCCAGTAACTGAGTACGCATACCTGCTATCATCTCTAGCACGGCATGTGATAAGAAATTTCTTTTGCAAAATCGATTCCTATTTTCTGGCTTTTCCTTTTGCCAATCCTAACAAAAATTCACAAAAGTAATACAATAATTAATCAAAGAGCAAAATCTAACAGTAAGAAATATTAATTGTTTTAAAGTCAGGGTTGTAATAGAAAATATGTGATGTATCATCTGGATTTTTAAAAAAAGTTCTGTATATTCTCCATTTTTAAAGAAATGTTTTAATTTACAGGCTAATCAAGAAATAAGTTGGGCACTTCAGAAGGCTCTAGAATGTGTTAAATTGATCCAAATGATATCAAATTTGAACTACAGATAATTCAAATTATGCACTTGACATATTTGAAAAAAAAAAAAAAAAAAGCTACAAAAATTAAAAGTGCAAATTTCATCACTAGGGAGTGCTGTAATACACCTAAAACATTGAATTTGTTTTATAAATAATAAATATTAAAAAAGGGAAACTGGTCAATAAAAATACAAAATCCCCCATTAGATTCTTCTTATGGATCACCCTGTACATTCTCTTGCATCCTCTACTTACAGAATATACACATGATCTCTAACACAACACTGTTTAAAATAATGAATTACAGTAAATTAATTTTTAAAAAGATTATGAATAAATTATAATGACTGGAGAAAATAGAGAGGAATGGGACAGTTTTAACAAAAATGTATTTTATAAATTATGTTTCATTAATACAAAATAGAAATCTTCAAGCATTTTAACATATTAAAAATACATAAAATTGATGATAATAATTAAAATTTTATAATAATTAACCAATCAAAGTAACAAGAAATATGTTTTATCCCTCCCAAATTTGAGAGAGGTATGGGTCATGTTTTGAAAGTGAAAATTTACATTTAATTTTTAAAAATTCAGTGAAAAAATGATTAAGGCAGTGTGTCATTTACATTCTAAAGTTCATTTAAATCGCAACATTCATTTTACTTTATGTTATTCTTTGTAAAATCCAAATCAAATGAAAATATGCGCGTGCCATTCCTAAGTCATGAACTCAGTTGTCTTTAATAGTTACATACTAGATGAATTTGATAAAATTTCATTTATACATAAACTGAAAAAAAGGGACAAACTTGCTATTTGAGGGGGGAGGGGGGGGGGAGGAATGTAGTCTCAGTTTCACAAATTTATGATCATTTTAAAAATCAGTTCGAAAGGGAATTGAATTATTAATAAAATATAAATAGGAAAAACAAAATCTATCTGAATCTGAAGCCTTTTCATGGCAAGTGTTAGTAACATAAAGAAGTCATGTTTCTTTCTATACATGCTTCCTGCTTGAAATCCTTGTCCAGAAATACTGAAAGACAGTACTTGTGTTTTTATGCCATAGTTGTGTAGTGATATCTTAAAAGAATAATAATTGGAGACTTTTGCAGATTTTTTTACAGTGGTTGGGTGTAAATAAAAATTTTCTATTTTGAACAGAAATATGGGTACTTTAATGTTATTTTAAACATGGGTATTTCAGTTATATGAAAACAACAAAACTTCATCACCAGGAAGCATTTAAGATTACTATTTATTTGCAGTGTAGGAAAGTATTTCTGAATGAGAAAATTAATCTTGCAACAAATTTGAAATGTTAATAATAATTTTTTATTGTGTAATTTTGGAAATAGCTAGGATTTTAAATTGATAGGCTTATGCAAAGAAAAAGAGCCCAAAATTCATCTCTATTATATACATTGTCATCACACACAAATCTCAAAATTTTATCTGTCAAAATTTGATGAGGAAATTAGTCACTTGGAGCAACTGATGTTGCTTTTAGTAAAGTTCAATGTTTAGACATTTAGAGGCTATTCTCATCAAAGTACTTTTTGTAAAGAATAGGTTTGACTAAATCAAAACAATAGATGCATTTGTTGATAGATTAGCTTTCCTGCATTACCTGGGACAACTAGTGATTGAAAAAACTTTTAAGAACGAGTATTCAGCAAATTATTATTGCAAACTTATAAATTTATTCAGATGAAAAAAATAACTGTTAAAACAATTTTGGTGGAAACTAGAGCAGATGAGAAAAGGTTTAGCAGCAGAAATTATTGTTAACTGGTAAACTATTGGTGCAAGAATGTTACATTTATTTTTTGCATGAAAGAATGGCAAATATTACCTGAAATACTCTTAGTAATACCATATGATCGCTGAAGGTATCATTTGCAAAATATTTCCTTCGTTCGCAAACAGCTCTCTTATCAACAGGCCTATTAGGAAGTATAACTACAAAGACAATTGAAAATAAATTAATTATGTGTGGATGCAACATTCATTCATTCCATAAATATATCAAAACATTAAGCCCATACAGGTTTATGCAAAATTTAGTTAGCTACAAACACCTTAAAGTGAAAAGCTATTGTCTCATATTCCTACATGCTCACTTAGAACATTTTTTAAAGTTCTGATATTTTTAAACAAGCATAGACTATATAAGTTTAAAATACTAGGGTCCTCTGCTCCCTACAAGCTACACTCGCCAACCCCTGTTCAGACAGCCAAGATTATGATAGCATGCCGATTTCATTAAATTAAAAAAAAAAGTAATTATAATTTTAAAAAACAATGGAGATCTCTCTATAAATAAATTTCCATTCATTTTTCTTTGAATGTAGATTTTTAAGGCCAAATTAGCCCTCGTTAGTAGATACAAAGTCCCTTTTCACCTGATTTTTTTTCTTTAAAAAATTTTCCATTTGTTGAAATTTGTGTTTTTTCGCACCCCATTGACACAATTTGCATTTTTTTGTGATCAGTTAACAAAATTTGTGGGTTTTTCACGATTTTTTAATAAAATAGGCTGTTGCTTTCCTTTGCAATATTTCAATGAAATTTGCCATTGCGATCTTTTTGCAAAATTTGTAGGTTTTTTTGCGAGTCTTTTACAAAATTTGTTGTTTTTTCACAATCTTTAGACAAAAATTGTCGTTTTTTCAAGATCTTTTGATGAAATTTGTGATTTTTCGATGAAATTTTCATTTATATTCGTGATATCTGAGCAAAATTTGTGCTTTTTCATGATCATTTGAAAAAATTGCCATTTTTTTGCAATCGTTTAATGATTTGCCATTTTTTCGGGATATTCTAACGAAATTTGTTGTTTTATTTTGATCCTTTGTTGAAATTTGGCTTTTTTCCCAAGATTTTTTTATGAAATTTGTAGGGGTTTTTTTAGATTTTTAATGAACTTTGCTTTTTATTTAGATCTTTTGGCAATATTTTTTTTTTTTTTCTAATAATACTTGGACAAAATTTGTGTTTTTTCATGATCTTTTGACAAATTTTACAACTTTTTTGTAATCCTTTGAAAAAAATTGTCTTTTTTTTTTTGCCAACTTTTGACAAAATTTGCCATTAAATAGTTAATCTTTAATTTTGATTTAATTTTTGTTCGTGAAATTAGTACTTAACTTTGAAATTTATCTCCACCTGTAAGCTGAACTAGTAGAGATTTTTTTTAATTAAAGAGTTTAAACTTTGTGAGTTGGGAAGTTAAGATGTATAAAAAATAACCTGTTTCTTTGGATGGTGGGAGGTTTAATGACTGATTATTAATTTATTGTCATTATAAAATAAAGAAAATGGGACAGATTTTTTTTTTTTTTTTTTTTTTTTTTTTTTTTACTGAATGACATTTAAAATTTTCAAACTTTGTGTGCTGATGTTAACAAAGAGATAAAATAAAAATGTTGGTTGTGAAAATTTTGATAAAATTATAACAAATAAATAAATAAAGCAGTAGTCTACCAGTAACATAGAAGATTTTCACCACTGCACATGTAACAGGAACAAAAAAATAAGTAATAAAAATAATAGAAAGCAAAAATTAAAAAAATACAATGAGCTAGAAAATTAAGAACATTTTTAAAACATCAAAAGAACAACTTTTTATATTTAATATATTGCTTCTCATATATATATTTTTAATTAATACTAATACTTGTCTTTAAATAAGCAAAAGATAAACAAAGACGAAAATTAACAGTGAATGAGTAAAGCACTTACAAGGATCTCGGTAAGCCAAGCTGCACACAACTGTAAGAACAGGATCCAAGCATTTTAGCACCACAGCATAAAGAACCATTTTACCTAAGCGAGGCTCAATAGGTAAATCTAACAGATGCAAACCTAGTTCAGTTAGTTCTTCCCATGGGTCCAAAGCATCGATTGTCTAGATAGGTGAAATATCATTTTACAATGATATACAATAAGATAAAATTATAATATTAACCTAAATATGATGAGTTTCTTACTTTTAATAGGGTCACTGCATTTCTTGTGACCATAAAAGGAGGAGGATCAGGAGCTTTAGCTAAAAAGTCAGCAATTGGAGCATTTGGAGGTGCTAATAACTTAGCTTGAAGACAAAGTTCATGTATAGGAGTGCGCAAAATTTCAGGTACTTGGAACTTCTGAAAACTGTTAAATCGAGCTTTACTATACATATGATAACATATTCCAGGTCGACATCGTCCTGCTCTACCTCTTCTTTGAATAGCACTTGCCTTTGATATCCATCCAGCTTTTAATTGTGATGCACCCATTAAAGCATCATAAGTTTTCTGTAATAAATAATAACTTGTTTAAGAAATCGAAGTAAAAGATAAATAAGTAAGAAATTAAAGCTAAATCCTGTGGTGCTATAAACCACAAGAGATTATGGCCTGTAGTATCTGAATGAATGATAATTGAACTAGAATGTCATCATTAAATCCACAAAGAAAAATATATACTTTACTCTTATTCTGAAATAAATTATTTTCACCAGAAATAATTTATTTCATATATAATTATATAAAATTAAAATAAATAAAATAAAAATCCTCATATTTTAATCAAATTTTTAAAAAGGTACTTGTTTAATGATAGTTAACCAGAAGTAAAAAATTAAAACTAAATTCTGTAGTGCTATAAACCATAAAATAAGAGATTATGGCCTGTAGTGTCCAACACCACTTTCTAGACATAACCCTGAGGTTTTATGAACAACGTCTTGATCAAATTATCAGCTTGATTTATAATTCCCAGTGTTCAGTTCTCAAGCATGCCTATTCATTTTATTGATCCCAAAGATATGAAAAATTAAGTGAACTTTACCTAAATTTGATAGCAAAACTTAGCTATCAGGTGTCAAAACTAAGAAATATTATTCAAATATTATAAAAGAAAATAAACATTATTCTGAGACTTGGAAATAGTTACAGATAAAAATTCTCACATTTTCAATACAAATGAATATCATAAAAATTCTTTACTAAAGAAATGTATACAGTAGATTCCCTCAAATCTTCACAGCTTGGGACCAAAGGCTCTGCAGATTTTAGAATTATGCGGGTTTCTGGTCTTGCTTTATTTACATTTTTCAAACAGTAATTTGAATGTAATTAATAAAGTAATCGTAACTATAATGAATGCTTACAATATAATAAAATATTAAAATAAATAATAAACTAAAATAATAAAAATTTAGATAATTTTTAAAATGATTAAAATAGGAAAAGTAAAGGTCAAGTTAATATTCAATAATGTATGATTAAATTTTCTTTATAAAAATGAAATATATTTTTCCTGAATTATTCAATTAAACTTGCTTCATAAAGGTAATCACTAATTCACATCAAAATCATAAAATAAGGAAATTTTATTTCAGGTTTAGCCTGACTTAATAACCAAAAAGTCTTGATTAATGCATAAATATATTTGGTAGGGAGATAGTGATTACCAGTGATATCAGCAATATCTTGGATTTTTACTATGTCATTTTTTTAACAAAAGTTCACAACTGCTACCAGCTAATTCCATTTTTTATTTATTCTCCAATTCTTTATAATCTGGTATTTATTGTTTTGTTGTAGAACAACTGTGAATTTTTAACATATTTTTATCTTTTAAACAGAAAGTGTAAATCTTAATGTCCCTGCTTCATAAGAGAGAAAAAAAAAGTTTTTAAAGAAGGTGTTTAAAATCAAATTAATATAAAACAACAAATATATTACATATCTTGCATAGAAATAACTTTAACAGAAAAGTTTGTTTAAAAAATAATAATTTAAATGCGTTTTGCTATATCCACTCTGTTACAGCCAATTAAAAAGTAAAATTTAAAGTAAAATTAGATTTGACCACATTTTTTAGATGATTGAGATGAACAATTTTCGTACAAAATCAATTATTTTTTATTTCACTGACAATGGACAAGTTAGGACACATTCTGTTTCTTCATAATTAATTTATATTAGGGAATGTCCCCTATGTTAAACTTATATTAATTATCAAAAATAATGTTTTTATTTAAAATTACTTACTGGATTGTAATTTAAGGATTAATTTTTAAGATTAGATTGTTATTTATTAATATTTGTTTAGCTTTATCATGGCTTTTATGTCCACTCTATTACTCTGGATGTGTAACAGAGTGGACAGTATTGCAATAAAATAGATATTTTAATTGAAACAGAGTTTTGTAAACATTATTTCTACACAGTATAGAATCTGAATTATTTAAATTAAGTATAAATTATTCAAAATTTATTTTCAGTATTTTTAAAAATATATAATTAATTCATGTTAGTCAATGTCCACTATGTTATGCAATGTTTTAACTTAAAATCACTTAGTCAATACGAATTTAAGAACTATTTCTTCAGATTAGATTAGTTTTTTTATTTATTACTTTTTGTTTATGATTATAAGGGATTTTTTTGTTTTTCTTTTTAAAGATTTAGTTGCCCATTCTATTGTGTTGCACATGTAACAGAGTAGAGAGTATTGTGATAGAATAGGTAGTTGAATTAAGACATAATTTTAATAAAAATATAAATTTTGGTCAATAAATTCTCTGAATTATTTTATAAATTATATATTTAATGTTTCACGTAACAGAACAGGAGAATTCAATTTCATTTTGTACAATATCTTTAAGTATGGAGCATGGGCCTGCATGTGCCTTTGTTCATTTAGAACTTATTCTAAAAACAATAAAAAATTAATATACTGTTAAAATAGATCACTTTATTTCTGATGAACCCTGCATTTGGCACAAACAGAAAATGAATTTTTATTTGATAAATGCATATTGAAATATTTCATGTGGAGAACATGGAACTTTTCTTTAAGTAAACCATGGGAAAGAAGAAATTTTACTTTTAGGCATGCTGTTGTGGATCATGATGACATCAAAGAAGAATTGGGAATTAAAGGAATGATTTTTAGAGCAATAAATTGTGAAATAAAATTAATTTTAAAAGTTAATGAGCGAATTTTACAATAACTTTAATCAGATTTCGAAAATCTCATCAGAACCATAGTTCAAAATGAAAGGTGGAAGCTTATTTTAGGATTTATTATATGCAAAGACATAGTTAAAAAAATCTTAATTTAATTTTGTAAACAGTTTAAATGGAAATTTACAAAACTAAAATACTGTCTATTTTTCTTTAATAACTGTTATAGATTTATTCTGTTTTACACTTGTGTTCACTTTGTTACATCTATGTTCACTCTGTTATAGAAGGGGTTTTTCTCAATTTCAAAGAAAAAAAGTCAAACATTTTCAATTGAAATTTTAATTAATTTAGTACTATGAAATGTGTACACAGAATATTATGATTCTGTTTTAAAATAGTTTTGATTGGTGTGAAAATCTACTTTTTATACACAGTATTTGAAAATTTTGTATTAAAGAACATGAAAAATACCAATATCATCAAATGTACATACTTTTTTTAGATTGACCCAAATATAAAACAACAGTTCAAATCAGAAGATCTATAACAGACATTCAATTAATGTAGATCCAAATAAGAAAAGTGAAAAAAGAAACATGAGGGGATCACAAAAAACAAGCAATAATGGAAAAAAAGGGAAAAAGAAATTGCCTAAATTTTTTATAAAAAATATCACAATGTAATGATAAAAGAAAAAATTTCATTTTCAGTTTATTATAAACTGTCAGAAATAATTACAAAATAAATAAACTAAATTATAGTAAAAAATTAAATTTATATAAATAAAAATAATGATTTATTAAAAATGATATGTATAAAATTAATAAAAAATTAGTATAATTTAATCATCTCAAGAGTATAATAATAATAGATTTTTTATATTTTTCCAAGATGCATAGTTAAATACCGATAGAATTTGACTACATCTAAAATATAAACTTACCTCTTTCACTTTGCCTCCGTCAATAACAAAGACAACATCGTTAATAGTAATACTGGTTTCAGCAATGTTTGTTGACAGAACCTACAAAAAATGAAATTTAATGCTATCAAAGATGCAAATACTATTAACTAGTATATATATATATATATATTTTAATTTGTCATTTTAAAAAATTACAATTTTTCTAAGACCAGGAGGAGGTGGCCTGAAGATGCTCTTTTGATCAGCAGTTTGCATTTGAGAATGAAGAGGAAGTACCATCACTCTATAAAAGAAACAACATGAAGTTTAATTACAATGCTTTAAAAAGGAAATAACTTTAATTTTTTTCATTCTTTTTAAAAAGAGCTTTTACTAACATTAAATCATGCTTAAATTTAAGTAAAAAAAAAAAAAAAAAAAAAAAAAAAAAACTGCAACAGAAACATACTTAGAAAATAAAGTTAGCAACCTGTTATTAGAAAAGCAGATGAAACATTAGTAGATAATTTTCTTTTATTAATAAAAAGTATGCATAATTAATGGCCTAGTTTGCATGTGAAGTAGTTCTATGTTTAAAACTCATTTTTACAGTGATGTGCCAAAGAAGAATTTATTATTTGTAAAAGTGTGACATTTCACAGAAAGTAATTTTCAATTATGAGAGCTAATGAAAAGTGAAATGCTTCTACTGATAAAAAAGATGTAATATTTAAAAGAAAATGTCCAATTTAATTCATAAAATAGTATGGTCATGACAAAGTTATTTAATTTTTATGAATGTTTCATTCATTGAATAATTTTACTGAAATTAAGGCATTTAAAAACATTAAACATTTATTTCATGTCAGGCATTAATTAACATTTTTTATGCTGGTTACAGCATCAAAAAGGAATACTTTTTCTGACTTTCAAATAAAATAAAAGGAA
The DNA here is from genome assembly GCA_964019185.1 of Maratus speculifer. Taxonomy (NCBI): domain Eukaryota; kingdom Metazoa; phylum Arthropoda; class Arachnida; order Araneae; family Salticidae; genus Maratus; species Maratus speculifer. The sequence goes on from OZ025291.1 coordinate 69,267,038, forward strand.
AAATTAATGCAATATATATATATATTGTTTTTTATTGGAGAAAACAATATTACAGATTAAGAAAAAAAAAAAAAAATGTGGAACTTAAAATTTAATATTATAGGGTCAAAATTATGTCATTTATTCTTTGAATTTTCATTTATCTTGTCCCAAGATTAAATCCATGAAATAAAAGAAACTTAGGTATTTATCGGTTAGCTGGATGCCATTATATATATGAGGTGGAACCTGTTGAAATTCGAGAAAATCTTTAAGAAAGAATTGTTCTATGATTTATAATAAATCTACAAAATTAGTTACAGTGAAAAATGCATCTTATATTTGTCAGTCTAACTCTCAAACAAATATTATTTTAAGATAAAATTAACAAAATACTATAAAACTCAATTATCCAAATTATTAAATGAAACAAAACTAAAATTCACTGGATTTTATTACAGATGATATTTATCAAATTATATACACATTTTAATTTCAATTTTTTTTTTTTAATTTTAAGAGAAAATGGAGTGATTCTGATGCCAGAATAACAAAATTGGTACTAAAAACCATAAAAAAATTAATATCTCAAAAATAAATTAAGATACAGCTTTCAAACAAATTGCATTTAAAAGTAAATTTTTTTCTCTATATGATGGTATAAATGTTATGTTTTATTTTTATATTATTGGCCCCCCAGATTTGCCTGCAAATCTGGGGGGACTCCCCAAGAAAATGAGGAAGACAAAATTGGATAAAAATTTACTTATACAATGCTAAATTTTTAAGGTTAATATTAAAGTTAAATCTAAAGTAAATTTAATGTTAAAGGAAAGTTTTCTAAGATGTGAGGACTGAATTTTTCTGCTGGAAAAAATATTTTTAAAATTTTAATTTTAAGACCTAAATTTTAAGGAAGTAAAATGATGATTTCAAATTTTTATGCTAAAAATTTTGGTATATGGCTCTCCAGACGACCTGACCGAACCTTACATATAATATTTGAAATATATAAAAAATTGACATAAAATATAAAAATATAAACATGATGAAAAGCTGTAAAAATATAGGTAATATATGGAAAAACATAATAAAATAATTTGTAATAGTGATCATTTTCTTGTTTGGAAGTCCTTTGGTCAACAAGTTTATGCTTTTTTAGTTAGTCTTTAAGCACATATTTCACATTTTATATAAAGTTAAACTGTTAAAATATAAATTTATGCACAAATATGACATTGGAAATACACATAAACAAGAGGAAACTTAAAAAAAATTCATTTCCATAAAATGTGAAAATTGTTGTAAAAGGATAATGATACAGGTAATATAAAAAAGTTATAAAAGTACATTGATATATGATTAATGGGGAAAATATATGTTCTATGTACAAACTATTCAAATTATAAAAATATTGGTAAGTGTGAAAAATATGAAACGTTTCTTCACTTATTTTGAAAATTGGAAAATACTAAAAATATGTTGGCTGTAAATGGATAGTAGGATAAAAGGTGGTGAAGGTACATTTATAAAAATAAAAGAGGATATAAGTATGAAATATAATAAAAATATTGAAATACCTATAAAAATAAAAAAAAAATAACATAAAATTCTATTTACATTGTTAATCCTATACCGTGTACGGTTTTAGCAAATCCTAAACCTCAGGGAGGTTTTAGCAAAAATTAAAAAAAAGTAAAATGAGCTTAGGTTAAGTTTTCTTGTGAAGATGCAAATGCAGTTTATCTATAAGTAAAGGTATTTACTATTTTGCAGACTGAGATATGTTTTTCTCAGTGGCATTAATAAATCCAGGTGACAATATAAACCACATCTACATCTCCTGTTAGCTCATAAAAATTTCCTACGTAAAAAAATTTCAAAGAACATTTTTCCTTATAAAGGCCAAAATGCTCTTGGTTTTCCTTACAAATTTTTATACAAATAGCAAAAATCTTTCAAGTTTTAAGAGTTTTACTACTGCAAAGGGAAAAAAAAATACTGAAATAAGAAATAAAAAATAATTAAGTAAAACAAACAAACAAAAAAAATAATAATAAACTCTGATTCAAAACAAATAGGCCAATGATCCAACATTTACAGCACATGGGCAACTTATTGACATTTTTGTTGTTATTAATGGATCCTTTTATTTTCATTGTTTGCCCGAGTATATCATATCAACATTTGCCACATTTGCTGAGATGGTAAGTCATTGAACCTTTTTGTCTGCAGAGGGTTGTTTTCTGGTTAAATTTAATTAAAAAAAAAAAAAAAAAAAAAAAAAAAAAAAAAAAAAAAATGTTTTAAAGATTTAATGGGCTGGAACCATGGTCATCTTTAAAAACTTAATAGGTGGATTTAAACACTATTGGACTTACCACGGCTAAAGTGGGGTTACCAAGGTCATGTCTAAATCAACGACTTAATTGTTTGAAAATATTTTTAACATGTTTTTAAAAATTGACAGGGGTGGTATACCTGTTCAAATGTATTTTTTTATGAACTGGGAATTGTTAAAAAATGGAATAATTAAAACATGGTTGGGGTGGCAAACTCACTGGATAATGTAATAGGGAAGGAAAATAATGTAATTGTTAAAGCAAAACTGTGTAAAAATACTAAATTAAAAATTTAAATATTAAAATATAACACAATGTAAAATCAGGGATGAAAGTGCACTTAAGCCATTTTGTAGCAGCTTTGGAGCAGCAAAAATCGAATTTTGGAGCAGTAAAATCTATTTTTGTAGCAGCAAAAATCCAATTTTGTAGCAGTAAATATCGGATTTTGTAGCAGCAAAAATATAATTTTGTAGCAATACTAGCTGTTTTAGGAGCAGATCGAAATATTCTAATGCTAATAAACTCTCAACAATTACAATAATTACTATCTTGAAAAATATTTTTACATTTGTAAGAATAAATACTCAGATTAAATTTCTCCACACATTTCAGACCTTTTGATGAAATTTGCAGTTTTTCGCAATCTTTTAACATAATTCACGCTTTTTCACAATATTTTGACCCTGTTTGTTCATTTTTTAAATAGATTTGCGGGGTTTTTTTACGACGTTTTGATTAAATTTACGATCCTTTTGGTGAAATTTTCGGGGTTTTTTTTTTTTCACAAGATCTTTAAAAAAATGAATGTTTTTTTCACGATCTTTTGACCGTATTTTTTTCTTTTTATGACGAACTTAGATATCCTTTGACAAAATTCGCAGGTATTTTGTAATTTTTGGATGAAATACGCTAGTTTTTCAGAATCCTTTACAGAAATTTGCTTTTTTTTTTTTTTTTGGGCCATTCTTTTACAGAAATGAACGTTTTATCACGATCTTTTGACTGTGGTTTACAGAAATGAACGTTTTTTCACGATCTTTTGACTGTTTTTTTTTTTTTTTTTTTTTTTTAATAATATTAACAATTTTTTAGCAAAACTCACATTTTTCTTGTGATCTTTTGATGAAATTCAAGTGTTTTTCAGGATTTTTTGATAAAATGTTTTTGACGATCTATTAATGAAATTTGAGTGTTTTATGCTATATATTGACGAAATTCAAGTAGTCTTCGCGATCTTTCAATTAAAATTTGCGTGTTTATCGCGATTTTTTGACAAAAATTATCGCTTTTCTTGTGATCTTTTACGAAATACGCTTGTCTTTCGGGATCCTTCAAAGAAATTTGAGTTTTTTTTTGCGATCTTTTCCAGAAATTAATGTTTTGTTCACTCTTTTTTTGATGATATAACGATTCTTTAGCAAAACTCACGTTTTTCTCGGGATCCTTTGATGAAACAGGGGCGATTCCGGGTGAAAGTTTTTCTTTTGGATATTCACATCGCATTTTCGGAAATCGGGGGGCGGGGAGAATTCCGCGAGTTACCCCCTACCCCCGATCTTCAAACGAAATCGGCCTTTTTCCGCGATTATCAAACGAAATCAGCGATTTATCTGCAATATTTTAGCAAAATCATTGCAATCTTTTGACGAAACGGCGTTTCCCCCCCCCCTTTTTTTTAATGAAATTGGCGTTTTTTTTCGACGATCTTTAGTCAAAATTTGCATTTTTACGCGCTTTTTTTCTCAAAAACGGCGTTTTATCCCCGCGATCTTTTGACGAAATCGGCTTTTTTTCCGTGATCTTTTGATAAAATCGACGTTTTTTTTTTTCAATAATCTTTTGACAAAATATCTTTAAGCGATCTTTTATCGAAAACGACGTTTTCTCCCGCGATCTTTTAACAAAATTGGCGTTTTTCCGCGATCTTCATACGAAATTAGCGTTTTATCTGCGATGTTTGCTGAAATTGCCGTTTTTTCTGCGATCCGCACAGGAATTTAGCGATTTCTCCGTGCACACTGAATACCGCAAGTTATCCCTTCCTCCCCGATCTTCAGACGAAATCGACGTTTTCCCGCGGTCTTCAGACGAAATCAGCGTTTTATCTGCGATGTTTGGTGAAATTGCCGTTTTTTCCGCGATTCGCACAGGAAATTCGCGTTTTTCAGCGATCTTTTGACAAAGTTCGTTGACAAAAACATTGATGAAATCTTCATTTTTCCACGAAACATTGACGAAATGTGTGCTCTTTTCGGCGATGAACCGAATTTTAAATTTTCGGAAATTTCGGACAAGAATCACCACCGCGATGAAATTCGAGCGTTTTTCGTGATTTTTAGATAAAATGTGCATGTTTTTCGCGATTTATAGACAAAATTTTCATGATCTATTAATGAAATTCGAGTGTTTTCACGATCTATTGGTGAAATTTGAGTGATGAAATCAGCGAACCGACAAAATTCGCATATGTTTTTTAAAATGCTTAAACAAAATTAGTTTTTTTTTTTTTTTTTTTTTCTTTTTTTGCCGAAATCCGAGCATTTTTTCGAGATTTACTGTTTTTTCCTTTTGTGTTGAATTCAGGTGGTGGCCCGGGGGGGGGGACATCCCGCCGGAACAAGGAATCCTCCTACCCGGAAATTTTGACATTTTGAGTTTTCAATGGTCAGAAAAGTGCAACTCCCTCCTCTATTATGTCCCCCCCCTCCCCGGAGCTAAAGAAGTCTCTCCCGACGAAAAGTATCTGAATTCAATATTGTTTTGACTGCATCTTTTAACGAAATAGCAATTTTTGACAAAATTGTATTTTTTTTATTTTGTAATTGTTTGACAAACAAGTAGCGGATCTTCGTACGCGCTTTCATTCTGCTTTCGGTTTTGCCGCCTATCGGCAGAATTCGCCGAGGAGAGAAATAATTCACCGCAGGGCCGTAACTAGAAGTGAATATCGGGGGGGGGGGGGGGGGGGGGGCTCATATTTTTTTTCTCTCTCTCTCTGACCAAAAAGATAAATGAGTGCATATTCACATTGTAGGTACTATGTTTCTTATTAAACAGTCGTAATAACTTCGTTTTATGCTAAGAAAAGTATAGAATGATGAAAATTTGCAGTTATATAACTAGTGCAAAATGAAACATCATGGTAGCTTCATATATACAAATAGGATGAGGGAGTGTTGAAACACTTATTTTTTTAGATACGATTTAGTAATTCTGCAAAACTATAAAAGGGTCTCAAAACTAAATTAAATTTTTGAACATAATTTCATTTGAATTTTCGGAACAGAAATTCATTGAGTGACCTAGGAAACTTTTCCAGGGGGGGGGGGGGCTGAGCCGCCCAAAGCGCCCCCTTAGCTATGGCCCTGATTTGCCGCCGACTCGGGAAAGACACAGAACAGGAAAATATGTACAACACATAAGAGGCCAACCCCCATTGGTTGGGAATAAACATATTACAGCAGCTCTCGTTCGTCAGTCACCCCAGTCACCCCAACGCGCGCGCTGTACCAACACCCCCTATAGTCTATAGTCCACTATAGCCACCTACAGCCAACACCCCCTATAGTCAGACTATAGGGGGTGTTGGCTGTACGTCATATAACGTCACGCTCCGAACTCTGCGATCGGCTGCGATGAAAATGAACGTAGGTTGACTCGAGGAAAAAACAACTTGCGGTCGTTTGCGGATCCACGACAAAACTCCGCAAAATATCGCGTGTTTTTAGTGACCGAATTCGCATGTTTTTCGAAATTTTTCGGCGAAATTTGCGCATCTTTATCAATGTTTCTTTGTTTTTTGACGAAATTAATAGCCTAAAAAAAGTTATTTGTTGTTGTTTCCTGGATCGACGAAATCGCGCTAAACTTCATCAGTGCCTTTTGGCGCAGATTTGGCGCAAAATTGAAAAAAATAGCTGTTTTGTAGCAGTTTGGCGCAGAAAAGCTGTTTCGGCGCAGTCTGGCGCAATTGGCGCAGGTCTTACATCCCTGTAAAATATAATATTTGGCTACTTAAGAAATCTAAAATGAGTAATAAATGATATAAAAGTTTATATATGAAAAGAAAAGCTTGGAAAAAAGAATTGGGCATGTCTTTTATGCAAAAATAAAAATACTTATATACACACACACAAAAAAAAAAAAAAACTTGAAATATTTAGTAAAATAACACATAAACTGACACAAATATCTATTTACAAATATGTGGAAATCTGAATGGGGCTCATCTGAATTTATAAAAAAGGAATTAATAAAATAGGATTCTAAATATTAGTAAAATCGGACACAAAATATTGGCAAGCATACAATTGCACTTGTATTATGGATAATTTTAATTTAAAAACATGTAACCTGTTTAAACAATTTATTAACAATATGTCAAAAACATAAAGAACCAGTGACTTTATTTTTTGGTGATCGCACGTATACTTTGCCGGATGAGTAAGAAAACTGTCATTTTAATTTATCACGATTTTAGCGCTCATCTAAAATATCAATCACAAAAATTTTCTAAAATGTTAATAATAAACCTTAAATCCCACAAGAAATAAAAAAAAAATAAAGCTAATAAAAATCTTAATAAGTATGAGTTTTGTTAAAATCTTTAAAATCCCTTTAACACCGTAACATCGTTTTTAAATAAACTACTTTAAAACTTCATGAACGCTGTCAAAATATTAAAATTTTCACTCTGCTCACAGTATTTTTTTTTGTTGTTGTTCTCTTTTTCATTATTAAATACTTTCTATTCACACAAACACTTCCATTTCTTGGTACTTTCGGCAATAACACATTCATAGTCAACATAAAATAAAAAAATGAAAACATTGTTTAATGTGAAATAAAACATTTTTTTTTTTTTTTTTTTTTTTTTTTTTTTAATGAGAATATTTTATAAAATAAATGACGGAAATGAAGAATCTGCATTTTTATCAATGTTAATAAAAAAGGTAAAAAGATTAAATGAAAAATAAACACATATTCTGCATAATAAAACTTTTTTTTTTCTTGTAATTAAAATATTTCATAAAAGAAATTATGCAAAAAAGAAATCGGTAGGGTAACACATTGAAATGATAACATAAAGATAAAAGGAAAATACGTAATTTTTCACCAATGAGATGTAATCTTCAACAAAAAATAACGTCAATGTCAAGGAAAAAATAAATAAAAAGCATACCTGTAAATTAGATTATCCGATTTTTTTTTTTTTTTTTTTTTCTTAGGAAAGAAAAATTTAATATTTACAAACTACTAAATTACTGTTTTTTTTTTTTTATTTCAAATAACTTTTAACGATAAATAATTAAATAAAACATTCAAGTCTTTCATCATCATTTGTCCGCTAAAAAAGTAAAAATAAATAAAAAAGTTTTCTTCACAGCTTCAATGAACAATGAGTCAATCAGTGGCAGGGAATTAAAAATGGAACGCAGACTCCAAACGTCCAAACTATTTATCCTGACCTTTGGCCTCTAAAAGTTCCGCTCTTTACCCATTTCTCAGTTGATACGAGGGAAAAGAAAAGAAAAAAAAAAGATCGAAAATGAATTTTGAGATGAAGTCCGAATGTCATAAATTTCACAAACATCACTGTTCTACGCCTTTTTGAAGAGTCTAATCAATAGAAGTTAAAAGTCATTTCTTTTCTTCTACCGTGGAGTGCCCTTGGAAATATAAATATCGGAGTGAATTTTTTTTTTTTTTCTTTCTTTCGGTTTCCTTTTATCAGCTACTATTGGAATGGGAAGAATATTCCTTGTGATCTTCCAGTACGCAGTTGAATAGGGAAAAAAGTCTAAATGAAGAACATCTAAAGTTAGTATGCATAAGTGATAAAAGCGTTCACAACAGACTTAATATATTTTTTTCTCTTTTGAGGATTATTCTAAGATTATTCGAAAAGAGGATAAATTCTCTCTTTCAGCAGCATAGTTCATATGATATCTAGCACGCATTGAGAGGAAGGGAAAAAATCTTTCTCTGAATTAATTCCTTTCTGCTCCACATTAACTGTGATTTCCTAGGGAGAAAACTTTTCGTTCTGCATATGAATGTTCGCGGCTTGGTGGCAAGGCAGAGGGAATGGTTCTTCACGCACTCATTATCCTGCGCGACTTTTAATATATGTAACGTCTTCGGGGAGTTGTAGTCGTGTCGTGGCATAATATTCACTTAATTATATTATAGCGACTTCTTGGGTGTCATAAATCGTGGCATAAGAACTTGACTCGGGAGCCTCTTGTTGGTTCAAACTCTTTTATTCGGCCGCTCTTCATACAGTTAAATTCGCGAGTCCGGTCGGAGGTCGCCCAAGTCGTTTACGTGTATTATGAAGGTTTACATTGCCGTAGTTTCTGCAGGCTTCTCAAAACTGCAAAATCTCTCGTTTTTAGCACGTGTTCTTGCTAATATGTTAGGGATTGTCATATCTTCCAGCAGAGGGCAGAATTGTGAATTTGGGAGGAACATTTATTTTAATTGGTTAAGAAATATCTGGGCAATCTGACGTAATTTAGGCGCGGCTGCATATATATACAGATATACATACATATATATTCACAAATTTATGGTTTCTACATTTTTATTTATCCTGTTTGTTTATTATTATCCTATATTATTTTTATATTTGTGATTTCAATTTTATTATTATGTTTATATAACACTGGCTTGAACCAGTATTGTATAACAGGCTAGCTGAAAGTACCAAAATTTTACATGAAAAATCAATAAATTACTCAATGATTTGTTTATCGTTAGATGTCTTGTGTCACCCTCTATCATCATACGTTCACCTATATCAGGTCACACAATAGATAATTTTTTTTTATTATTATTAGGCTGAAATCCTCATTAAAATTCATTTAAAAAATAGTTTGTAAATTGGACAAACAAAAATACAGTTTTATATAGTAATATGAAATTTTAGATCATATTAAATTTTTGTTTAACACAAACTACAATTATATAAGGAACTGGAAATACATACCCATGCAAAGCCTCATCTATTTTTTCTCTCAGTGTAACAATATCATCATATCCAGGAAGAAATACAAGAATAGCACCTACAATAAAAAAAGATATACATATATATATGCCCTTGACATGAAATTAAAAAAATAACAATAATGAAATAACAGAAATTTATTTTTTAATTATTAAAATTTATTTTCAATTTACAATAAAACCAATTGGCAGAATTTTCAGTACTTTTTTGTTATGGTGGCTCTCATGAGTACAATTACAGTAAAAGCACTTATTTTCATGAAAATGAAGATATCAGTAATTTTGAGAGTTTTATATAAAGATTTGCGAATTTTATATAAAGAGAACCAAAAGTTGGAAAATTTCCGAAACTACCTAATTCAAACTCCTTTTGCGTAAGGCATCGTTCTTAATTGGCATGGAAGATAAAAGAGAAAAGACTCTTTTGTTAGCATGTTCCCTTTCTACTTCCACACAATAGTTGTACTTTGAAAAAACAGCAAATTGTCATCCAAAGTTTATATTTTCCATGGATTGGGATGTGTGGCACACTGGAGCAATATTGATATGATGATTCGATACATTAAGAATATTCTTGTACCTTTTCAGGACAAGCAGAGAGAGTTTCTCCGGCTAGTTTCAGAGCAACTTGATATAGCATTGTTCGATGTTTTTAAGATACACCAAGATTCTCTTTTTTCAGGCTGAAATAGAGAAGCAGAATATTATTCCAGTTTTGTGCCCCCTTCTTGCACAGGAGAGCTCCAGACTTTGGACTTAACAGCTAAGGACGAGTTCAGGTGTTAGTTGAAGAATGCGTTTATCGAATAGTATTATGAGCTTAAATATCTAGAGGAAATGAATATGTGGACCTGAGAATATTATGATTAAATCTATTCAGCTTCTTGGCTTGTGTGCATTTAACACTGTTGAAGCCAAATATCAGATAATTTTGAATGGCTTTAAAGAAGTTGTATAAATATTGTAAGTGAATGAGATGCATTGCATTCTTGTTATAATTCAAGAAATAGTCATATATATTCAAGAAATTTTTGTACTTATTTCTTATTTAAGTAATTGTAATCATTAAATTTTGGATGTGACAAATTTCCGATTTTTTTTATTATTATTATTATTTGAGGTGAAAAAAATATATTTTGCGAGGCTTACATTTCTGTGATTACAACAGGCTCATGAAAATAAGTGCTTTTACATTATTTAAAAAGTTTCAATCAATTTTGCCATACTCATGAAGCACAAACATATAATTTAATTGTAAAAATTAATATCGTAATATTAAATAATATAATATTTTATGTTAATAAAAATATATTACAATGTTTCATAACAAATTCATATCAACGTTCCATAACAATTTTTGCAATGCTTCTCAAGAACAGCAACATTTTGACTATGCCTTATTTTACAAACTATATTTCTAAAATTACTTTCATTATTTATCAAAAACAATATTTATCTTAGATTTTTTTTTTCCACACATATTCTTTAAGAAAAAAATCAGCATGATGTACCTCACTAATTTTTACTGCATTACTCAGCAGAATCTTAAATTCTCAGAACATTTTGCATGTGAACATCCACTGTTAAATCAACAAAAATTGTGCTTATAATTCACAGTAAAATCTTTGTAATTTCGTTTCCAGTCTCTTCTGAATTGTGTCCTTTCCAACAGTCAGTGTAGATTGTTGATTCCTCTTCTTCAAGATGTTAAATTTCTTTCATGAATGTACAAGTATCTCTCTTTCAGAGTATGTGAAAGCATTTGCATTTTCCCAGCATAACAGCATATGCCTCCGAAAATATATTGTTGTGGAATTATCCTGCCACTGTTTCTTGACATAAGAACAAAATCTTGTTGATATCAACAATTTTATTAGCATCTTCAATTTGGTTATTAATTTTTTCTATATCTCGTTTTGAGAACCCATCTCTCTCATGAAACTATTTCTACTTATTTGTCAAATTTTCACCAGTATTTATTTGTTTCTAACACCATTTTTTTTATGTTAATTCCTCTGCCTAACAATATATAATCTTTAGAATAATTGTAAATGATTTTCTAGAAAGTTCTAAATCAATTTCCAACATAGAAATATCGCCTTTTTATTTAAACAACATTTTGTGACCATGCAATTTTTAGCATAAGTTTGTTGGATAAAAATCCTAACTTTTGCAAAAAATGAGATTGCATCCATCTCATAACTAGGTAAATCAAAGATTGTTTTAATGTTTTTTATAATAATATATGCAAGCAATTTAAAAAAGAAGGAATATAACATGTAATTTTAAAAAATCATATGAAATATTTTCTGAAAGATCAACAAAAAAGCAATATAACAATAATATAAACATGTGCTGTTTCTTTAAGACTTAAGCCATTTGATACAATTTTACAAGCTAATTTGGCATTATATTTCTGTCACTTGGGTATTCCTTTCCAGGAGCAACTCTAATTACCAAAATTTCTGCAGTGCCAAAATTCATTTACAATCTCAACAACATCAGACCTAAACTATCATAAAAAATTATATTAAACCACATTAGTAAACTATACATTTAGAAATATAAAGCAAATATGATCAATACAATGATACCGCATCAAAAATTTCCCAGCAACTCCAAACTGAATCTGCACTAAGATTCTTCAAAATTTTAGAGGAATTTTAGACCCCCCCCCCCCCAATTTTTAGAAAAATTTTAGGGTTTCACAGCAAATTTTCAGAAAGTTCCCCCCCCTCCCCCCCCATAATTCTTTGTTAAAAATTTGAGTTTTTTCTGCAATTTTTTAACAAAATTTGCAGTTTTTACACAATTTTTAGATAAAATTTGCATTTCATTCATGATTCTTTAACAAAATATGCATTTTTTTGTGATTCTTTGAAGAAATTTGCTTTTATTTATTTATTTATTGAAATGCATACTACAGACGAATCCATTTACAGTGTTGAAAGAACATCATACGATCCATTATACAATCCGGCCAATCAGAATTTCTATCCATTACACATTTTTCATATTATACAATCCGACCAACCAGAACTATCAGAATTGTATCCATTCCTTTTATCATTTAATATTACAAAGGGACAGCACAACATTCATGTTTTACCAGAATTTGAAACCCACTCCTCAGTGTGGCAGTAGTATCCGTGACATTTTTTGTATTTCATTAATTTTATTTAAAATATATTTAATAATATAATCTTTTCACTCATTTAATTTATAATAACATAACTTTAATTTGAAACTGAAATGTTTAAAATTCGTGATTTTTGTTTATTTTTTTAAGCCAATAGAATAAAAAAACAAAACAAAAATAACGATACTTTGAAGCTTCATAATTGCAGCAAAAGAACAAAACATAAATAAACCCAATTTATCACAGCTTAGATGCATTTCACTTGGGCAATGCCATTAAACAATTAACCGTGATTTTTGTGCTACGTATGTTCGTACATATATATATATAGATTTCACTGATTTTACATTTCCTTTCACATATTTGATCCCTTCAAAAAACAATAATAATGAAGTTGTAGATGCTTCTGATTTAAAAAATTAACTTCCTTGCATATGGCAATAAAGATTATATATGTACAATTGACATAATTATTACAATTAATTCAATAATTGTACTATAGTTATAAGTATTTTAATAAATTTTACAATGGTAGTTTTTTTTTGTGTGTGTTTTCAATTTTTTCATTCCCTGTGTATAGCACAAATCTTATTGACACAATTACAAAATCATTTTAGTTTATACGTATGCAAAAAATTTAGGTGTTATCATAAAAAGGTTTAATATATAACAGTACTTTTTATTCTCCTCTCTTTTATTACTAAATTTAATAAGGTTATTTTTCTTCCTTGAAATATGCTAGAAAAATAATTAAGCCTTATTTAATTCATTCTTCATTTTCACATTTGTGTCAGAGAGAAATAAGTTCTTATTTAAGACCAGCTTAAATAAATTTTATCTTTATATTACAATATTAGAATTTGATTAAAAACAAAATCAGATATGAAAAAATATATATAACATTAAATATATTTTTTTTTTTTTCATATTTAGTGTAATGGTAAATTACAAGATTACCATCTTCTTGACTTGCACATATTCTCTCTATCAAACACATTATTAAATTGTGGTCAATTTTTTCTTCTTCAACACTCAAAGTATAAGAATCTAAAAGCAGTTTTTCTTCTTCAGTCATGTCCGATTGCTCTTCAGTATTTGAAGCAAATTGGGCATAATCATAATTACTGTAATAAAAATATTACAAAACAATAGTTAAACTTCAAATTATTCATAAAACTTTTTCTGTATGAAAGAATTTCAATGAATTACATGGCTATTACAATTTTAAGAAAATCATAAGCTCAGTCTATTGTTGACCATCAGATAAAAAAGGAAATATCATTTTTTAAGTGCAGTATTTTTCAATAATAGATAAAGGAAAAGATGCTATGATTGGATAATAGACTGGCTTTATAAAACATCAGTAGATCATTCTAAATCCTCAAAGTGTATTATTTGGAATGGTATGATTGTTATTTTTGATTGGACAATCTTTTTCATGTCCATAGTGTGCAATTTTCATCATTAGGGAAGTACAGTGGCTCACAAAAGTGTTCGTACACTTTAAAAATTTGTACTAAAAAGAAATTTCCCTGAAATTAAATTCATATATGAAGTCCAGTATTTTTTTTATATTATCTCCAAGTTATTCAAAATAACACATAACCTTTTTGTTTAACATTAAGTGATTTTTTTTTAATTTAAAAATGAAAATGGAAGATGCCACAGAAACAACACGCCACAAAAGTCTTTGTACACAGAAACATTTTCGGATAAATTCCTTGTTAAAAATATTGTTTGTCGCTTTATTTTTATTTTTGCATTGTGGTGACATTTAAAAAATCGCTTGGCTTTATATTTTGCAGAATTGGTCCGTAATATTCTATTTATTATTTAAAAAATGATTTGTAATCGTAATGTCACGACTAATAGCGTTCGAAGTTATTTTTCTTCATAATAGTAGTAAATCAATTCGAAATATTGCAAAATTAGTTAATTTATTCCATTCTACGGCGTAGTATGTGATAAAAGACTTGATAGAAAATAAATTAATTGAAAACTTAGGCATGATAAAGTCGTCAATCTAAGTTAATGCAATGAGATCAAATACTTACAATTAGAAAAGTCGTAAAAAATCCATGTTTAAGTGCTGTAAAAGTTGATGAAAAATGTGATGATTTAATGATGATGATTTAATGAAACAGTTTCTACTTCATTTTCATCTGAAACTATTCGACAAGTGGTAAGCCCGGCTACATTATATAGGCGTTCTGCCCGTAGAAATTTTTTTGTTAGGGTGAAAAACATATAGCTTAGGTTTTCTTTGGCAAAATCAATGATAAATAAACCCGAATATTATTGAAATAATGTTTTATTTACAGATGAATACTAGTATGCCATTCTTGGTTCCAATAGGTGCCTTGTAGTGTGGAGAAAAAAAAATAAGAATTTAATTCAAAGAACTTAGTTGGAACAGTTAACCACGGCAGTGGAGTTGTCCTTGAGTGAGGGTGCATAGTAGCATCAGGATTAGGTAATTTGATATACATTGATAGCATAATAAATCACGATCTTTATTCAAATATTTTAAAAGGTAATTTAAAATTATCAGCCCAAAATATGGGTAACAGAAACAACTTTGTTTTTCATCAGGATACTGATACAAAGCACATGGCTCTCAACGTTCGCCTCTGGTGTCTCTATAATTGTCCACAAGTTCTGAAAACCATCTCACTTGCTGAATTTAAACCCAGTAAAACATATTTGGAGATAACTGGAAGTTAGAATATAAAGCATTGAAACGAAAAGCGAAGTAAAAACATCAATGTTCGATGAAGGAACCAACTTTCATGCAGAAATGACAAAAATACTAATTAAATCTATTCCTAGGTGTTAAAAAATCTGTTGTGGGTACTAAATAATATCCTATTAAGTACAATTTTTGCGAAATATTACAACATTTACAAATATACAGCAACTTTTTTAAAGTGTACGAAGACTTTTGTGAGGTAACTTTTTTGTTATTCTTTGATTAATGATTTTTTCAAAATAAAGTTTCACCATGTTTTTAAAATATTTTACGTAGTTTTGTTAAGAATGAATCATAGATCTTACTCTTAAATATCCATTCTAAAATATTAACTTTAATTAATGGATAGAGCACTATTTCATTGAAATTCCCAAGTGTACGAACACTTTTGTGAGCCACTGTAGCTAACAAATTAAGAATAAACCTAATTCTAAATTTGTTCCCAACATGATACTGAAATCATGCACTTGAATCACATAATCCTCAAAGAGAAACAAACAGTCATGTGCTCATGTGCATGCAAAAATCATGCTCAGAGAGTTCCGTACAATAAATATATGATTTATAAACTGTATTATATTATTTAAAAAATCTTAACTAAAAGAATAATAAGACTTCATTAAAAAGTAACAATGTAGGTTTGGGTATAGCTATATATATTAGAAAATTATATTGCTTTTCTATATAACTTTTTTTAACACTTTTCAACAAGGTTGAAAAGTATTTATAGGTCATTCCACAAGAATCGGGTAACTTCGTGAAATTGCAAAAAAATTATTTACCATTTAATGTATTCAAAATTTGAAAAATGCCCATTTGTAGACAAAGTTGATTCCGTTTAGGAGCCTGTATAATATTTTGGAAATTGAAAAATGTTTTTATTAAAATTTAGCTTTTTGACTCCAAAAAGTCAGTCCCCTGGCCCTGGCATGTACCACTGGAAAAAATGAACACTTAAGTACTAATTATTTTTAAACTAATGGATTTAGGCAGAAAAAATGAAGGTTGTTACATTCTGAGATAATTAATTAATAACTATTTGTGTATGTTATGTGATATTTAAAAAAAAGTATTACTTTTTTTAATTTTAGGTTGTGTACCCCTACTTTGCGTGTCAGTCCCCTGGCTCATGTTAAATTCCAAAAATTTCTGGTATTATCAATTGTTGATAACTTAATTCTCTTTTTCATATTTAATTATCATATAAAGATGCAGTGAAGACTGATATTTATCCATCAGCCATTTTTATTCAATGTTTATTACCATTCTTTTGTTGACAAACAGATTGCTAACACTCAATTTATCAGTCCCCTGGTAAGTAATAATTTAATAATTTATAAATAATTATTATTGATGTGTGCTGCTTTTAACGTCTTTTTATTGCTAGATTTAATATTAAAACAGAATAACATGGTATTTGGTTCCAATAACTAGATTTTTTGTGTTTTATAGGGAAAACGTCAGTTCCCTGGCATCAGTCTCTTGACAGTTCTTCAGATGAAAAACACCCAGGGGACTGACGTAAAAGCAAAAAACAGTTAAACGCATTAGTGAATGCTAGATCACATCATTTCTATAATAATGTTACATTATTTTAGAAATTCTCTTATCAATTAATAATCAGTTACTGATCTATACTATGAAAATCTGTGCGCATAACTATGTAACCTCAAAAATTCGGAAACCACAGCGCGCAGGGCTACGAAATTTGGTACACGGGTTGCTGATAGGAGGTTCGATTGGGGTCAAAAACTTAAATATTTTAAATAGATTTTTATATATATATATTTTAATGAATGTTTGCCCTTTTCAATCATTTAGAAAATGGCTGTTGTTTTTGGACAAGAATGGATATATCTGTTACTTATCTAACATACTTTTGCTCCCACAATGATAAAAAAGTATTAAAAACTACAAAAAAATTAATAACTAAAATACAAATTGAGATACAGCTTTCAAACAAATTGGATTTAAAAGTAATTTTTTTTCCTATACGACTGTGTAAAATTTTTAAATTTGCGATACTTAGAAGTTTAAAATTTTCAGTACCGAAAATTGTAAAACTGAAATTTTATTTAAATTATGTTTATTGTTGGTCCATGTACATCATCCTAACAGTCTTTTTATGAAATTGTTTGAGTTGCTTCTGCGATCCTAATAAGTTTTGAACATTACAAATTGGAACGATTGAATTTGAACAAAATAAAAATCTTTCAGGGTGTTGTTAAACACTCACAGCTTCCAAAGAAAAAAAAATCATGCGAAAAGCCTAGTAAAAAATCTACAAGTGAGCAACAGATCAAGTACAGTGTTGGAGACTTTATTCTAGTCAAATTTTTAATAAGAAATAAAGAATACCAGAGACCGCAATTTGTTCGCATGTTAAAGAAAACGGAGAGAAGTTGGCTGTGACATTGTATTAGAAAAATTACCTATACCTATTTCAAGTACCAAATGTAATAAAGTCACTTATACATTTAATAAAACTATTGATGTTAGAGAAAAAAAAATTTGTTACTGTTTACTTTGATTTTAAAATTATAACTTGTTTGAAAAAGTTTTATTTAAAGCTTTAAAAAAATTCAATTAGTGTTATTAAAATAAGTTATAAAACATGTATTTGTTGATGATTAATATAAATAATATGTATTGAGATTATGTATTAAACATGTTTTTATTACTCCTTTGGATAATTATTAATAATTATTTTTAAAAAGTTTGAATTATTCATTAAAAAGTTCATTCTAGAATAAAATTATCGGTCTCTGTCAGTCGCTTGGAAGTCACGTCAGTCCCCTGGAATCTACTTTTTTAAAAAGCTCGATTTTTTTCAAAAATATTTAGATATTTGAGTGTTGCTGTACGAATATAATAAAATTAACTTATTGTTCATTGATATAGCAAAAAATTTTTTGAAATCTGAGATAAAAATAGTACATTTCAATTTCACCTCTAAAGTTACCCGATTCTTGTGGAATGACCCTTATGCATTTGGTTAGTATGTATGCCTGTCCACACTCTATCCCCCATAAATGTACTTGTATTTTCATGCAATTGATAAACCTTGTTAAGAGTCTCTAGGCATTTTTAGGTATTGTATATGAAGTATGTGGGATTAATAGTTCATTTACAGGGACACCCAAAAGAATTCCATTACATTATGGTCTATAGGGGAAAAATCATTTGCAGAGTTTTTTTAATAACATTATGCAATTGCAAATGCATTGAAACTCATATAATTCATTGAGTTTCACTACGATTACATTAGAATAAGACATTCATAGGTTTTTTAATCCATTTACAGGGACACACAAAAAAAAATTGGTTACAATACTGTCTTTGAGTAATAATTACTGGAAATGTGTTTTCAATTTCGATCATGCACTTTTTAATTTAACTGTTTTTTAGGTAGGTTTGTAATTATATAAATACATAGCACTTATAGTATAAAATATTGCTTTTTATATGCAAATTATTTCTGTTTGTATATAAAAGTAAATAAACAGGTTCCTTATATCAAATGAATTGTATACATCTAGAAAAAGTTGCTTATGTATATGAAACAATAAATAGATTGCCAGAAAGTGTGTTACCAAAATCTCTTTTCTTGTCAAGACAATTTTATCGATTTCACTATATTGGAAAAATTGTAGAATTGCAATTGTATTTTGTGAATTTTATTGATTTAATATTGTATATAGACCATAACTTACACTGATTAGAGCATTTTTCCTTTAATCAACTTTTTTGAATAAGCATTTAAATCTTATTCATTTCGAAATCACGCAATCGGATAATCTGATTTTGACAACCAACACTGGTCAATTCAATGTGTTAAGGAACTGTATACAGCCAAATGAACCCTCCCCCCCCCCCCCCCTGTTTGAAAGGTTTAGAGGTGGAAGTTTTGTATTTTTAGACTTTTCTCGTTAAATCTTCTACGAAACTAAATTACTTGTGAAATTTAATGATTCTATGTCATTTAGAAATACCTTAGTTATTTGATGATCAACAACGAGTGAGTGACAAAAAAGCAACAAATACACCGTTTCCTGAAAATTCTCTTTTTTTCCCCAAATTTTTCTTTTATTAAGTTAGCCACAATTTGAAAATTAGTCTCCTCCTTTATTCTTTTGTCATTAGACAAGAAATCCAAAGCATTATCCCTACATAGTAACCTTAAAATGGCAATTCTGTTAGACGAATCTAAATTTTGAATGTAACAAACCTCCTAAACATTAAAAAAAAAATGATATTTTTGTTATTTTTGCCGTGAAATGGAGGGATGGCTGAGATAAGAGTATTAAATAGAGCCCTTTTTTGGCCAAAATATTAAAAAGCAAAATAAAATATTAATGGAAATAATTTAAAATGCTATCCCCGAAAACCATATAAAGCAAAACTAGATGAAATATAAAATAATTTACCAAATACACAAAATTATGCAAAAATATAATGTATGAAACATTAGTAAAATCAATATTATTAAATTTTAGTTATAACACCAACAAATGTAAATAATATTTTTTTTAATACATAATATATATATAGATAGTAATTTTTGTAAACAGAAGTGGTGTTCACATTGTAATGTAACAAATAACACACACACACACACAAAAAAAAAAAAAAAAAAAAAAAAAAAAAAAAAAAAAACCTCAGAAAGTACTGAAGGTACTGAAGTTCTTAGCTACTGAATACCAAAGAAAGTTGAAAACAGGTACTGATCCAAAAATGGTCAAAGGCACCAAAATATATTGTGGTTTATTGTACACATATCCATAAATTAAATTATTAAAAGTTAGTGAAGCTATTTATGTAAATTGTTAAAGAAAAGTTCACAAATCAATGGACATAATTTTAAATGGCCATGAAAGTACAATAAAATAATAGGTTACACTAATTAAGTAAAAGTGATTAAATTAATCATCATTGAATTAATAATCATCATTAAATCTTAAAAGCTCTTTTAAAGTTACTTAAAAAAAGCAACTATGTTGAAAAGGAAAAAGACACTCACCCAATTCTGTATAAATGAAATATCTAATTATTCTTAACATAAATTTATTAATTGTAGATCAAAATAAATTTTAGTTGAACAAATGTAAAATTTTACATGAAGCATATAGTTAGAACTAAATTTTTGCATCACTGACAATACTTACTTATCAATGTAAGGAGATCCATAGAGTCTATACTGTTCATTCTAAAATTATTTGTAAAGTGAAAATGTTCTTTTACACTGGTAATCCTAAAATCAGCAGGTTATTGTTGATTGTAAAATATACTTTAACAATTTATTATTAGGATGATAGATAACCTGGAATGAGTCCAGGATATATATGATGACAATTTCCCATGAAAATCCAATATGCAGCACTGAGATACTGGTCGCATCAAGACTATCCTCAAACAAAAAGACAAAGATGAACAGAACGCCCTTGCACAGATTCATGCACCAGCAATTTCAGCACTGGGACAGCAGATGACACTTTTCTAATGGCCACTCCGGAATTTTTATTTATTTATTTATTTATTTTTTTACGATTGTTGGCAAAGCAGTGCTCATTCAGGTGAATATCCAGTTGCTGTGATATGAATTAACAAAAAGAATCTTCCATATTTGAGATGATTCTGTAGTTACAATGATAAAAGGCAGGGGCTGGAGGTTTCAAATTTCTTTTTGGGTGAATATTATTGGAATATTCGAACAAAATTCGATGAAGCCATTTGTGGGTTATGTATTGTTCAGCTTATATCATCAAAACTGGCTAGCGGAGGGTCCTTGGTCCTCCGCCATGTCTTTCTCTTTTCGTTCTTCCTTCAAATTTGACAGATAACAAATGAAGTGTAAATTTAAAAAGAAAGGTGAAATCAGGAGCCCTTTTAAAAAATTGAAACAACTACATTACTTTAATTTTTGTTTATTTAGTAATAAAGACAGTTACTTCTATTCATTTATGATGCTAGCTTCAGCTGATATACAACACAATTTCTTAAACTTAAACCACTTCACCGGCCACAGACTTATCTCTCAGGGCAAACAGTGAAATGGTTAATATATTTTTTTAGCTGTACTTTAATTTTCAAAATTACAATTTTTTTTTAGGGGATGATATTTGGACACTTGAAGATAACAGTCACAATAAAACAGTTAAAATTAATACTCTTTTTGAAATTTTAAATATATGTAATTAAATTTCATTCATTATATATTTAACAAAATTCACCCTTTTTTTTTTCAATTAAGTGTAACTATAAAAATGATTATATGCCATACGTTTTAAAAACTTTATGAGACATTTCCTATAGAAATTATCATAATATTTATATTAAAAAGTTTCTATATTTTGTTTATTAAAATAAACAAAACTTTATATTTAAATTCAATTTCAACTCAAATAACTTTATTTCTTAAAAAAATAAAAAAAAAATATTTACATTAATATCTCCTATTTAAATTTATACTCCATTATTTATCAGCCTTTATTAAATTAAACAATAATATAATTTGCTTATTAGCAATCAAAAACTTCATATTTACTTTGAAAAACATCATGATTTCAGACTGACAGCAATATTAACTGAATTTCAAATATTACAAATTGAAAACCTTTATCTACTCCATTAAAATCTGTGCATGTATCTATGTACACTCAAAAACTCTGAAATTGCCAGGTGCAGAGCTACGAAATTTGGCACATGGGTTGCTGGAAGGGACCCATAAACGATTAAGATAAAAAAAAATTCAAAATTTTTAAATAGATTTTTAACAAACTTTTGCTCTTTTTAATCATTTGGAAAATGATTGTTGTTCTTGGACCAAAACAGATATTTGCTGAGACTTATCTGACATACTTCCACTGCCATAATGACTAAAAGGTATTATAAATTACAAAAAAAGTAAAAACTAAAAAAGAAATTGAGATACAACTTTCAAACAAATTGAATTTAAAAGTACATTTTTTTTCCCCTGTATCACAGTGTAAAGTTTTAAAATGTGCGATGTTTAAATGCTTAAAATTTTTTTATTGTTGGTCCAGGAATATTAATGTTTAATCCATTGCATATGTAATATAGGATTTTGTTATTATGTAAACCATGCTTTGATCATCATAAAAATGATTTTTTTATTTTTTATTTTTTAAATATAGAATTTATTTGTCTTAAATTTTAGTCTGAAAAAAAAATGTTTTTTTATATAATTGTTATAATTTGTTAAATTACCTTTTTTTTTTTACATTGAACCCATAATTGTGTGAGTTCTAATCAGCTCTTTATGTTTACTGCAATGTGAGATATACATATTACTTACACCATACTGCAACAGGTAATTCTTTTATCTTGCATGCTAATAATTAGAGATTATTTAATTGTGTTTAGCTACCTTTTTTTAAAAAAAAACAGCAGAACTTACTATCACAAACATTACCAAAACTGTTCAGTCTACTTCTTTACAATAAAGATATTGTTTTATCGTCGGCTACCATAACAACATGATAAATAAAATTTCATAAAAAAAATCCACAGTACTAGAAAAAAATATATTTTTTAATTGAATAGCTATTGAACAATTCAACACTTTAACAGAGAATTCGTATTTCTTATTTGGATATTTTAAAGTTGTTTGTTGTCACTGCGTTTTATGCTAATTTTTGTTTCATTTTCACTTACTATTATGTCTATTTGATGTGAATTTTTACATATACTACTACTTTTTACTAGTTTTAATTTTAATCCATAGTAATTAAATTATTAGGATTTTAATTTTAACATGAAATATCAATCAGTTCATAGAACATGTTAAACAGCTAATTTGTAAATATTCATGTTTCAATATATTTTTAATGGACATAAATATTTATTTTCATTTATCTGGCAAAATTTCAGCAAAATTACACAAAAATTTTGCCGAATAAATGAGAAAATACAAATAAACTGGGGGTAAGGGATGTTAAACTATTATGTATGACATTATAAGTATAATGCCACACTTTTATCAATTGCAATGCTGCTTCTTGCATGCAATGTATTTTTTTTTTTTTTTTTACTTTTACACTTTATAGATAAACCAAGGAGTAAAATCAAGTTATTTTTTGTAAGGTAGAACATAAATTAACTGTTATTTGTCTCTTTTTATTCTCACAGTTTGAAAAATATGGTAATGATTTGCGTTTTTCATTTACAGAACAGAATGTGATAAAATATTTTAAGATATAATTCTGACATAAAAAAAAGAAAAGAAAAGTGTACATTAATGGCTTAATATGAGACTATTTAAAAATGGATACACAATGGCAATTTGATGGAAAAAAATGTGACAAGTTGATCTATAAAAAAGTGGTTATATGACTTTAAAATTAGATTTGTTGCTGCGTCAAGGTTTATTTACAGAAAGACAAAATATTTAATGCTGATTAAATGGAAAAACAGACAATAATACATTTGTAATGTATTAGCTCATTTTCTGACTAAATAATTCTACAAATTCTAATTTTGTCCCACCACCTCAAGTTCCATCTGCGAGTAATTATACAATTGATAATTCTGAAACTAATACAGTAAATAATTATCAGTCAAGTAATCTTAGAATTCCTAAAATTGTTCATGTCAAGATTTTCAACAAAGTCATCCAATTTATGATGTAAACTAGTTATTTGTATCTGGTCTACTCCAAACAAATGACACAATCTTAAGGTTATTTCTTATGAGGCTATTTTTGTTTCTTCCTACTTAATTTTTTTCCTAAATCTCTCAAAATTTTATATTTTATCACCATTTAACAATCTAAGTTCTAACTAGGGTATTTGAAACAGCTCAGCTTTGAATTTCAAAGCTCATAGATCCAGAATTAAATTTACTTATTTATGTTGCAATGTATTTTAAGAAGTCTTATTTTTTTTTTTTTTTTTTTTTTTATTTTTTTTTTTTTTTTACTTTGGTGGCCTTGAATCACAACTTTCATTTGCTTGTGTGATAATCAAGCTACAATTACAGAATATAGCTATATTAATTATTTATTATTTGATGTGATTTCATGTTTTTGGAGCATATTCAGAGATTTGGGATATAAATTATTTTAAACATGAACAAATTGCAAAAAAATATAAAAAATGCACACATTTAAAAACAAATACATACCACTGGCCTGCTAATAATTCTTCACAATCTTTATGGCCAAAGTGTTTGGCCCATTCAATTGCAGTCCAACCATTAGCAGATTTTAGGTGTAAACTAGCACCCAATGATAAAAACTGATCAGTGATTTCAACATTTCCTCGGCCAGCAGCTATCATCAAAGCACTTACATTTGTCTCACTATGTTGATAGTCCACTATTGATATAGCAAAATTATTAATTAACAAAAGTTACTAATTTTAATACATCAATCAGATCTGTATTTAAAAAGAATGCATAAACATTTAAAATGTAAATCTAAAAATTAAAGATCATCTAAAAGATAAATATAAATCTTACACTAAATTATTAAAACCTATTATAATATACATAAATTCTATACGCATATAGAAAAAAGAAAAAGAACTGACTACAAAATAAATATTCTAGTCTTATATCCCAATGAAAACTTCAATAATAAATAAATATTAACAAAAAAAGAAATTAAAAATCTTTCAATGAATTTATTCTCATATTATATAATTTTAGTTTCAAAAACTTTTAATCATTAACTTTTCTTCCTTAACATAATGAGTACCCTGCAGTCACATTACTGTAAAGCTTCTCATAGCAACACTTCAAGTTTAAGTGAGCTTGCTTGCTTATGAAAGTCTGCTGTGTTACTTATACTGTTATTTAAATATATGTTGTTATTTTATTCTCGTTAAATAAAGGAAATAGATTTTTAAAATCTCACTGAAATCTGCCAACTATCTGCTTATTTATTAAAATATCACATTTTTTAACAAGGCAAAAGAAAAAAAAATGATTTAGTCTTTTTTTGTTTGTTTGTTTGTTTGTTTAAACAATAAAGTGAAAAATAAACAAAACCATGGTGCAGAAGCAATCAATTGCAAATAAACTAGTGATATTTTTAGCATGAAAAAAGATAGTAATAAATAAAAAAATAAATAATAGTAATAATGATAAAATTAATTAATTAAAATATCCACCAGTTTCACAAAAAATCTTTCTAAGCAAGTAAGGAAACTTCTTTCCCTCACACATTGATCATCACTATGTACAGTAAATATTTAAAAAAAGATTGTTATTATAGTCTAAATTTTTTGAAATTTTTATTAGTTATAATACAGTACACTCCCTCAAATCCGCAGAACTTAGGACCAGAGGTTGTGTGGATTTAAGAATTTTGCAGATTTCTGGTCATTTCTTTGTTTACATTTTTAAAAACAGTAATGCCAATGTAATTAATAATGCAATTGAGATTATAACGAATGCTTACAATATAGTAAAATATTAAAACAAGTAATGTAATAAATTAAAATAATGAAAATTTAGATTTTTTTTTAAATGATTAAAAATTGAAAGCAAAAATCAAGTAAATAATCAATAATGTATAAAGATAAGATGCATTTTTCCTAAATTATTCAATGAAACTTGCTTCATAAAGGTGCACTACTAATTCACAGTAAAATTATATTTTAGGTTTAGCCAAACTTAATAATAAAAATAAACTTGATTAATGCATAGATAAATTTGGTAAAAGATTGTGATCATAAGTAATATTAGCAATATCTTGAATTTTTTCAGAAATAAATTTATTTTTCCTTCAAAAGAAAAAAAAAAAAAAAAGCATGAATGTAGTAAAATTAACAAAAATTATAAAGTAAAATACATATAGAATTGATATAACAATATAAAAGTCAAATTTTGTCCCTACACCTGAACTGTCAGTTCCATTGTTTATATTAGTAAATTATATGTGGATTTTATAGAGTTATGGGTTTAATAGCATTTAAAGTAAAATGTATGTGATATGTTCTTCCATATTTCAATGAAAAATCACAAATACAGAATTTCAAAATGTGCAGGAAAAAGCAAAATTCACCAAAATTCACTTTTGAAATGGAATTTTTTTTAAAGAAAAATTCACTTTTGAAATGGATTTTTTTTTTTTTTTCATAATATTTATATTTTTAAAATGGATTACATAAAAAAGAAATGAATATACATGTGATTTGGTATTTGAATTTTTTTCATATTAAATTAAATTATGATTACGAAAAAAATTTATTATAAAAGTTTAGTAATTGTATTTCTTAAAAATAGATTACACCATTATTGAGAAGAAGATACATGGTTATTAAGAAGATATATATAAATATTTTCCCCTGTATTTAAAAAAAAGTCAAACTGATGAAAAATAATACTTTAGCTATTTATATAAAAAAAATGAAACATCTGAGTTTCAGGTGCATGCAGACTTAACTAATACCCTCATCCAAATTTTTGAAACTCTATGTGCAATAGATTTTCTTAAACATCACATATACAAACAAACAGACAGACAAACTCTTTTCTTTTATTAGTATAAATGTCATTTGAATGAAAGTTATACTTTTTAATGCACAAAATTCAACTTTTTTTTTTTTTTTTTTTTTTTTTTTTTTTTTTTTTTTGCTAATGTTTTTTTACAATGACAACCAGACATTAAGAAGAAAACTATCAATTCTCACATTAAAAAAAAAAAAAAAAAAAAAAAAAAGAGCACATGAATTTTATATTTAAAAAAATTTCTAATAGCTATATAATAATACTGTGATGGAAAAATTTCACAAAAAATATACTTTTGCTTTTTAAAATTTTTATAAAATAGATATTGTATTTTGAACTACCTAAATTTTCATATATTTCATGAGGTTATATGAGTCGTAGCTTTTTACATAATGCTCATTAATCTGTATATGAAAGTAATATTTATGCAGTTTACATTTTCAGTGTTTTATACATAAGGAAATAAAATGAGTGAGTTTTAGCTGTTTAGTATATGTAAGATTAACTGCACAGAAATGATTATTCAGAAATTAAAAGTTTATTTAAAAAAAATTATTTTAATAAATTTCAAAACTTTTGTTTAATATAAATTTAATATTTTTGGTATAAAAATGTATTTGTAATGTTAGTGGGGCAAACTAAAAAATATACATTAAATGAAAATAATTTGGATGGTTTTTCAATTAAAAAGGCTCTTACACTTTTCTTTTTTATACAATAATAGTATGGTCTGTAACCAGGGAAACCCAAGTTCTATCTCTTATAATAATAATGTAGAGGGGAAAAAATCTAAAAGGAAAAGCTTAATGCAAATAAATCTTACCTGAAATTTTTTCTGCCATCATTAGATTTATTAAAGGAGTAAAATCATCTGAACCTGACATCCATAAATCTTCCATAAGTTTATCCATAGCAGCAGCTAAATGTGGTTCCAGTTCAGCACGCTCAGAATCCACCTAAATAATACACAGAAGCAATATTTATACCATAAAGAGAATCTTGCTATAAAATTCTAAAATTCTGTTTGTAATTAATTAACATAGATGATAATAATATACTCAAAATTCCACACTAATTTAGACCAACAGCTTTGGAAATTTTTGAATTGTACAGATTTTAGACCATCCTTTAATTGATATTTTAATGAAATAACCAATTACATTTTTTATTAGAACTTTTATAAATAATAATAAAAATCAATATACCTAATGAAATATTCATTAAAAAATAACATTTATTTAATGAATAACTCAAATAGTTGTTGTCCTTGGTAAAGATCTGGGAAATATAAAGTGTATATGAATCTTTATTTGTTGAATTCTGCAATTTTTTTTTCTTTATTCATTTTTTTATTGGTCCATGTTTAATATCCAAAAAATGGAATACTTCTGTGTTATATTGTATTCGTTTTCTGATTGATTCTTGCTTATTGTCCAAAAATGAAATACTTCTATTGCCAGAATGGCAAAAGAAAAGTATAAAAAACTACAAAAAAATTAATAATTTAAAAACAAATTGAGATACAGCTTTCAAACAAATTCCATTTAAAAGTACATTTTTTTTCTATATGACAGTGTAAAAATTGAAAATGTGTGATGTTTAGAAGTCTAAAAATTTGCAGTACCAAAAATTCTAAAACAAAAAATTCATTTAAAATTGGTATGTGATAGGTACAGGAATATTAATTTTTAATCCATAGCATACGTAATATAGGACTTTGTTTTTACATAAGCCCTGTTTTGATCATCATAAAAAATTATGCTTATTATTATTATTATTATTAAATATAGAATTTATTTATAAGTCTAAAATTTTAGTCTTTGAAAATATAATTTTTCAAATAGCCGTTGTAATTTGATAAATTACAATTTTTATTTATTTATTTTTGACGTTTTCTTGTAATTTTCAAAACAGTCAGTTCTTGTTCTGTCATAAAAATCTATATTATAAATAAATTCAAATTTTGATCTGCATGAAAAAATCAATCATTAAAATAAAATTTTCTTATTTTTGCTTGGAGTTTATTTCTTTCTTATATATTGGCATGTTAAAAGGATTTATAAATTATGTTTTTACTTTTAAAGCTAAAAAACATTGTTTTGTGCTCTTATATTATAAACACTTTCCAACTATTATTAGCCGAGAAAGGCCCAGACCAAGATTTGAACCAGGAATCTCTTGGCTGTAGTTGCCAATGCTCTGTGAACTGAGCTGTTCTGGACAAATCTGGAGCACTCAATTCACCCAGCTAACCTTATTGATCACAGCATCTGGTCTGATATATGAATCATTTCAACAGGATATCCAATACTTACTAAAGTTCCATTACCTGTGATTTATTCTGTTGAGCTGATATGTATATGCGGCCAGATGCTATGATCAATAAAGTTAACTGGATGAATTAAGTCTTCCAGACTAATCTAGGATAGCTCAATTGGCAGAGCATTAGCAATATCAGTGAAAAGATATCTGGTTTTAATATTGGCCGAGATATTTTTTTGCCTAGTTGCAAAATAATTAATATGGCTTATTTACTAATTAGAGTAATTGTGTTAAAATTTATCTTCTATAATCCATGTTACTGTAAAACAAGATAGAAAAATCAAGCATAACATATGAAACAATTTCCAACACATTTAGAATAGTGTTATAAGACTTCATCATGTAAGAAGTTTAAAGATGATATATAAGTAAACATTTTGCAAAATGCATAACACATTTGAAAATCTAATTTCAGGAATTACCATCTATATTGATAATTCTGGTACTTTTCTGAAGTCTTGTATAAGAGTATCTGGAGCTGTATATATACACAGCATAGTAGTACGCTAAACTTTAATCAGTTAGAAAATTAATAATATTGTTGAAAATTTCCTTCAGCAATTTTTATCAATAAAAGGTAATGTAATGTACTAGAATTCCTTTGTACAACCATGTATATGATCTAAAGAATGTGTGCATAGCAAGTAATGTGCAAAACATTAGCTCATACTGTAATTAAAAATGCCCTTGTAGTAAATACAGATCATAGCACCATAAATGAAGTCTTTTGTGTGCCCTTATAAGTGGACAATAAACACATAGTATTTTTATAGTAAACAACTTGTACTGTACATCAGTTGTAATATACTTGAAAAAGCATAACATTAATAAAATGCATTACAAATGATTTTTCTCCTTAGAATTTAGAGAATTAGTTTGAGTGTCCTTGTAAACAAACTATAAATGCCACACTCTTCATTTTAAATAGTAAACATGCCAAAGTAAACCTCAATAATATGGCAATACAAATATATTATGAGAGCTAGAGCACAGATAGACAACCAGACATGCCAAAAATATAAACCCTTTTCAACTACGTTGGAAAATTTAAAAAATGAAACAGAAACAGAGTTCTGGGAAAAAATGAAACACAAATAACTGAGATAGTTTAAAAAAAAAAAAAAAAAAAAAAAAAAAAAAAAAAAATGCACCTTATTAGACATAATATGTTCCAAAAGAAAAAAATAGAAAGTATTATGCAAAGAAATATTTAAATTTGATTTTATATTTAATTTGCGAAACAATTTAATTTTATTTTTTATTGGGGAGTGTGGGTGAGACAGCAAGAATGCTATTTTCAAGACATCAATATTTTGAGAAGGTTTGCAGCCAATTATATCACTACTATTGCAGTTATCACATTAAGATATTTTCAATTATGAATTTGCATGCAGAGACTGATATTTTATTACATAGTTACTTATTTTATTGCTTTTTTTTTTTTTTTTTTTTTTTTTTTTTTTTTACAAAATGTCAAAAAAAAATTTAAATATTAACTGGATACTGTAGTAAAACATTAACTCTATATTTAACTCAGATTTCAATGAATCTTCCATACAAATCAATAAAGTCAAAACATTCTAATAACCATTTAGCATGTTGCAATTAAACTTGAATGTTTTCCATTATAATTTACCTGAGATGTTTAACTGACAGGTGCAATTAAGCTATCATACAAAAAAAAAAAAAAAAAAAAAAAAAAAAAAAACCACTCAGAAAATTTTATAGGATGCAATGAATGCATTTCATGATACCTTTTTTTGAATTTAATAAAAAAAATAATAGTGAACCATTTGAAATTTTTTTAATAAGTTATTTAATACATGGACTGGTTAATTAATTTAAA
The DNA here is from genome assembly GCA_964019185.1 of Maratus speculifer. NCBI lineage: Eukaryota > Metazoa > Arthropoda > Arachnida > Araneae > Salticidae > Maratus > Maratus speculifer. The sequence continues at coordinate 69,297,898 of OZ025291.1, forward strand.
TTCTATTTCTTCTTTTTTTTCAATAAAAGTCAAAGTATAAAACATTTATCATTTTTTAGTTACATAATCTTTTTATTTGAACTTTTTTTTTTTTTTTTTCAATGTACAATATAAATTCACCAAAAAATATTTGAAAAAAAAAAAATTGAACTTACTACACTTGAATTTAATGATAACTCTTCTAGGTTCAATTCCTTGGAAAAACTATCGCCTTCAGCACTTTTGTCTTTATCATTCGATGCATTTTCAGATGTTTCAGGATTTACTTTAACTGAACACCATGAGTCCAGTTTCACAGCTTTTTGTTTCTGGAGATCCTTTTTATGTTTTCTCATCTGCTCACTTTCATAACCAGTTCTGAAAAAGAAGTTAAATAAATTGTTCATACACACCTTCAAATAAGATAGAACAAATTGAAAAAGAAATTAAATACAAGGATTTTCACAAATTTCTTAGACAATTCCTATAATACTAATAGAACTATTTTATAAAAAAAATATTTGTATTTTAAATGTTTAGTTTGGTAATACTTATTCTGAATTAATTTTCGCAACACAATTTCAATGGCAATAACACATTTTGTAGTTTTGGAAGTAATATTTGGCCCATTCTTCTTGAACAACTTTCCCAAGCACATAAAGGGTTGTACTACGATTGTTAAATTGCATGTTTTTCTTGTAAGTTGTACATGTTTTAGTGCTTTTTAAGTCTATCAGCTCTGAAGTTCATTTAAATGTGCCCCATATGGCAATTTCTTCTATTTTTTCTAGTGCAACTTACTTTTAATTAAAAATATATATATATTTCTTTGTTTGCTACAAAATCTCATCTTTTGCCAAAAATAGCTATACACATGCACATAAATTGTAAAAACAGCTCATTTTACATTAAAAATACAAAAATCTTGGAAACTTTGTAATATTAATTGTGCATTTGCTATAACATTAGATCATCTGAATTTGACCTTATTATAGATATTATAAGTATCTACATTGTAAAATTTTTAATTGTCTGAGCGAAGCGAAGTCTTATACACATAGTACGTAACAATATTAAAAGTCAAACAAAATTCTTTCGTCAAGCAAATCTCAAAAAATACATGTCAGATTTCGATTCTGTTTGTACCAGAAGGTACCTATGAAGGTAATCTGGTGAATGCACCTACTTTCAAAAATTAGTTCCAAGTTATATTTAAAAAAAAAAAAAAAAACTGAGAAAAAAGCACAATTGATTTGCATATGTCACAGAAATTTGGTGTGCGTCACTTTTCACCTGCTAGATATTTTTGTTAAATTCCAGAATTCAAGCACATGGAGCAAAGAAAATATGCAAGCAATTTTTTTACATACAATAAAAAAAAATTTAATTTAATTAAAAAAAATGGAAAGGAAATCTGTTTTTTTATTATTAAATATTTAAGAAAAAAGCCATAATACTTAGTAATTTAGTATTTGAGATTTTGCGATAGTCTTTATAATAATATTTTGTAATCGCCTTTAGCATCTTATATATTTCACGCGTGCAAATTGTAAACAATTCTTTCATTTTTAAATAAAATATGAGTTTGACATGCATGCTTTAGATATTACTTTTAATCATAGATTATATTCTGTTATATTTTTTACATAGATTATTTAATATTATTTCTCATTAAGCAGCGTGTGTTCCCCAGCAATTATTGTGTGATTGCAGGCATTTTTTTATGGTTAAATTTTATGAAAACATAAATATGAAACAAATGTCATATGCTGTCTAAGTTGGCATGATTGCAAAAAAAAAAAAAAAAAAAAAGACGATTGAATGTCTCACATGTTAACTCTTTTATTTTGTTCCGTCAATTCATTTAAAAAAGAAATAATAGTGAAAGCAATAAATAGTTATAAATAATAAATTGAATAATGTATGGAATAAAATATGTAAATAACAAAATAAATTATGAATATTAACACTTAGAGCAATATTCAAAAGCTTTCACCTAATCAAAGTTATTCCCAATTTGCAAGAGAAAAAAACACGCCACACAGTGCGTTTATGAAATCCGTACCATATTTATATGTGAAAAATAAGCATAATCTTTTATCAAGTTTGTTTATGTAGCTGTTCATCTATTTGCAACAAATCTCACTTTCTAAAGTGCAAACTGGAGTGCCAAAGTAATGGTACTGTTGGAAAAGTACCATCAGGGCAGGTATATCATATACACATCGGATTTGGGGCAAATTTGACGAAATCTTTTTTGAATATTAGTCACACATATATTTTTCAATTATTTTCTATTATTTTAAAAAGGATATAACAATACATAAAAACACGATTAATTAATAAATATTGAAAAAAAAATTGCTTATGTATATTTTTTAAAGTAAATAAACAATTTATTAACAAATAAACAACAATAGCCAGGTTACCAAGCCATGCAAAATAGCTATATATTGCATATTGCGCCAATTATATGGAAGAGTTCCATATATTTTCTGGCTTTTTTGACGAGCTTTATTATTGATTTATTTATTTATTTATTTGGTATTAAATGAATCAATCTAATTTTGATCTTTAGCTTTTCGGGTTGCACTTTTAATACTTACCAACAAAATTGAAAAGTGTTTATACATTTGGTTTGTTTGTCTGTCCAAGCGGCCATCCATCTGCCTGGCCTTGCTCTAATACCCGTAAACATACGCTTATTTTAATGCAACTGGTAAACCTTATTAAGGTCCCCTAGGCATGTTTGATATTGTATATGATGTATGTGGGGTTAAAGTTCCGTTAAAGGGGCACCCAAACTAATTTGTGGTACTACTCTGTTATCTCGTCGACTAATTTCACCAAATTATACAAATTGCCAAACTAATAGCCAAATTATACATATTGACATAATTTTTATTTTATATAACGAAAAATCAAATAATTAGTAGAATATTAATAAAAATATTAATAAAAAGTCGAAATAAAAATCACTTAATGACATTTTAATCACATGAATCATATTTAATGTCATTGAATGTGACATTCACGATCATCCATTATTGGCATTTAATCTTATAGTTTGGCAATAATTTTTTGGTCGACAGGAAAACCTAAAAGCACAGAATTTGATTATATTATTGTCTATGGGGAAGAAACTTTTATAGAGTATGTTAATGACATTACGCTATTTCAGATGGATTGAAATAAATCACAGAATTTCACTACGATTATGTTAGAACAGAAAATTCATAGCATTTTAATTCCATTTATAGGGACACACACGAAAAAATCAGCTACCATACTATATTTTAGTAACAATTGTTGAAATTAGTTTTAATTTCGGTATGTGCTTTAATTTAACCATTTTTTAGGTATGTTCATAATTATATAAATACATAGCACCTACGGTCGTCGTCTGATACGTCCATCTGTCTGCATATAACTGCACAAAAATTACCCAACCAAATCGTTTGAAATTTTAAATATGTATTTGGTGCCAAATTTTGTTGAGTCATTAGAAATTTTAGTAAAATTGGATACATAGTTCAAATACAAGGACAGCTAAAATATTACGTTAATTACGGCCAATGGGTTGAAATAGTTCCAAGTACTTTTTAATTGTAACTCCCATCTGAACATAAAGAAATTAATATAAAATTTATGAAGAGCACTGTAATATAAATTTTGTAGAATATGCCGCACATACTTAATTACTCAAGAATACTTATTACTTATTTACAGGGTATCTTAAAAGACTTCCGAAGCATAATGGTATGTGTGTGTGTGTGGGGGGGGGGACATTATTTTTTCCATTCAAGAGATTTTATCTTAGAGTCATTTCCTCATTTGTCATTACAAGGTCTTTTAAATAATAACTTATATGAATAAAACTGCATAATCGAGTTCACTGTGGCGTATTTGAACCTGCATGTTTTGCCGAAGAAATGTGTTCAGATTTCTAAATCACTTGTGATGATTCTTTGACAGCTCAAAGCTTATGCAGACGAGATATTCAAATATCGTGTTGTACCTTATACTGCAAGCATTGCCAATTCCTTTTATTTAATGCATGCTAAAGCAAAATACTGCTCAACGTCTTGAGAATAGGTTTGAAAAGAAAATAAAACTGTGTATGTAGTGGCCAGCATGCACTAGCCATTTACATCCAATTGATCACATCTGGAGCACACAGTTAAAAGACACATCTCATTCCCTTATTAGCATTTTCAGGATTTTTATGTATCACTTTTTAACCCTAATTTCTTATCGAGAATCTTATCGCATCAATAGAAATTAGATGTAAATATCATACTTTTATAAAGGTCCACACACCATCTAAAAAATTCCCTTTTCTTTTCAAGAATCATGATTTGTGCCATTTTTAGGTTCAAAAATTGCTGTACACTGTCTGTTTATGTTCTTGATATAATTTCAAAGAACTCAAATTCCGATACAAGTTATTTTAGTATTATATTACTGTATTTTCGGGTGTATAGCCCGCACTCCTAAATCGAGCAGTGGAGTAAAAAAAGTTTGTGCATAAGCCGTGGAAATGCATTGGTGTACAGTCCACAGGCTATACACCGAACATTGAACGTATATTTCGATCAGGGTTCGAAGTTAGAAGCCATTAAAGTATATACGTGCGGATAAGTCGAGAAGTTTTAGACAAAAAAAAAGAATTTCAAAGTGGGGGGGGGGGGGGGCATCTTATACGCGAGATCTTAAAAAAAATCTATGAAAAAGATATTGAAAAATAGTTTGCTAGCGAATCGGTGCTGCAGCACCCCTTTGTGTTTGTAGAGTACAAAATCCAAAATCTGGAACCTTTTCTACCTTGACAATTCTGAGTTTAAGATAATTTTTAGATTATTTCTCAAAAATTTAATCTACCCTGCCCTGTTGCAAAGAACAAAAAAAAAGGGTGTGATTTATGTCATTTCGGAATGATTCAGAGGAGTCGATCTTTTTCGTAGTGATTCCGAGAAATCCTTCCTTTTCAGAGTCGTTTCATTATGGAACGATTTGAATCTTTAAGGAACCTTTAAAAAAAAAACCGACTCCATGATTTCGTTCCTTCTTGGAATCGTTCTGAAAAGGACGGGCTCTTTTTTTTACAGACTGGAATTATTCCTTTAGTTCAACTGCCGGAATCGCTCCTTTTGAATCGTTCCTTAACAAATGATACATCTATACTAAAAAACTGATTACAGTTAATGTTAAAACGACTTATTCAGCAAAAAGTAAGTTTAAAATAAGTAACATGTTATACTGTTATTTTTAACCTCTCAAATCAAGAACAAACTGCATTCGAGCATCATTATTTCTCGCTGCCGGTTAGTACAATACTTGGCGAGAGTTATGACAGTTCTTCCAAACCCAGAAATAACTGTATTTAAGCAGTAAGAAGAAAAAAAAAAAAAAAAAAAAAAAGCCTTTACAAACATGAGAGAACTCTTTATATTTCGCAGCATAAGGGAAAACATTTACAAATTTCGATGTTTTTTTTTCAAATTTTTTGAGGTTTAAAAATTGTAGAAAAAATATCCCGATTTCCAATTAAAAAAATATATATTTGTATAACCCGTACCGTGTATATGCCGCAGTGGCTTTTTCGAAGGTTTTTTTCTTGCATAAGCTGCGGACTATACACCCGAAAATACAGTATCTATATTACTTTTAATGTATTGCATGCTTCCAATTTTATGCCCATGCATGGGTGTTTTGCATAGTTTGCTTCTCCATTTTTTAACCATGTATACGAATTTATATAGAATATTTTGTAATTGTATAGTTCAATTTGGTCATTTGCACTTGTGGCAGTATATGGTCAATTAAAGGTAGCATTGTATTTTTTTTCTTTTACTTTTTGCAAGTTATAATTAAATCTATGTTCTCAGCAATATCGCTCAGACTAATCCCTCTGAGGGAAGTCCTAGTTTAGTACATCTGTATCTTAAGTTTAAATACTTTCTTTGATTTATCATCTCTCTTTAAACTTGACTCCTTAATCACCAAGCCCAATACATTCATAGGCAGATTGCCTGTAAATATATTGGGTGATATGATTACAAAATGCAAAATTGTTAAAACTAAGAAAACTGACAAACTGATCAATTTAGAATTTTCAGATAGTTTATACCATATAATAAAGATATTAAAAAGTAAGGGGTATAAAATTTCAGATGGGGAGGGGGGAGGAGCAATGAAATTTTTTAAGGAAGTGCGATCAAATTTTTAAAACTGTATTTTTTCAGCGGTGAAGCCCAGGGATATATATTACTTATTTAATATAAAATTTTAAAAGTGTACTTACTATTATTTTCAAATAATAATTTTAACACATATCTTAAATTCTTACTTAAGTTTGCCATCTCCTTGATTAATATCTATGGATAGGTTGTTCAACAAAGTTTCATTCAGAAAAAATTTTGTTACTTATAGAAGTTTTTCTTTAGGATTTTGCAGTGTGTGCACAACATGCCTGCTAAACAAATGGTTCTAGGGGATCCTTCTCAGGTTTATTCAGTTTAAGATTGGATCTTTCTTGATATTTTGCAATACAAATTTTAAATTCATTTAAGAATACTATTATGGGCCTGAGCAATGCCAGGCAACTCAGCTAGAATATATATATATACAGAAAGATGTTAATTTTGTGCATTTTGGTATGAAATTCAAAATTATATTAAATAAATAGTACAAAAAAAATAATTTTTCATTTCTAGCATACAATTCGTAAATAAATCAGATAATTATTAAATAAAAAAAAAATCAGGAAATCAATTAGTACATATCAACATTAACATAATTTACTAACCCTTTTAGAATCTCTTCAAGGAAAAAAGCTTTTACTTCATAAGCTCTGCCAGGAACTAACGGAGAAAAAAAATACACAATAACATTTAGCAATAAACAAAAAACTGCAATATAATATAATTAATTAATTTGAATCATGAGGAGGAAATGTGTGGGAAGAAAAATCTTACAAAATATAACTTTGCAAATAATTTTATATTGTATACTTTAATGATTTATTTCAAAATGCATATGACTTTAAAATAAACTTTGTAAAGAAAAAAAAAAAAATGCTGTACATAATGTAAGAAATCTTTTATTAAAGTATTTATATTTGATTGAAATGTATATGGTAATTAGATTACCTTCCAATTTTTTATTACAAAATATTTTCAAGAGGGAGGGGATCTGACATTTAACAAAAGAAAAATAAATGTCAAAATTTTACAAAAGCATTTTAGTAAATTTTTAGATATTGTCAAAGCACTTGTGTAATTACAGCAGAGTGTCAATTATCCAAACCGATCGCAACTAAGGAAGATCTGGTTAATGAAAAATTCAGAAAGTTGGGCAATTTCAAAAAATGGCTATGGAAGTTTTTTTATGTAACTTCCCTTCAAGCTTTTTCTAAGCATAGGATTGACAATTGCAGTAGTGCAGATTTTAGCTCTTTACAAATGATGTGTTTAGAAATTACTTTTTAACTTTTATTTTCTACAAAATTGATATAAAAATATGAAGTACACATAAAAATTATTACATGTATAAATAAATACACTGTGCAGAACATACAGTTTAACTTTAAAAACCTGGCAATGTTCGGACAGAGACTAAAATGGATTTTTGAAAATTATTGTTATGTTGATTATTTTGGGTCTAAAATAATGTAAAATAATTTAAAATAATAATAATAATAATAATAATAAGTTATTTTATTTAAATAATTTAGTTTTGCTCACTAATAAGATATATCTCCTTTTTATCAAATAATTTACAAATTACTCCATATAATATCTGAAAAATATATTTAATGTTTAATAATATTTTAATATTTTTGAGAGGGTTTTGCTGTGTCGGCAAGGCGCCGGCCGATACATCGATATTTTCTCGAAAGATATTTAAAATATATGTGTAATTCTAATTTAAAAAAAAAAAAAAAAAAAAAAAAAAAGTTTGTTTTGGAAATTTTTATATTTCATATTTCAATATTTCGAGATGCACGTGGTCCGGACATCGAGTGGTGTATTCATACACGGCAGGTGTCCGATATTTTGAAGGACAGCATGGTTTTCCTTTCATGGAAAATTTATTATAACAAAGAAAAATTGTAAACGGCAATGCCGTTCTTTTGTTTAAAAATAATGTGAAATTTTGTTGAACAACCCAAATATCTAAAATACATGTGAGACATCAAGCGGATTATTTTACTACGCAATGGAAACGAAGTGATGCGGCACGGAGATAAAAAAGGGGAACGGAGGAAGATCGTGGAGGCTTTTGGGAGAATTCTGCAAGTGGCAAGAAGAACAGCGTATTCGGGCTTCGTTACGGCGGCAGTGGAAGGTTTCGTCTCTCGTGACGGGAAGGAGCGAAGCGGAGGTTTGGATCTCGGCGAATTTCGAGGAGAAGAATGGGCTGCCTGAACGAGAGTTATGTCTAAGAGGATGTCGGATAATTGGGAGATCTACTTGATGAAAAGTCCATGTTTAATTGAAGATTTTAAAATTGTTACCACGATGTAATATTTAAGGTATCTTTATTTTCTTTCTTCCCCGGGGTAGTAAAGCATATGCTTATTTTTATTTCATGTTAAACGCTAGTATTATTTTTGTAATTCCTTAATGTTAACTTAATTTTCATTTAATATTTAAATAAAATGTTAGTTATAATTTATTCAATGAATTAAGTCTTTATTTACCTTCTTCCCACAGCAGCTTATGTTCTTTTAGATTGTTTTTTTTTTGATTATGCAACCGAGATTATTTACTCATTACTATACATCTTTAGATTTATGCTCGGGATACTGGCAAATGAACTTGCATCCCGAGGACAGACACAAGACTGCGTTTTGTACGGAATTCGGTTTATTTGAATGGAAACGTTTACCTCAAGGTCTTGTCAATGCCGCTGCCTCTTTTCAACGGCTAGTTGCCACGATTTTACTAGGTTTAGAAACGAATACTTACATTGATGACATAATTATTGGTTCGGCAACTTTTGAAGAGCACATCGATAAATTAGATATGGTTTTTAGGAGACTAAATTCTCACAATTTAAAAATCAATCCTGAAAAATGTCAAATAGCAAAAAATTCTATCACTTACTTGGGATTCCAAATTAAAAACGGTGTGGTCTCTCCAGATGAAAGAAATATAAAAGCTGTAGAAAACTTTCCAATTCCAAAAAATAAAAAGGCAGTTCGTAGTTTTCTAGGAATATGTAATTTTTATAGGAAATTTATTGATCATTTTGCTGATATCGCAAAACCTTTAACAGAGTTAACTAAATTGAAAACTCCTTTCATATGGAGTCAGGAAGCAAACTCTGCATTTAATAAATTAAAACAATGTTTGACTACTTACCCGGTTTTATTATTACCAAACGTTGAGCAGCCTTTCTTTTTACATACCGATGCATCTGGCTTCGCGTTAGGTGCAGTTCTTAGCCAAAGAGATGAGTCAGGTGATTTACATCCAGTCGCTTATGCGAGCAGAACCCTAAAAGATGCTGAAACAAGATATAGTACTTTTGAAAGGGAACTCCTGGGAGTAGTATGGGGAATTAGTAATTTTAGACACTACCTTTACGGGAGGGAATTCACATTATATTGTGATCAGCAAGCAATTTCACAGGTGTTGAGAATCCAGGACAGTAGTCGGGTTTCCCGTTGGGCTCTTGCACTGCAAAACTATAACATAAAATACTGCCATACTCCAGGGAAATGCAATATTCCAGCTGATGTGCTATCTAGGAATGTAAATGTAATACAGGAAGTAAATGTTCATCCAAATTTTTCACCAGAATTTGTTAGGTCTTCACAAAATCTAGATGCTAAATGCAAAGACATAATTGACCAGTTGAAAAATCAAAATGAAGTACAAATACATGATTTAACTTTCTTTTTAAAGGATAATCTACTATATTGCGTTAACAAACGAGATTCGTATAACGACAATCACACTAAATTAGTTATACCTAAAACTTTAATTTCTCAAATACTAAATTTAGCACACGATTCAGTCACGTCAGCACACCCTGGTTTTAAAAGAACTCTAATTAAGACAAAGAAGAATTATTTTTGGTGGGGACAATATAAACATACACTTAATCATGTCAAATCTTGTGTCCAATGTGCCATTAGAAAAGGATATAAATCTAAACAAAAAGCTCCATTACAGAGAGTAGAAATTACTTCACGTCCGTTTGAAAAGATTGCGGTCGATGCAGTGGGTCCACTAAGTACTACAATGGAGGGAAACAAACACATTATTGTCATGACAGACTATTTTACAAGATGGGCTGAGGCGTATCCGGTACCTGACTTAAAATCAGAAACCATAATATCAGTTTTAGAAAAATTCATTTCTACTCATGGTATTCCGGAACATCTCACCACAGACAAAGGAAAATCTTTCCTATCTGAAGCAATACTAAAAGTATATGAGAAGCTTCACATAAAAAAGCATACTACAACTAGTTATCATCCTAGCGCTAACGGGGTTGTGGAACGAGCAAATGGTACTATAGTTAATATGCTAAAACATTTAGTTGATTCTTCAAATGAAGATTGGGACAAACTTTTACATTTTGCACTATTGGCTTACAGAACAGCTTATCACGCGGCTATAGGTGATACTCCGGCACATTTAGTATATGGTAGGGATCTGCTTTTACCTGTTGATCTCATAGCTAAACCCATTCAGAGATCTTATGCAGATACCCGTGAGCTTAGCGAAGATTTACAATTAAGGCTAGGCAAAGTTTTTCGTATGGTTAAACAAAATTTAACAAAAGCCGCAGAAAAGCAGGAGGAGTACAGATTAAAATTTGCCACTGATAAAAAATTACGGGTGGGGGATTTAGTACTTTTATACACTCCAGTAGTTAAGCCAGGGGCAAGCAAAAAACTTTCACAATTTAACAAAGGACCTTATCGTATCATTCAACAAACTAATACAGTGAACTTTAAAATTGTACACATACAAAACCCCAAAGATGAACAATTAGTACATGTGGATAGATTATCCCGAATCACAGAGAGAATTATATTTCCTGCACTTTTTGAGGAAGAAATTAAGGACGAGGATGTACAGGACACAAATCAACACATAGATGACAGGGATGTTAGGGATTTTCAATTTGGGGACTTTGATGACCAACTCCCGGTATTTGATGTCTTATATAACGGTAATATTTGTGAAAATAACAATAATTCTAGGGACAGTAATCACATGTTAAACAACAATCACATATTAAATATTGATAGTAGCAATGATAATGAACAAAACATTGTTGTTAGGGACAATAATAATCATTTGCTAGACATTGATATTAATGCTAATAATGATCAAATAAATACAGACGTTCCCTCTCAGTCGCATGTGGGGTCTGGGCAAAAGTCGAGGCAGTATAGGAGTACTGAAATTGTTAGTGATTATCAGTTACGTCCCAGAGACACTCATGGTTTTGTTGTGAGACAATAGTTCTCTTACTTGTATTAAATACATATTGTATAATTGTAATAATAATGTATTGTATAGTATCATGTATATATATTTTTTTTTATATTTGTGTATTTGTGTCATGTTTTTTTGTGTAATATTTGGTTAATCAGGAACAAATTTACCTTATAATCAACTGTATATTTCATATTGTGTACATTGTATCTGAATCCTAGTTGGGTCAATTGTTGGAGATAATGGGTACTATAGACTAGTGTTACTTGAATTTCATTAAATTTAGTTTCTCGGGTTTTTGTTTGCGATTATAGTTTCTTTTAGTAATAGACGTGCTTTTGCTTTGTTTCCAAAAAAATTTTCTTTGGGCAATAAAATTTTTTTTGAGGGGACGGAAATGTAATGTGTTATGTTGATTATTTTGGGTCTAAAATAATGTAAAATAATTTAAAATAATAATAATAATAATAATAATAAGTTATTTTATTTAAATAATTTAGTTTTGCTCACTAATAAGATATATCTCCTTTTTATCAAATAATTTACAAATTACTCCATATAATATCTGAAAAATATATTTAATGTTTAATAATATTTTAATATTTTTGAGAGGGTTTTGCTGTGTCGGCAAGGCGCCGGCCGATACATCGATATTTTCTCGAAAGATATTTAAAATATATGTGTAATTCTAATTTAAAAAAAAAAAAAAAAAAAAAAAAAAAGTTTGTTTTGGAAATTTTTATATTTCATATTTCAATATTTCGAGATGCACGTGGTCCGGACATCGAGTGGTGTATTCATACACGGCAGGTGTCCGATATTTTGAAGGACAGCATGGTTTTCCTTTCATGGAAAATTTATTATAACAAAGAAAAATTGTAAACGGCAATGCCGTTCTTTTGTTTAAAAATAATGTGAAATTTTGTTGAACAACCCAAATATCTAAAATACATGTGAGACATCAAGCGGATTATTTTACTACGCAATGGAAACGAAGTGATGCGGCACGGAGATAAAAAGGGGAACGGAGGAAGATCGTGGAGGCTTTTGGGAGAATTCTGCAAGTGGCAAGAAGAACAGCGTATTCGGGCTTCGTTACGGCGGCAGTGGAAGGTTTCGTCTCTCGTGACGGGAAGGAGCGAAGCGGAGGTTTGGATCTCGGCGAATTTCGAGGAGAAGAATGGGCTGCCTGAACGAGAGTTATGTCTAAGAGGATGTCGGATAATTGGGAGATCTACTTGATGAAAAGTCCATGTTTAATTGAAGATTTTAAAATTGTTACCACGATGTAATATTTAAGGTATCTTTATTTTCTTTCTTCCCCGGGGTAGTAAAGCATATGCTTATTTTTATTTCATGTTAAACGCTAGTATTATTTTTGTAATTCCTTAATGTTAACTTAATTTTCATTTAATATTTAAATAAAATGTTAGTTATAATTTATTCAATGAATTAAGTCTTTATTTACCTTCTTCCCACAGCAGCTTATGTTCTTTTAGATTGTTTTTTTTTTGATTATGCAACCGAGATTATTTACTAATTACTATACGATCAGACTTTTGATGTTAATTGAAGATTTGTTTAAATTTAGTTTAATTTTTTATGTTAAGGTTCGGTAGAATATATTTTATTCTACCACGTGTTCGTGTCTACCCATCTTAATTTGGGGATCGACACAACATTATGTTCTGAAGAAATATCAAAAAGCACCTGTATTTCTAATGTATTTTCTTATATGTTATGGCTAATCATTAAGGTGTAAACATGCCTTGCTGTTGCTGCTAGTTATAAAAAATAAGAAATTAAAAAAAAAAAATGCTTATCTGCATAATTTTTAATGAATTTCGCTGAAATTTTCACATCAAAATGAGAATAAATATTTTTAACAATCAGATATATTTTGAAACAGAAAAAATTATAATTAATAAAAATGAAACAATTTTCAGAGATAAAAATGCATGAGCAAAATCAAAAATTCCAATTGGCATATAAAAAATTGTTTTCATAAAAACAAAGTTTAAAAAACTTTTCTTCATCTTTTTTGAAAAAATAAAACTTTGCACAATTAGAATATACAAATTTAAATAGTTACAGAAGTTTGTTGATTTTCCATACTTGTTACAACACTACTTTAATTTTTGTTATTTTAACTTGCATAGTATTTTTAATAACAATTTAAGTAGCAAAAGACATGCTTTATAAAATTAAAAAATATATAACTATTTAATAAAAAAGAATTTACCTTCAATCAAAGGGCAATTGCTGAAGTATTTACAAAACAATTGGACATCAACAGATGCAGACATCAAAATAATCTTCAAATTACGAAATTTTAATAACAAGTCTCGAAGCACAATTAATAGAAAGTCACTAAGACGATCTCTTTCATGCAATTCATCCTAAAATGAAATAATAATAATTTGAATACACTGAATATTTAGTATAACAATACTACTGAATAAAATTTTAAGAGATGAACAGCTTATAAATAGTGAAAGTTGTTTTAGCTAAACTATTTTTATTCAAATTTTTACTTTAAAACTTTTTTTTTATTTTTTTTTTACCAGTTCTCTCTTTTAAGGGATTCTTACTTACATGTCATCAATTTTCTCATAATCTTTTATAATTTTTTTTCTTTCATATATTTAAAAAGGAATCATCCATATTTAAACATAAGTAACATTTTAATGCAAGTCAACTGATAAAGTGTTGTTTTAAACGTACAAGCTATAGTCTGCTTAGAAATGCAAACTTTTTGATAAAGCAAAATTTTACAATTTATTATAAACATTTGTCTTATTATTATTACTGCCAAGTTTATCTAAAATTTTTATAAAATTCATTAAAATCACTATAGTTATTAAGTTAGAAATTATAAATATCCTTAAACATATTTCTATATGAGAAAAGAAAACTAAAAAAAGGACAGAAAAGAAATATATATACCACTCACAACAATGATATGTGAAACTGTTGCAATGGTAGCATCCCCACCCATAAGAGTTCTCAGTAAAACTCCAGTTGTACAAAATGTAAGTAGTGTCTTTGGAGATATCCTGGAAAAAAAAAGGTATCAAAACAAATCACATTATATTTACAATCAGAAGCATAATAATATAACAAAATATCTGCCATAATTACCAATCATTCACTTCAATGTACCAATTCAACCAACTTAAATGAGCATGTATCAAACCAAAAGTTGCATTTAATAGATGAAAATAAATATACTCCATAGGCACACTTTATTGGATAAATTTTCTGGTCTAAAACATGTTTATTTGACTGGAATTTACACAGTTTTCCAGATCTTTGGCAATTATGAATAAATTAGTGGATGAGATCAAGCTAAGCTTGGTCAAAATAAATTTTGCATTCAATCCAATATAATATTCTCACTGTATCATTTTCTTTGTATTATTGTGATGTGATATAGTATTTTTACTTTTTATAATCTTCAATAGAAGAAAGTATTGTAATTGAAGTTTTTTCCGACTTCCAGTTTTTGACAGATTTACACATTTTAGGGGTCAGAGATTTCTAAAAACATATTTTTACAAAATTTCTGTCTGTCCGTGTATGACCATATGTCGCCATTCTACCATCAAAAAGTATATGAATATATGCATAGAATTCAAAGTTTTTGTAAATGTTTTTGGCTGTGGCAAACAAGCCCTCCTTCAATTTTGAAATATTCTGGCAGAAAGGGGCACTGCAATAGTGATAATTGTGCTATTTTCAATATTGTACCACCTAAAAATGCATGAAGTTATGCATAGAACTGAACCAAATTTTTTGTGTAAGTGTTTAGCTATGGCTAGTTGGTCCTCCCTGAATTTGAAAAAAATCTACTGGAAGGAGGTGCTGCAATAGAGATTTCTGTGCCATTTTCAATATTGTACCACTGAAAAGTGTATGAAGTTATGCATAGAATTGAAATAAATTTTTTGCGTAAGTGTTTGGGTATGGTTAGTTGGTCCTACTTCTATTTGAAAAAAAAAATCCACCATAAGGGGGCGCTGCAGTAGCGATTTTTGTGCCATTTTCAATATTTTACCACCAAAAAGTTTATGAAATTATGTATAGAATTGAATCAATTTTTTTGTGTAAGTGTTTGGCTATTGCTAGGGTCCTCCCTGAATTTGAAAAAAATCTGCCAGAAGGGGGTGCTGCAATAGCGATTATTGGGCCATTTTCATTATTGTGTGATTAAAAAGTGTATGAAGTTGTGCATAGAACTGAACTAAATTTTTTGTGTATGATTATTTTTGGGTATGGCAAGCAGATTCCCCTTGAATTTAAAAAACATCTACTATTGATCTAGTGTCTATCAGCTTGTGCAGAGACGGGATTTCGTGTCCTTCTAATCCAGCTATTTGTAAACAGCTGATAACAAAATAATGGAAAACTGTTGGTTTTAATAAATATTATGATCCACATTAATTGGTTTTTACTATTATTAATTGATTGAAGCAGAAATTTAAGATGAAAATCACAGTTGATATATTATTGAATTAATAATATTAAAGTATTCACATGTGTAAGTAATTTTTGAAATATTAAAATGTACGTATGAGACAAAACAAAATTTTGGCATTGGTGCATCCAACTAGTTTTATAATGGTATTATTTACAAAACCAATCAATATGAAAACTATATATGCACATCACAGCTAAATTTTACATTTACACATTTACAATGAAAGTACATCAATCCAAATTACATTTTTAGCTAGACTGTAAGTGGTTTAACCATGTTGATTCATATTAAGAATTTCTAAACAAATTATTCACATTCCAAAAGCCTACTTTTTGCCAAATATAGCCAAATTTGATAACATTCTTTGATTTGGCACCAAGTATGATTTTTGCAATTTGTAGTTTTGAAAGTTGATTTTTCGGTAAAGTGTCATAGATATTTTGTCAAATATTGTAATCATATTCACTGTTGCTGATTTCTCAGCTTCATGAACCTGACCCATAGTGACCCTAAATCACCCATAAATAAAATTTGTTTGACATGTGACTTAGCTCAATGGTCTTCAGGTAATCAAAAATGGTAGGGTACAAAATTTAGTCAAAATCACCCAAGTCATTTTTTTTGATAAAATTAGTTTGATTCACAATGACCCCAAAATGGCCAACTAATCTAATTTTCTAAAAAATGTGATCCAGCTCATGGGTCTTTTCAAAACTGAAAACTGTAGAATACCAAATTCATTTCAAAATTGCTAGTGTCGGTTTTTAGATAAACTTAGCCTCACCTGTAGAATTTAAAAATGACCCACTAATAAAAATTTCTCGAACATGTGACCTAGCATAATGATTTCTCATGTTCGAAAATGTTCAGTACAAAATTTTGTCAATATTGTTTGAGCCATTTTATGCATACATTTAGCTTGACTTAGACTCATATTAATCAAAAAAAAAAAAAAAAAAAAAAACATCAATCTAATTTTCTCAAACTTGCGATCAAATCCAATGGTCTTTTTAAGTCGAAAAATGATAGAATATAAAATGTAATCAAATTTGTCAGAGATTTTTTTAGATAAAATTAGCTTGATCCATAGTGACCCATAACTGACTTACTAATCAAAATTTCTCAAACATATGATCTAGCCCAATGATCTTTTCATGCCCAAAAATGGCTTAGTATAAAATTCTCAATATTGTTTGAGACTTTTTTTTAATAAAATTAGCCAAACCCAGATTCCTAAAGACCAAAAATTAATTAAATTAGAATTATATTATAATTGAATTATAAATAAAATATAATTTTTAACTAATTTTTAAAATAAATTAGTTAAAAATATTTTTTCTATTAAAAAATTTTAGTTTTTAGATTGACTGTAAATTTTATTCCAAAAAATAAATATATCAAATGATCACCTGCTTTCCAGACGCATCTGATAACCAACTATTTGACCAACTTTTTCATCTCTTTCAAGTGCAACTCGTTCAGCCATTGTCAAAGCAGCTATTCTACGAGGCTCAGTGCAAATGATGCGACAAGGTTGACCAATAGCACTATGATGTTCTAATATGTATTGAGGAACCTAAAACAGATATTAGGCATTTAATAATAAAATATTAAAAAAGTGTTAAATAACTGAAAAATCTATAGATTTAAAGTGATTATGTACAATATAGTTTGCACATGATTATGAAAGGTTGATCAATGTAAATATAAAGAAATTTGTTCATTAATTAATGTACCAAACACTACTAGAAACCAGTAGAATATAGTTTGTAATAAAATAATGGAATTACTAGAACATTTTTGCCTGTTACTAATTTTTTTGTCTCATTGCATCACTAACTTTTTAAAGATTATCACTCAAGTTATTATGGGTATCCCCCCATATGCATTTTACTGCTATTTTTTTTAAAAAAGGTATCAAATATTAAAGATTTGACAGTTAACTTCCAGACAAAATATAATTTTGACTTTAAAATTCGGATAATGTAGTAATTGGCAAAAAGTTAAAAAAAAGTAAAAAGTAAAGAGAAAACAGGATAAAGGAAACAGAGTTTCCCCCAGGTTTAAAAAAGGGCAGGGCGCTACTGTTCTGAAAAGGGCAGTTTTTACATTTTTCAAGGCATTTTTTTTATTTTTAAGGGCACTTTTAAGAGTTGAATCTAAAATCTAGAGGTTAAAAAATGATGCAAAAACAGGTATTTGATAAAAAAATTGAGAAAAAATAAAAAATTTCATCAAAAAAAATGAAAAAAAAAAACCCGACCGATTTTGCGAAAAAATCTTAAAAAGTCGACAAATTTCGTGAAAAGATCGCAAAAAATTGCTATTTTTGTTAAAAGACCACAAAAATGGCAAATTTCTTCAAAAGATATCGTTCAACTATTATTGAAAGGCTGTGTTTTTCAAATGCGGGGCAAGAAGGGCGCTATTTTTTGAATGAGTGACAAGAGGGGCGCTAGTGTTTAGATGAGGGGCAAGAGGGGCGCTATTTTTAAACTAAAGGGCAGGAGGGGCGGAGCGCCCACCTGAAACCCTCTGGGGGAAACTCTGGAGGAAAAAAAAGAAAAACAATTTGGAATGTTTCAATGTATTATCTAGTACAAAATGAATGCATAGATGGAGTACAAGTATCTAGCAAATACCAATGCCAGGCATTTAGAAATTTGCATTTTAAAAAGGAAAGAAAACGAGGGGGTGGGGATTCAACACAACAGAAAATTCAGTAAAAAACTTTTTACAAAACATGAAAATAAAAGATATTTTTATTGTGTATGTATTTTTAAAAAATAAATAAACATAATCAAATAAGATAAATTTGCATTTGGATAGTTTAGAGAAAAAATTAATATAACTTTAAAAATTAATCACTTTGCAATATGGTACTTGTGTGTGCTATAGTTACAAGATTTGGCAGGAATGTATCTATATATCTGACATTACACATTTGAAAGCCAGTGTTTGGATGTTTTAGGGAAATATATATCTTTTTTACCAATTCTTCCATATTAGCAAAAGGAATCTAATTTTAATTGTTTAGCCCAGTATAATTAATTTTACTTTAATTGAACTTTCCAAATGTCCACCTTTTCTGATTATTTTTTTAATATGACAAAATTTTTTTTGTTACTTTAGTGAATTTTTAATATTGAAAAATTGTGTTTGAAATGTTCGTAACAAAATTGTCATTAAAATCAAACTATGAAATTCAATGTTTAGTAATTAAGTAAAAAAATACCTGAGTAGTTTTGCCACTTCCAGTCTCACCAGAAATAAGTACAGTCTGGTGGCATGAAATCATTTGAATTATTTCATCTCGGGAGCTCCATATTGGCAAGCTCTGTCGAAATGATGTATATTCATTCTCACACCTACGCGGAGGTACCATAGGAATTCCACTGCTTAACCGACCCATACAACGACTCACATCTCCTCTGATAGCTGTAAAAACAATGTAACAAAAATATGAAACTAATAAAAATAAAGAAATATGATATTTAAGCATTAAATGCCAGATTTTAAAAAAATTTATTTAAAAATGTTTGCAAGTTTTAATTTTTTAAATAAATCACTGATAAAATCTTACAAAAATCATATTTTAAGTATGATTTCTGCTAAAAAAAAAAAAAAAAAAAAAAAAAAAAAAAAAAAAAAAAACAAGTATTGACAATTAGCAACACTGTGCTGCAATGGAAAAAGAAATTTTTCATGATAAAATTGTATAATATCAAACACACATGCATTTTAATATGATAAGGAATAAATTTTATCTACTCACTGCAGAATAAAATGGGGTATTTAGCAAGCTTCCAAACAAAACAAAAAGCACATATAGAAACAATTGAAAAAATAAATCTATCTTTGTCCTTAAACAGCACTATTGCTGCCATCTACATGTTGAAAATTGATTTAATAATATTTTCACTACATGCTTTATGGCAACATTAGCCATTAAATCTTCAACATTATATAATAGAATTTAGACGACTGAATTGGGTATATTGCCGAAAGGCAACACACAGCATTTAAAGGTTAAATTATTTAAAGAAAATTTTTATCTAAAACTCTTAGGAAATAAAAACTTTTAAAGTAATTTTATATTATTAAAGAATATAGCATATAAATGTATTAAACAAATCTATAGTAACGAAGGTTTTTTTAAATAATGTGCTGTGAGCTAAACCCGTTCTCCTCTGTATGTATTCATTTCATACATATAATTATTAATTTTTTTCTTTCTTTTTTTTTTTTTTTTTTTATTATTAATTTTTTTAGATATGCACAAAATATCAATTTTTTTACACAATATAGGTAAGTGATGTTTGTTAGTAAAAGAAGAGAAAAAGAAAATAGGTAATTAAGGAGAAAAATTTATAATACTGAATATATATTTATATGTATAATCAAATGTGAAAAAAATTAAATTTTTAATCCTAAATGCAAATTAAACACCTGGTATTAGCACCATTAAACTTTTGTAATGTGGTGAGGAAAATTACACTGCATTACACGCTACGCGAAGGATAGTGGTTAGTACAATTAAAATAATATAAAGATAATAACCCAATCCGCGTTGTGAGTGATTGAACTGGATATTACCAAACAAAAATTGTTTTCTTTTAAACTTATCAATAATTTAAATAAAGGAAAATCGCAATAGCTCAGGCTCAACTTATTTAACGTTTAACTTAGCAAATTTAGGATTCTAATGGGTTACATAAAATTAACAAAGTAAAAGAATTCTGATCATTAATATTAAAGGTTATTAATCTATTAACTCGTTGAAAATAAATAGAGTAAAAGAAATTATGAAAAAAACACAAATACATATATACACTCAAACATTTATTTTCAAAATATGTAAATTGTACAATACAAATAACAAATAGTAAGATTCACCAATAAGTATGTAATTTACTTGCTACACTTAATTCTTTTGTTTTAAATTCGACTTAAATAATGGATATTATCAAATGCTCACAGCACAATACTTCAGGGCTGTTCACCCAAAAGAAATATTCATTAGTTTTATTTTATTGTTATTTTTAGTTAATTTTATCAATTAAAACTTAAATAGTGAATTTTTTTTAATTAATGAAACACATAAAACAAAATATATTTAAAATGGCCTTATCACTTGGAAGGATTATAAAGAATTTCTCACCATAACCACAACATCCAGCAGACTTGATAATCCTCTTAGATAGTCCTGTAAGGTTATCAAGTCTCTTGCCATAAGCGCACCACTCATTAATGTGAATGTTATTCATTGTTGTTCACAGAGTTATATATTGATGAAAATCCAAGCACGCATCGAATAGGATTACTATCCTGCACTGTTGACGAATCACAAATTGAAGATAATCACACAAAGTCAGTTCAACAATGGTAGGTTGCAGAGATGCATAAATAATAATCGTGAAGAATGACTAATAGATGAATCATAATCGTGCCTTATGAGAATCACGCAGAGTCAGTCTAAAAATGAAATATTGTAGATATGAATGAATAATAATCGTAAATAACGAGTAATAGATGATTAATAATCTTGACTTAAAGAGCATCACACAGAGGCAGTCTAAAAATGGAATGTCGCATTTCTACGCCTCCTCTTCCAAAAAATCTCACTTATTCATATTTCTTCTATAATTCGCACCTCGTTCCAATGTCCCTTTTAAAGAAAAATAAACACATTTTTTTTCTTCCACTGATCTCCAGGTAACAGAAGACAAATCTGAGAGAAAGAGAAGTTTTTTTCTTCCCTCTTCATCTCTCTGTCGGGATGACCCCTTCTCATTGGTTACTCAAAAAAAAACTTTATTGGTCCCTTGTAATCATAAGCAGTTCATTGGTACCTTGTCTTTCGGGGAGGTATGTCTTTTTATTTTTTCTTCCCCTTTTTTTTGTTTGTTTATTTGACTTCTCCTTTCCATTAGTCCTCTCATGCTGCCCCCGCTTTTGTGTGGGACTCCCGACCACACGCGATGCTTGTCCCCTGGTTGTAAATAATTGTTGAAAGCCCCATAAATTCTGCACTTGGTCCTTCGATTTTTTATGTCAAAGGCTGGCGACAAACTATACTTTATAGCTTTATTGCCCATTTTGTCTGTCTGGGAATTCGCGGTGATAATCCTTCCAAGAATACACACGTGCATTACTATTATTATTATTATTATAAATAAATCTTGCAGTTTTTACTACAATTAGCTTTCAACTTTACCTAATAATTAAAAATATTATTATTCCTTGGTTATTGCTAAAATAAATTCAAAATTTTATTTCGATTTTTATATATCTATTTATTTTTTTTAGATTATGCTGTTCATTTTCTTTTTATACATATTTACTTAAGCAATGACGTGACGATGTCATCACTACAGCTGCTCTTTCATTTTATGTATTAATAATAATTTTAAGTTTTATATAATAAATATTACCAAGCATTAAAACTTCGATATTTATTTAGAAACACTTCGTACAATATGCAACTTTTTATCTGGAAACCAGTTATCTAGAAGCATGTTTAAAGTTAACTGACCTAAGAATTTTTTCAGAAAAAAAAAAGTACTATACATCATGCCAGTTTGACATTCACATTGCTTGATACGTTTCCACATGCATAGCATAACTTGATGTCTAACATACAGGATTTGAAATGGAACCATTTAGATATTGGGCATTTTCATTCAGAATTACAGTTTTCAATAGATTTTCAAAACTGCCCTCTTTTATACTTTGATTTTGATTGAATTATATTATTAATCTGATTAATCTAATTAATTAATGTGTATCAGAAGGAATGGCACAGATAGATACACTCCAAAAATTTAATAAAATTGGTGCTACTTTGATGTCTAACCAGTTATTTAAAATACAACTCTTTCAGACTATTCTGGATGGATAAATAGTACTGTATAAAGATTTTGCAAAGCAATAAATTTATCAGATATTCAACAATTTAATAGACTCTATTTCAAACTACTAAACATTTATATTCAATACAAATTTAATAAAATACTTTTGCTAAAAGACCAAAGCATTCATTTTTTTGT
The DNA here is from genome assembly GCA_964019185.1 of Maratus speculifer. Lineage (NCBI taxonomy): Eukaryota > Metazoa > Arthropoda > Arachnida > Araneae > Salticidae > Maratus > Maratus speculifer. The sequence continues at coordinate 69,320,868 of OZ025291.1, forward strand.
TTATTAACAATCAAAATTGCTTTATAAAGCTAAAATTTTAATATCATTATTTTTCATTCTTAAAGGAGACATATTATGAATGAATGAGGAAAAAAAAAACAATTTAGCTATTTCAATTTGAAAATCTTTGAACCTAATTTACATTCACAAATAATGTTTTTAGTAAACAATAATTTTAATTAGAGACAAAAACAATACTATTTTTTAAAAGAGAACAATACATAAATGACTATATAATATGAAACTGTGATGAAAAGACAGGAAAATACCCTTCAAAATAGAATCACAGACAGCACTGATTGCTATTAAAAAGAACTGAAATAAGCAATAAAAATAGCAAAGATATGTGATTTTGGTGCAAAGAATTGGAGGTAGAATTTTGCCTCAAACCTTGTTTTGTAATCTATCATATTAAATTTCATTTCTAGTACAATTTTTGTTGGTATTTTGCATATTTTCATTAATATATATGCTTCACATTTGTATTTTATAAAATAAATCATAACTTAACTTAAATTAATTTTCAGATTTTTCTTCAAGTTCAGTTTTCTGACAACCTTTTTTTTTATGATCTAATTTTATATTTAAAAAAAAAAAAAAAAAAAAAAAAAAAAAACTTTTACAAATTTTTTTTACATATTTTAATTTTAAAATATATGAAGATTTGAGTAAATATATGTTGATAAAAATGAAAAATCAAGAGAAGAAAATTAATACGAAATGCTATAGTTCTAGAAGTTTGTAAATATCTTTTTAAATTGAAATCAAGATTCCATTTTTCTTTTTTGTTTCACAATCACACACACAGAAATGAACACAGCAATATTTACATTTAAAAAGATAGTTATATAATGAGAAAACTACATTTTTTCCTCACATCATCAAATCTGAGCAACTTCTGATTTTAGAAAAATATTGCGTCACAAAGTTTTCTAGTACTGTTTCGCTCTCTACACATGATTTGTAATACATGTAGATATGTAAATATACATAAATTTTAGATATGTAATTTAAAACATGTGCAATTTTTAAATCTATTTTGATTTTTTAAAAATGATGCAGTCTGCAGCAACTAACAATTGAACAAATGAACATATTATTCAGACATTTTCAAATGACATATAGTATCAAAGAAATTTTACATTGATAGATTTAGATAAGCAAAATTTCTACTTTAGCTTCTTCAATACAATATGTAAAAATCATAAATTTCAAAATGTATAAAGTTCCATGAATTCCTACCGAACCTGATTTGAAGTGAAATCAGTGTTTTAAAATTTCATGTATAAGAAAAGCATAGTTCATTTACCATAAAGTTTTAATTGTTATGGATATCATCTCAATATGAATTTTTAAACTGAAGTGTTCAAGCAACTATATTTCTACAAATCAACTCCTGTACCTACATAGTCTTGAAATGTTTAGCATAATCTAAAACTATTATCAAAGTAAGCAAGAAATCTCCATCATCAATCCTAATTTAAAGCTTCTATTGAATTAAAAAATAAATTCGTATAAATATTTTATTTTACTGTAAAAGAGACATGTTTATCAGATTTTTGACATGCTGGTAAAAACCATAATTAAAACCAGTTTAAAAAAATGTCAAAAAACTGTCAATCCTAATAATGATATACAAAAGTGTAAAAAAAGCTAAGCGATTATTACTTTCTTGGCCATAACTCCGGTCCCTCTCAGTAGGTGGGAGAAGTTCTTGCCTTTCTCGGGGTGTAACAGGAAATCTTTGCAAAAGACTTAGAGTGTGTCGCTGAGATGTATGACCAAGCTCAAAAACAGCATCAGCTTGGACAATAGTTGATCCTTCTTTCTTATATACAGTAAGAAATCGGCTAGAGCCTTGCCTAAAAAAGGTTATATAAATATCACAAAACATGTAAATAAAAAATAATACTTTTTAAGATATAATTAATAAATATTTTTTAGACAAGAAATTTTCTTTAAATACTATATTACTTTTTTTTTTTTTTTTTTTTTTTTTTTTTTTTTTTTAAGTCATTTAACTATTGATCTGAAAAACTGAATAATGAACAAATATTCTTTCAGAATTATAAGTTTGAAAAAATTCAGCAATAAAATAATGACTAGCTAATTAAATTGTAAAAATTAAAGTTTAAATATTATACAAAAAAAAAAAAAAAAAAAAGCATTGTAATATAATAACACAAGAAAGAAACACAATTTTTCTTTACCATAATCATATTAGTTCCTAAGAAATCATAAATGTAATTAATTAGTGTCTGAAACAGCATCAAGATAAATAAATACCAAAACACATTTAAGAATTCCTAGAACATAAATTTATAGGATGCTACTAAATCAAAATAATCCTATTTTAATAATAATAAAAAAAAAAGTATGCATGAAAATATTCAATTAGAATAAAGTCAAATTGAAATTGATATGTCAATAAACTCCAATTGACTTTAAAACTTTGCATCAACATTCTGAGTACTGTTTTTGCTACTTGCATGTTTGACAAAAAAAAAGTTTACAGATAGATAATTTGTTTCACACAGGTATGTAAAAATTATATTTTTTGCAATGCATCATGTAAAAAAAAAAAAAAAAAAGAGGAGGAAGAATCATTAAAAAAAATTAAATTAATAGATTTTCATATGATGAAACAATAGGTGGTGGTTAGAGGTATGAGGCTGTGTATATATAATGTTATAATTTTAGGGAGGAATGGGGTTTGCCACAAGATATCTTTAGGGGGAGGAAGGGAAGGAGAGGGGGGTGTTTGCCTTTTGATATCGATATCATTTTTGATCCAATTAAAATTGTCTCTTTTTTATTTGTAACATGGTCTTTGATTCAAAATGTGTATTTTTTTTTTTTTTTTTTTTTTTTTTTTTTTTTTTTTTTTTTAGTCTGTTATTCATTTTTATGAAAACTAATATAAATTTTTATAAAGCTATAGTTAAAATCACTAAATTATTATCAAATTATCTAATTCTAAAATATGGTATATACCCCAACGTTTGACATTCCTAATCATCTTCATATGTGTATGAATATAGTCACAGTTTGAGACACCATGCATAAAGCATATTTGAAATGAAACTTATGTTTACTAATAAATAAAAAAGAAAGTCCACTTGTTTTGTTGATAAAATTTCTTCCTTTCCCCTTCTCAACTCATCCTCTATTCGGGGCAAGTGCAACAAGATTTTATTATTGTTGAATGCATTATGTAACAAAAAGCTACACTACATGGCCAAAGGTGACCAGCCACTTGAGATTTTAGACATTTTGTTAAATACAGTAAAACCTCGTTACAACAATATTTTAGGGACCAAATAAATATATTGTTGTAGAGGGGTTATTGCTATATCGAGGGCCTACATATTTTGGGCATTTAATAAGGATTTTTTTTTTTTTTACTTTCAGGTATATACTGCTTAAATATTTATATTTAGAAGAAAATAGTTAGCAAAGTGTTAATAATAATAGTTAAATAATGTAAAAATAAAGTTTTAAAAATTCAGAAAATGAGCAAAAGAATGTTTATATACCTGAAAACTATTTTTATTGAAAATAATCCAATATTTTGTTGGGTTTATTATCTTTTAACAATTAAGTAAACGGAAAAGGTATGCATTGAGCCTAGTACACGAAAATGATCTTCATTTGTCGACTAAAGGCTTGAAAAAAAGTTACTGTAAAGACTTCACAGATTGAAGAGTTTCCTGGGATGATTTTGATGGACATATCCTGTATCACCTAAATAATGATAACATCATTATCCTCTCCTACCACCATCTTGTTGTTTTCTATCTCGTCAGTAGTTTCAGAGAGAATGTCTTCATCAGCATCTCCTGTGAAATCCATAAGGTCGTCATCTGCTGTTTAATACACTGTTAAAAATTTGACCCCTTTCCTACATCGTCACTCCACTGCTTTTATAGAAAACAATTACTTCAGCCTATTATGGAGTATTCTCATGGGTCAAAAGAGAGAGATTCTATAAAAGCGGGGGAGTGACGATGCAGCTAAAGGGTCAAATTTTTTACAGTGTAATCTTCCACGCTAATTCCAGATTTTGTGCCACTTCTTTTATCAATTTAGGATAAAGATTTTTAAATGTTCAAAACACATTCTTGATCATATGAAAGATCTCATTCAATGAAATTTTCATCACAATCAAATTTTTTATTTTCATGACAAAAACCGAACTTTTTCTAACAATTATGGTTGTTTTTCTCTGTTACTTCCCACCAACTTCCAACAATATTGTCACATACTTTCTTCACATTTCAGTTTTAAAAGGGTCTTCTATTTTATTTTCAAAATGTAAAAGTAACAGCTCTGCCAACAGTTTTATCTATTCCTTAAAACACTTAATTATACCCATATCTCGAGTCTGCAAAATTAAAGTGCAATCGGCAAGGAAAAAAATAATTTCTACATTTTGGAAATGAGGCATGAGCGCAACAATTATCTGCAACAAAACGATTTTTTTCTTTCTCTTTTTTATTTCTTTCTGTAATTTTTGTAACCATTCAGAAAAAAATTTATAATTTATTCAAGACTTTTTATTGGTTTTATATTCCACGGAAAGACTTTTCAGGTTCTTAAAGCACCTTGGATACTATGTGTGTCTGTGGTTTAGAACAGTAAATTTCTGTTTCGATTTCTTCCCTCCATAACTCTTCATTTTTGAACGCCTGTGTCCAATCGGTTGGAAGTTGGTAAAACAGCCCAGGTTCCTCTGCGTTAGAAACATCTTCTGGAGCATACTTTTTGTAAGATTTTTTTCCTCTTGTTTTGCCGCTGTTCAAATGTGTCATTAATCGGGGTAGCCATTTTCTCTCCGTAAACTTCCTGACAAATTATTCCTTGATGATCCCGAAACGCATAAGCCAAACGTTATTACTTTTAAAATTTTCGTGCCTTAGCGTTACTGTAAATTTACATGCTTGTGCACATAACAAGGGTCCATTTATTGGAACATTTGTTGTCTTCACCTCTTGGTACCATTTTAAAAACAGCAGCATCAATGTTTTTATTTGTCCAACTTTCAGTCGTTTTTGCAGTGCGTTCATTGTATTTGAACTTATAATATCTTCAAGATGTTTCCTATTCTTTGGGAACATTGTAATAGTAGATTTCGATAATCCATATTTTTTATCTGCATCAACCTGTTTCATTCCCTCATCAATATCGTTGATAATATTCATTTTATCTCGAAAGGATAGTTGTATTCGCTCACCCATCTTAAGCGATAATACACTGATGAAAGAAAGAAAATCAAAAATCAAATTTTTCATTTAAAAATCAAAATTACTAAAGACTTTAAAATCGTTCAACTTTGCACACCTTCTAAAAGCTTCAAATTCTTTTTTTTAGAATGTCACTTATAATACCTCACTTTTCCTCTTCCTCTAGCAATGAGAAGATGACAAACCAAACGATTTGGCACATGTTCCGTGACAAGGGTAATTTCCCCCCCCCCCCATCCATTTCCAAGAATTTTTTACATGGTTTGCATTTACATTCCAACAATTTTTACATGGTTTTCACCAATTAAATCTGAACAATAGCCAATTTTACATTATGGAGATATGTTGAAAATCAACAATTAGTTTTCTGTTAACAAAATAGACTGAAAAAGTAACAAAGATGATGAATGACAAAGTTTTTTTAGTATTCAAAAACCAAAATATCGTTATAAAACGAGAAAATAACATTGAATTTTTAAAGAGAAAAATCGTTTTACAGGGGTTTATTGTTCTAGAGAATATCGTAATATTGAGGGGAGGCTAACATTAGTTTGTATGCAAGTTCATCGGGACCAGGAAATATTATTGTAGTACAGGGAGTTATTGTTGTATCGGATATCGTTGTAGCGAGAGTTTACTGTATATAGAAAAATACATGAGGAATTTTCATGAAACTCTAAGTGTGTAAAAATAATAGTACAGGTCATACATTAACATTTCCGTGAATATTTTTTCCGGAACTCTACAGGGGACCATCAACAAATTGAAAAAGAATGAATATCTTTTGGATAATCCTGTTAAAACTAATGTAGCAAAAGCATTCAAACTGTAGATTATGATTAAGTGGCTTACTGTAATAAACTATGTCCATTTTTATATGGATAGCATTTATACTGTAAAGAAATTGAGGTTTTTATAAAAACAGTCCTAATTTTTTTGCTTATGCACAGAGTTCTAAATATAAAATAACGTTCTTTTTCCAAAAATATTACAAACAACATTATACATAAGACCCTGGAACCAGAATTTAAAAATATTAAAAATTGTATAAAAAATAAGCAGGTTTGCTAAATAATTTTTCTTTGTGCATGCATGAACACTACAAAATTTCATTTACATATTGTGTTAGCTATATATATTGTGAACTTTTGTGAAAGTCTCAAAAACATAGCTTGAAAATTCTGAAAATGATAAGCTCAAAATTCGTTGTTCCTAAAACGAAGCAAAAAAAATGAAGGGTTGTATACAAATATAGAAGTACATGCCATAATGTATATTCTATATTGACACTAATCAATGGATAAATGGATACAGACCTTTATCTTTTTGTCATATCATTTTAAAATGTAATCCTTTTTATGTTATGTTAGATAGAAACTAGTCTTGTACAAACTCACTTTACTTAACTTAAACTTCTTACAAGAATCAGGAATTAAGCTTTGAAGCAACTATTTAAAGTTTGTTTTTGTTTGTGTGTATTCATAAATCAAATACCAGTAAAAAAAATTCAATTATGTTTATCTTAGATTTTACTACTTTTTATGTCATTTTAAACATTTAGAAAATTTATAATTTTAATCAAAGTTTAAAAAAAAAAAAAGTTGATTAAAATCATGATCTAATTGCTGATTTAAATCAACTCATTAAAATCATTGACACACTAACTGTTACTAAAAATATTTTACAAATGATTTCAGTTATTTGCATAATTGATAGTAATCACTTAATTTGAATATTTTGAAATGAAGTTACAATACTTACATAATATCCAACAATGTTTATTTTATCAATAAACATGAATGGTGCAATGTGTAATACAAATTGATATTTAAGGAGGATATTTAAGGGAGGGGTGGAGGTGAACCGGATTTAAGCAAATAAAAAATGTTTATTTGGATCGTTTGAAAAAAGTCTCCTCTCTCCCCCCTCTTTTTTTCCCCCCTTTACCAACCCTGGCCAAAAGTGAATTAGTCAAATTTACATCTAGTAGTGAATTTACTGAGTTTTATATTGTTAAATCTTCATATAAAACATCTTGTCATTTTTCATCTATGCGAAAATGTTATAATTAGCTACATATATTTATATTGGCTTTTTTTTTTTTTTTTCCCTGTAATATTAACAAGCTTTTAAAACAATTAAGCACAATATTTTATTTTGACAATTTTGGTTTAGTTATATTTGCCAGTACACCCACAATTTATTTTGATAGGATAGTGTAACTGTTTAAACACAAAGGTTAAAAAACTAATATAAAACCTGCTGAATATTAAATAATATCACATATTTGAAAAAAAACCCAATAAAACCTGCTTTAATGTGGATTTTTTAGGGTAAGTTTTCCCAGAAAAAAAAACTTGGGCGAGTTTTTTCAACAATGTAAGCAAATTTCATTATTTCAATCTTCTTTAGACCCAATTTGTTATAAATTTATTAGTATTGCAAAAGTATAATGGGAAAATAACATGCTAGTTACTACTCATTATATTATTTGCAGAAAAATATACTTGCTACGCTTATTTTATACAATAGAATAAATAATTTAACTAGTTAAAGGAAATTATTTGCAACTCATATTAGATTCAAATATAACTTTTAAAGGAAATGCTTTTTATGAGAAAAAATTTTCTTTTAACAAACTTGCTGAAATAAATTTTTTACAAGTGTAAGGAAAAGTTTAAGCTTAGAATTAATTATTTAATGGGTTTTTTTTGTTTATTCATAAAGCAAAATACAAACAGAAATTTTCCAAATTAAGTTCATCTTCGATTTTAATATTTTAATTTTTCGAAATTATTTCCTGCCTCTCACTTTTTTGTTGCATTCTTCCTGGTGTGCAGGCCCGTAGCAAGGATTTCTCTTTGGGAGGGGCTCAATCTTGGAATTTTTTCTAATCTTACAACAATAATTTGTATAATTTAAAGCGGAAATTTAAAAGTAAAGTAGGCTTAAACTAAAGTATATTCCTAAATAGTTGATAGATAAAATAAAATAGTCGATGATTATGTAAAAAAATTGTTATTTCTTTTCTTTTTTTTTTTTTTTTTTCAAATTTTTGTTTCAATTTTTGGCTTCAAATTTACAAACCTGTTCAGCACACGTGTCTACATCTGTAGATAGGCTGTACATTGTAATTATAATAAATTTCACCACAGCGCATGTACTAATGGACTAGATAACTCTCTCGGTGGGCACTATGAAAAACTGCCAAAAAATCATTACTGTCTGACATATAGAGGTATCCATTCCTAAAGTTGATGTTTCTACAAAATACAAGAAAATTTCCCAGACAAACCGACTACTTTATGCGCGTTTTCTTTCTATTAAAGATTCATATCAAATAACCCGAAGAAAAAATGTTCAATGACTATACGATGCCGTCGGGACGTCTTTAAAAGAATGGATACCCTATCATTTTTCTTCGTAACATTACGTTTCATAAATTCATTCTAATATATTTTTTAATTATTATTTCATTTTTTTAATAAAAAGAGTTTTACAGTCATAACACCATTATCAAAAATATTTTCTTTAAAATTATATTTTTTCACATGATTGTACATTATAGGCGGCTGGCGGCTAAAAAAGTTTTAGGCTTCTTTGTCTACAAAACATTTTTAACATGAAGGCTGCTCTTAAATAAAAAAGGACAACTTTATGGTATAAATTTTAATTTATTTTTGTAAGAAACTAGCCGGTATTGTTTTCCAGAAACTATATAATCGCACTCATTCCCTCCCCCTTTTTTATTTTGCAAACGCAGATCTATCAGAATATATCTGATAGATCTATCAGAAAATACTATCAAAATAGACGTTTTGAACAAAATTTTCACGCGAAAAAGAATAACAACTCAAACAGGGTGAGAAATGCGTTTGTCACATCACACATTTAATTATCACAAAATGTAAAATGCAGTTCGATTCCAAATCGCTTCCATAGTCAAGACCCCCACTTTGATATCTTTCCGTTAAAAAATGAATTTTAAATGTGTAAAGAAATTTAGCAATTGTTGAGCAGAACAGCTGACAACAGCTTTAACCTCTCTAAATTTTCATTATATGCATGAAGATAAGAGAAAATTAAAGAAGATCATAACATGCAAGTAAATGTTTTATATATGCCTCCTAAAGTTAATACGTCGTACGTGTATTACGTTAACTTTTACTTAGTCAAATTAATGATACAGAATTACACTTGATCTAATTTTACTGTGCATAAAGATAATTAAAATTGCGTTTTAAAAATAAATTATATTTGTAATGTTAGATACGAATAAAAAACAATACATCCGAATAACCGATTAAATGTATGATTACTGTAACTGCAATTGAATAAATTCATATTTTTACAACTAAAAATGTACGTGGCTTTAATGTAATGGAAGACAAAAAAATAAAAAATACATATATGTGGAGGATGTCCCACAAGGTACGCAGCTTCTAATATGTACAGAGAGTACATCAATTTGAGTATATCTTGAATGGTAACATGTGGGGTCCCCGAATATAGCGTGATAGTGTAAGTAAGGAGTGAAGCTTGTCATATGAAAAACACAAGAAATGAGAAAAAAAAAAACAAATGAAAGTCAATGTTTATTGAGAACTTTCAATACAACAGATTTTTGAAATGTCCGCCGTTCAAAAAAATAACATTTTGAAATCTGGAATGGAAGTTCGCAAATTGTTTTTTTGCAATAGATCTCTTCCAAATTCCTTCATCTTGTTTTCAATTGCTGCTCTCAAGTCGTCTAATGTTTTGGACTGTGTGCGATATACTGCGTCTTTCAGATGTCCCCATAAAAAGTCACACGGATTAAGATCAGGAGAGTACGGCAGACACTCTATATCATTGCCTGTTTTTGTAATGGAGCCCAACCCGATTATTCTATCGTGAAAATGTTCCATTAAGAGGTCGAAGTTACGCTGAGTACGGTGAAGTCTAGCACCATCTTGCATATACCAATAATCAATATCTTATCCATGCCATGCAAGAATGGGATGACACAACCATGCAATACGTTAAAATAAGCGTTACCAATGACATTTCCTGTGAAATAATTGGTCCAATAAAGCCTTCGACATATAACACACACCAAACTGTGAGTCTCAGTGGGTAAAGTGTCCGAAGTATTGCATGATGGGGATTTTCGTTGGCGCAGAACCTCCAGTTCAGTTTGTCAACATATTCTTGGAGGTAGAAGTGCGCCTCGTCACTGAACCAGATCTGATTAAAATTCATTTCGCCATCTTCAACCGTACTAATCACCTTGTTTGCAAAATCAAACCTCCTTAAACCATCCAATTCAGTCAATGGTTGATTGATTTAGATTTTGTAAAGCAACAAAGCCACATCCCTATACTCATTATTCGATGCACCGTGCTTTTGGACATGTAAAATTTTAAAGCCACCTGTCATACTGAAGCTGATGAACTTTCTTCGCACACTTCTGTTACTTTCTTAACATTGACTTCGGTTCGCCTTTGGTTCTATTTGGTCTTCGTTGATAGCACATTGTCCAACACACTGCCGATCTTAAATTTGTCGTGCGTTCGTTTGATTGTCGCGTCGTGTCGCTAATGTTGCAGTGATTGTCGAATTTTTTCTTGAATTTTCTGATCACAGTCGCTCAGGAATGCAATTTATTGCAAGGCAGTACCATGAAAACACGAGCTCAATGGAACATTTGCTCATTACTGAAACGGTAACACAACAAAAATGATAACAATAACGATACAACCCTACTTTCCTAGCGAGTAATGCCCAACTCATTCGCTTCAAACCTCTTCTCTAGTTTTATAGTACGCCGCGGAGGGATATTGCGTATCCTCTGCCTTTTCCTCTCATTGGTTGCCACAAATTTGCATAGTCATCTGGGCAATCTTTCATGTCGTACATTCGTCGTACACATCGTCATTTGGTATACCCACTTTCGGATTCATCAATAACGTTCATCCTGTCATTAGACTATCACGCTGTATTCGGGGAATCCCATATGTTACCATTCAAAATACTCATATTGGCGTGCTCTATCCGAATCTGTACATATTAGACGTCGCGTATACCTTGTGGGACACCATGTATATATTGCCTTAGAAATAATTTTGCAAAGACAGTTCAAACTTTCGGGAGGGGCTTCAGCCCCCTTAGCCCCCTCCCTGGCTATGTGCCTGCTGGTGTGTAGCATGTCTTATGTACGATCTATAGATTTGCATTAGAGATGAAGTAGGTTCAAGATTGATTTTTATACCAGTCTTTGAACTAGAGCTCAAAATTGTGATGAACAATTCTCAATAAATGAACTATAGTTAACAATTATCATCCTATAAAACAGGAATATCAATCATTAAAGATAACAATTGATTCCAAAATCATACTATTGAGATGTTCTATAATCAATTGTCATACCTAAATAGCTAAAAGTAGTACAGTATAACTTCTTTAATCCGGAATGATTACAGCGAGTCTGAATCATAGAAAGTTCCAGATTACAAAAGTTTTGTAGCTAAAATGCATGAACATTCATGATAATACTAGTATCTCTTATTAATATGGCAATACAAAAAAAGTAAGAAACTGGATTACATTGAGAAAAATCAATTCAAAATGCTCAAAAATGAATGTTTTTATTATTATTATTATTATTATTATGTATATTTTATGCAGTGTCGCCATCTGTCGTAAATTTAAAAAATAACAATCGTAGGATTTAAAAAAAAATTGCAATTTCTGATTTATGAATACTTAATAAATAATGCATAGAACAAAATAATAGACTTGTCATGAAAAATATTGAAAAACTAAATTCTAAAACCAAAAAAAATTACAATGAGAAATTTAAAACTTACAATTATAATTTAAAAATCAACCTTATAATGACAGTAGCATATTTAAAACTGTGATACATAACGCTAATAATATAAAAAATTAAATATATAGCAACTATAAATATCAAAGTAAGTCATAAGTTAAATACTTAATAGAAATAACAATAAAAAAAAGTCTGATTTTGCGATATTTTCGCAACATTTTACTATCTTTAAAAAAAGAAAAATTACTATTAATCATGAAATTTTGCAGCTTATTATCTAAAATGACACCTACATTAATTACGAATGTAATGTAGTGAGTTCTTAAAGTTTTAAAATTGAGAAAAAAGTTAGGTTATGTAATCTTTTCATTTTCTGAAATTCATTTATATATGATCTATGGTGCCATCTATTATGTCTAATTCAAAATAAAAACGAATAAATGTATGGAAGTGTCCGGATTACAGATGTACGGATTAAATATGTTATACTTTTTCAAAACTTAAAACAAATGATTTGGGCAAATTAATTTTTTCAGTGTTTTATTTATTTGTTTATTTATTTTTCAGATTATTCTAAATCTACTAAAATCTTACAAATAAAAATAAAAGTAAAATGCATTTGTTGTTGTTGTTGTTGTTTGTGTTTGTTTGTAGTAAATATATAAATTTCATGAATGAAAACACTGTTAATTTTACAGAGGTAAATTTTGAGATGAAGAAATGGAAACAATGTGCAAAATAGAAATTTTTTCATTGATAACCATTACATTTTTATTGCTGTGTATAATATCTGCCAAAAACTTGTACTTTTTTCAGCCTTAATAATGCCTAGACTTTATGTGAAAAAGAAGTACCAATTTATTTTAACAAATAAAACTTTACATTGCACAAATTTTAAAATCATGATTGATGGAAGATATTTAGCAAAAGTTTTATGAACTACAAGAATTTATCATTAAGAAAAACAGAAAATAGATTTAATACCATTTAAAAAAAAAAAAAAAAAAAAAAAAAAAAAAATTGACAGTAAGTATATCTTTACAAATGTTTTAAAAAATAAAAAAATTTACCCTCGGCTCTTTGTCTTTAGACCTAACTGTTGACAATATTTATGCACATACCCTCTTTGAGTAGAAGTAAATGATGAAGGGAATGCATATTCTGCAAAGGAAAAAAAAAAAAATAAATATCAACAGCCTATTTAGAAACTATTAAACAAATGATTATTATTTAATAAATCAATAAACAAACAAAGGACATAAAATACCAAACAAGTGATGGTTAAAAAAACAAGACTCAGAAATGAATTAATTTTTATGTCTGATTTTCCTATATATTCTGTTAGTACATATCTACAATAACTTTGTAATCTATCAATGATTTTTAACAAGCAAAAAGCAGCAAAGATCTGTGAAGTAAATTGTTAACATTTCATTCATCTGAAGAAACCTATTTGTCTCACTCCTATGTCTGTCCATCATAAAGTTTGTTCTCAAAAACAGTATAAATTAGAGATTTGAAATTATGCATACTTATAGCTTGAATATCTCTAATCATATAACAAATCATAAAATTTTGTAAAAGTCTTATATTATTTTAATTAAATGAATTATATAAATAAATTTGACCATTTTTGCAATTTAGATTTCAAAACAGAACCTTAACCCATTCAGGACCAGCATGCAAGGGGAGAAATATCTTCCAGAGGCTTGCAAGTCGTGGAGAAAGGTAAACCCTACAGGTACAGACAATACTCCAAGTTAAGCCTAACACATTAAAAAAAAAAAATAATAATAATTATCCATATTTCATTATGAGATTATATAATCTTTTATAATATTATTTAGTATAATGGATATACTAACACTAATAAAACTGCAATAGTCTTTTTTTATAATTTAAATATTTATAAGTAATGTGGTAATATTTTGTACACGTAATTCTAATATTTAAGGAAATATAATACAAGTTATATGAAAAACTTAATTATACAGAGTGTTAAAATAATACAAAAATAAAATAAAATTGTATTTATGCATGTATAACAGGCATGTCAAACTCGTCTACCACCACGGGCCAGATTTAGCAATGTGCACAAAGCGGCGGGCCACATTATCGAAAATAATAAGAAGCAGATTAATTTGATGACAATCGCACAAAATGAAAACTGTACACTAAAAAGTAAAAATATAGCATTGTTTTTAAAAACAAGCAAACAAAAATACATACAAAATTTTTAAAACTATTTATTGAAAAAATTCAAAACATGCATTAGAATTTTTTTAAAATATTTATTAGGTAAAAAGAAATCTGTAGCAAAAGGATTTTAAGAGAGTACACTGTCAAATGTAATAAATAAGTTAAAATAAAAATACAAACATGCTTAAACATATTCTGAACAGTTTAAAATTCAAATCGCAATCGAAATTATACAAAAATGTGTTATTAATTTTGTAATCCTAATATCTGTATTTCTTTTATATTGTAATTGCTACTTTTTTATAAAACCAAACATTGATAGAAAACAATTATTTACAACATATGTAATGGTATGAAATAAAAAAAATCATAATTCATTAAAATATATTAGCCAAGGTTGTTGATCCGACGTAGGAATAATTTCCTGGTTATCCTCACTTATTTTTAAGTACATATCGTGTCTGGGGGAAAAAAATGCCCACATAGTAAAATTTCTTGAACCTATATTTTCAAGAATTTTTAAGTTAAAGGGCAAAATTAGCGCTTGAGCGCTACTTAGCAGGCCACGAGACCATTAAATGAGAAAAATTGGCTATTAAAAAAATGAGGTAGAACCCGTCGAAATTTGGCAAAAGAAAATCTTTAAGAAAGACCTGTTTCAGTGATTTATAATAAATCAACAAAATTAGTTAAAGTAAAAAATGCTTGTTACATTATGGTCGGTCTAACTCTCAAACAAATATTATTTTAAGCTAAAATGAACAAAATTCTAAAAAACCCAATTATTCAAATTATTAAACGAAATAAAACCAAAATTCACCGGATTTAATAACAGACATATTTAAAATAGTATACGCATTTCAAATTCTTTTTTTTTTCTATTTTAAGAGAAAATGAACTGTTTCTGTTGCCACAATTACAAAATTGGTACTAAAAATTATAAAAAAAAAAAAAAACAATGTAAACAAAATTTAATTGCGATACAGCTTTGAAAGAAATTGCATTTAAAAGTATATTTTTTTCTCTATACGACGGTATAAAAATTAAAAATGTACGATGTTTAGAAGTGTAAAATTTGCTGTAGCGAAAATTGAAAACCGAAATTACTGAGGAAAGTATTGCCATTTGCAAAATGACGTATGCATTATGCATAGATACATTTGGTCCTTATAATACAGGTATTTGTCGGTGGCTTCTGATGGCTGCTGTCTACTGATGAAAATTTGTTAATTTAATAAAAATTTTCAGTTATAACATTATATATTGAAATTATAGATTTTATACGATTACTGAAATTTATGGTTACATTATTAATATTTATAGAAAAGCCCTTCATATTTTTAAATTTATTTAACAATTCTGGACACTCTTTATTCTAAGTTGAACGATTTCGAGTTGTGTGCATTTGTATCCAATCATTACTTTTAAAAGCAAAATGATTATTTTTAATATGATTCACAAGCACACTTTTTTTAACGAAGTTTCAGTTCAAAATCTACATATATTATTCAAAATTATTTCTAGATATTTGTGGGTTTTCTGAAATATTTGTGAATAAATTCTTAGCAAACTTCAACAAAGTTTCTACATACTGAACACAATTTTTCAGTCTTAGTTTGAGTATAAAAAATTATTTCAAATTGATTTTTATGAATCTGTGATGCTATATCTTCATAATCAAAAAAGATAAATATCACACAGGGGTAATTTACAATGATACGTTTACTAACCTTTAAGAATGAAATTAATTAATGAGCTTATGTTCAACATGCTCACTTTCGACTATACATGCAGTCAAATTATAAAAACAAGGTAACATTTTATTGTTATTATTATTATTTTACAAGACGAGAAATCATGTCATTTTCTTTGTTAAAACTATTTATTTCTCTTGATTTTTTAGAAACTTTTAATAAGAAATTAACATCGTATTTTAATATTTATTTTCAATACATTTTTAATACCTAAAAATACCATGTGTTACTTTGTAATGTCATAGTGAATCAAAGACAGCAGTACAATAATGTATTCATTTTAACATAAAACAGATAACAAATTATTAGAAAAAAAAACTTTTATAAATTTTAAAATTTTTAGATTAAGATATGCTCTTACTAACTTACTTATTGACCCAGCAGCAGAATTTTTTTCTGCAGTCTGCAACGCAAATAAAAACTTAAAAAACAGTCTGCAGACCAATCCCTTGCATTACATTATATGCACTCAAACCTCCCATCCCAAGTATTTGTGATAGACATAAAAGAAAAGTATACTTTTAAAAAGAAGTTGCCTTTGTTCTCAGAATTTTTAACGCTTCATATATTGACCGAAAGAGGGGGGAGGGGGGGGCCTCCCCTTTGACAAAAATTACGGGTTTTTTACGATTTTTTGACGTGATGTCATTTTTTGTTTCATTTGTCATTTTCATTTTTTTTTCGCACTTTTTAACAAAATTTTACATTTTTTCCGATATTTTGACGAAAATTGGTGTTTTTTTCATGATCTTTTGAATAAATTTGTCTTTTTTTGCGATGCTTAAAGAAATTTTTTGATTTATCGGGATCTTTTGACGAAAACTGTCGTTTTTTGCGATCTTTTAACGAAAATTGCCATTTTGCCACGATCTCTTGAAGAAATTTGCCTTTTTTTCATGATCTTTTTTAACAAATTTGCCTTTTTTTGTGATTTTTTGAAGAAATTTGTAGTTTTTCATGATTTTTTGATGAAATTAGCTCTTTTTTTCACGATTTTTTGAAGAAATTCAACATTGTTTTGTGATCTTTTTATGAAAACTGCTGTTTTCTCGCAATCTTTTCACGAAAACTGGTGTTTTTTTTGCAATCTCTTGAAGAAATTTGCAGTTTTTTCACGATCTTTTGAAGAAAATTGCCCTTTGTTGTGATTTTTTTTTTTGACAAAAACTGCCCTTTTTTCCCCGTGAACTTTTGAAGGAATTTCCCGTTTCGTGCGATTTTTTTAAAAAAATGTGACGTTTTTTCACAATTTATTGAGAAAATTTGCCATATTCTTAGTGATCTTTTGAAGAAATTTGCCGTTTTTTTCCGCAATCTTTTAAAGACATTTAGCTTTTGTGATTTTTTGATGAAATTCGCCATTTTTTCACGAACTTTGGACGAAATTCACGTGTTTCCCGCAATCTATGATGAAATTGATTTACTTTCGAAGACTATTTGTCGAAATTTGCAATACATTTTATGTCCAAAATTTTGGATTTAGGACCGAATTTTTTAATTTTGCTAAATTTTTAACAGTTGAAAAATAGTCTGCAGACCTTCCCAAGAGTCTGCGACATACATCGCAGCGTTGCGCCGATTCTGCTCCCGGGCTTATTGATAACTTTTACATACCCTATCTCCTGGAAACGAATTTTTTAAATAAATTAGATTTGATCATATTCAAGACAGTATGTTTGTATCTTTTATGCTACACTGTTGTTGAATCGGTGTTACTTACATCTCCTATGCCAAACTGTAAAAAATTTTCATCCAAAATAACAATCATTAATTTAAAATTTTGAACTTTTCTTTATTTAATTACGGATCTATAAATTTAATGTATGTCAATATTTGCCATTAAATGCAATGAAAAAATTACCATTCTGAAATAATGGTAGATATTTTGAATAAAATCATTCTCCAATGTTGCAGCACTGCAATATTTGCAATGCAAAGTGTATTTTCTACATTACCTAAGAATTGAATCAAACATATGAAAATGCCAAAGGCTTGGCGGACCACAGAGAAGTTCCTGGAGGGTCAATTGTGGCCTACGGGCCACATGTTTGACATGCCTGATGTATAGCGATATTTTATAATAAAAATAAACATAATTAATAATATGCATGGGTCGATTTAGAAAAAGGAAGTTGCATAACAGTAACTGCTATACAAAGTCAGTTTTGAATAGCAATTAGACACTTTTGTATAGCAAGTAAAAAATAGCTAACGTAACTTTTAAATCTGGAAAATTTACAAAATTAAAAAAAAAAAAGTAATATTTAACCAAAAGCATAAATGAAAGTAAATAAAATTATACAAAGAACAAAAAATAAATGATAACTCACCTACCCAATATAAATTACTTAGGAAACAGAAGCTAGCTCTTGAATGACTTATAGGTCAATTTACCTTTGCCACAGGTCAATTAAATATATGTATCAACGTACCACAGTACCAATTCTTAAAAAATATATTTGGGCTAAGGTGCTTTTGCGTTCGGCCAGAATTAATGGGGAAAAAACCTCGCCAAGTATGGCGATAAACGCTTAATTCTGGTAACCCTGTCAAAATGTTGCCAAATCCCATATTTTTGGCAACCCTAATAGCAGCTTTCGCGGAGGCAAGGAGGAGGTTGAGGTGAGGGAGGGGGGGGGGGAGTTTTTCTCTTCCCGGAGCAAGAGGGAGGTTGAGGTGAGGGAGGGGGGAGATTTTTCTCTTTGAGCCTGTGATGTAATTTGATTACGAGCTGCGCAGGTTTTTTTTTTTTTTTTTTTACATCTGCGCAATTTATGTTCTGAAATTCAAATTTTTGAACTATCTAACGGTGTTTTACTGCTTCTTTTTCGCTTTCCGTCCAACAACTCCGAGTGAAAGGATAGATTAGGACGTTATATTTTGCCCAAAGCCCAAAGGGCATTTTTAAAAAATTTTTATTGGGGTGCATGTTTTTTTTTTTCATTTTTTAGATAATTCATTTTGAATGAAACTGCCGAAACTGCAAATCGGACATGAGAATGATTAATCTGAAACGAAAGTGGTTTTTCAGTAAAGATCGATGTTTTGGTTTAAAATTTTTAATTATCTTTTTTGTAATAGCGTATTTTTATTTTTGTAACAGCGTATTTTTATTTTTGTAATCTTCACTTGCACTTTGTGTACATATATTTTTTAAATTGTTTTCTTTTGAATTTAAATTATTTTGCTCGTTTCATTTATATGTAAATATTATGTCGTAACCCGTTTTCTGATCTTTTACTATTTGAAAATTTCAAGAAATCTACAAAATGTAAGTACTATTTTTGTTATTATTTTAATTTTATTTTCTGTTTATTCGTGCAAAGAAATCGTTTTTAAAATGATCACGATTTTGAATCGGCAATTTTTGTAATTTTTACATGCACCCTGTATATAGATTTTTTAAAATTTTCTTTGTAATTTAAATTATTTCGCTCGTTTTATTTATATGTTTTTTTTTTTTCATTTGTAGCCCTCTTTTTGTTTTTTCATAAATAAAAATAAATATACAAAATGCAAGTCCCTTTTTTTTTTTTGTTTTTTTTTTTTTTTTGAGCATTTTTGTGCTAAAAAGTCCGTTTCAAAATGATCGTGTTTCTGAATTAGCAATAAAATTCGTTTTTCAACATGGCGATCACTTAAACTTTTTAAATTTTTTCTCCTGAAAAAAACCGGGTGGTTCAGGGGGGCGGAGCCCCCCTGATTAAGTGTAAATTATTCATTTTTTTTAAAATATATTTACAAAAATGCATTTTTTCAGGAGTTTTGAAAATGATCGCTATATTTGAAAAGGGGTTTCTCCCGCAATTTCAGTTTGGCGATCATTTTTGGAAACGGCTTTTTGGCGCGAAAAAAATCGCCAAATTTACGGGGCCGAACGCTAAAGCACCTGTTCCTATATTTGTTGTAAGGGTCAATATTTTTTAATAAGCCATAAACTCAACAAGGTTTGGAGATAAAAAATTTCACAGCTCGATTAGATGAAAAATTTCCCTCACTAACTTTTTTCTCTTTACAGTCGCGCTGAAATACAATTTTTGTAATTTTAAATAAAACATAAAGCGGAAAAGAAAAAAAAAAATGAAATCTTCATTTAAGTTAAGTACACAAGTATTGTTACACAAAAAATACCTCTTGTTCATATTATTTACAGGCTATTCACAAAATTTCTGAAACTTCATTGTTTTAGTTACTCATCCTCATTAAAATTTTACTTCCTTTTCCATACTTCTGTATATTTGGTTAACGAGGTTTTGAAAAAAAAATTTCACAGCTCGATTAGATTAAAAATTTCCCTCACTAACTTTTTTCTCTTTACAGTCACGCTGAAATGCTGCTATGGTCACGTGGCTACGGCAATCTCCCTGAAAGCGAGAGAGAAACAAACGTGTACGGTAAGCGAGGTATGGTCGGAGCGAAGAAGTGGGGTCAGAATCTGCGCTGTCTGTTTCCATGCATAAAAAAAGTAAAATAATCACAACAGAGAGTGTTCATTTTAGAACCACTACAACACACACATCAAACTTCTATGAGCAAACGCGTAACAGTGATTCAGTAATTAATTACAGCCTCAGGGTGGGAAGAAATCATATGTTTACTGGGAAAACTGCACCATGCAATGGCATCTCGCTGTACTTCCATTGTAAATAAACACTTGGGGAGAGTGAAAACACAACGTATGTCGTGTAAAAAATCTTTAAATTTTAACTTTAAGTGTACATGACATAACAAAGGGTATGGGAAATATGCATTGCAATGATTACGATTTAATGCATTTCTTGGATCGCATTTTAGTTAAATTTGAATCGCAAATTGCAATGTGATACTGCTTAAATCGAACCCTGATAATATGTTAATATTTTCATAAGATTATAAAAAGGAAAAAATATATAAAAAGCATCTGAAAAGCATATGCTATTTTTATTTTCATCCAAACATAAATCACTAATGGTTTCATTCATAATTTCGCTCCCAATTAAAAATCTTGGTCTTTTACATCATTATTTCTAAGCATTTAATAAACATTCAGCTTTACAACACTTCTGATCTTAAAAACTGAAACAAAATTTTATCTACCATTACCAAATGATGCATTCTATCTGAAATGCAAACCATAAATAAAATAAAATTGTTATACCATAAGCAATTCTCAGCCATTTAAATCACTTACAAGTTCACTGCACATGACTGTATTTACTAAACAGAAGAATGATATCTCCTCCTCCATGCCTTATCTAACTGAAAAAGACCTTGCACTATATGGAGGTCAATGCTTGAATGATTACCTAATTAAAAAATAATGGACATCTAATGGCATCTAGTATTGTTTAAAAATATGAGAATAAAATGTTCCATTCTGAAAATTAACATATGAATTCATGGTCTTTCACAAACATAGCATTGATTAAAAATTATATTACATAATTATATACACTTTACAGAAATACAGACATATGCTGTTACAATTGTCTGAAAAGCAGTTCCAAGGTTCTTCTGAATGGCTTGAATTATCTGTTTATAGTATATATATTAGCTACAAATAAAATAAATTTGTTTGTTTTCTATAAAATGTTTTAAAAAATTAAAAATTACCTTTCAAACTTTCATTTAATCGAAAGTTTTTAATAGTAAGATGGATGGCGATTCTAAACTCCTCACCAACTTTAAAAACTTTGAGTTGTCTTCCTCTTCGTGGCATGTTTTTTCGGGTCATATTCTTTAAAAGCTAAAATAAATGAATGAAAATTTAATACTATAGGGATAAAAAACAATAGATAAACAGTAGACTGATTAAAGCTGCGACGAAACATACTCCTAAAAGGAGCATTTAAAAATAAACAATAAATAACATAAAAAAGTGCTGTTTTAAAAGATTTAATAGTAAACAAACAAAAAAAACTTACTTTCAAATATTAATAAATATGCATGTAAATGCGATCATTTACATTAACATATGGGAATGTGAGAAACGAGGTAAAATTTGCTTTTCTGAAATGCAAAAGAAAACTATAATTGAACATTTTCAATAGAATAACATTATTCTCTTATTTATTTATATTGTTTTTACAAATTTTATCGTTTTGGTAGGATTGTTAGTTGGTTGAATGGGTACTACAGAATGGAAACCGAAACCGAAGAGTCAGGCTGTGTTCAAGATGTACATGCGCGAACTGCATAATTTTTTTTCCCAACCGGGTTTTGCCATCTTGTAATCTAATTGGTCAGAGCTGGCTGCGTCAAAGAGACTTTTGTTGGCGGGAAGGTATTGTGCTTGGCGAAAATCCTAAAAGTAGAAAATTTAGGTAGGATGGGCGTAGAAAGGGAAGAATACTTTTAAATTTCAATAGCGTTTTTGTTTAAAATAGGGATCAATGGCAAAAGTGCTTTTTACAAAAAGAAGATAATTTCCATGAACTTATGAAAAAACGAGGGGGAGGGAGGGGGGATCATCTGCATTTCGACAGCTGCTACTTTTTGAAGAATCACGAGGAAGGTTATGTAGATTAAAAGATGACAAAGTGAAAATTTCTGAAGATAGGAGATTCATATAAGATTATTTACTATAACCCCAAATTAGCAATATTATAAAAAGTTTAAGAGAAAAAAAAATAATATATTAGCCTCCGATGCTATTTCTTTCAGACAAGCTAAAAATGTCGTGTCATCAGCCCTGAATTTTCTACTGAACCGATTTTGATAACTATTTTTTTAAATGAAAGCTATTTATTTGTAGTTGTGCCCTATTTAGCTATTTTTTTATTTATTTCCATTTTTATATTTTATTTTTAATTTTAAATGCTTTTTTACGATATTTCTTCAAAATGGTGGCAACTTAGTTTAGCTTTTCTCTCGATAATAAAAATTTATTTTCCATTATTATAATTTTTTTTTCGCTCAGTGGTCGTCGGATGTGTAGGTTGCACGTGGCAGTGGCTTAAACTTGTGTACTGATTTCTGTTGGCGTTGTTGTCAACGTGTTAGGTGTATTTCTTTTACACCCTTTTGGGGTGGGATTTTCTTTATATTTTCGTGTATTCTCGTTTATATTCCTTGTATTTTGTGTTGTAAGTGCTCTTTCTTTACTTTCGTTTTCTCCAGCACTAGTAAGTGTTGAACTGTTTCTTTTTTTTTCTTTGTGTTTGTTTCAAATTTTGTTTGTTGTAGTTGTGTCTGAGTGTCAACCAGTGAGGTCTCGGATAGCATTATGAACACAGAAATAAAGGTACAGGAAACTGTTTCGAACATGGAAACAAACAACAGTGCAACTCATAACCCTTTCATATACCGCCTAAACAGTTCCCCTGAAAATATCCTAGTTGAAGCTAGTAAAGTCGGCATTGGGGCAATTTCGGTTACTTTAACCGCTGTAAATGGGTCATTACCGATGGCACACCCCAAGGCACTAAGGGATGCCATTGCCTCGCAAGTTTCCTCTCACAAAGATATTGATTACATAAAAATTACCAGCCAGGGTAAATTACTTATTCACACACAGTCGGCAGATACTGCCATTGAAATATTGAAAATCAAAGCTATTTTAAATATTACAGTAACCGCGTCCTACCTTCCTGAAGAAATATCAACTTGCTTCCTTCTTCATAACATCGACCCACTTGTCGACTGTAAAGAAATCGCGGAAGAACTGGAATTTATAGGAATAAAAACTTTAGAGTTTAGACGTTTCCTGCGACAGAGTTCGACGCCAACTACGTCGGTCCTGGTAACCAAGCTTGACCACTCTCTCCCTGCCAACGTGAAATTATGGTATCAGTTCCATCGCATCTCCCTTTTTGTTGACAAACCAAGGCAATGTTCTAAGTGCAAAAAATTTACACATAACACACATGACTGTAAGAGTGATCATATTTGCGGCCAGTGTGCAGAGTCCCATCAGGGCACCTGTTCCGCTACTTCCCTGCGTTGCACTAATTGCAAAGGTCCCCACGCCGCTTCTGACAAGACTTGCCCCCACTATATACATGAAGCTAAACTCCTCAACTATAAAGCCGAACACCATTTAGGTTTCAGTGAGGCCCGGCGACAGTTCCGCGCCAGCACCAGTCTCAAGTCTGAATCATATGCGGCCGCGGCTGCATCACCTGTTTATTCCCCCCCCCCTCCTACTAACTACATAACCAAAACGGAACTCCAGGAGACCCTTCAAGGATTTAATGATAGCATTGCTAACATGCTGCAGCAAGTGCTAACCGCTCAAGCTGCCAAATGTCAAAATTTGCTTACCATGTTTACCTCAGCGGTCATCGGTGCAATAAAAGAGGTTTTAACATCAGACGATTCCCCCTCACTGCCTCCTCACACTGGGAAAAGAAGTGAACCTATGCATTCACCCAGAACACAACATAATCCAGAGAAATTGAAAAAGTTGCGAAAGGCCATATCGGAAAAGGGGTCTTTGTCAGACCTCCTCATGGAATTTTCATCCACAGCATCTGGGATTCCAGATGACAACTCCAAACACGAGCCCGAGCTTGGACATTCTCCTCAAGCCACTGGATTCACGTGAGTTGGGTCCTCTCTTCTTCCCTCTTTCTCTCTCCTCTCCCATTTACCTTTTTTTTTTTTTTTTTTTTTTTTTTTTTTTTTTTTTTTTTTAGGGAGGGGGGAGGAAGTCATGGTTTATTCTTTTATGTGGCTGTCTTTTGGGGGCTTCTCTGTTTTTTCGTTTTGCTGGTATTCCATTATTTGTTTTTCATGGGTTTTCAGGTTAACCATTGGAACTGTAGGAGTCTAAGAGCTAATGGACATTGGTTACTTGCCCCTTTCTTTAGAGACTGCCAGGTCATCTGCTTACAGGAGACTTTTTTGGCTTCGGGTTACACCTTCTCTATTCCCCGTATGCACACCTTTTTGGCTGGTAGAGATGATGGCCGTGGTGGAGGTCTCCTCACGGCGGTCCGCGCTTCTTACCCTTCATATCGCATTTCTCTTCCTATTGACTCTTCCGGCAATACGGAGGCTCTTGGCGTAAGGATCAACATTCATGGTACCTGGCTCACCATTGTCAACATCTACCTTCCCAGGGGTTCCTTTGCAGTTCAGTGGTTCGATAGTTTACTCATCTCTATTGAGCCACCTTTCCTTCTGGTGGGTGATTTCAACATCAACCTTCTCTGTCGCCAGCCTCCTTACCCTCTTCCTCTTCAGCGCTTCCATTCCTGGATTCTAAGTCATCACGTTTGTGTCTGCAATACGTCCAGTGCGACTCGTATTGTGCCCGGTTCTGCCCCTTCCCTTCTTGATCTCACCCTCTCTTCTCCTGGCCTTTTTGGTTCGCTGTCCTGTTCGGTACACCCGGATCCCTTCGACTCGGATCACCAGCCCGTAACTATTCAGATTGCTGGGCACGATACTCACGCCAACTCCCGTCGCCACTTTGTCAACTGGACCTCGGCTGGCTGTCTTCTAAATTCGGCTCTAGATAACTTCAATTCATATTCTACCTACGACTCCTTTTCGGACTCTTGTAGAGTGGCTATCTCCAGATGCTCCGTTTCTCCTCGCTATGTGCCTCGTCACAATGCTCCTTGGTGGGATTCCACATGTCGTAAACTACTTGGACTCAAACGTCGTTACCTCCGCCTCGCAAGATCCTGTTGCTCCAAGGAGATGTGGTTGCTCTATAAACAAACTGCCTGCAAGTTCCGGCGCTACATCAAACAGATTTCCCGTAGCTACTGGGACAGGACTTGTCGCTCTCAGGGTTCGAACGGCCAAATCTTCAAATTGCTCAAAAATCTGGCTCGCAAAGATACTCCACCTGGCGACAACATTTTGTGGAACGGGGGCCCTGTAGCTTCCTGGCATGCCCAAGCGGACCTTTTCCTTGAGGCTTTCAGCCAAGATGATCCTTTGGTTCCCATTCCTTATGACCTTTGCGATGGGGACGCCTGCCTTGATGCTCCTTTTACCCTCAATGAACTACGTCTCGCCATCCAGAAGACTCGTCCTACAACTCCTGGGCGTGATGGGATATCCGTTAAATTACTCCGAGGCCTCTCCGACCCAAATCTGGAGAAACTTCTCACCCTTTACAACGAGCTTTTGGACTCGGGTACCGTGCCTTCTGAGTGGAAGGAAACCACCATCGTCCCAATCTGCAAGCCTGTCAAACCCTCTCGCCTGGTCTCTTCTTATCGTCCCATTGCGCTGACTGCCGTGTGCTCGAAGGTCTTTGAACGTCTCCTTCTCCACCGCCTTATCTTTTGGTATGGGAACAACGAGATCTTTCAGGCTTCGCACTACGGATTTATGCCTTTCAAGGACTCTACGGCCGCTTTGTGTAAATTCTTTGATGATATATCAAGAGCTCGCAACTCCCGTCTGACTGCGCTTGCAGTATGTCTTTACATCAGCTCGGCTTACGATTCAGTCTGGATCGATGGCCTAATCTATAAACTTGCTCAACTTGGTATCCGGGGCAAAGTTGGCCGCTGGATTGCAAATTTTCTGACGGAGCGCTCTATCCACGTTCGGTGGAAGTCTCAGTTTTCCAACCGTGGTTCTTGTAGGAGAGGCGTACCGCAAGGTAGTGTCCTTTCCCCGTTTCTTTTTATGATTTTCCTCTTCGATATCTTCGAGATCCTGGAGTGTGGAGTCCACCTCCTGATCTATGCAGACGATATTTTCATGTATGCCTTGGGGGGAGACCCGCTACGCACTTTGACCAAACTCCAGAACTGCATTGACCGGCTCGTTCAGTGGTGTTCTGCTCATCACCTCTCCATTTCGCCTGAGAAGTTCACCGCCATTGATTTCTCCCGCCGTCGGCCTCTTGAATCAAAAGCTAATACCAGGGGCCTTGAACTTGAGTGGAGTCCTGTTGTTAGAGTTCTAGGGGTCTGGTTCGGCAAGTCCCTCCTGTTCAATTACCATTTCTCTTACCTTCGTGCCAAGGCTTTTAAGAGGCTCAACTACTTGAAAGCCGTCTCCTCGCTCAATCATGGCATTCGTACGGTACACATGTTGCGTATTTTTGACTCTCTTGTTCGGAGTCTCCTCGAATATGCCTTCTCCCTTTTTCTCAAAGTCTGCCCCTCAACTTTAAACTCTCTTGAGGTCACCTACAATGTTGCTCTACGAGTTGCTACCGGTCTTCCGAGATATACTGCACTTCCTCTCCTTCGCCGCGAGGCGAACGCCTCCAGTATGGTCAGCCGTATCCGTTGCATTGCCAATAGGTTCCTAGCTTGCAAGCTTTCTCTCCCACAGCCCCCTTTCTCGTCTGACCTTTCCATTGCTTCTGGACATCTTTCGGCTACTGCTGTCGAATTTCTGAGCACTTACAACCTAGGTCCTATCGATATACTCAAGTTCTCGTGGCCATCCCACCCTTTTCTTCACTCAGATTGCCATATCTTTTTGGATGGTCTTCCCTTCCAAAATACTTCTCTCCCATCGGAGGCCATCTACCAAGCTAGGAAGTCGTGGAGTGCTTCGATGTCAAACACTGTATTGCTCTCCTCTGACGCCTCCAAAGACTCTGCTAAAACAGCCGTTGCTGTTCACAATTCTTTCTCCGGATCTAGTATCGCCATGCTTGTACATCATCTCAATTCTGTCTTCACTGCTGAGGCCTTAGCCTTTTTCATGCCTTTAACCTCGTATGTGAAAGAGAATGGTCGCTACTTCCTGCTCACTGGCAGCCGCTCTGTCCTCTCTGCTCTGAAAAACAATTATCTCCGCTCTCCTAGAGTAATCACATCCCTGCATAACACAATCTCTCAGCTCCTTTCTCTCCATAGTGTGTCTCTTAATCTTGTGTGGTGTCCTGGCCACAAGGGTATTCCCCCTAATGAGGTGGCTGACTCCCTGACTCGTAATGGCCCATATCTTACTCGTACCCTGAACTGGGTCGCTCCTGAAGACCTTGGGGCCCAAATCCGTCGTGACTGGATAGCTGAAAAGACGTATGCTTGGCTAAACAGCGATTATTGCTCCGATTTCCCTCATCTTAGTGAGGACGATGCCTTTCGACAGTGGACCTGCCATCGTCGTGAGGACATCTGGATTTCTCGGTGGCGTACCCGTACCTGGCCGACGAAATCTCGACTCTTCAGTATGAATCTGGCGCCTTCCCCACTGTGTCCCTGAGCTGAACATATGCTGTATCCCTGAGACTTCTGACCACGTCCTTCTCCAGTGCGTAAAATATAGCACGAACAGGATCACCTTACTTTCTACACTTGGTTTACAGTCCCATTCTACGTATTCCGAGATTATTACAGCCGCTCTCAAGTCCCGCTCCGGTCTCTGTTCGCTCGTTAAATTCTCTCTTGTGGTTGCTCGTGGGTAATCACAGACTTCTCATAACATCCTGCTTTTGAGATTTCGGATTCTCTTCCTTGTCGAGTAGTCGAGACAAAGCCGCCTATGGCGAAGCACAAGTCTCAAGCCGCCTGTCAATCAACCAACCAAATTTTCCATTATTAGTTTTCACAAGTCAGAAATTTTATTTCATCAGTGAACATGTCCTCGCATTTAAAAGAAAAAAGTTAATTGTTTTCGTAAAATTTAACCACAATAAAATGATTGCATATAATTATGCACTAATTGAGGTAAAAAAATATATTTACTGAGAAATAATATTAATAATGTAAATAAAATAACAGAAAATAATTTATGATAAAAATTAATGTCTAAAGCAAAGTAAGAAATATTTCAAATGAGGAAAATGATAGCATTCAGCAACCATCTGGTTGCTGAATGCTATTAATTTACAATATTATTACGGACGCCTTTTCCATATTACTAATAACAGTAACTTTTAAAAAACATTTGAAGAGAAAATGACGTCACTATTTAAAACATCGCATTTTTACTCATAACGATATTACATTTCAATATTTCTTTTCATTATGGACACTGAGATTGAGATTTTACTTTCAGATGACTTCAGTTAGTAAAAATAATGTCACAATAAAAATAAAATGTTTTTTTTTTTTTTCTTTTTTTTTCTTTTTTTTTTTTTAATAAAACTATTTTTCTGTGAGTGCATATAAAATAAAATTTCTGGATTTCGCCGGCACTCAGATTACAATTTTAACTGAAGATGTGCAAATATTTGCATGCAAATATGTAACTAGAAAACTTGACATTAAGTTTGGAAATATATTTATTATATATTGATTCAATAATGTAATTATTTTTGCTTTTTTTAAAGCCAAAACGATTGGGTCTTTTAAACATTTCATTCGTCGAATTCGACGGGATTCCACTCGTTTTATTGTTAAAATGCATTTCCTTTTCCCCAGAGTCTATAAAAAAGCGTTTAAACTAAAGAAAAAATCCGTTTTTGATTAATCTATTCAATGAAAAAATAGCATGTCAAATTGTATCTCTTTATTATTTCGCAATTCCAAAGTCTCAGAGAGAAATTGCTAATCAACTGGGTATTTCACGCCGTTCTGTTTGCAATTATATTGATAAACACAAGAAAAATGAAATTAGTTCATTGCATTCTAAACGGGGTCGCCCTTCTAAAAAACCTCTATAGATTTATTTATTTATTTATTTATTTTTCTAATCGGAGGCGAAACTGAATTCTACAATGGCAGTATCTACATTCAACTTGTTTGATATTTTTTTTTAATTTAACATATTCTTTAAACTTATATTATGTTTTTTTTATTTTAAATTTTCTATAAATTTATAATTTGGTTTAATTATAAATTTAATTGAATTTGTAATTATTCAAATAAATTATAAATTTTGCCTTTCTTAATGATTAAACTTTAATAATTTTTATAATTATGAAACTCTGTATGCTCTAAGGATTATGTGCTTGGAGAGAAGGAAATAAAATTGTCATTAGTTGGGGAATTGTAAAAGATATAATAATGTACTAAAATAAAAAATACGAGATATATTAAAAAGAAATAATTACAGATTTTAAACTTTGCATAATTTTGTGGAAATAGGAATTTCAGAGAATGTTTTTAGAAAAAATGGAAATCAACAATATATATGAGGAGCCCAGAAGCCAAGGGGTACAAGTGACAAAATGTCGATTTGGAGTAAATTGAGTTTAAAGATAATTGATGTTAAATTGGAACATCAATAACAATTGACTAAATTGAAATAGGAAACATCTGCTTGTTGCATTCTAATCTTTAAACTCTCATTTCAATAACTGTTAAAAAAATAGAGTACAATTTTCTTTAAATGTATAATTAATCAATATTGTTTGTTTTTCGAAAAAAGTGGTTGATCTCTATAACTCCCCAAATAATTAGAAAATGACCTATATTTCTTTACCTGAAATAAAAAAAAAAAAAAAAAAAAAAACATATTTCCAGATACCCTGTGAACTCAAATTTTTCAATTTTGTCACTTATACCCCTTGGCTTCTGGGGTCCTCATATATTTTTTTAAATTTAAATAGTTATTTTGTTGAAATG
Organism: Maratus speculifer; assembly: GCA_964019185.1. Taxonomy (NCBI): domain Eukaryota; kingdom Metazoa; phylum Arthropoda; class Arachnida; order Araneae; family Salticidae; genus Maratus; species Maratus speculifer. The sequence goes on from OZ025291.1 coordinate 69,351,292, forward strand.
ACAAATAAGTAATCGGTCGTCTAAATTTCTCTTGAAATTTCAATTTCTCCTGCCCATTTCTCGGCTTATGATGCAATTCTGAAATATTTACATTTAAAAAACATTTTCAATATTTGTGGAAATCAATCGTGGTGTATCAATCACCTAAATGCCCACTTGAAATTTCCGCTATAGTTTTTTTAAATTTTTATTATTATTATTATTATTTTTACGCACAACAAAATTCAGTTTGTAAGTAGTACATCTTAGTTTTTTTTTTCTTTTTTGTATGCAAATATCTTTATACACAACATCCAAATGGCTATTCTGATTCTAAGAAATTAATATGTTCCTTTTCGGAAAAGATTCTCAAATCGCTTTTTATTTTATTTTCAAGAAGAATAAAAACAAATAATTTGTACATTTTTTTTTCCTTTTTTGGCTTTATGATATTATTTAAAGAAAAATAACTTAATGCTTATAAAACTCGAATATATTGTAAAGTATAACACAGTATTTAGCCATTTAAAAATGGACCTCCTCTGAACAAAGCATCATACAAAATTCGAATATGTTGTTGAAATATAGCACAGTATTTATCCATTAAAAAAGGAACATCTTCTAAAAACCCCTGTCATTTCCTTTCACTGAAAAAAGTTGAAGATCCAGTTATATAATTGTCTAAAACTGCTATATTTGTTGGATACTAAAAAATTACTTTAATGATAGTGAGTTTTTATTCCTTAGTTCGGTATCTTCATTTCATTAGAATCTGTTTCAACTTTGAAATATATGCGTGAATGACTGTAAATTCTTGCATTACAGAGTACTAAAAATAACTTTGTTTACCAAACTTAAATTACTACTCTCAATGTAGTTACATTAATTAGAGTTGTTGTTGTTTTCTTTTTGAGTAAAGAAAACAACAACAACTCTAATTAATCTGAAATAACGAAATAAAATTTTCTATTATAAAAATAGTCATTTTTAAATATAGTCAATTTGCTATGTTATCAATTAGAAACCTATCTAGAAAACATCGCCACGGACCAAGCCGGTATTGTAACTTTTCGACCTGCTTTCGAAGCGCGCTTCGTAAAATACCATGTTTAAACTTTGTGCACGGTTGTATTTGTAATACGGAATCTCTTCTATACGAGTAAAACTTGCAATTGTCCGATTGTTTTTTAAATTGTATATTATAATTTTATATTTTTTCATAACAGGTAATGCATAAATTATACAGATCCTGCTAAGATTGAATCGCATGGGACTGCAAATATTTTGTTTTAAAAAGGTTTTCGTCTTAAATAGTAACGTTTTTATGACCTGTAAAGATAGCCTGTGTATAACGGAAATTCGGCTGAAACAGTTTTCTTGTGATCTCTGCGAAATAATACTTTTTTAATAAAAACCTGCCTGACACGAAAATTTATTCTGCTCCTTAAAAAGTCTATCTTCGCAGATTCCGTTACATCTTTATAAACTTTTGCAATTATATTTCAGGTTTTTTCTGTTTCAGTTTCGGAGGGGGCTGCAGCCCCATCAGCCCACCCCCTGAATACGCCACTTGATGCATACACACACGCGGACCGACAGACATTTTCTAAAAAAAAGGTTTTTTGGAACCTCTGATCCCTAAAACGTGCAAATCTGTCAAAAACTGGAAATCTAAAAAAATTTCAATTACAATACTTTCTTACTATTGAAGTAAAAATAAACATAACTTACCAAAATTCATTCTTAAAAAAAAAAAAAAGAAAAAAAAAAGAAAAAAATCAGGAAATTTCAAGAAATTTGCTCTGATAAGTGTCATTCTTTTTTAATTTCATATGATGACATAGAATGTGTGAAAAAAAACCTATAAGAAATAAAAAATTAAAATAAAGAAGTGTTTTTCGCCAAGCACGATTCCCGCCAAGAAGTGTCAAATTCATGCCGAAAGCTCTGGCCAATCAGATTGCGAGACACAGTTTGGATGGCAAAACCCGGTTGGGAAAAAAAATTATGCGTTTCATCAAGGCAACACTAGATACCGGGCTTGCTCATTCCTTTCATGACGTCAAAAAAGGTGGCTGAATAACATCCTGCGATTGGTACAAAACAATGACTACGTCACTTTAAGCCCTGTTTAACCAATCGCAGATAGCGGCTAAGGCTCCTATATACTCGGGCTGAATCACGCCTCCATTTAGTTTCCAAAACGGTTGCCTGATTTGGCGTCTTATCGCGTAGATGGCGAGGCGAGTAATTTTAGTTTCTCAATCTCTCTCACGGGAAAATATAAGGCATTTAAAATTGGATAAAATAATAACGTGTAGGTATGCTTTTGTATAATGCTATATTAGAATTAAAAAATTATTTCTATCAATTTATTTTTATTGATATGTTTTACATGCTTATTTAAGAAAGAAAATATAAATGGAACTAATTCTAAATTTGATTTAATGTGAGTATAAATATATATTCACATAGTTTGACTGATTTTATTCTTTTTTTTTTATTTTCACAGTGAAATTATGATTAATATTTTTTTAATAAAAAAGCTTCAAATGCTAATATTCTTTGCTATAAGTTAGTAAATTAAGGACACAGTTTTAACGAATTAGTCGTACGTAAAATAATTTCTAATTAAAAATTTAAAAAATGAAATAATTTAAAAAGGAAGAATGAAATCCTTCCATGTTTCCGGTTTCTTTTAATTTCATCTTAACTCGCTCCCCTTCCCCCTTAATCCCTAAAAGATTCAATCAAATGCTTAAGATTTGTAAAACTTTTTTTATTTACTATCTTGCCCTTTTATTACTTTATTGCAACAACAAATAATCAATTATTTAAATCTCCAACTTTCGAAATTACCGATTTCGCCCCCCCCCCCCCGAAACAAAGCACTCAAAATGTAAAATAATTAAACAATACTGTTTCATTTTTTTCTGTTCTATTTGGAATTTTATAGTAAATGTAGATAAATAATATATTGTTAAATGAAATGCCCCTCCTTTACGCCAAATAAATAAATAAATAAATAAATAAAATAATACTAATAATAAAACATGACACCTCCTCCATTTTTAGCTTAAAAATTATAAATCTTTTATATTTATAATTTTTTCTAATGCTTTTGATATTTTTCTAAACAATAAATTTATAATCATAAAATCCCACCACTCTGAATTTTCGGCTTTTTCCTTTTTAACTCTCCCCCTCCCCCACCCGCCTTTTCCCCCGCAAAAATATAATATCTTTTTCACTTTCGATTAAAAATATCTCTATTCTTTATTATTAATTATTTAAATCTCCACCTTTTGAAACTACCGCTTAATTATCCCTTCCCCCAATCTCAGAATTCAAAATATAAAACAATTAAATAATACTTTTTCATTTTTATTTTTCTATTCTATTTGGAATTATATTGTAATTGTTAATAAATAATAAATTGTTAAATCAAACACCCCAACCCCACGCTAAAAGAATAAATAAATAAATAAAAATAATAAGTAAATAATAATAAATAAATAAATAATAAAATATGCCACATCCCTCATTTTTATCTTACAAAATTTAAAATCTTTAAAACTCGTGATTTTTTCTAATATTTTTGTTATTTTTTTAACAATAAATTTATAATTATAAAATCCAACCTCCCTCTGAACTTTTGGCTTTTTCTTTAACTATGTTCCCCCCCCCCCTCCTTTTCTTACGCCGCAAAATATAATATCTTTTTCAATTTCGATTTAAAATATCTCTATTCTTTACTTCTTAAATATTAAATGAATCCAACCATTTAAATCAATACCTCACACTCTAAAAATAAAAAAATAAATAAAAATAAAAATAAATAAATGAATAAGGCGAAAGTTGCATAAATGAGGGAACGGGGAATTCTTGTCTTTTCTTTTCTTTTCTCACCCATCTGGTATAAAACACGACATCAGCTTCGAAAAACCGGTTTGTTGTATACAAGCGATTAGGTTGGCGCGATATTTGGCGAAGTTCTCCAATCCAGATCTATTCTTTTAAGTATTTATACACAAATTACTCCCCTTTTTTTCATTTATATGGAAGTTAAATACTCTAAACCCATTCCTGAACAGGTCAGAATAATTTTCTGCTAAACAATCGTCCATTTTTAACGATTTTGTAGCCTTTAAGTCATTCAAACGTTTCTCGCCCCATAGGAATCAATGGGAAACAAACGGTAACTGGGAAACAAGATGCTTGACGATTCAGCCTGAGTTACAGGAGCCCTAATAGCGGCCAGCCACCTTTTGTGACGTCGTGATAAGGAATGAGCAAGCCCGGTATCTAGTGTAGCCCTGGTTTCATCAAGCCACTCGGCATCATCATTTTCGCGCACTACGCAGAGAATCTCTCTCGATCTACCATTCGTTCGTCGCGAGAGGATGCGAGAAGGATGGACATTGTGCATCTCTAGGCTATTATTGCTCGGATTGAGTTGCTTGTGACAAGAATTCAGATGTGCTTTAACTTTTGTTTTTGTACAGAAGTAGAATGCACACTGCTGGCATGTCCTTTCCAAAAGTATCCGATCCTCGGTTCAGTATCACGCGTTTGCCGAAAAAATAAATACTCGTGATATATTACTACACCCCCCTCCCTCCTTGTGATATTTCGTGATTTTGTTATGGATCCCCCCTCCCCTCTCGAGCCTCGCATGATTAATGGACGGCCCCTAACGTGAAAAGTGTTCAGATGATGTCAGAGCTCATCAGTGTGACGTCACAGACAACTCAACCCCGCATTTCCATGGTAACTGGGTCAATACAAACCGAGAGAGTTTAGAGTGTGTTAGAGATGCACTATGTACCATCAAAAAGGCTTTCAATATGAAATCAGATATCGTTCAAAGGCTGAATTCATTGAACTGGGTGAAGTTTTAAAAGTGATCCGCAAGTGTTTGGGCCGAATTGTAACTTGTTTAAATCAGTTTCAGGTTGAATTTTTAGCTGCACGATAAAACAAGATATTTCATCTCTATCTTTTCTGAACTCTGTAGTTTGTTTTGACCCAATTTCTGGAGTTGTGACATCACCACTGATGAACTTTGGGGTTGTTCTGCTCTCACCTTTGGCTTTACGCGCGCTGAGCGCGCGCGCTCAGGAGCCACAAACATCGAGTGGGCTCTTATAGCGGACGGGATGTGCGTTCACTACTCGCTACTGTGCTACCGGTACTGCAACTGTGCGCTCAATAACAGGTGGAGAACAGATCACGGATGTAATTACTTGTGGTGCCAATTATAAAGATAATCTGTTACAAACGAATGTGAGCTCGCTGGCCGAATGGTCAGAACGCTGAGCTTGCAACCAGACGATACGGGTTCGAGACCTCCGCGGACCAAAAGTGGATTTATGTTTTTTTTTTTTTAATTATTGGTTGCTTTTTACAGAATACCTTTAATAAGACATTTTTGTGAAGGTCATATTGTGGCTAAATAATATTGACTCATTAATCAGAAGGATTTTTATAAAAAATAGACTTTAATAACTTCACACAAACATAAATAATATTCGAGAAGACGTCACTGCGAGAATGAGACAGCGTTTCGTTAAAAGGTAATCCCATTAATTGAGTTGCCATTCGTTGAAAGTAAAAAGTTCTCCCACGCGGAAAGAATTACAGCCAAGCTCGAGCTGAGCCGCTACAGAGTATGCCCCCAGTGACGTAGTCACGATTACATAAAAAGGTAGTACTTGATACAGATACATAAGATAGGTCTTGATACATATGATGCAGTATGAGTAAATATACATATGATGCAATATAGAACACATCATATATATATGCAGTACATTAAGAAAAAACTTAAATTGACAAGTAATTATTGTACACACATTACAAATATATATACAAAATATTTATACAATACAAAATACAATGTATATTCAAAATGTTATACAATATAATCAGTTACGAGATGTTGAGGAAAACGAACTTTGTGACCAGATTTCGAGGTAGGCTGTTTGATAGGAGGAGCATTTACGGGATCATGTTGTTTTTGAGGTTGGGAAGATGGAAAAGAATCTGATAATTGATAAGCCGGTTTGATGCGATCAATTGATACAGTACAACGTTTCCCGTTTAATTCCAAGTCAAACGTTTTATTAGATCTGGCAATCACTTTATGGGGTCCTGAATAAGAGGGTGATAAAGGAGGATTCACTTTCTCTGATCTTAAAAATACATGAGAACATGTTTGCAATGAAGGATTTACATAGATTTTGGGGTTGCCGTGCCTTGTAGTTGCAACAGGATTTAATGCCCTCATTGTTTCAATCAACTCAGTCACATAGGTGAGAGTAAGTGGTTGATTTACAGTCTCGCTGTTAATGAGATCACAGGATAGTCTGATATTTGTCCCATAAACAAGCTGAGCACAGAAAGCTTGGATATCGTTTTTAAGAGCTGTGCTCAAACCAAGTAAAACAATGGGGAGAGTTTCAGTTCATTGAGTTTGATTGTGCGCTGTAAGCGAACTCTTAAGACGACGGTGAAATCTCTCAATAAGACCGTTAGACTGTGGATGATATGACGTTGTTCTTATACGTCTACAGCCTAATCTATTTGCAAGTTCTTTAAAAAAAGAAGACTCAAAATTCCTACCTTGATCAGTAGTAATAGTAACCGGGGTACCAAATCTGGATATCCAACCGTGTATTAGTGCACGAGCAGTTGTTTCGGCAGTCATGTCTGGTGTGGGTATAACTTCGGGCCATCTCGTAAACCTATCAATGATGGTCATGCAATACTGATTGCCATCGGAGGATGGTAAAGGTCCGATAAAATCAACGTGAATATGGGCAAAACGAGCATCAAGTTCAGAGAATGTCCCAATTAGCGATTTGGTGTGTTGGATTCTACTAATTATTTGTTTTTTCGTTATTTAAAATAAAAATTATGTTAACATGTATAATTTGGCTATTAGTTTGGCGATTTGTATAATTTGGAGAAATTGGTCGACGGGATAACCTAGAAGTACCGAAGAAAGTTTTACATTTGAACCCCTTTTAATATTCTAAGTATCGTTCAAAAGTGATTTACAGATACATATTAAGCAAATGAACAACAACAACAAAAAATAAAAATAAATAAATAAATAAAGGTATTGTGCGAAAATATCCGTATACGCGTAAAACAATTTATTGATGTTTTTCATTCATTCTTTCTTTCTTTTCTCGCTTTTAAGTACTTCAGATGTAAGTTTAAGATGAAAATAATATTTTATAGTATTAAAATGCACAATAAAAATATGAACATTATAGTAGTACGTATGCAAAATTAAATCATTCTGCTAATAAAAAAAAAACTACACGTACAACAAGAGGTAAAAATAAGGCTAATAATCAATATATTTCTAGAAATGAGATCAAACTACAAATAATTAAGATGGAATCTGAATATAATAACTCGTATCAATGGATGGATATTAGGAAACACATTTTTTCAATAAAAAAGAAACATCTAAATTTATATTATAAAGTATTTCTACCTATTGATTTAACTTCACATTTTAGTGATTGATACTTTGATTTATTGTACTATAGAATTAATCTTCTTAATGTTAAAATTTCTGAAAATACATATAAAAAAACTAATAATACTCAACTCATAATTACTTTTACCAATAATGTACTTAATAAAATTAATCTACATAACATTATTAATGATAAAAATAATAATTTCCCTATAAATAATTCTTTTATACATAAATCCTTCAAATATAATGTTACACTTGGACGTAAGATATTTAACTACAATAAATTTTCTAAATTTTTAACCAATAATACTAATTATCCATGTTATTGTAATGATCCCTGTTATAGTAACTTCGTAAATAAAGATCATGGTCACATTATTACTAGGGATATTAATATCGTTGAAAATGATTCTTTACGCAATTTAATGGCTAATGGTACTAAATATCATGTTCCTTCATGTACTAATATCAAATCAATCATAAAACAGTTTAATTTAGATTTAGATCTTTTTATTTATAAAATTTCGATAGACTACAATAAGCCTCTGGAATACTTCACTGAATGGAAACTTAATGTTTTAGATAAATTAAATATTGAACTTTATAGGACTATCGATACCTTTAATTTAAATTTTAAACAATTAAATGATGAAATAAAAAACTTACAAAACATATTTATTATAACATATGTCGATAAATCTCCTAACAACTATGCTTTCATATGTAAACATTATTAATCTACATTATTAAATCAAGCAATAAATTCTAGTTCAAATTTCATTAAAACAGATATCGATACTATTATTAAAAATAGACATATAGCTCAATATTATAAATTACTAAAATTAAAAAATCATAATAGTAACTATCCTTACATTGTGGTTATTCCAAAATTCCATAAAATTCCTATAAAGTTTCATACTATAACTATTGGGTGTAATACTTATAACAATAATGCAGGTAAAGAATTATTAACAATACTTACAAAAATGCTAGATATTGCAAAAACTAATAATAAATGCTATAGTATAAAAAATAGTTTACATCTTGTAAATAATATCAAAAATTTACAAAACATTAAATACATCAAAACATATGACTTTAATGATTTATTTAATACAATTGATATTACAGATATGTTCAGGATCATAAATTTATTATTCAAGGAATATAGGAATTCTTTTAACATACAAGTATCTTTATGTTACTTCAAATCTTTGACCAAATTTATTCTTTATCATAATTATATATTATTTAATAATACAATATTTAAAGAAATAGTCGGTCTTCCACAAGGTGGGATTGTATCATCCATCTGTGCTGTTCTCTACTTACATTATTATGAACGTAATACTTCTATTGTTAATTGTTTTTTATACAGGTATCTTGATGATATAATACTTTTATATTCTAAAAAGTCATCTAACTATTTGCTACCAATCAAATACCACAAAAATTTAAAATACAGTTATAATGATAAGCGTAATAATAAAATTAACTTTCTTGATCTTAATATTACTCTTTCTGACAATAAAATTCTATTTGATATTTATGATAAACGTAATGACTTTCCTTTTAAAGTAACCTCTTTACTCATTATAATTCTTGCCTACATAAATCTGTCTATGTCAATATATTACTTAATTTTGCCCATAGAATTAAAAATGTTTGTTCACATAATTTTAAAATGCATAATTTAAAAACTGTACAAGAAACTGCTATAAGATATGGTTATCCTTTACATTTAGTTAAAAAAATATTATCTGTATAAACATTTATTTAGTATTAACTGTCTATTTTCTCTTCAACCAATATTGCAAACATTAACAAGCTAATTTATGCAGCACTATATGATGTTATTGATAAGAACTCCTATAGTCTTTAATATATAATAAGTTATTACATGATCTTAAAAATAATTAACACATTGCGTAAAAAAATGTTTAAAAAAATATAAAAAACTAGCGGACCCGACAGACGTTGTCCTGTCACCGACAGACGTTGTCCTGTCACCGACAGACGTTGTCCTTCTTGGAACCGACACCAGAAAATTAAATAAATGCACTTAAATATAGTAATACGCACGATAAACACTACGCTTTAAATTTAATTTCTTATTACAATTATGTAAGGAAATTATTTTTCACTCTTCAGTATTTTTTGAAGTCGGTTCAATTTTTGATAGAAAAGTTTATTTTTCTCTTTATTGTTAAAAATTAACGATTTTCTTAGGTCAGTTAATCAAAATTATAATACAGGCTATATTACTGTAAAGCATACACGTTTGACAGAAGCGGGGTTCGAACACGCGATCTCTTTCTTCGAGAAGCAGAGCTTATATCTGGACCTTAGACCGCTCGGGCATTTCGTCCGCACTCTATTCATCGAATTTCTTCAACATTAATTAGCGAAAAATCACAAACTATTAGTTTTTGCCTAGTTACTAAAAAAATACTGAATCAATTTCGATGAAATGTGAATCTAACCAATTCTCGAATTTACTGGAACACACACACACACAATTCCTTTAAAATTGGTCCAGTCGTTTAGGAGGAGTTCAGTGACATACACACGCACAGAAGAATTATATATATAAAGATACGGATTCAAAATTTCCGGTTTTTGCGCCGAAGTCATTGCCAAATTAGGAAAATGTGAATAATCTCACGAACTACTGGATTTAAACGATTTGCTTAGTACCATTCGATTCAGAATGAAAAAATGCACTAAAATATATTATCAGTTGAAAAATAACTACAAAAGCCGATTTTAAAGGAATCTTTTTAAAGTTCATTCTTTTTTCTACTCATCTTCGGGGTGGAATTTTCGAAAATCACTTTTTAGCGGCACTCGATGTTATAAGAAGTATTTTTACCCCAATTTTCAAGATTATTGGTTCGGTAGATTTTTTTGTGCTGTGATTAATACGAAATCCTGACTTTCTTTTATATATATAGATAAGGATTGAAAATTTCAAGTTTTTGCGCCGAAGACATCTCCAAATTAGGAAAATGTAAATTATCTCACTAACTACTGGATTTAAACGAATTTGCTTAGTACCATTCGATTCAGAATGAAAAAATGCACTAAGATATGTTATCATTTGAAAAATAACTACAAAAGCCGATTTTAAAGGAATTTTTTAAAAGTTCGTTCTTTTTTTTACCCTCCTTAGGGGTGGAATTTTCGAAAATCCCTTTTTAGCGGCACTCGATGTTATAAGTATTTTTACCCCAATTTTCAAGATTTTAAATTCGGTAGAATTTTCTGTGCTGTGATTAAAAAGAAATCCTGACTTTCTTATTTATGTATAGATAAGGATTGAAAATTTCAGATTTTTGCGCCGAAGACATCGCCAAATTTGGAAAATATGAATTATCTCAGGAAATAATGGACTTAAACAAATTTGCTTAGTACCGTTCGATTCAGCATGAAAAAATACACTAAAATATGTTACCAGATGAAAAATAACTATAAAAGCCGATTTTTAAGGAATTTTTTTAAAGTTCGTTCTTTTTTCTACTCATCGTAGGGGTGGAATTTTCGAAAATCCCTTTTTACCGGCACTCGATGGTATAAAAAGTATTTTTACCCCAATTTTCAAGATTTTTGGATCGGTAGATTTGTTTGTGCTATGATTAATACGAAATCCTGACTTTCTTTAATATATATAGCACTTTTAATTAGCGCAAAATCACTAACTATTAGTTTTTGCCTAATTACTAAAAAAGTACTGAATCAATTTCGACGAAACGTGAATCTAAACCATTCTCGAATCTATTGGAACGCACACACAAAATTTCATCAAAATCGGTCCAGTCGTTTAGGAGGAGTTCAATTACATACACACGCACAGAAGATTTTTATATATAGAGATAAAAATAATACAAAAAAATAAAAAATACAAAAAAAATAAAAAAATATGAGTAATAGGATGGTTGGGTGGGTTAGATGTTAGATTACGGAGGAGGGCAGTGTTGTCTGGATAATACGCAATGGTTAATTATTACACATTTAAACAAAAAAAAAACTTTACACATAGTATTAAAGTTTATGTTTACCTAAAAACTAATATGCATAACTTAAAATGATCAAGTTATTGAGATAAGATATGGTTGTCTATTGTATTTGTCTTAAAGAAACTATTTGTAAAATATTAGAATAGAAATTATTCTTGGAAATTCTTAGCTATTAAATAATTTTTTTTATTTTTTTATAATAGAGGGCAGCACCATAAGCATATAATTTAATTAATATATTAATCCTATAGATGGCAGCACTAAAATAATTTTCTGCTAGAAGTTGTAGTAATATATTCTAGTTAAATAATTAATATAGTAATATTAATAATTGATTAAAAATAAAAATATAATACTTCTAACAGTAGCATTTATTTTCTTTCTAAATATATTATGAATTATATAGTATAATATATGTTCTATTAATTTTTATAATTATTGTTACAACTTTCTTTTATTATCTATGTGATTTATACTATGACCACAACCTTGACTGTTAGTAAGTCACATGTAGTTTGTATCTGATTGTACTACAAATCTTACTAGGATTTGGGTAATGGTAAATATTTTAGTATATATATCCCTTTTTTTAAAGGAATATTATATTATTGTTATTTTGTCATATTGATTTTATTTTCTTCAATGATTATCTTTCTACTAATTTGTCATGTGAATAGTTTCCAGCCAGTCGGGCTTGGCTTTCAGCACGACTCCTAACAGAAACTGGTTGGATGTTTTTGCTTTTTTGTTAAACTATACACCCCTGAAGAAGTAGTTTAATAGAAAAGCCTTCTACTGTCTTTTTATCCATTTATCTTTCATTATTTTGGTAATCTGCCTTCTATTTCACTCCAAACTTCAACTGTTTTCAATTAGATGATTGTAAAAATACTGGTTTCATTGGTTTATTTTATGGTAATATATGAATTACTCTGGTTATATATTGTCCATTTATCCATATATTTCTTAGTAATTTAGTAATCTGCCTTCTATTTCTCTTCAAACTTCAACTGTTTTGAATAATATGATTGTAAAAATACTGGTTTCATTGGTTTATTTAATGGTATTGTCTGAATAACTTTGGATGTATTTATAAAAGCATTTATATATGTAATAAATATACATTTTTTAAACTAAAAATATCTCATAGCTGCCAATTCTTCTGATTTTTTAGCCCGGAAAAATTTAATGGAATTTTTTGATTTATTTAATCAGCTGATTATGGCGATTTGAAATGGTAAAATTTTCTGTAAAATTTTTCCGGGCCAAAAAAAAGCGGTAGATGTTGGCAGCTATGATATCTGCACCTATATTTTTTTAAAGAGATATCTCTTTTAAAAATATTAATTTTGTAAGGAATAAAGTATGATATGTTTTTCATTCTTTCTTTTCTTTTCTTCTTTAAAAAAAAAATACTTTAGACGTAAGTTTAAGATGCAAATCATATTTTATAATGTTAAAATACACAATAAAAATATCATATAAAGCAAAATGTAATAGATGTATATTTTTTAAACTAAAAATATTAGTTTTGTAAGGAATAAAGTATGATTAGAATGTTTATAAATTTTCTCCTGATAATATTATATAAGTACATTGCTTATGTTAAGAGTTATATTAACAAGACTTTGAGTGCCATTTGTTTACCTTATCGTATGATGTATTTTAGTCTGTTATCCACATATTATTAAAATATGCAATTATAGCATAAGAAATATCTATACTAAAACCTTCTCTGAAAAATTTTCTAATTAACAGTGCAAATTCCATTGAAATATATTCAGTATACTAGATTAAAAATAAATCTTATAATACGTAGATATCACATTCTTGGTTGATAACAGCATTTTATTTATCGCGAAAAATATGAAGCAACTAATAAATCATTTTTAAATAAATAAATAAATAAAATTGTTAAAAAGTTAAAAATTTTAGACCCCCCAATTGAATTGTTAAATTGTATTAATCAACCTATCAAGCTGAGCACAACCAATAAAACAGAAGCACAAAATGCACAATCACGTGATCAAAAAGACATTTTTATTTCATCGAAAACAAAACCATGTTGTTGCCAACAACACACAAAAAAAAAAAAAAAAAAAAAAAAAAAAAAAATAACAATCTACTTTCAACATAAGGTTGGTTGTCATATTTTAAATGCTAATAGGGCTTAATTAGATGAAATAGCTCACGTGATTCTTTTCCGGAATAGTTTAGATTTTATTTGAGTGACCACAGGTATTTATTTATTTATTTATGCCTAAGTGGGACAAGATCACCAGATCGCTAGGATCCGGTGTAGACCCTATTTGTCCCACCCGGAATGTTCCCCGGCATGTGGGGATTCATTACAATAAATTCAACAAAAAAAAAAAAAAAAATACATAATATACAGGCTGTATACAACATCCACACAGTGGTATGCGCGCCGGAGACCTGCTCCATCGCGACAAGTGGCGCTACGACTGCCAAAAGCTCAACAAAGGCTCTAACGCGACAGCGGGCAGTCTTAGGAGAGAACGGTTAAGTGGTAAGATTGGCCAGGTCCATAAGGAAGTGATAAATTTGTGCCAATTGACGGAGTAGTTTTGGGCGGGTTAAGATATTTGTGAGCCAGGTATCTGGGCGGGAATAAGGGTTCTTAAGGTGCCAGGCCTCTGTGAGTGTGCAGAAGAAATAGTAGTGGTCTGGAGACCCTATGGCCCCACACTCACAGAGGTCCGTATCTGAGCGTTTAAAATAATTTAGGTATGTTCTGAATGGACCATGGCCGGAGAGGAATGCTTTCTGTTACGAAAATCATGTTTTGGAACGATAAAGGTATATACTGATGAACCATGTTTGAGAGGAACCTGGACAGAACTGCGCATGGGCGAAAAGAGCGAGTCCATGTCAAAAATGGGGAAGTTAGTACCATCTCGAGATGAGTTTATTTATTAAACATCCTAGATATGTCAAATTTTTTTGGCGAATACCTTTTTGTTTCTCTAATTCAATTATCTGTTTCTAAACATTACATTGTAATTCAGTTACACTAAAATAAGTTTAAAACAAGTTGGAAATTGCACGTAAAGCGTAGCAAATGAGGTGCGTTCTTTGATAACGAAGTTTTAAAATATTCAGATCTTGCTGATATAGTAGAGCGTACTTTGGATACAGTATAGTGGTCGAAATCTTTGTGTTCCTGTAAATATGCAGGGAGTAATTTTTATTATACTTCATTAACGTACATCTTATTCATAAAATGTGAAGTAGTTTTATATAATTAAAACACCCCCCAAACAATGTTTGCCCGTATAACATTATTTAGTGGAATACATTTGTGTGGCCCTGTAATTTAATAATAAATATTCTTTGCATCACAGATTGTACAAAATGTATTTTTTAGTACATATTTCATAGATTCATGTCAATTCTGTTATATTCAAATGAGTGTAACACCATTAAAATACATTTGAAACTTTTTTCCCCATTGACCGTAATGTAACGGAATACTTTTGATTGTCTCTGTAATTGATCAATGCATCCGATTTTCATAACATTTGAAATGACTCGCCAAAATTATGTAATAAATATACATTTTAAATTTCAAACGATTAAAATGCATTTGAAACTATTTTCCCCATTGACCGTAATGTAACGGAATCCTTTTGATTGTCCCTGTAATTGATCTATCCATACGATTTTCATAAAATTTGAAATGACTCGACAAAATTATGTAATAAATATACGTTTTAAATTTCAAACGATTAAAATGCATTTGAAACTTTTTTCCCCATTGACCGTAATGTAACGGAATTCTTTTGATTGTCCCTGTAATTGATCTATCCATACGATTTTCATAAAATTTGAAATGACTCGACAAAATTATGTAATAAATATACGTTTTAAATTTCAAACGATTAAAATGCATTTGAAACTTTTTTCCCCATTGACCGTAATGTAACGGAATTCTTTTGATTGTCCCTGTAATTGATCTATCCATCCGATTTTCACAAAATTTGAAATGACTCGACAAAATTATGTAATAATTATGTATTTTAAATTTCAAACAATTAGGTTGGGTAGTTTTTGCGTTGTTATATGCGGACGGACAGACAGACAGACAGACGGACAGACAGACGGACAGACAGACAGACGGACGGACTGAGCGACAACAATAGGTGCTACGTATTTACATAATTACGAACGCACCTAAAAAAGACAAATATAATAAAAAAGATGATTTAAAGGTATGGTTATAACTTTTTCCCTCGCAATATAGTGTAACTTAATCTTTTTAGAATTAACGCCTGAATGGTGTGATTTTAAAACTTGCCAGATTAGAATTTTTTAAAATTATTTCGCTACATTATTGTGTACATTATTTATTTATATTATTTGCATACATTGGATATGAAAATGAGAAATGACGCAGATATCATATACGCGCAAGGTTTGGTAAAAAAAAATTTCTAACGTCAATTTGGCGAAAACCTCATTTTCGAATGCTGGTTAAATATACATTTTAAAATTATTTTTTATTATTAAAAAAATTAACAATAAATAAAACAATTTTTAAATATAATAAATTTTAAAAACAAATAACAATAGAGCAAAAAACATTTTATATGATTAAAAAAAATTAAAGTAAATAAACAATTTATCAAAAAATAAACACTATCAGGGTTGCCATATTAGGCAAAATAACGCCATTCTGGCGCCAAGTAAATCCCAGTGAGTATATGACACACAAGTGCCCTGAATATTTAAGTTGTTAGAATTGGCGAATTTCTTGCATAGCCGCCAAGACAGATGCCAAGCAGTCGTTAAAACTGCATTTTAGCCATAAATATAAATGTAAAAAAAAAGACATGTTTTTATTAAAATTCACAAAAATGTAGGAGAAATATATATATTTTGGAAAGGTTATTCCGAGAACTACTAATAGATCCACAATCTATTTATTTTAAAATAAAATTTCACTCGGAACAAAAAATAGAAAACAATATTTAATATCATTTCTCGGCCTGATAGGCTATTACCCCCAAAGTCTGAATGGAATCGGCTTGGCATTCTACCAAGTGAAGACCTTACAAAGCTGGTACATCAGTAGTATGTGCATTTACCTATTTTGAACCATAAAAATGATGCAATTTCGATAATATCTACTCCATGCATAATCTTCTGAACGCGCGCGCGCAAAAATTGTGTCAGCTGAACACGGCCTCTATTGTACTTTTTTAATGTTTTAAATATTCTTATGGAAAAAAGGTATAAGTTTTAGCGCTAAATAAATTACTGGTGCTGAAGAAGTTAATTTACTTCTTTTTTTTACCTTTTAAAGTAGTAATAGGCGTCCGCATTATATTCCGAAAGCTGGGTGTTAAAATAACATCCTTTTGAACGCTTTAGTCAACATTGTGGCAATTTCGCGACAGAATAGTTTATAAAATTTATTCAAACAAAATGTTTCAAGCCGTGAAAAATTTTAAAAAGGCTGATTTGAAGTTCGTAGCAGAAGAGATTGGGGAAACTATTCCTCAAGATTATACCATCGGAACTCTAAAACAAATCATTTTAAATAGTGAAGAATATAAAAAAGATCCAGCTTTTGTACAAGAAATTTTATCTAACGCTGTTGCTGAGAGAAAAGAAAACGAAGCTAAGAATTTAGAAAAAGAGAAGTCGGATAAAGAGTTAAAGGAAAAGTTAGAACAAGAAATAGAGCTAAGATAGGTGGAATTAAATCATCAATTGTGGAACTAGCAAAAATACAATCACAGGACAAATGCAAGGTGAGCCAGTGGCGGATCCAAGGGGGGGGGGGGTCATGACCCCCCCCCCCCCCCTGGAGCTCTTCAAAGAGTGATGCACAGTGTAAGTAAAAAGTGCTAAAACAAGAACGCAAAATAACGTCTAATCGAAAGAATTTGCGCTTTTTTCGAAACTAATCAAGAAAATCATCTACATTTACTTAGTTAATATTATAAAATTTAGCAAAGCTTATTCTTACTTATTATATGTATTATATATGTATGTTTAATGTATATTATATACAGGGTGTCCGAAAAGTCTGGAAACAGTCGAATAACTCAAGAAATACATAAGAGATTGAAAAAGAAAAATATATGTGTTAAATATTTTTAAATAAGCTACTCAGTGATACCAAATTTGACCTTCGCAACCGACCCCCTGTGGGTCAGAGGGAGTCCAACTTCGAAATCTTAAATAGTAACCCCCATTTTTTATTGCAGATTCGGATTCTACAGACAAAAATACGCAACTTTTGTATTTGATGTTTATTTTGAATCCTCAATTATCATGGTGTAATTGAGCATATTAAATCGATACATATTTCGGTTTTCCCAACCAGGTTTTGTCTATTGGCCAAAATTTTTACGTCAAATTCCTCGTCTTTTGCAGGAATAGTGGTTTCTTGAAAATCACCTGCAGCAATTATTTCGATAATGCTACACTGTTAAAAATTTGACCCATTTGCTGCAGCGTCACTCCACAGCTATTATAGAATATCTCTTTTGTGACCAATGAGAATGCTCCATATAACACAGTAAAGTAATCGTTTTCTATAAAAGCGGTGGAGTGACGATGCAGCAAAAGGGTTAATTTTTTTACAGTGTACTTTACTGTGTTATGGAACATTCTCATTGGTCATGAAAGAGATATTCTATAAAAGCTGTGGAGTGACGCTACAGCAAATGGATCAAATTTTTAACTGTGTAGCACTACCGAAATAATCGGCACGGGTGATTTTCAGGAAACGCTATTACTGCAAAAGACGAGGAATTTGGTGTCATAAATTCTCCCCAATTAGTTTCGATTAGGGAAAATCCCGTTGGAAAAGCCGAAATATGTATCGATTTAATATGCTCAATTACACCGTGATAAACGAGGATTCGAAATAAACATCAAATACAAAAGTTACGTATTTTTGTTCGTAGAATCCGAATCTGCAATAAAAAATGGGGGTTATAATTTAAGATTTCAAAGTTGGACCCCCTCTGACCCCCAGGGGGTCGGTTACGAAGGTCAAATTTGGTATCACTGAGTAGCTTATTTAAAAATATTTAACACGTATATTTACGTTTTTCAATCTCATATGTATTTTTCGAGTTATTCGACCGTTTCCAGACTTTTCGGACACCCTGTATATACAAGTTATATATCAAGCATACAATTAAACAAGAGTCTTTTCCTTGTATATTTTATTTTTTATATCACTAAAGAGACTGAAAAAAAATTATGAATCATCGTTACAAAAAAATTTCAAATTCCTTCACCCACTAGTTAAAGTTCTGAACACAAATAAAAAAAATAAATAAAACAACTATACCATGGAAAAAATATATTGCTCAATATTTTTAAAATAACAATTTAATCAATCAAATCACAAGCTTTGCAAATGATGAAATTATTCAATATGGTAATGCAACAATCTTTATCTTTTACAGATTGACTTATTTAAAACAATCCATAACTTCCACTGACATATTTATAACATTTATAAGTGAGAAACTCTTGTGTGTTAATTTATTGAATATATACAATGTACAAAAAATGAAATTTTATTTAAATAGAATGCCCATTTTCAATAAAACCTACTACAATTTCAAGAAACTTGAAAAAAATTCCATTTTTCTGCCATAACAAGTACTCTCCTTATTACACAACACACGTTTTTCCCCCGATCCATATAGCAAAGCCTGCGAAAACGAAACCTCTGTATAACACAATCCTCTCTTAAAAAGAGCCCCATCAGTGGCCGAGAGGTTCAGGCCCTCGAAACTGGTAGACAGGAGGTGCTGGTAGAGGTCTGCACGAGCCAGATTCGGGCCGATTACCATTAAAGGCATTCGGCCTGGGTCAGGCTCGGGCCTTTTTCTCAAGACTCTGGCCGGGCCGGGACGGGCCTAGTCACTTATATTTTCGGGCCGGGCTGGGGCCTTACTCTTCTGGAGTATCGGGGCAGGCCTAACTTATTTTTTCCGTATGAAGCCGGGACTGATTTCATTCTTCTTTGTCCTAACGGACCAAAATAATCAGTTCGGTTTGAATCATCCCGTATGAAAATTCATTTCTCGACGTGACAAGTCTGTCTAGATGCTGGGTTCGAAGCCAATCGTACCCGTCGGCCTGATCGTTCGGAAATTTCCGTGATTTCTTCGAATCGTGGATTTTCATTTGTAAATACGGATTAGGTTAACTTAGAAAGCCCCCACGGACGGCACTCTTCCCTATAAGGAAAGGGCATGTTTACAAACAAACACTTCTGTCAACCAATCTATCGCTACATTTTTGTCATAGCGATCATTGTAGGAATCATCTTGACGACGTAGCTCAATCATAGCAAGCAGACAACCATAATGAAATTTGTAGACCAATCAGAATGCCTGAATTCATATGTAGAGTGGGTGCTATAACGAAGCACGGGCGAAAACAGCTTGCCCACACTAATAAGAGCCCACAGTGACGTCAGCTGCCCTTTCCTTATAATGGCCTCTTGTTAATAACTGGTCGCCATAAACACAAACAGACCTGTCTTAAAAAGAAATCTCCAAGGTCCTGGAGAAATTAATGCTGTACATTTATATAGCTAATAGTACACCTGCTATAGAGTGTCAGCTTTATTCTCGATTAGAAAATTTTGATTTCGATTTAAAAATTTCTGCGTTTAATCTCAGAATTAGGAACATTATTTTCAATTAAATTTAAAAATAATGGTAAAATTGTACCTATCCTGAGTTTTGTACTGCACAATAATATAGGACATGGTATATTTTAAAATATAGTTATCATTATTCTTTTTCACTCCTTTGTAAACTTCAGAAAAGTACAAATAAAATGAAAACTTTAAAATAGATTTTGAGACGCTTTCGACTGGAAAAATGCAAATGAAACAGTGTAAAAGACTAACTAAAACTAAATAATGAAAAGAGATTTCGAATTCGTTGTCGTTACTTCTATCCACAGCCGTTTTAGCTAATGACAAAAAAGGGACCAGGATATAATGCCCAAGGCTCTGCAATGAATAAGAGACTTAAAATAGCTGGTCAGGAAAAAACTTCTCAGAAAAGATGCTACACAAAAAACATTGCTCAATATTGTCCAGCAGAGCAGGTTCGTCAATCGTCTTACTAGGGGGTAATCTTGTAACTTGCATATGAAATAATCGCCTGCCCTGGTCCTATCTCAGGGAAACAAGATAACTGCCATCTTTCTTGCAAACATTCCATAGCTGTGATTTTCCTTTTTTAGTTTAGATAAATAATGTCATTCATGAGCTCAAATATTTTAAAATCAATACATCTTACATTATTGAATTTATAAATAAAAATACTCCTGAAAATGGAATTTGTATGTAACTGCATTTTATCTTAATCTTATTTTTTTAGTCCCGAAAAAGGTATACAATGCAATTATAACAGGCTTGCCTAAAACGAAATTTCCTCCCGTTAATTAAAATTCCCTATTACCAAGTTTTTGTTGTAGTTTAAAATTATTTTTCCAATATAATTTCTTAAATCAGACGATAAAACCACTTTTGCAGTTCCAACTGCTGCAATATATTATAATATTTTAGTTACAGTTTTAATTAAAAATATATATCTAAAAATCAAATTATCACCAGGGGCTTCGCTAAGTTGTTACACTTGGCAAATTTAATGAAAATTTTAATAAAAATTGTAGTACATTTTCTATTTTTGATAGAATTTCCAAAAATTACAACTCTAATTGGAAATATTATTAAACTTTTTACAAATAAGAACTGTATTACATTTTCTAAGTGTGGTAACTTGGCAAAATTATAAAACGAGTTGGCAAATATGAAAATTTCACTTGGCAATTTAAGGTCTTCTCCCCCACCAATAAAAAGTCTTAGCGATGGCCCTGATTATCACTGTATATATGCTATTCTGGATGTCTTAGACATTAATGTAAATAATTATTTTGCCAAAGCACCTTTTTAATTCAAAATTCAGGATATAAAGAGTTAAATTCTTTAAAGGAGATCAAGGAGCTTCCCTCTCATTTTAAATGTAAGATTTTTTTCAGCAAACTACAAAGTTGAATATACTTCACTAAATGGCCAAAGGTGACCGATCATTTGTGAATTTAGACGCTTTGTTATATATCTAGAAAAATTAGAGGAATTATTCAGAAAATCCAGGTGTGTAAACAGAATAATACAAGTCGTATATTTCTACAAAGATTTTTCCGCGAAATTTCATAGAGGCGCATCAACAAATTAAAAAAGAACAAATTTCTTTTGGATAATCCTGTCAAAACTACTCTAGGAAAAGCGTTCAAACAGCAGATTATGATTAAATTGCTTACTGTAATATACTGCGATCATTTTTATGATTATAGAATGTATACTTGTAGAGATATCAAGGTTTTTATAAAAAGAGTCCCGAATGTTGCCAAGTTTTTTGCTTATAATTTGCAGAGGTCTTAATTTTAAAAATGTTCCTTTCAGAACATATAACAAACAACATAGTATATGATATCTTGTAATCAAAATTAAAATATAATAAAAATTGCATGAAAAATGAGCAGGTTTACTAAACAATGTTCGCAATCTAAATATAATTTGCATAATATGTTAGCTAAATGTATAGAGTAACTTTCGTGAAAGTCCCAAAAGCGTAGCTTGAAATTTCTGACAATTATCGTCGATAGCATAAGCTCAAAATCTTTTATTCCGAAAAGTTAAATCAATTATTCCGATAAACCGTCAAAAACTGGCTTAAACCGTCAAAAACAACTAATGCACTTTGAAAAATTTTAAGAACAAGAAGGAAACATTGAATAAGTCTTAAAGATTTAAGTATTTTTTTATTTAAAATTAATAATTACAAAATATTAAATAACTTTAGTTGCAATAAAACATTTTTGTTGACATGACATCGCGGTGCTTACGGAGTGCCAACACAATGTGGGTCCATTGCGCGTAACCTCCAACTAAATATAAGAAAATGAACATAAAAAGATGAATTTCGAAGCAAAGCACGGTCAAAAGGTATAATTTAGAGTCTCTGGTGGAAATCCGAAGATTATTCCAGAGCTGGAAGCACGAGGTTAAATATAACCTCCAAAAGAAGGGGCGCATGTGGCATCCAAACGAGTTTGGTTGCCCCATACTTCGATGTCATTTCACTGACTGGCGTCGGCAAAAAACGGAGAGTGAAAAGGCAGTATGGTACCAAGAAGCACAGAAAAGTACATAGCATAAGGTATCCCAGCCCACGACTAACTCTAAGAACCAAAAAAAGGGGGCCACATAGCTCACTAATTTTGGTGACAATCACCTGAAACCCGTTCACCTTCGAAGTTTCCCATCGGCTAACATAGCGGCACAGGTCCCGCGTCTTACTGGCATATGTTATCGGCCACCTGGACCGCACTACCAAACGAAGTTCCTGTACACACTACGCTCGCGCAGGTCCACAACTCCAGTAAACAAGTTTTTCGGTTCATGCCTGGTCTAAAAGGGGGGTAAAATTTAGAAAAATTTTAAAAACTGAAAACTGAAAAAGCTTAAACTGTGACAAGAAATTTGGCGACCATTGCCGGCGGCGAGTTCATCACACACCAGCGGTCGAGGGTAGAATGAGCCAAAAAGGGGAAGAAAAGGTCTTAAATAGCCGAGGTACAGTGAGCAAGCACCTCATTGGCCAAAAGGAATATGAGGAAGGCGTGCCTATCCTCAAAGTTGGAAGTGACTTCGTAAACAACTGAAATTTTGATACATTTTTGTTTTTTAGAATGTTCAAACAGAAGAAAATGATTTTGTACAGTTAATAATCTGGATCAATTTTACCTCGCAGGATCCTATAGTACATAACCAGTTTAGCACATTTATATACACTCAAACGATTTTTGAGTTTAGAGTGTATAAAGCCTAAGTAAGAAAATATTCTCTCAATTGATGCTGAGCTAGCAAGGCTTGATAGAAGAAGCCACGGAGTAACTCCGTGGCAGAAGCATTGTTAGTCAAGCAAGTTTGGAGGCAGGCCAAATTTTCGGATTTATAACAGACATTTTTTTTTTTTTTTTTTTTAATTATTTGGAAAATAGTTGTTCTCGGTAGAGAATTGGGAAATCTGAAGTATATCTGAATCTTCTTATAGGTTGAATTCCGCAACTTATTTTATTTTATTCGTTTCCTGATGATTGGTCCTAATTTAATGTCCAAAAATGGGATACCTCTGTTTTTTATTTTATTACTTACCCATCATACGTTGTATAGGGTAAGTCTTGCAATCGTTTTGAAAATCGAAAAAAAAATTTTTTTGACGGATTTACACGTTTTAGATAGTGGAGATTTCGAAAAATATATTTTTAGAAAAAAACTTTTGCCGTCCGTCTGTCTGTCTGTCTGTCTGTAAACGCTCTATCTCCCGAACAAATTGAGATAGAGACTTGAAATTTTGTATATAGTTAGTATGTAGGCATGGGACGAAGCCTATTTAATATCAGTAACCTCGATTATCCGAAACTATTTTTTTTCGGACTCTCGAAAAATTCGTTCTGATGTACATAAAAATTTTCGAATTTTTTTGTTCTAAGGAATGGACATAAAAGGCAATAAAATGACACACATTTTGCATATAGAACGAAGTCGATCGGATTATTAGTTGCCGAGATATTTGTAATCCTGTTTTCCACATTCTTCGATTTTTCATGACCCTGTATTTCATTCAAATTTCAATTCAGAGGTATATTTTAATTGGAAATGAGAAGCTTAATACGACGCAGTTAATTGTTAGTTAATAGAACTATTATTTTTGGAGTTATAAGGATGTTTCTTTTAGGCAGTTCGGTACTACTTGAGTAGTTTGGCGTTTTATATAATTTGTCGAAATTGGTACATCAGCAGTTCTTTAATATAGCATTACTATGTATATTAACAATATTTAAATTTTGTTTAGGAATTGCAATGCATTGTATAAATAGTTTTCACATGTTTTATTTTCATATACATATCCATGATGGGTAAGTATTACAGTGGCTCCCAACGACTAGTTTTGATTTGTGATGGGTCCAAGTTTAATGTCCAAAAATGGAAGACTTCTGTTGCCGCAATGACAAAAAAGCAATAAAAACTTAAAAAAAAAATTAATAATTAAAAAATAAATTGTGATATAGATTACAAACAAAATTCATTAAAAAGTGCATTCTTTTGTTCAAAATCGTGTAAAAATTTTAAATGTGCGATGTTTAGAAGTTTAAAAATTAGCAGCTCCGAAAATGGTAAAACTGAAATTTTATTTAAAATTTGTTTGTGATGGGTCCAGGAATATTAATGTTTAATTCATGTTGTACGTAATTGGAGGCATTCAAAAGTCAGTCTGATTAATTCCATCCAATAAAAATGTACATTTTAAACAGTTAAAGTTGTCTATCTATAAATTATTTTTTTTTTATCATTGGTCTAGGAATATTAATGTTTAATGCACGGCATACATAATATGTGACTCGTTATGATCATCCTAAAACTGTTTATTATTATTATTACTAAATATAAATAAATATACAATTTATTTATAAGTCTTTAAAATTTTAGTGTTTGAAAATATTTTCCAAATAGTCGTAATTTGTTAAATTAGAATTTTGTTATTATTTTTGTTTATTTCCGGAAATGATAATATACAATACAGCAATAGTGAATTTTTAATATTACATATAATTTTGTATATGTGTAACAGATATTTAGTGTGAAAATTTACAGATCAGTGTAGTATTTGAGGTTTCTGACAAGGTTTTTGACATGACGGTTTAAACCGGATAAAACCGCACACTTCAAAAACTTGCGAACCCTGTATTGTGTACAATATTGTTTGTCATAATTTCTAAAAAGAGCATATTTCTATGTTAAGGACTCTGCAAATTATAAGCAAAAAATTTGGAAAATTTTGGGTCTGTTTTTATAAAATCTTAATTTCTCTACGAGTAAACATGCTATCCTCATAAAAAAGTAAGCAGATTTTATTAAAATAAGACACGTAATTATAATCTGCAGTTTGGACGCTTTTGCTATAGTAGATTTGACAGGGTTATACAAAAGATCTTCGTTCTTTTACAATTTGTCGAAAATCCCCTTATGAGATTTCGAGAAAAAATCTTCACGGAAATATTGTTTCATAATCTATTCTTGACGCAGGATTTTTCTTTATCGTTTTTACAGTGTAGCGATGACTGATTTCGAAACAAATACATACATTTTATGAAAAACATTCTGACGAGCATGTAAAATTTCTTTTCTGATTGCATGCTTAATTAAGTTTTTTGATTCTATTTATGCACTAGGAATTTCAGAATAATTCCTCATATATTTTTTCTAAACAGTTAACAAAATGTCTAAAACCGCATGTGATCGTATAGTGTATATTCCTCTTCAATTTTCCAGCACACACACATACACACACACACAGACTTTCTCATTATATAGTGAAAGTTACATACATTACGTATGAGTAAGGATAATAGGTATTACAGTGGCGCAGCCAGAATTCGGCTCTGGGGGGGGGGATAGAGTTGCTTCAGGGGTGATTCTGGTAGAAATTTTTTTTTGGAAATTGGCGGGGGGGGGGGGAGGATTCCGCGAGTTCCCCCCCCCTTAAGAGGGTTTATCCGCGATCTTCAGACAAAATGGGCGTTTTCCCGCGACCTTCAGACGAAATCAGCTATTTATTTGCGGTATTTTAGCAAAATCGGCGATTTATTGTGATCTTTCGTCAAAATCGGCGGTTTTCCGCGATTTTTTGACGAAATCGGCGTTTTCCGCGACCTCTAGACGAAATCAGCGATTTATCTGCGATATTTTAGCAAAATCGGCGATTTATTGCAATCTTTTGACGAAATCGGTGTTTTTCAGTGTGTTTTTTATATGAAATCGGCGTTTTTTTCGACGATCTTTAGACAAAATTTGCAATTTTACGCGATCTTTTCTTGAAAACGGCGTTTTATCCCCGCAGTCTTTCGACGAAATCGGAAATTTTTCCGTTATCTTTTGCTGAAAGCGGCCTTTTTTTCAATGATCTTTTGACAAAATATTTTTAAGCAATCTTTTATTGAAAACGGCGGTTTCCCCCCGATTTTTTAACGAAATCGTCATTATATCAGA
Organism: Maratus speculifer; assembly: GCA_964019185.1. Lineage (NCBI taxonomy): Eukaryota > Metazoa > Arthropoda > Arachnida > Araneae > Salticidae > Maratus > Maratus speculifer. The sequence continues at coordinate 69,377,915 of OZ025291.1, forward strand.
AATTTTTAGACGAAATCTACGTTTTCCCCGCGGTCTTCAGACGAAATCAGCGTTTTATCTGCGATATTTGGTGAAATTGCCGTTTTCTCCGCGATCCGCACAGGAAATTCGCGTTTTTCGGCGATCTTTTGACAAAGTTCGTTGACAAAAACATTGACGAAATTGTCGTTTTTTCACAAAATATTAACGAAATGTGTGTTTTTTGGGCGATCCTTTCATGAAATTTGCATTTTTCCGCGATTGTTTTAAACCGTACAAGTTGGCAACTGTGAGAATCGTCTTCTGAAAGATCTTATCAAAGAATGAAGAACATTTCTCAGTTACATAGTTTTTTAATCATGATATCTACTTGCCTGAATCTAGGAAAAAGAGTTAACGGAAAAACCCGGCAAACTACAAAAGCGAAAAAAAATGACACGGAAAAAAAGTTACGGGAAAAAAGGGACAAGATAAAAATGTTACCGGAAAAAAAGTGACAAAGAATTGATTTTGGGGATTTATTGACTAAGTATGAAAGGGGGGGAGGTCGGCTTTTAATTTAAGTAAGTGTTTTTTTCATGCTGAATTAACCGCTTTGATTCAATTTTTGGATATACGTTCATACTGAAAAGATGCTTGCCTGATTAGTTTTGGGAATGGACGATTACCCCCTCCCCTCCGCCCTAAATAAGATAAATGGTTTTTAAGCAGAATTATCCAACGTGTTATTTCAAACAACTTTGGATATAGGTTCTTTCTGACGAGGCTTATATATAGTATTGTGGTGTCGCGTCCTGAGTTTCTCTTTACTAAGTTGGTTTATTTGTTAAGTTTATCAATAACACAATTTTAATTCCTCAAGTTCTTTATTAGAACCATAGACCAATTATTAAAAAAATAAATAAAACGACATTACAACTACATTACAACTACATAGGAGCCTCACTCCAATATTACATTTCGCTTAGCACGTCCAAGCCATCTTACATCAATGTATTTTCTTATACATTACCAGCACATGTCTCTCTTCCAACTACTTTCCTTCCCTCTCGATGCGCAATAATCCCATAGTCCCCTTCAGCTCATTGCCACTAGACCAGTGCAATTATTTTCTAGGCATATCCCTGGAGGTCAATAGAACCTGTTCTTAACAGCTTTTAAATGAAGATACTTTCAACTATGCATACTTTTTCAGAATAAGACTTCGCTATCTATCTTCTGCCACGATTAAAGTTGTCAGTACGTCATCACAGTATATAATGCCTGAATAATTTTGGGAGTTTAATGGTTAAGTATAGAGGGTGCATGGGGGATAACCTCTCTTAAATTAAATAAATAGCTTTTTACGCAGAATTATCCGATTTGCTTCAAATTTTGAATGTTGGTTCCAGTGTTGCCAGATGGGCTACTTTTTAAAAAATTATATACTTGATTGACACTACTTTTTTGAAATGGTAAAATAACCCTTATTTAATGACATATTAATTGAGACCAAAAGAAAGGGAATTTTACCGTTTCAAAAAGTGGTGCCAATCAAGAAATCTCAATTTAAAAAAAGTAGCCCACTGGTAACACTGGTTGGTTCATTAAGATAAAGGGTATCCCTGATTAGTTATGGGGTTCTTTTGCTAATTAAAAAGGGGGGGGCACGATTATTCCCCCCCTTAAATTAGATAAATTATTTTATATGCACAATTATCCGATGTATTTCAAATTTTGGCTATAGGTTCTTTCTCATAAAGTGAATCCCTGAATAGTTTTACGTGTTTGTTTATATATCCTCAATAGCTGTTTGCATTTAAAATTGTGATTTATGTTGCTGCATAGCAGTTTCAGTATTCTATAAATAAAATAACAAAGAAAAAAATATCCTGTTTTTCTTAAAATCGTTTTTTTCCTTTTAATTTAAATCTGTTTTTATTTTTTTTTAAGAGTTCAAACCTGAAGATCTATCAAGAACTAACAATTAACTTTCTAATTACTAACATAAGCTAGTAATAAAAAGAACTATTTTTGTTACTACAAATTAATGAATTCACTAGTTCATTCGTTCGTGACATACAATATAGTTTGTACATTAAAGTTTTCTAATATATATTTTTTTATGTTTTATATTATATTTTGTGATGCGTAATATAGGACATTAATTAGTAAAAATCCAGTTTTAAATGATAAATATTTGGCATAAATTAAAATGACAATTACAACAAATGATTTAGTATATTATTTTTTTCACAAATAAAAAAAATAAATAAATAAACCAGTTTTAAATGCAAAATGAATGGAAATTAATCATTATAAGAAAAAAGGTAAAATGTGTTATAATGTTTTCTGACATAATAGTTTTCAATCATTAAATTAAAAAATAAAGAAAAATTGTTTTTATTTGTTATTTGCGTTCAATTGCATTCAACTCGCTTTTTTGTGTTACTTGAATATTTTTGCGTCAAACCCTTGCCGGGAAATCCCCTGATCGACAAATTTCCTAAGAGGCTAGCCGCCCGCGATATCTACCAGACATCCCCCTCCGTCGAATGGGGAAAGCAAGCTTCTTTCCCCGAAAGAGTTTCCTGAAGGGACTGCTGCATCCCTCCCTATTTTAACTACATTCATTAGCTTATACGCCTTACCATAAGGAAACTACATCCAAAATTTGAAGCAAATCGGATAATTCTGCGTAAAAAGCCATTTATGTAATTTAAGTGGGGTTATCCCCAGTTCCCCCCTCTATAATTAGCCATTAAGCCCTTAAAACTATTTAGAAATCCACTTTATGAGAAAAAATCTATATAAAAAATTTGAAATACATCGGATAATTATGCATAAAAAACAATTTATCTAATTTAAGGGGGGGGGATAATCGTCCGTTTTCCTATTTATAATAAGCTAAAGAACCTCATAACTAATCTGGAATACGCTTGATCATAAAAAAGCTACATCCAAAATTTGAAGCAAATCGGATAATTCTGCATAAAAGCTATTTATTTAATTTAAGGGAAGTTATCCTCGTTTTTGCCTTTAAACCCTTAAAACTATTCAGGGATTCACCTTATCAGAAAGAACCTATATTTAAAATTTGAAATACATCGGCTAAAACAACGATTTGCATAAAACCGATTTATCTAATTTGAGGGGGAAATAATTGCTTGCCCCCCTTTTATAATAAGGAAAATAACCCCGTAACTAATCAGAGATACGTTTTATCATAATGAACCTATGTCCAAAATTCGAAGCAAATCGGATAATTCTGCGTGAAAAGCCATTAATTTAATTTAAGAAGGATTATCCCCCGTCCACTCTCCCCTTTATACTTACTCATTAAACTCTTAAAACTATTCAGGGATTCACCTTATCAGAAAGAATCTCTATCTAAAATTTGAAATACATCGGATAATTTTGCATAAAAACCGATCTATCTAATTTGTGGGAGGAGGGAGTTAATTGGCCATCCTCCCTTTATAATAAGCAAAAGAACCCTATAACTAATCAGAGATACGTCTTATCATAATGAACCTATGTCCAAAATTCCAAGTGAATCGGATAAATCTGCGTAAAAAACTATTGATTTAATTTGAGAGGTTACGGATGGGGGGGGGGGGGGTGTTATCATATGTCCAAAAACCGAACCAAAACAGTTAATTCAGCACGAAAAAACCATTTACCTAAATTAAGAGCCTCCCCCTGATCCCTTCTAAATACTTAACCAATGAATCCTCAAAATCAATAATGAATTCCCAAAATCAATAATAATTTCCCTAAATCAATTCTATGTCCCTTTTTTTCCCAGTAACATTTTTTTTCGCTTTTGTAGTCATGTCCCTTTTTTCCAATAACTGTTTTTCAGGTAACTTTTTTTCCGTTTACCCACTTGCCTATTTCGGGCGTTTTTTAAATAAGAATTAATATTAATTAAAAAAATTGTCTGAAAGTAGCCCCTTTAAAGTAGTAGTAAGTAGAAAAATAGTTAGAAATTTGGCTCCCCCTAAATCTCTGCTCCCTGGGCGACCGCCCTCCCTTCCCCCTTTCGCACAGCGCTGTTAATATCTTTCCAGAAACATAAATATAAACGAATTATATACTTTCCAAACATACCTGGATTTCAAGAATGCTTGAAGGAATTCGAAAGATTAAAAAAAATGATCTCTTATATCCATCTTTTTCATAATTTTCTTCTCTGAAGAGGATTTAATATCCTCCATACCGAAACGCACAATAAAAAAAAAAAAACCTTAGCACTACAGCAACTAACAACACAATGTTTGTGGAATTAAGTCTATCCTTCAAAGCATGCGAGCATGTGTTTTTGTGTTTTTCCTGGAATTCGAGAGTCCAGTCCCGTTTCCAAAAAAAGAGCAAGAAACAGATGCAACTAATTAAGACCCCCCCCCCCCTCCAGTGGTGCAGTATTGAAAAACCCAAGACGGCATTGGCAGCGACAGGAAATGACCATTCCTTTTAGCCTTTGGCTGATTTCCAATAGTATAAATAAATGCCGGCCTTTTCCGAAATTGAGTGACTAGTTTTCGATACTGATACTGTTGCTATGTGCTTTCCCTATTTTTCAAAGAAAATACATTACTGCCGCTTAAACGAGTCAAATTTTTAAATAAAATTTGATTCAATAAAACGGCAGATTTCGAAAACAAAACAAAAAAAATTCTAACTTTAGTTTTTTTTATGATTCGGTTCATAAAAGTGGAAATTTTTGTATTTTTGTCATGGCTCTGGGGGGAGGGGGGGGGTTAACCCCCAACCCCCCCCCCCCCCTCGCTGCGCCACTGGGTATTAGATTTTTAAAAACTTATCGCATTTCTATCGATGTCGCGTTTGTGTTTCTATTCTGGAAACTTATACATTGCAACAGCTGCTAATGTGTCAATCGGTACTCGGTGCTGTTGCATCGGATATCCATAAAATGAGCTCACAGCCGTAAATGAAGATGAAAAGGGATCGGATAACAAAAGTGAAACTTGGGTCTGAGATGAAACACACTTTTTTCTTTTCCATGCAAAGGTTAAAATATTCTTGGGCATATCAAGAAGCTTAATCAAGCATGTAATCAGAAAAGAAACTTTACATGCTCGTCAGAATGTTTTTCATAAAATGTACGTATTTGTTTCGAAATCAGAGTCATCGCTACACTGTAAAAACAATAAAGAAAAATCATGCGTCAAGAATAGATTATGAAACACTTTCCAACATTTCAGAATACTGTAACTAAATTTCTTTAATAAGATAAAGAGGATACCTAAATAAACATTTTATAAATGTCTAAAACCTTGAAAAGCAGATTTTAATAATTTTCCCTATAGCCGAGACGTTATTCTAGTTCTTTTGTCCAGTTGTGTATATGATATACAGTGTAACCTCTGAATAACGGTTACCAGTGGGACCGGTGAAAAGTGACCGCTCTTCAGATGTTATTTAGAGGTTTCATTTTTAAAAATATCTCAATTACATAAATTCAAATAGAAATACACAGTCCATTTTAATTAATTTTCATTGTTTTAATACATTAAAAAAAGAGTGATTTACAGTTGCATTTTTTCTGCAAGTATCGTATTTTCCAAAGAAATGATATTATAAGTTCTTTTGCAGATTCAATTTGGACAAGTCATCATCATTATGATTTAATGCAATATTTTGGGTTTCATGAAGGTTCATAAAAATTTTGGTATTTGTGTTAATACCAAAACTGGATATATTTCAAGCGTTCCAACTCCTATGGAAGAGCTGTCCGCAAGATTAAAGGCGGGGTCAAGGCATATGCCATCTAGCGGCAGAGGTGCATAACTAGAGGATTATTAAGTAGATTGCAGTTTCTTTTGTGTGAATGGCAACAAAACTTTTTTGTTTCTATAAAATGTTACTTTAAAATATTGCGTAGAATAAGTTTTAGATTTCAAATGTTGTAAATAAATATAGAATAAATAAGTGTAGTATGACTAAATATTAACATAAAATATACTAAGACGAAATATCATTTAACTATGCGATACAAATATCGCTGATTAAAATATGTTCGATTTTAATTATGTTTTTAATATAATGAAAGATGACTTATTAAATTTAGTAAGTAGTGTGAAAAATTTTGAAATTGTGTCACATTCTACTAAATTCTTGATGAGCTAAATTATACAAAATTGTATACACCGTTATATTCCCTTTGATAATATAATGTTTATCAATATTTAGAAATGTACAGAATTTAATACTAAATAAAATATTCAACTTTAGCACCATTTTTCATTTACCAATAGCAGACGATAAAAATCCGATGTTTTCTTGGTCGTATCGACTTTTATTATTAAACTTGCAAACATTTCATTCTTTTTATTTAAAAACCTATTTCATTATACGTATATTTCCAATAACTTTAATTTTAAATATATGTATTAAATGTTGTGTTGTTAAACAAAGAAATATTGTTAATTTATTTGTTTAAATATTTAACGTTCTAGACAATCATTGTTCTAAAATCGTAGATTAGACTCTCTCTCTCTCTCTTTTTTCTTTTTTAACAGAGAAAGCTATTTCGAGAATTTATATTAAAAATTTGTCGGACGCTCCTCTCAGTCCACAAAACTTTGAAGAATGTCCTAGGTAGTTTTAGCTGCCACCACCGATATTAATGGGTGATATCGGTCACCTGCTGTGAGGATTGGGTAAAATAACACTGACACTGTTAATGAACTGAACTAACAGTTTATTTAAGATATAGATATGTACACAAGAAACAATATTTACAACTATCTACAATTACAACTCGGATATAGATGATCCGGTTCAACATTAAATTAACTACAATAAACGTTGGTTGTGTACCGTTCAACTTATACTTTCTTCCTCACACTCAACGCACGTTAGATACGCTTTATCAGAGATTACTGCAGAATCTCAATACACAAGGGTACTAGGCCTCACTTCTCGGCCTATAACACTATCCACCGGGACGCCTTGTCCCACGCTCAAAATATACACTATCCAACAGGACCACAAATCCTGAGCGACCTATCGGTCTCAACGCCAAGCGAGAACTGTCCAACCTCTCAGTCCAGAGTTGACCTTGTCAGAGATCTTCCTTCCCCCAGCAGGACTCCTTAGAGCTCATCCATTGGTTCAATCCCGCACTCCAACCTTGAGTCATGACATCTCCTGTTTACACATCACTCCAATAGCTAGATGACAGCTGAGGCACGCCCCGCGGTCATCACTTTCATTCAGCAACCAGTGCGTCATCCGCACACCTGCGTCAACATCTGTCATTCGTTATTATAGAAAAGAAAGAAAGGTATTTCGAGCTTCACGGATACACAACCCACAATACATAAAATATTCAGATAAGGAAATGTCATTCCTTTCTAATTCAGGGCAGATGTCTTCTAGGAACCTGACACCCCCCACCTTAGCGGAAAATATGCCTCTTAGGGGCTAATTTTCCCCAAACATATAATAATATTACGGAAGAGTTCAATAGTCTCTTTGCAGATTTCTTCATTCTAAATATTACATAGGCATTTTCAGGTGTCTGAACATTCTCTACTGACATCTCTACTGAACCTTATACTAATACTACTATTGCATAAACAATACACATGCTAATTTACTATTATAAACACAAAACTTAAAAAAAATATTTACACACACACACACAAAAAAATTAGACATGTGATGACATCCTTTAAGGTTGTCTACTATTTTGACATTGATACTGATGGGCTAGTAACTGGTTGTTCTTCCCAGCTCTTCCTCTGTAGGCTCGAAATTGCATCAGCATTCAAATGTTGAACTCCGGGACGATGAGAAATGCTCAGGTTCCAGCGTTGCAAGGCTAGAGTCCACCTAGTGAGTTTGGGCGACCTTGGGGTTGTTTCCGTGAGAAATTTTAATGGATTATGATCGGTAATGACCTCAATTTGAGATCCATAAGTCCACTTTTCAAACTTCCGCAACCGGAAGAGAACACTCCAAGCCTCTTTCTCTATACTCGGCCAAGCACGCTGAGCCCCTGACAATTTCTGACTGGCAAAAGCTATAGGTTTAAACCGACCTTTTTCATCTTTTTGAGTAAGACAACATCCTACTGCAAGGTCGGAAGCATCGGCGTGCAGCTGATATTCCCGGCCTACGATAGGTGTAGCCAAACTCGTCACTTTACACAACTCATCTTTAAGAGTATTAAATGCTTTTTCTGCCCTTTCATCCCATGGTACAGTATTTTTGACATTTCCTTTGGTTAATTCGGTTAAAGGTATAGCTATCTCAGCATAATTTGGAATATAAGATCGGTAGAATCCCATTAATCCCAAAACTGATCTAATTTCCTTTTTAGTCTTTGGTCTCTTTAAGTCCCTTATTGCTCCGATTTTCTCCTCATCAGGTGCATGAGTTCCACCCCCAATAACATGACCTAAAAACTTAGTCAATTTCTCTCCAAATTTACATTTGTCTAGTCTAATCGTAAAATTTCTATTTTTCAACTCTTCAATGACAGCCCTGACATGCTCACAATGCTCTTCCCAGGTATCGGAGAAAATGATGACATCATCAATATATGCTTCTGCATACCTCCGATGACCTTGGAGAACCTCATTCATGTTTTTTTGAAACGTAGCAGCAGCCCCTGATAATCCAAAAGGCATTCTACGCCACTGATAAGTTCCGTTATGCGTCGTAAAAGCTGTCAGAGGTTTACAATCCTCAGCCATTTTAATTTGCCAATAACCCCTCAATAAATCTATTGAAGATAAATATTTAGTCGCCCCTGCGGTATACATAATTTCTTGGGAATCTTTCATCGGGAAGGTGGGAACCTGCGTTACAGAATTTAAAGCTCTGTAATCAACACACATTCTGACAGTTGCATCTTTTTTCGCAACGCAAACAATTGGATGGCTAATTTCAGCATTCGACGGTTCGATTAGATTTAATTCTAATAACTCCTGAATCTGCCTATCCACTTCCTCTTTATAAGCTACCGGCAAGCTATATAACTTTGGTTTTTTCCTTTCTATACCCGGTTTCAGCTCAATACGATGTTCCCCTACTTCCGCTGGTCGTACAGGACCCATAAACACTTCTTTATTTTCCCTCAAAATGGACTTTAAATCTTTGACTTGACTATTAGATAGCCCTTTTATTTCAAACCTCTCAATATCCCGTTCTATCTCTTGATCCCGGTTCAAAATAGGAATTTCCCCAACTTCTCCAAATTCCTCATCACCTTCGAAAACAATATTAACTATATTACATTTAGCGATAAATTCTCTTATCTTATTTTGGTGCACATGCTTCCTACTCCCGTCGGCTAACTCAACAATAAACGAATGCTGGTTTCGTTTTTCTACAATAGTTGCCGGCCCTTGCCACCTAGAATATAACTTATTAGTCGAATCGGGGATTAACAGTATAACTTTATCGCCTACCTCAAACGTTTTTTCTTTTGACCTTAAATTATAATGATACGCCATTCTATTTTGTTGAACCTCAGACGACAATTTTGCCTCATTTGCGGCTCTTTCTAAGCGGTTCTTCAGTTTATCCAAGTACTCATGAATCGGCGTAGTATCTAACTGCGCTCCCTTATTTTCTCCTGCCCATGACGACTTAAGAATCGATAACGGACCCTCCGGCGCTCTACCATATAATAACTGGAAAGGTGCGATTCCCGTCGTAGAATTTGGGACTTCCCTATACGCCCATAATATAAATGGTATTTGTTCATGCCATTTTTTTCCTTCTTCCCTAATCGTATGATGTAGCATACGTTTAAGAGTCTGATTAAATCGTTCCACAAGTCCGTTGGACTGTGGATACTGTGGAGTCGAAAATCTTGGACTAGCACCTAACCTTTTCTCAAATTCTTTCGTTAAGTCGGCAGTAAAATTGGTTCCATTGTCGCAGGCAATTACATTAGGAATTCCTGTTCTCATAAATATTTGAAGTAACGCCTCACACGCGGTTTTAGCAGTTAAACTTTTTAGAGGGATCGCATCCGCCCATCTGGTATGCTGATCAATTAAAGTCAGTATATACCGATGCCCTTGTGAACTTTTAGGATCAATAGGCCCAATTAAATCAACATTAACAACCTGAAATGGAAGTTCCGGCCGCGACACTGGGGAAATAGGAGCTCTATCATTTACTTTAACCCCTCTAGTCAATTGGCACTCTTAACATGATTCACAAAACTGTTTAGTTTCTTTTGCCATTCCCTCCCAATAAAAAGAATACCTTATTCTCTGCGACGTTTTCTTGGCTGCATGATGCCCTCCAAATACCGATGAATGCGCTAATTTTAAGATTTCTTCCCTTCTTACCTTGGGTACTACTAATTGCGCTATAGTTTCGCCTAACAATTTCTCTTTATGATACAATAATCCGTTTACAATATAATAATTCCCTTTTTCCTTTTTAGCTAATTCCCAAGCTTTCTCTAATTCTTTACATTCCAACTGGGATTTCTTAAACATATCTGAGTTACTAACCATAGATTCATTATTTTCCTCCGTTTCAGTTTTTTCTGGATCCTGACTTTGTACATTTTGCGATCTCGCGTCTATTACGTAAACATTACAGCTATCGTTACTTACATCTTCCTTTTCATTCGAGCTATCAATAATAATTTCGGAACTTTTTAATTCTTCGGACTCTATCAATGGCTCCTCAAGATTGACAGCTGACAACTCATTAATCACCTCGGGATGTAAAATTACTTGCTCATTAATATTATCAGTTACTGCGCAAAGTACTTCCTGATGAATAATATTAGTTTGCCCGAATTGCGGAATAGCTAGCGGTAGTTTAACTAACGGTGATTTAACAGCTTCACCAAATAACCCTTGTAAATAAATACTACCCGCTCCCTTTAATTTCTCTTCCGGGACTAAATCTTTATGAACAACACTAATCTCACATCCAGAATCAACCAATCCCTTTGCTTTTTGCCCATTAACACTAACTTCAATTTTCTCAAGTTTATTTAATTTCTCACCAATAACATTAGTTTTCTGCTCGGCCTTTGCCGATATTCTAGCCACAATAGCCCCATTAGGTAACTCTTGATTTTCTTTCACCATAATCTTATGAACACCTGCTTTCTGGTCTCGCCCTTTATTGCCATTATTAGTTCCCTCATTACCCACTTTATTACAAAAGCGTTGGTAATGACCTCTCAAACCACACTTAAAACATTTAGGCCCTGAAGCATCATTCGTCTTCTTAAACTCTGTTTTCCTATCCGGAAAAGAATTACACTCATTACTACCATTTTGCCTCCAACTACCACTAAATTTATTATCCTCCCTCGGTCTCATTTTTTCATTGTTTACGTACTTATCTTTACCTTTAAAGCTTTTATGCGTAACCGCATAAGACTTATGTTTAGCGTCAAAATAATTATCACACTCTTTAGCAATTTTAGGAGCTTCTAACCATTTACCCTGGTGAGTTAAACTAATATATGCTGCAGTATCCTCATCTAGCGTACTCATTAGCTTATCAGTAACTATTAACTGGTTGACCTTTTCATAAGTGTCCGCACCTCTAATTTTACAATAATTTTCCCACGTAGATATTAAACGCGATACAAATAATACATGGGTTTCGTTCGGATTTCTCCTAGCTTTCCGGAAATTTTCTAAACATGCCTTCGGGGTTGGCTCATGTTCCCTTAGGACTAACTCCTTTAATTCCTCATAATTCTCCATTTGTTCCTTAGTGGTATAAATTAACAAATTATCCGCCTTATCTCCTAACATATTTAGTAGAATTTCGGCCTGCTGGTTTTCCGGTACATCTTTAGTTTGGAATGCCCTTTCTAAACTGTTGAAAAATAAATTCCATCCCTCAGTCCCTTCTGGTACTTTGATAGATAGAGTTTTAACACTTTTGATCAATTTTTCGATGTTACTTTCATTACTAGATTCCCTAGATCCATTAGAGTTATTTGCTGAACCTTGAACTCTGAGCCTTTCCATTTCTAATTCATGTCCCATCCTCAATTTCTCCATTTCTAACTTTTCCTGTTTTTCTAACTTTTCGAGTTCTAACTTTTCGCGTTCTAATTTTTCCTGTTTTTCTAACTTTTCGCGTTCTAATTTTTCCTGTTTTTCTAACTTTTCGCGTTCTAATCGTTCTGCAACAATAGTGTCTGATAATTCCTTAATAACCCCCTCGTCATACTCATCACTGTCCATTATCTTTTTCTTAAGCTGAATTCTGGTATCATCTTCCGTGAATTCAACACCCAATTCTTCGGCTATCCCCTGAAGATCAACCTTTTTTAGTTTTAATAAGAAAGCCATACCTTCACCGATTGTTATTACCACCCCACAAGAATAGTTAAACCTACCAAATTAATATTTCCGAAATTTCTAACTTAGTACAGATATTTCTCCACTTATTAAACTAATTAATACCCTTCAGATAATCAATACATTTCATTTCTAATTAACCTACTGAATACTCTAATTTTTCTCAACCATTGATATCACACAATTTACTTCCAATAAAACAAAAAGGTAAAACAATAATTCGATTTGACTGTTATGCAATATAGATTCCAATATATACACTTAGATAACAACATACAATTTATATAATAATACTGATACGTTGAAATTGAATAGAAGTATTGATGTCAATCAAAAAATCCACATAAAGAAAAATTGTACAACATGCATATATAAATTTCTACCATTATCCTCATAAAATATTTCCGAACTCAATACTGGTTCTTACACTTAAAACAAATATACTGAAAATCTTTACTTTTATTTTTACTCACTATGGCTCTCTTTTGAGCCTTTTTTTTTTCACTATGGCTCTCTTTTGAGCCTTTTTTTTTTCACTATGGCTCTCTTTTGAGCATTTTTTTTCCACTATTTCTCTCTTTTGAGCCTTTTTTTTTTCCTCACTAGTATTGGCCAATTAAAATCTTCATTTGCTTAGAATTTTGCTAATGTAACTCTTAAAATTTAAACAGTATTGCTTCATTTAACAATTACTTTAACAATAATTTAGATTTAATGCATTAATTTAGTTCACTAATATCATTATAAATAGCATACCATTATCATCTCAAATTATTATGACCTTTCTTTAAAACAATAGCAATATGGTTACTAATTCTTTACACCTATCTGAACACAATTATTTCATTGCACATAAATTACATAGACAATTTACTTAAATTACTATTAATTATACAACAATACAATTTGGTTCGAGATGTCAGAAGAAATGAATGATCAAAACACCTTACCTTATACTTTCTTTGGTGGGGCACTCTTCTATTCACAGATAGCTCCACGATGTAGCGGTAATATGGCACAACAGTTCAGTTTAGTTCTTTCTAATAAAGATACGCACAACACTTTAGTCCACACTAGACGATATGGCACGATACTTTATCACACACTCGACGATCCGGCACGATACTTTAGCACATACTCGACGATACGGCACAACACTTTACACACATTCGACGCTACGGCACGACACTTTACACACATTCGACGATACGGCACGACACTTTAGCATACAATCAACGATCCGGCACGATGCTTTAGCACATACTCGACGATATGGCACGACCACACAAGAATTCCACTGGATACTCTGGCATTAACAGACTGCAACACGGCTCGCTGGTCACTGGTTTCAGGCGATTCTATCCCGACGCTGCCAACAATTTGTCGGACGCTCCTCTCAGTCCACAAAACTTTGAAGAATGTCCTAGGTAGTTTTAGCTGCCACCACCGATATTAATGGGTGATATCGGTCACCTGCTGTGAGGATTGGGTAAAATAACACTGACACTGTTAATGAACTGAACTAACAGTTTATTTAAGATATAGATATGTACACAAGAAACAATATTTACAACTATCTACAATTACAACTCGGATATAGATGATCCGGTTCAACATTAAATTAACTACAATAAACGTTGGTTGTGTACCGTTCAACTTATACTTTCTTCCTCACACTCAACGCACGTTAGATACGCTTTATCAGAGATTACTGCAGAATCTCAATACACAAGGGTACTAGGCCTCACTTCTCGGCCTATAACACTATCCACCGGGACGCCTTGTCCCACGCTCAAAATATACACTATCCAACAGGACCACAAATCCTGAGCGACCTATCGGTCTCAACGCCAAGCGAGAACTGTCCAACCTCTCAGTCCAGAGTTGACCTTGTCAGAGATCTTCCTTCCCCCAGCAGGACTCCTTAGAGCTCATCCATTGGTTCAATCCCGCACTCCAACCTTGAGTCATGACATCTCCTGTTTACACATCACTCCAATAGCTAGATGACAGCTGAGGCACGCCCCGCGGTCATCACTTTCATTCAGCAACGAGTGCGTCATCCGCACACCTGCGTCAACATCTGTCATTCGTTATTATAGAAAAGAAAGAAAGGTATTTCGAGCTTCACGGATACACAACCCACAATACATAAAATATTCAGATAAGGAAATGTCATTCCTTTCTAATTCAGGGCAGATGTCTTCTAGGAACCTGACAAATTAATATACATTAAAATTTAAATACTCTATGCATATATATTAAAAATGTTTTCCTTTTAACCTGAATAGCTTTCATGAAATTTAGGTCTACAATATTTACAATTTCAAAATTATATGAAGAGAAACAGACAAAACCATTTTAGAGAATACCTGTTAAAACTTTAATCATGAATTTCAAATTTTCACTCAACCATGAATGATGAATTTGTTGTTTACCAGATTTAATTCAAAATATTTTTTGTTACAGCTTGTTTTGATAAAAATATGTGTATTTAAAAAGTAGTCGCAATGTCGTTTTCGTTTCGGGCAAAAAGCAGTGTTTTTGCTGCATCAAGGTACTCTTTTTCCCGAAATTAAAATGATATTGTGAATATATATATATTTGCATATTTTTATCAAAACAAACTGTAACAAAAAATATTTTGAATTAAATCTGGTAAACAACAGATTCATCATTCATGGTTGAGTGAAAATTTGGAAAATATGCGCAAGGGATGCGGAGATAATAAAAATCTGCGCATATATGACGTCAAACCCGCGCATTCATTTGCACCCCTGCCACCAGCTGGCGCAGCTTGTTAACTTACGACAGATTCCAGCATTAAGTTGGAACACTCTAGCAGCTCTGGTTAATACCGGAAATTTTGGGTGATTCTATAATCTCTTCCATTTTTCCTTCCGCATCACTTTCCTTTTCCTTTATCCTATCTTCCATCATTTGAATCAAGATGGCAGTAATTGCCATTGTCCAGACAATACAAACTTACTGGCCTTCGTGTCAGTTATGCCCAGGGATGTCGTTCTCGCTGCCGTTCACCATTGCGCCAAATCACGACAGAGTGATTCATTTGGCCAGTAAACGAACAACCAGACTCACCAAACTACGAGTGCTCAATTTCTGTTCTTTTTTTGTGTGTGATTAGAGTTGAGATTCTTATTCACGTTACTGTATGATCAGTAGCGTAGCTATGTTTTTTGGCGCCCGGGGCCAGCAAGAAATTTTGCGCCCCCACCCCAATATAGATATATAACACTTTCTCTCGATTTGGCGCCCCTAGGCCTCGGCGCCCGGGGCGGACGCCCCCATTGCCCCCCCCCCCTTAGCTACGCCACTGTGTATGATTGATGTTGCTTTTCATCTTCAATCGCACCGTGCCATTTATATCATTATTTATAGAGATACTCACTCGACAGCAATTCAGTTTAACAACAGCTAAAGATACAGCGCCCAATTCCGGCAGATTTTTTTTTTCAAAAGGATTCAGGGAGGGATTTTTATTCAGGGAGGACCTACTTGCTATACCCAAAAATATAAATACATAAAAAAAATTAGTTCAATTCTATGCATAACTTCATACACTTTTTGATGATACAGTAATGAAAATGACACAGACATCGCGATTATAGCGGCCCCTTACGGTGGATTTTTTTCAGATTCAGGGAGGGCCAACTAATCATAGCCAAACACTTACACAAAAAATTCGATTCAATTCTATGCATAATTTCATACTTTTCGGAATTACAATATTGTAAATTACATTATTGCACAAAAATCGCTATTGCAGCGCTCCCTTTCGACGGATTTTTTTCAAATTCAAGAAGAACCAACTAGCCATAGCCAATCACTCACACAAAAGTTTGGTTCAATTCTATACATCATACAATTTTCGATTATTCAATATTGAAAATGGCACAAAAAACGCTATTGCAGCCCCCCCCCCCCTTTTGGCGGAATATTTCAAAATTGAAGGAGGACCTGTTTGTCCCAGCAAAAAACATACACAAAAAATTTGGTTCAATTCTATGCATATCTTCATACACTTTTCGATGGTACAGTGACGATATACAGACACTAGACACACACACGGACAGACATTTTGTAAAAACATGTTTTTTGGAATCTCTGACCCTTAAAACGAGTAAATCCACCGAAAACCGGAAGTTGGAAAAGTTTTCTTTTACAATACTTTCTTTTATTGAAGATAGAAGCAAATAAAAAGTTTGCTAGAAATTATTTCCCATGTGCCATTGTATTAAGATCTCCCCTAACGACGAAGCTCCGATTCTTGTTAAACTGTAAATCAAGGGCGATTCTGTTCCGAATTTTCCAAAAAATTAAGGCAATCATTACCACAGGTTAAAAAAATTGGTCATAAATTCGGATATAAAATGTATTGTGAATGGTCACCGAAAAAATCAACTTCTTCAATCGTTCGAAGAAAAATCACCAGTTTCCTCAAAGGATCGCGAAAAACAGTAAATTTTGTCGAAAGATCGCTAAAATAACAAATTTCGTCATAAAGTCGCTAAAATAACAAATTTCGTCATAAAGTCGCGAAAAAACCGCAAATTTTGCCAAAAGATCGCGAAAAAACGCAAATCTCGTCAAAGAGGTGCGGGAAAGAAAAATGCCGGGAATGAATTTTCTTCCCCCCTTTCAGACAATGTATGATGGTGTTGAAAACTCTGAGGACAAAAGTTACTTATTTTTAAAAGTACTTTCCTTTTATGTTAATAGTAAACACTTGATAAGTTTGAGTGTATGTAACGTAATGTGAGGGATTGGAAAGAGGGCGTGTTTGTGTCTCGAATATTAGTTTTTTGAACCCATCTTTGTTATGTTAAATGTTAGGAATAAAAAAAAGCAACATTGAAATTTTTTTAGTGTGTCATTTACTTATTGATTCTTATAAATGTGCAATATTGTTAATGTCGGAGCTTTCCTTTCATTATTTTTTTGCGGACACAAAAGAGGAAAAATTATGATTATATATATTTTTTAAAAGTTTCAAAGTTTTTTTGAAAATGAAGGAGATAAATAACAACTTTGAAGCTTGGAGAATTCGATCATCATAGATAATACTACATCATGCATCAATTTCACAGATGTTTTTAAAATCCTTTAATTTTTATAGCGTTTCTTTTTTTCTTTTTTTTTTTTTTTTTTTTTTTTTTACAAAATTTTAATATTTATACCAAATTTAAGATTAATCATGGTATTACTAGATTATTATACAAAGATTGATTTTCATAGAGATTTCAATGTTATAAAAAAAACTTAATTTTAGTTAAATAGTTTTCAAAATACAGAACTTCAAACTTGCAACTTTCGACGATTGTCTACATGCCATTCTATATCACAAGTTTTTTAAATGTCCAAAACAGACAAAATAATTTATTTTTCGTCAAAATATTGTGCAGAACTACGTTTGAATATGAAATGAACACGTATCTCAAATTCTATTAAAAATCGGCTCCTATGCAGCCACAGCTTTTTTTACATTTTTGCTCATTTTACATGGAATGACCCGTTATTAAAGTAAACATGTTTGTTGTTTGCTTCAGAATTAATAACATCCGAAATGAAATTCCAGGTGGAGAAAACGGATTAAGAAATTACAAAAACTATTCTGAAATACTTCTGAAAATTGATAGCAGCAAAATAAAGTTTGTTTTCATAAATGCTTCTTTAAATCTAAATATATATATATATATATACATACATTGGATTTTAAGATTCCTTTTAGGTAGATTTCGTATGAAATACTACCTATTGCATTCTCTCCCATGTTGGAATTTCTGAAAATTTTTTGCGGATCTACACGAATCATGACTCCTAGACCCTAAAACTACCACCAGTAAAAAAGTTCATCTATCTATCTATCTATCTATCTATCTATCTATCGGTGTATATCACTTTCTTCTGGACACGATAACTTCCATAATTATGCTCAGATCTTCTTCAAACTTTTACATAAAATCAAGAGGCATAAAATCTCGGTTGAGTTCGTTAATGGGCAAAATCGGACCAAGGGGGTGGAAGTTAGGAGGGTTTTTGTGAAAACAGAAAAAACGCGATAACTTCTAAATTAAAATAGATATCAATTCAGTTTAAAGTTTATATTACTTCTAAAAAATGGACCAAAAGTTTATGCGTGACAGATTTTTGATAAAGTTAAAAATGCGCTCAAGAGGCGAAAAAAACCGAGTTTTTGGGAGAAAAAAAATCATAACTTCGTCAATTTATTAGATATCAAATCCAACTAATTTTTTTATAAATATTCTCAAAATTATCTAAAACTTTTGTACTTACAAGTTTTTGATAAAAACAACTTTTACCGATGAAAAAAATTAAAAACGAAAAGAAAAAGGGGGGGTGGAAAAAGAAAAAAATCCATAACTTAGTCAATTCTTAAGCAATCAAATCTAATTAAATTTATTTTACATCTTCTCAATAATATCTATGACTTTTATATTAACAAGTTTTTCATAGGACCAATTCTTATAGCAAAAATAAATTAAACAAAAATAGGAGTTGGAGAAAAAAACTCAAATCCAAACTGCTTATATTCTGAATCATTTTTAAATTCCCTTTTGATTTTAAACGCATCCAAATGGCAGATCCTCCTATTTAGGAACTGTATAATATGACGTATTAGCCAGTTTTTAGGTAGATTTCGTATGAAATACTACCTATTGCATTGTCTCCCATGTTGGAATTTCTGAAAAATTTTTGCGGATCTACACGAATCATGACTCCTAGACCCCAAAACTACCATCAGTAAAAAAGTTTATATATATATCTATCTATCTATCTATCTATCTATCTATCTATCTATCTATCGGTGTATATCACTTTCTTCTAGACACGATAACTTCCATAATTATGCTCAGATCTTCATCAAACTTTTACATAAAATCAAAGGGCATAAAATCTCGGTTAAGTTCGTTAATGGGCAAAATCGGACCAAGGAGGTGAAAGTTAGGAGGGTTTTTGTGAAAACAGAAAAAACGCGATAACTTTTTAATTAAAATAGATATCGAATCAGTTTAAAGTTTATATTACTTCTAAAAAATGAGGAAAAAGTTTATGCGTGACAGATTTTTGATAAAGTTAAAAGTGGGCTCAAGGGGCGAAAAAAACATGGTTTTTGGGAGAAAAAAAATCATAACTTCGTCAATTCTCTAGATATCAAATCCAACTAAATTTTATATAAATGTACTCAATATTATCTAAAACTTTTGTATTTACAAGTTTTTGATAGGACCAATTTTTACCGATGAAAAAAATTAAAAACGAAAAGAAAAAGGGGGGAGGAAAAAGAAAAAAAACCATAACTTACTCAATTCTTAAGCAATTAAATCTAATTAAATTTATTTTACATCTTCACAATAATATCTACAATTTTTATATTGACAAGTTTTTCATAGAACCAATTCTTATAGCAAAAATAAATTAAACAAAAATAGGAGTTGGAGAAAAAACCTCAAATCCAAACTGCTTATATTCTGACTCATTTTAAAATTCATTTTTGATTTTAAACGCATCCAAATGACAGATCCTATTATTTAGCAACTATATAATGCGACGTATTGGCCAATTTTTTGATAAAGGCAGAATATATTTTTAAAAAGGCTGCCAAAAAAGGTATTTTGAACAGATTTCCCGAAGTTTTCATCATTAAAAAATTCATTAAGTATAACAAATTGCGTTTTTTATGCGTCATTTTTAAATTCATTTTTGTTCTCAAACCCATCCAATTTACAGATCCTATTATTTAGGAACTATATAACTTGACGTATTGGGCGGTTTTTTGATAAAGGCAGAATATATATTTTAAAAGGCTGCCAAAAAGGGTATTTTGAACAGAATTTCACGAAGTTATCGTGATTAAAATTTGCGGAAATTTAAGAAATTGCGTTTTTACCGAGTCATTTTTAAATCTTTTTTTGTTCTCAAACGCATCCAATTTACAGGTTCTCTTATTTAGGAACTATATAATGTGACGGAGTGGCCAGTTTTTTGATAAAGGCAGAATATATTTAAAAAAAGGCTGCCAAAATGGGCACTTCGCACAAAATTTCCCAAAGCGACATGATTAATGAACTGTGGGTATTCAAATAACAAATTGGTTATTTTATGACTCATTTTTAAATCCAATTTTGCTCTGACACACATTCAATTGACAGTTTTTTGTTACTTAGGAACTATATAATGTGCGTATTCGTCGATTTTTTGATAAAGGGTGAATATATATATTTTAAAAGCTGTCAAAGTAAGCACTTCACAAAAAAATTTCCCAAAGCGATCATGATAAAAGAATTGAGGTTGTATTCAAATAACAAATTGTTTATTTTATGACTCATTTTTAAATTCAATTTTGCTCTCAAACGCATTCAATTGACAGTTATTTGTTATTTAGGAACTGTGTAATGTGCCGTATTGGTCAGAGTTTTGATAAAGGCTAAATATATATTTAAAAAAAATCTGTCAAAGTAGGCACTTCGCACAAAATTTCTCAAAGCGATCTTGATTAAAGAATTGTGGATGTATTAAAATAATAAATTGGTTATTTTATGACTCATTTTTAAATTCAATTTTGCTGTCAAACGAATTTAATTAACAGTTTTTTGTTATTTAGGAACTATATAATGAGCATATTGTTCAATTTTTTAAATAAAGTAAGAATATAATTCAAAATATATTGCCAAAATGGGCATTTGAGTAAAAATAGGCTTTTTTTTTTTTTTTTTTTTTTTTTTTTTGAGATGAAAACTTTTCGAAATCTACCTCCGCCTATAGGCCATGCCGAAAGGGATTTTTTTCATAAAGGCAGAATATTTTTCAAAAAAGACTGGCAAAAACGGCATTTTGAACAGAATTTCCCAAAGTGATGATGATTGAAAAGTTGAGGAAGTATAACAAATTGCATTTTTTCTGACTCATTTTTAAATCCATTTTTGATCTCAAACGCATCCAATTTACAGGTCCTCTTATATAGGAGCTATATAATGTGATGGATTGGCCATTTTTTTGATAAAGGCAGAATATATTTCAAAAAAGGCTGCCAAAATGGGCACTTTGCACAAAATTTCCCAAAGCCATCATGATTAAAGAATTTGGGATGTATTCAAATAACAAATTGGTTATTTTATGACTCATTTTTAAATTCAATTTTGCTCTCAAACGCATTCAATTGACAGTTTTTTATTATTTAGGAACTATATAATGTGAAAATTCGTCGATTTTTTGATAAAGGCTAAATATATTTTTAAAAAAAGCTGTCAAAGTCGGCATTTCGCACAAAATTTCCCAAAGCGATCATGATTTAAGCATTGAGAATGTATTAAAATAACAAATTGGTTATTTTATGACTGATTTTTAAATTCAATTTTGTTTTCAAATCCATTCCATTGACAGTTATTTGTTATTTAGGAACTGTGTAATATGCCGTATTTGTCAGTTTTTTGATAAAAGTTAAATATATATTTTTTAAAAGCTGTCAAAGTGAGCACTTCGCACAAAATTTCCCAAAGCGATCATGATTTAAGAATTGAGGATGTATTCAAATAACAAATTGATTATATTATGACTCATTTTTAAATTCGATTTTGCTCTCAAAAGCATTCAATTGACAGTTTTTTGTTATTTAGGAACTATATAATTTGCGTATTGGTCGATTTTTTAAAAATAAAGTCAGAATATATTTCAAAATATGTTGTCAAAATGGGCATTTAAGCCGAATTTAGCTTAAGATGATTTTGATAAAAACCAGTTCTTACGTAAATATAAATTAAAAAATTTTCAAAAGCGGCCAAAGAAAATTGTTAAACTGGATTTATCTCTAATCATATTTTATTTTTTGTTGTTGAAATGAGCACTCTTCGAAATCTACCTCCGCCTATAGGCCAAGCCGACAGGGATTTTTTCTTTGAAATAGTTTGTAACTCGAAGATGTTATTGCATATTTTTGTCCATTGTTAGCTTTATTATAGATTTAAGATAGTACGGATTTTAGAATTTTTAGGATTTCTGGTCATTGCTTTGTTTACATTTTTTAAATAGTAATTTGAATGTAATAATGCAACCAAAATTCTAATGAATGCTTGCAATATAGTAAAATTTTGAAATACGTAAAGTAATAAACTAAAATGATAAAAACAAAATAATTTTGAAAAAGATTAATTTATTAAAAGTAAAGGTCAAGTAAATAATTAATATTGCATGATTAAATATACATAATAAAGATAAGATATTTTTCTTGAATTACTGAAATTTGTTTCATACAGGTACCCTATTAATTCACATCAAAATTATAAAGTACGGAAGTTTTATTTCAGGTTTCTTCAGTCTTAACAATCAAAAAAGCTTGATTAATATACAAATAAATTTGGTGAAAAAAAAAAAAAACTGTGATTACAAATAATGTTAGCAATATCTAGTTTTTTTTTTTCATAAATAAATTTATACTTCCTTCATGAAAAACCACGAGTTCAGTCATATTATCGGGAATATCTTAAAATAAAATGGAATGATGTAAAACTAAGAAATTCTATAATTTTACCCCAACATCTAAACGGAGATTTTCATTCTTTACATCTGTGATGATGTGTGAATTTTAAGGTTATTGGTTTGAGGGAGTCTACTGTGCTTCCCCAGATTAAGAAATATCTTTCTTCTTATTTATTTTTTTACAGGGTATGACTTAAGAGGATACTTCAGTCAAATGAAAAGACCCGTTCGCCAATGCTAATCCTATGGAAGAAATTTATAAATATATCCCAGTTGCATTTCAATATTTTTAGATGTTTTTACTTACTCATCATACGTAGTATAGGGTAAGTCTTGCAATCGTTTTTAAAATCGGATTTACATGTTTTAGACACTGGAGATTTCGAAAAACATATTAAAAAAAAAAAAAAAAATTGCTGTCCGTCCGTCTGTCTGTCTGTCTGTCTGTAAATGCTCTATCTGCCGAACAAATTGAGATAGAGACTTGAAATTTTGTATGTACTTAGTATGTAAGAATGGGACGAAGTATATTTAATATCAGTAACCTCGATTATCCGGAACTATTTTTTTCGGACTCTCGAAAAATTCATTCCGATGAAAGGTATACAAAAATTTTCGAATTATTTTATTTTAAGGAGTGATCGAAAAAGGCAATAAAACAACACAAATTTTGCATAAAGAACGAAGTCGATCGAATTATTAATTGCCGAGATATCTGTAATCCTGTTTTCCACATTCTTCGATTTTTCATGACCCTGTATTTCATTCAAAATTCAATTCAAAGCAGGGCCTTCGCTAAGACTTTTTATTGGTGGGGGAGAAGACCTTAAATTGCCAAGTCAAATTTTAATATTTGCCAACTCGTTTTATAATTTTGCCAAGTTACCACACTTAGAAAATGTAATACAGTTCTTATTTGTAAAAAGTTTTATAATATTCCCAAATTATAGTTGTAACTTTTGCAAATTTTATCAAAAATAGGAAATGTATTACAGTTTTTATTAAAATTTTAATTAAATTTGCCAAGTTTTGCAACATTTGGAAATGTTTGGGGGGGGAGGCTCCCCCCTGTCCCCCCCCCCTTAGTGAGGCCCCTGATTCAAAGATATATTTTAATTGGAAATAAGACGCTTAATCCGACTCAATAAACTTTTAGTTAGTAAGATTATTATTTTTGGAGTTATAAGGATGTTCCTTTTTCGCAATTCATTACTACTTGAGTAGTTTGGCGTGTTGTGTAATTTATAGAAATAGATTCATCCGCAACTCATTAATAGAACATTACTATGCATAATAAAAATATTTAAATACGCGCTTAAATTTTGTTTTGGGAATTGCAATGCATTTTATAAATAGTTTGCAATTTTTTTTTTTTTTTTTTTTAATGTTATATATGCATATATATATATAATGGGTAAATATTACGGTGGCCCCCAAGGGCTAGTATTTTCATTGGATAGCTGAGATTGATCTAAATGCAGGCCGTTTGCAGATATTTTTGATGAAGGTTCTAAAAATGAAAGCGTCCTCATAAAAAAAATCTGTAAACAAAATAAAAAAATTAAGAAACGTCATGATGCAATTTAATACCAATTATTTAATGTAAAAAAAAAAAAAAATCTTTTAAAAATCTTAAAATGCAACCGACAGATTTTTATAAATTTCTTCCATAAGATTAGTATTAGTGAACGGGTCATTTCATTTGAATAAAGTAGCCTCTTAATACTGAGTATAAGTGGAAGGGTGGAACTTAAATTTGCTAAATTAATCATTGGTATTTGTTAACTGCTATATCTGTTTAATCAGAAATTGTATAACAGAAAACTTCTAAAACGAAAAAAATTACAGTCTAAATGGAAATAATTACCATACAATTATACATGCTACTATCAAAATCTGTCTAAAATTGGATATTTTTTTTCCTTGTGGATTTCGTTTTTGTTTTACTGTATATTTTTTTAAGAAAAAAGAGAGAGAGAAAATATATAACACGTTTGTCGATTGAGCTTGTGTTTTTGCCAGTTCTAAAGAAAAAGCTTAATTTTTTTGGAAGCGGGGGAGGGGGGAAGTCAAACCTCTCTCTTACGAGACCCTCTTTAGAATGTCTTGCCTTAAAGCCTTAATCCTTTGCATCTATACCAGGTGATTCAAAATAGAAGTAAGGGCATTTCCTTAAATTACATCCCATGGTGGATTAACAGGTTATAATATCCCATCTGCTGAAATGTGAAAAAAGAATAATGTTATAACAATAAAGCATGTATTATTTCGGAGCAATACAAAGAAGTTCAGAAAAAAAAATAGTTTGTTTTTAGTCAGGTAAGGTAAGTTTTCTTGTATTCATACAGACTCCTTGGAAACTACTTACATGTCCTAGCGCGGTGCACTTCCAATCGGGCGGAATCTAATCGATAGCCAGAGTCGTTTGCAATCAATTTCCATTAACAATTATTAAAGTAGATAATAAAATTCTCTGGAGCTTCAGTCACTTTGAGATAAAAATTTTAAAATCAGCGAGGTCATCGTGATTTGAATAAAAGATCTATTTCTGACCCATGTCTACCTATCTGTGCAATACCATTTACTAAGTTGAAAAAACTTTTTTTTTTTTTTTTTTTTTTTTTTTTTTTTTTTTTTTTTAAATCATATTTTGCAGAAAATCGAATACTTTTTACTTAATATATGTTTCGGTCTAGTATGAAACTTCTTATAACTCTTAGAATTATCACTATAAAATTTCTAATTCACTCATATAATTATTAGTACAAACTTTTAAATCACTCCTATAGTTATTTATTTAAAATTTTATCTGTATATTTTAAGAAATAACAACAAATATGAAAGTAAAACTAGTTTTTTCTTTTATATAAAAAAATATGCTTTTATAATCAAATAATTTTTCTTATTTTCCTAATTCAACTAATTTCATGTTTATTTTCTGCTTTTTAAGGGCTTTCGTAATTATGTAAATACGAAGCATTTATAGTCGTCATTCAGTCCGTCCGTCCGTCTGTTAATCCGTCCGCATTTCGAATCTTATGAAAATCGGATGCATGGTTTCGTTACAAGGATAATAAAAAGTATTCCGTTATATTACGGCCAATGGGAAAAATACTTTCACGTGCATTTTAATGATGTTACACACTTTTGTTTGCATCTATGAAGTATATACTAAAATATACATTTTGTACAATCTATGGTGCAACGAACATTTTTTTTTTATTTACTGGATCACACTAAAGTATTTCATTACATAACGGTATGGGGGGGGGGGGGGCATTGTTTAAGCGCGTTCTAATTTTATTAACTATTTCATATTTTATGAAACTGATATAACTTGTTGAGGTTTACTACAAGTTACATTGTGTATAAAAGAAACAGATAATATTTACAGGCATAAACAAACGATTTCGGCTACAATACTGTATCCAGTGGCGCAGCCAGAATTCGGTTCTAAAGGGGGGGGGGGGATTAATTTCTGATAAAGGTGATTGCCGGTTACTTGAATCGCCGGTTAATAGAATCAGTACTAATTAGAATATTCACTGTATAATACTTAAACTTAAAGAGCATCTGTCTGGCAGGAAATCATCATTCTTTTAACATAATGTGTCTCAGAAAAATGATTTAGTTCAAATAACCAATTTTTACCTAACTAATCCATGTACTATGCACTTTCACAATTTTAAGAAGAATTTTTGCCATTTAATTAAATTACCTTATTAAATGAAATTCGATTAAAAAAAGCGGCGGATTCTGAAATGCGCTAAAACATTTAAATATTAAGTTTGGTTTTGATTCATATAAGCGGCAATTACAGCGATCTTTGATAGCTCTGGGAGGGGTTTTAACCCCAAAACCACCCCCTTGGCTGCGCCACTGACTGTATCCGAAGTACTGTATACTATTACACAAAGATCTGAATATTTTTAAAACTTCATTATAGTACGAACGCACATCATTTACTACACTTGATGTGCAATTTCCAACTTGTTATAATTATTCTCGTTTGCGGACTACAGGCATATCCATTCCAAAACTTGTTCATCTCTAGATCTCTAACTTCCATCATGTTTAAAACTAAAGAGAACAAAACATTTACTTTAAACTCAGGTCAAATTCTTCTCTTTTGAATCTCTCAATACGATATTTTTGCAACACATAATTTATTTACGATGGATCAGCTGTCTTAGATGTCAATACTGAAAATTGCCTCACAACAATCGTCAAGTGGCGGTACCTGGCGGTGAATAGACTGTTGACTCTCAGTCGTCATGGTAACTTGACTTTTCCAGCAACAGAAGTAAACATGACAAAATTGCTTAGCAGCTGGGAAGATCTGTTCACTAGGAACCAATCAGAGACAGTGAATCGCAATGTTTCGCCAACGTAGGATGGTAGGAAAAGGGATTCTGTAGTTTGAAGTCCGGGATGGGGCGAGCAGGACTCATGCTTAAAACTAAAACTTCAGCCCGGCCAAGAGCCTGCCGCTTGCATTTTTTCGGTTCATGGCCCGACCTGCGTTAAATTTATTAAATACAAACCCGGCCTGTGCAAAAATTATTGAAAACAGATCCGTTTCATTTTCTCCAGAAAATACCGATTTTTCTTAATATACAATTAAGATTTCTTTCTAGAGTATTGTATACATATTTATGGGAAATTTTAACATTGCAAATTACCATATGTTTCAGATTATTGTATGTACGCAAGCCATAGAATGCGGAATAGCATCAGTACTGCTCTATGTATCACTTAAATGCAATCTGATGTGTCCCTGTTATAAATTGCTTAATAAACTAATATTTTAATGCATTTAAAAAAATTATTGCAATTGTTTTAACCATTGTTATAGTCACAGGCTATAAGAGCGCATAAATGTAGAATAAAAGTAAATGTAATAAAATCTGCGGTTCTACAGATTTTAATGCTAATCAATTTTTAAAAGA
The DNA here is from genome assembly GCA_964019185.1 of Maratus speculifer. Classification (NCBI taxonomy): domain Eukaryota; kingdom Metazoa; phylum Arthropoda; class Arachnida; order Araneae; family Salticidae; genus Maratus; species Maratus speculifer. The sequence continues at coordinate 69,405,672 of OZ025291.1, forward strand.
ATTTTAAATAATTTTATCTAAGAAAAATTTGTTAATATTTTCGGTCACAAATAGATAAGATTTCTCACAGATTTCTTTTTTCTTTTGGGCGTATCACAGTGGAGTATTTGATTCAAAATCCTGGCCAAAAGTATTTATCAAGTGTTAATAAAGTTAAAACCATTTCTGTTAATTTACAACAAGTAAATAGCAATAGAGCATTTCGTACATTTAAATGTACAAAGAGATTCCAAACATTATTATTTTTCTTTGATTTTTTTGTCAGGCTCCTAATTGTCTTCCTTATCAAATATACGTTTATAAATAGGAGGTAGAGGTCTGCACGGGCCCGGCGGAATATTTCCTAATTTTCTAATGGGCCGAACCAGGCCGGCATAATTAGAATATTTTTTTCAACAACCCCACAAAAAAAAGCCTTACGGGATTGGACGACAAAAGAAAATTAATGGGCTTATCGGCCCGTTATAAAGATTTAAGCAAAAACGATAAAGTATGAGCTACTTTCAATTAATATGGCTTTAACGAGAATAAGTATAAATATGCGTCACGAGCCAATACTAGTTTGACAACATCAATACAGAAATATAACTTTTACAGTGTAGAGATCGACATCGGACAGTTATTTTGTGTCTAAACCGAACTCAATATTTTTTTAGCAGGCTCGTGCCGGGCCGCAATCAGGTTTGTTTTTCTACATATATACGACCCGGGCCGGAACTAGATTTAATTGTTCTCAAGATGTGTAGGTCAGAGAACATGATATGTAAAAGTATTAATATCGATAAAAAACTTATGTTAACGTAAGATTATATCAGAAGAAATATTATTGGAAATATTATTTCCAAAGATTCTTTGGAACCAAAATCTTTGGAACCACTTCTTGGTGGTTCTTAAATTCACTTCTCAACAACGCAAAAGTTTAACATATTTTCTGACTAATTTTTAACTGTAAAGTTATAAAATTGACAAGTCTGACTACTCAAATGATTTGGAATCGAATAGAGTTTTCCATTTTTGGTAATAAGATACTTGAATATACTTGTTGGGGTATAAGAGATTCTTGTCATATGGTTGCAGATTTTTCTTCCTTCCCATACTGTCGCTTCCGAAAATTAAACACTAACTTTGACAGAATTTTCTCAAATTGCTTATATCAAAAATGGATAACGCAGTTCGATTACATAGTTTCTGCATAAAAACACCTGCTAATCTTATGCGTTTCCGAAAATAAATAAATCCAGAAATGTATCAGAAAGTAGCTCCTTTGGATCTGAGAAAATCCTTAATAAAATGATATAGAAATATTTTCATAAATCTTTTTTTTATTATACAGTTTCAAAAGTGATGATGTTTGTAATTTTCTTTTTTTTTTTTTTTTTTTTTTTTTCATTTTATCCTAAACCATGTTAATTTTTCAATGAATCTTTATTTGAATGTTGAAAGTCTTAGACTTTAAGTAATCAATAATATTGCTATTGTGTATTTTCTATAAAATATACTGTAAAATCATACCACAAATATGTATGCAATACTCTTTATAGGAATCTTAATTATTTGATAAAAAATCTGAATTTTTTTTTCTAAATAGTAGAAATTGCGTTGGGCCACATCGGGCCGGGTCTGTTTTCACTGATTTCTACATGGGCCGGCCCGGGATGAACTTATGAGTTTTACACCGAACCGGGCCAAAATAATTTTACTCCAGGCCGTGCCCGGCCCTGGAAATTCTGGCCAGAGCAAACCTCTAATGTGAGGTCAAACATCACCTTTATCATCCTGGAGTTCCAGAAGGATTCGAGAACCATATTTTTATTTGTTCGACAAAATGTCTAAAATTGAAAGCGTCCGGTCATTAATGGCCATATCTATATATATATAAAATACTTTGTTCTGACTGACTGATAATCAACGCACAGCCCAAACTATTGAACATAGAAACACGAAAATTGGGGAGAATATACTTCTTATGATGTAAGCGTGCACTAAGATGAGATTTTTAAAAATCCCCCCCCCCCTCCTTAAGGGGGGCAAACGGAGGGCCGAACATTCTGGAACCTCTTGCTATATCTCAGCAGACATTTAAGGTAGCAGTGTGAAATCCAAGAAAATAAATCAATTTAAAAAATAATTAAACACATTTTTCAGCAATTTTAGAAATTGCCCTCCTGAGGGGGTTAAAATGGAGGCTGAACAATTTAGAACATTTGGCACATCTCAGCAATCATTTTAAGTAGAAGTGTGAAACGGCCGAAAATAAATCTATTTTAAAAGTTATTAAAAACATTTTTTAGCACTTTCAAAATTTCTAACATTTAGGTGGTTAAAGAGGGGGTCGAAAAATTCCAACTTTTTTTTTTGGACCCGTCATGTGACGTATCATCGAAAAGTTAACGGGTCGCTCTTTCATATTATGAACTTTTTTTCCCTGCACGCTAATTTGTGCCCCCCGGGAAAAGGACAGTTTTCGATTTTTTTTTTGAAATTGTGGCGTTTTGTCATTATAGATAGATATTTTGCGGGGCACTCTGATAAATATTATTTATAATATATGAAAATTTTAAAGAAAAAGGAAGGTTTTACACCGGGGAGGCGTGATAGTTGGAACTCTGGCAGGCAGTTTTCTAAATTTGGCCAACATACCTCATATGATATATAAATTGAAAGCTCTCAGACTATTATTTCTAATTTTACACTTCCAGCGTATCTCCTATTACTTTGCCCCCTGCGGAGGGTCACTTTTCTAAATTTAGCCGACGCACATCATATGACATACTTTTGGAAAGCCCTGTGATCGCTTATTCATGTTATGCACTTTCCGTGCCCTTCCTTCCAGTATGCTCCTTTCGGAGGGGGGGGGGGTGCAGTTATCGCATTCCAGTAGAAAGTTTTCTAATAATGGGAAAATTACCGACCGAACTGATCTCAATGACGTAGTAAAATCAATAAAAAATTGACCTTATTTACCAATCATCCATTAAGTTCCTGTGTTTTGTCATCAGGCATATCTTTTATTTTATTTATTTTATTTTATTTATTTTATTTTATTTATTTTATTTTTTATTTATTTATTTTATTTTATTTTATTTTATTTTATTTTATTTTATTTTATTTTTATTTATTTTTTTTTTGACATTTTGCTATTAATTGTTGAAAGATTCTAATTTTTGATATTTAAACCTCCTTATCTTTTCATACATACTCGGGCCTTTTAAAATTTTTACAACCAGGGGATACAGTCACATGACTTTTCAACTATCGTGGCGTCCTTTTAGCCTTTCTTCGGTATGTTATATTTTAATTCCATCCGTTTTTAGTGGCCATGTATTTACAAAAAAAAAATTTCTAAGCGTGTAAAATAATTGTTTTAATAATCGATTGTAGGACATCTGGATTGTAGATTCTTGGAAATAATGTATGACTGTATCGATTGTGTTTCTTACGATGATGATTTTTTTCGAAAATCGCCCATTGCTAGTCATACTCTGGAAGCAGTTTTAGGCAGAAGTGTAAAATTCGAGATAACAAACCTAATAAAAAATTATCAAACATTGATTCGAGCGATTTAAAAAATGACCGCCCCCCCCCCTTCCCCTGTCCATAAGGATTTAAGGATTAACAAGAGCTACGAGAATTTTCACCATTCCGCCATATCTCAGCAGCAGTTTTAAACAGAGACATTGATTTGAGATTACCTAATCCATTAAAATAAACTTAAACATGTATTTTATATCTATTTACAAATTCCCACCTAAGTGGGTTTAATGAAATGATCGCGCGCTTAGGAAATTTTGCCATATCACAGCCGAAGGTTTAGGTAGAAGCCAGAAATTCAAGATAACACACCTATTAAAAAAATAGTTAAACGTTGATACATCAGTCATTTTAGAGCTATTTTGTCTATTATGTCATCAACATCGACTTTGAAAAGAATAATTAAGATTATACGAATAATACAACAATTATAGACACTTAATTAGACATTAAATTATTATTATTATTAATAAAAAAAAAATTACTAGATGTATTTCATTTGTTTCAGGATTCCTTTAGAGAAACCGACCAGCGTAGCTGGCGAAGACTGCTAGTAGTGCATATGACTAGATGAGAATGCTGTTGTTGCATCATCCGCGAGAATATCGCAATCACAAGAATATTCCATTGCTGTAACACTGTACTCCGGTGGAAAGAATATCTCAAAGAAATTTAAAAACTTTTACTGGTAGAAAACTCAAAAGGATTCCTAAAGATGAAAATGCATTTTTAGATTTGTTTTTTTCTAATTTCTAAAGTTTTTCCCATTTTGTTTTATAAAAATACAAAAAAATGTTTTTCTTCTAAATATAAAAATAACATATTTTTTGCTTTATTATTGATTTATGTCATGCATAAATCATGTAATGTCTTTCCTTATTTTGTATCAAAAATCACCTGTGTAGCTCCCACGCAGCTAGTAAATATATAGGGCAGACTGGGGCACTTGTGAACAGTTCACATAAGTACAGCTTTTTCTTATTACTGACAAGGAAGGTCTCCATTGGGGGCATACTCAGAATTTTTTGAAAAAAATACGAATTAAACTACTCATGTAGGTAATAAAGGATCAGTGAAAATTAGCGGCGGAATTACATTATTAGATATGTAAAAAAATAAAATAGTTTGGAATAATTGGCGTGAAAAGCTGAAAGCGGCGTGGGATTTGGCGAGCAATGCATTTCCTCGCCAAAAGCAGACGATTTTAACGAATCTGAAAATTGATTTTAATTGACTTCACTGTTAAAAATCTGCAGCATTTACTGCAACGGCATTCCACTACTTTTATAGAATATCTCTCTTCTGACCAATGATAATGCTCCCTAGCACGGGGAACTGACCGTGTCATACACTTTTTAAAATCTGCTGCATTTTGTTGCAACGCACTCCAGCGCTTGTATATAATATCTCTATTCCAACCAATGAGAAAGCTCCATTTCACGGCCAAGTAACCGTTTTCTATGCAAACAAGGGAGTGCGTTACAACAAAATGCAGCAGATTTTTAACAGTGTACTTTTCAATTTGGAACAATTTTAATCAATTTAAATTGTGCTTTAAATGATAAAATATATTAATTTCATTTTGTTATAAGTACATATAAACGTATATGACAAAATTATACTTAAAGTAAAGTAAAAATGCAAAATTAAAATTACTTAAACTAAACTTATTTAAATAAATTGAACATAGAAAGTTTTTTCTTTAAAAAGTATTCGAAGTGTAAAAGCGTATTTTTCAAAATTTCGTTTTTTCGCCAACCGGAGATAAACCGCCAAGTAAACGAAATTTTTATTATTTTTTTACGGACGTTATAAGGAGGTTCCGCCGAAATTTTTTTTATAAACATATATAACTATATGAGAAGAACATTCTGTAATTTTTTCAGATTTTTCTGAGTATGCCCGTATGGAGACCTTCCTTGTGAGTTAATTTCTGTAAACAAAAACTATTGAATATAGTAAATAGATGTAAACAAGACAAATAGATGTATAATTAATTTATCGATTTGAATAATCGTGTTTAAAATTAATATAGTAAATAGAGCTTTTTTTATATAAATTGTAATTATTTTAAAATTCCTTTATAGTTCATACATTTTTAAAAGCTTTGTAAATTCAAAAAATTGTCACATGTGCCGCTTTTTATTCTGTTATTTATTTGTCGTCAGATCATTAGTTATATTCAGTGTTAAATTCGCCATAAAAAAAATCTGTTTGATTTTTTCTAGTTTATGAATGATATATTTTGCACAAGATTATAAAATGAAAATAAGTCGATTGGGACGGGGGGGGGGGGGGGGGAGGAGGATTAGATGATTGTTAAAATATTGTTGCAATTAAATAAAAAATAAAGTAAATCTGAAAAAAAAAAAAAAAAGCTTTGAATTTTGCTTAGGTTTTTTTTTTTCCCTTGTAAATTTTTGGGAAGGGCCATTTAGATAATATTTATCGAAAATCTGACGAAATACGAAAGATTCTTATTCCTGTATTTGTCTTATTTACTTTTAAATTAAAATAAACAATAAGTTTTTTTAATGATTTAAAAATAAATCTCAATTATAAGCCCATCCTCCAAATTTAATTTCTTTTGCTTTTGAAAGAGGAGTGAGCTTACAATTGGGATTTATGATAAATATCAACTTAAAAATTTTAATTTCTTAAGATATTATTGATATTCATCGTCATTCAAAACATAATATGCATAGTTATTCTAGAGATGAAAGTAAGCTATTATTGCAAGTTTGGAAGAAATGAAATAGAAAAATTTGCAAAGTTGTTTAACGGAATACATTTGTATTAAAAATGCATAAAAGATGTTTTGAAAACCGATTAGTAAAATATTGCATAACATTATTTCATTTTACATAATATTAAATTTATTTAAATTACAATTTAACGTAAACGAGTTAGTCGCTCTTTTAGTATTTATTGACAGACTTTTTGCGGATGTTTCAATACAAAATCAAATGTTCTATGACGAAAAGTCTTCTATTTCAGGAAAGTTATGAATATCAGAGGTGACATAATTCCTCATGAAATTAACTGAAAGAAACAGAATCATAAAATGGTTGTTGGGACACTTATGAAATGTTCATATCTGCCCCAACTAGTCTGTTCACAAGTGCCCCACATGGATAGTAGAGTTAAATTGACAAGTCATTAACATTTCTCAATTCTGGAAGAAAAAAAAAATATTTGTTAGTATTCATAGTACATGTTCAAACATTCAAATTAAACAAAATGAATAAATAAATAAAGTTAATCGCTTGGAAAGTTGGAGCTGAGATTTTACATTTGAGATCTGTAAACAGTTTTTTGGCCATTGCAAACAAATAAAATATCAGAGAGCTTCAAAATATTTTGTCATATAGATATACACTATATGGCCAAAGATGACCGTCCACTTGTGATTTTAGACATTTTGTTAAATAGCTAAATAAATACATGAGGAATTATTCTGAAACTCTAAGTGTATAAATATAATAGTACAAGTCATACATTTCCGTGAAGATTTTTTTTCGAAAGTCCACAGGGATCCGTCAACAAAGTAAAAAAGAACGAATATCTTTTAGATAACCCTCTCTAAACTGATGCAGCAAAAGCGCTCAAACTGCAGATTATGATTAAATGGTTTATTGTAATAAACTGTGATTATTTTTATGTCGGTAGCATGTATACTCGTAGAGAAATTAAGGTTTTTATAAAAACAGTCCCAAATTTTTCCAAGATTTTTCTTATAATTTGCAGAATTCTTTATATAAAATATTATTTTTTTTCTGAAAACATGACAAAAACATTGCACATAATACCCTATAATCAAAAATAAAAAATAATAAAAATTGTATGAAAAATGAGTAATTTTTCTAAATAATTTTTCACTGCACATGCGTCAACGATATCAAAATTTTATTTGCATATTATGTTAGCTAAATGTATAGAGCAACTTTCGTGAAAGTCTCAAAATCATAGCTTGAAAATTCTGAAAATAATCGTCAATAGAATAAGTTGAAAATCCGTTATTCTCAAAATGAAGCAAAAACAAGCGGGGTTGTATCCATATATTCATTGATTAGTGACAATATAGAATACACAATATGGGACGTACTACTTACTACATTTGGATAAAACCCCTCATTTTTTTGCTTCAATTTAGGAACAACGGATTTTGTGCTTATTCTACAGACGATCACTTTCAGAATTATCAAGCTATGATTTTGAGATTTTCACAAAAGTTACTCTATACATTTAGCTAACATAATATGCAAATAAAATTTCGATATCGTTGACGCATGCGTGGTGAAAAATTATTTAGTAAACCTACTCATTTTTCATACAATTTTTATTATTTTTTAATTCTGATTACAGAATATTGTGTGCAATATTATTTGTCATACTTCTAGAAAAGAATGTTATTTTATATTAAGAACTCTCTGCAAATTATAAGCAAAAATCTTGGAAAAATTTGGGACTGCAATGTTTTTATAAAAACCTTAATTTATCTACGAGTATGTATGTCATTGACATAAAAATAAATTAGCTAATTATTAACACAAATTATTACAATAAGCCACTTAATCATAATCTACAGTTTGAACGCTTTTGTTACATTAGTTTTGACAGGGTTATCCAAAACATATTCATTCTTTTTAAAATTGTTGACGGTCCCCTTTGGAGTTTCGGGAAAAAATCTTCACGGAAATGTATTACTTTTACAATTATATTTACACATTTAGAGTTTCAAGATAATTCCTCATGTATTTTTCTAAATATTTAACAAAATGTCTAAAATCGCAAGGGGATGGTCATCTTTGGCCATATAGTGTATATACACTGTTAAAAATAAAGGGTACAAAACAGTTGCGTTTGACACCCAAGGGGGAAAAGGTGTTACCATTTGACACCCGCGGGCTTGAAAATGTGTTTAGGGTGTCGTTTTATCTCTCACTGCGTGATTCTCGCTAATAAGGGTGCCGCGCAATGCACACCTTTGGAAGATTTTCACCCCTTAGTCATTTGCGCATGCTCTGAGACATGCATCCTTGCACTTCAACTCGCCGTCACTGGTGGACCAAAACAGCAATTTCTCGCTACGATGACTAACACCGCTATACGCCATTCCAATTTCGTTTAGAACTTCGGATGGCTAACTTTTGGCGAGCTCTTTTATGTAAAGCAACCTTTGAATTTCAGGACATTTGAACATTTCAGGCAGACTTTGAAGATGAGCTCGATGGCCGAGCGGTTAGAGCGCTGAGTTTGTAATCAGACGTTGTGGGTTCGAATCCTTTGAGGGGCAAAAGTCGCTTTGTATATTTTTTAATTTTCTATTATTGGGCACTTTGGATTAAGGGTGTCATCTTTTCACCCTAATTAAAGGTGCCATTATGGCTCCTTTAGGGGTGTCACCAGTGAGACAAGCCTTTCACCCCTAAAGGTGCAATGTGTCACCATTCGTTTCATCAGTGTATGCATATAAGTGCTATCATTGTTGGTAATTTTTTAAAAATCTCTCGGAGTTGGACTCCGAGTCCAACTCCAACTCCGGGCTGGCTGATATACACTAAAAAATATGACAATTTTGCTGCATCGTCACTCCCCCTCTTTTACAGAAAATGACTATGGAGCATTTTCATTGGCCGAAAGAGTGATATTCTATAAAAGCGGGGGAGTGACGACGCAGCAAAATAGTCATATTTTTTACAGTGTACTACACTGATAAAAATATGACTATTTTGCTACACTGTAAAAAATATGACTATTTTGCTGCATCGTCACTCCCCCGCTTTTACAGAAAACGACTATGGAGCATTTTCATTCGCCAAAAGATTGATATTCTATAAAAGCGGGAAAGTGACGATGCAGCAAAATAGTCATATTTTTTGCAGTGTATTACACTGTAAAAAATATGACTATTTTGCTGCATCGTCACTCCCCCGCTTTTATGGAATATCACACTTTTGGCCAATGAGTGTGCTCCATGATAGCCTGAAGTAGTCGTTTTCTATAAAAGCGGTGGAGTGACGATGCAGCAAAATAGTCATATTTTTTACAGTGTACACTGTACCTTCCACTGTACCAATGATCTTCTGTTGCATTAATTTTTCAATTTCACTTCCCACAAACCTAACAAACTCAGCTATTGAAATCTAAAGAAGTAAACAATACAGAAATTTTACTATTTCAGATCCGTGCACTTGAAAAAATGGATATGTTAACAATTTTGATGTTAATTCGTGTCTTCCAGAGCAAAAAAATGTTGATGGAAAGGAAGAAAAAAAGATGAAAATTTTACTATTTCGGAATTAATTTGGGACATACTAGAGTTTTTATTCAAAAATGGCTTTCATCTACTGATGTTCGCCGGGCAATATATTGAGAATCTTTAACTTGGGTAACCCGATATAATCCAAAAATAACAATAATAATTCCTTTAATGGATTTAAAATTACATGTAACTGGTTTAATTTCTCTTTGAATTGTCTAACAAAAAATGAAGGAGTCGGAGTCGAATACTTTTTTAGCGACTCCGACTCTTTTACTCAAAAATGGGCCCAACTCCGACTCCGACTCCACAGCCCTGCTGTTATTGCTGCCTTGTCTTAGTCAAGGGAAGTATGTACTATTGTTTCCTAAGAGTATCATTGCGAATGCGTTCAATGAGTGTGTTTTAATTAAGATAGAAAACTTTGGTACTTTAAAGTACCTTCAGGGCATAAAGAATTAAATAAGTGATAAGTTTTGAAAAATGTCTGATTTCCTATAGAAAAGCATTATGACGTAAAAGTAAGAAATATATTTTCCTGATGAATCGTCCAAATTTAATTGAAAAGTATAAGGGAGACTGGGGCACATGTGAACATTGCAATTTTTCACTAGTTATATATATACACTCACTTCCAAAAGTTAAGCACGGAGAGGAAAATGCTAATTTTCTGAAGCCAATCAGAATTGGTGAGGATGCAAATCGCTGCAGAGGTAGATGGAAGTATGCAAATGTATTAGGTAACAGCTAATCGTGCTTTCATGTCAAGAAATATGCAAAAAGGGGCAGTCTTATTAGAAGCCAGCTTTATGAAGGGTTATATAAGTTGATTGTAAGTGCTGATAGAAGGTGTTTAAAACTTTCGTACAATTTGTTTTGAAGACATACGTGCTTCTATGACTTTCAGAAGACGAATGGAAGATTCTGATCGTTGGCGTGCTGTGAGGCGCATTGAAGCAGGACAGTCGATCGCAGATGTTGCTCTTTTCTTCGGCGTTTATCATTCTGTGATTTCACGCTTATGGAAACAATTCCAAACCACACAGACAGTTGTCCGAAGGCCCGTAGTCGGTCGCCCAAAAGTTACAACCCCCACGAAAGATCGATATATTGCTATTGTAGCCAAGCGGAATCGCAGAGCAACCTCCACACGTGTGGCATCTATGGTTACAGCGTCCATTGGTAAGGCGATATCTACAACTACTGTACGGCGAAGATTACATATGAGTGGATTGTATGCCCTGGTACCTCGAGTTTGTGTTCCTCTATCTGTCCAATCAAGAGGGACACGATTAAAGTGGTGCCGGGAACATGTCAATTGGACTGTGTCTGACTGGGGCAATGTCATGTTTGCTGATGAGTCAAGATTTGCTCTGCAGCCAGATGACAAGCGTATAAGGATATGGTATGAACAAGGAACACGCAATCAGCCTCAAAACATCACCGAACATCACGCGGTGGAAGCATTATGGTGTGGGCAGGGATTTCATTAGGATACCGCACCGACTTGTGGCAAATCGCTGCTTAAACTGGGTTCTGTGACGGCTGTCCGGTATCGATATGAAGTCCTAGAGCCCATTGTGAGATTGTACGCTGCAGCATTTGACCCTACTTTTGTTTTAAAGGACGATAACGCACGTCCCCATAGAGCTGTCATCGTCGATGACTACCTGGAGAGTGAAGGGATTGCACGTATGGCGTGGCCAGCACATTCACCCGACCTTAATCCCATTGAAAATCTTTTGGATGCTCTCGGCCGTGCTGTATGGTTACGTTTTCCACTTCTAGCCACTCTTATTGAGCTGGAAACTACTCTAAAAGAAGAATGGCGATTGCTCAATTCTGCGGTGGTTGATCACCTAATTGAAAGCATGGTCACAAGGTGTAAAGTTTGTATACAAATGAAGAGGGATCACATACCCTACTAATGTCTTTTTTTTATGCTGTTTATTTTCACTTTATACATAATTCTGTTTAAGTCTCCATTATGTCATTACCCGATAACTTATGAAAATTTAATATTGTTTTCATTTCTGTATAGAATTATTGATTTTGTTTTATGCATAAATATATGTTTTACTTTCCTGCCGAATTTTGTGTCAATCAAAGCAGTATTTGTTGATTTTTTTTGCATTTTACATCTTCGTGCTTGACTTTTGGAAGTGAGTGTATATATACACTTATTTATATGGTAAAATTTTTTTGAAGCTCCCCGACATTTTGTTTCTCTTCAGGAGTCAAAACACTGTTTATTGATCTCAAAAGTAAAATCTCAATTCCATTTTACTAAGACAATAACTTTATTAATTTATTCATTATTTTTAAATTTTATTGTTTTAACATATATTATGAATATTAATAAATATTTTTGATAAAAAAAAATCTCCTAAAATTGTCAAATGTTAATATGTTGTCATTTTAACTCTAGTGGGAATATGGGGCACTTATGAACAGTCTAGTTGGGGCAGATATGGACAGTTAATTAAGTTCTTCAATAACCATTTTGGATTGTGTTCCTTTCAGTTAACTTTGTGAAAAATAATATCAGCTCCAATATCTATAGTTTTCTTGAAACCGAAGACATTTCCGTCATATAAAGTTGATTTTGTATTGAAACTTCTACTAACACATCTATGTCAGCAAATACATGAAAAGCAACAAGCTCGTTTACGTTTAATTGTAATTCAAATAAATTTAATGCTTTCCAAAATGTAATAAGTGTTATGTATTATTTTATTTAACAGCTTCAATATTATTTTTTATGCATCGTTAATACAAAAGGTATTTTATTAAGCAAATTTGAATTTCTTTCTATTTTATTTGTTACAAACTTGTAGTATTAGTTTATTTCCATTTCTTAAAAGCTACGTTAGGTGATGCTTTGAATATAGACATAATATTTTAAAGAAGTAAAAATTTTAAACTTATAACTACCATAAAATCTCGATCATAAGCTCCTCCCCCTTCTTTCAAAAGCAAAAGAAATTTAATTTGGAGAAAGCTTATAATCGGAAAGCACTTTTTTAATGCTTAATTTAGAGGTAAATAAGGCAAATATAAGGGGAAATTTTTCGCATTTCGGCAAATTTCCGATAAATATTATCTAAATATCCCCTCTTTAAAACTCCCTCAAACAAAAACCCCTGAGAAAAATTTAAATTCTTTAATTACTTTTCTTTACATCGTTATTTTTTCATTTTATTGCTACAATATTTTATCAATTATCTGAGTATCCCGCGCCGAATCTACTTATTTTCGTTTATAACCTTTTGTTTAAACATAGCATTCAGAAATAAAAGAAATATAGATTTTGTTCTTTATGGTGAATTTTACAGATGGTATAACTAATGATCGTGATAACATGTAAATAAGATAATAAAAAACATGTTAAAGGATAATTTTCCTTTGTGTTCACATGTGCCCTGCGTGTGTTCAAAACAGTCCCACCATTGGTTCACAATTTTTTGAATTTATAAAACTATTAAAAAAGGTAAGAAGAACTATAAAGGTAAATTAAAAAATAAATAAATAAATAAATTTTTGTTTACTATATTCAATACTTTTTGTTTTCAGAAATTAACCCAACTTTGAGGAAAGCTATGCTTATGTGAGCTGTTCACATGTGCCCCAGTCTCCCCTATAGCTGAAGCTAATCGGATGTCTTATCTTTTTTTTTTTTTTTTTTTTTCATTTACGCGAAATATTCAAGTAAACAGACTAAAGATAACCCCTAAAAATTTTGTGCTTCCCAGTGAGCCAGCCTCAACTGAAGTTTTGGTAATTATGAATCAATTTTCTTCGATTTCAAGAAAGGATAATTTTTTGTTGTGTTTCGGGGTCAATGGATTTTTTTTTTTTTTTTTTTTTTTTTTTTTTGCTGCACTCGGGTCCTGTTTGCTGTTGATGTTATGTGGCTACTTCACTCATGCGAGAACATGCATTCCCTAATGTTAATCGTGTGAGGCATATATATTTTTTAAATATCTCGTTCGCATTTCAATGTTTTTTAAGGGTTTTTTTTTTATGCATTGGGTAGCTGAGGTTGATCTCTACAACTAACATTTTGTACTTTTTTTTTCGTTCTTGTTTTTATTTATTTATTTATTTATTTTATGAACATACTTTGACTTTCAAAACTGGTTCCGGAAAAAAAGTATCAAAAATATCCCCCCCCCCCACCCCGCTTAAAAGACATTTTGCAAACAAAATTGAAAATGTAAAAAAAGGACTTTTGTAATCCCTCCAATGCCAAAAAAATCATTTACAAATTTTAAAATATTGAAATTTGAACAAAATATTCTTAAAAATATGTTTCGTAGAATTAACATTAGCGAACGGGTTTTTTCATGTGCCCCTTAAATAGAAATTTCGGGTTCTGGTGCCACGCAAAACTCTAGTTTGCCCCACTACCCCATTTTATAAGAGACTAATGTGTAAAATCTGAATATGTTAAATAATTTAGAAAGTTTAATAATCCTTTAGCAATCTTATTTTTGAAAGATTGATTTAACCCATTCCATTATTTATTTATTTTTTTATACATATTCTTTTTTTCCACATAAGTACATACACTTGTTTTCTTTACAATTGATTTTCAAATTAAACTGAACAAATTTATTTTTCTCTGTTGTGTTTAAAAAATATAGTAAAATTTAGTCTTCACAAATGAAAATGACTTAAAATAATTTATCACCGAGAAATACACGAAATAAGAAATTTTCATTTCATTTAATTCTGCTTCCTTGGAAGTCAATTTTTAGTTTCATGTGTTTTTACGTTCATGTGTTTAAAATCTATTTTACACAGCGAACTCAGGCAGGAGGGGGGGGGGGGGAGGGACTTCCTCCTGATGAAAAAAAAAAGAAATTATTGTTTCACAGGGGCGTGCGAAGAGAAAACTGCGCCCGGGGCAAAGTTTCAATTTGGCGCCCCCCTCACCCAACTTTTTCTTGTAACAGTCCAAAAATGAGGTTGGTAGTATAAATTTGGCGCCCGCTAAATTTCCGCGCCCGGGATAACGGCCCCCCATTTCGCACGACGCGACCGCGACGTTGCTTTTCTTTTCAATTTTCCTTTTAGGCAAATCCTGTTAGAAATATTTATTATTTAATACATTTTAATTGTTAAATTTCTTTATTGTTTCTTATGTTGTTAGGTATACAAAATTGCCTTACAAGGAATGTTCTAACAAAAATTTCTTAGTTCTATTATCATGGAAATCTTGATCCCGAGCGCGGAGTTGCATTTTTGCGCTTGGCGAAGCTTTCAATTCACTCATTGTGATTGGTTGCTAGCGAGCCGAGTTTCCCAACTATCAACGTGTAGTGTAAATATTCAAAGAAAGTCCGAACCGGTTTTCAGAACTTGCTGGGCCGTCGACTTGTGAACTCTTTTCTGACAGTTTCAGAAATGCCTACATAGGATTAACAAGTTCCGTGAAAA
This sequence comes from Maratus speculifer, assembly GCA_964019185.1. Lineage (NCBI taxonomy): Eukaryota > Metazoa > Arthropoda > Arachnida > Araneae > Salticidae > Maratus > Maratus speculifer. The sequence continues at coordinate 69,420,907 of OZ025291.1, forward strand.
TTCTCATACGTGCTTCAAAAGCAGCGAAACCATCTGAATAAAGACGATGCCGGTAAGTGATCATATAGTCATTTCTTTTGAATTATTAGTGCTCTTTAAAGATAGTTTTCGAAATATTTTCTCCATCCTCTCAAGAAATACTAAATATAATAAGGATGTTATGAATGAGTCATTCCTTTAAAAAGACTATCCTGTTTTGGTTCCATGGACGAGAACACCTTTCTTCTACTTCATTACAAGGTTGAGTTGTTCGCAGTACCGAATTTAAATTCGGATATTTTTCTCCAGAAGGGAATTGTGAAGCATCGGGATGGGGGCTCTGGCAAAACGGATGACAATTTAAAAAAATCTTGAATTTAAAAAAAAAAAAAAAAAAAAAAAAAAAAAAAAAAAAACTTTTTATTTTATTTTTTAATTAAAAATATCTTGAATAATAATAATAATAAACCTTAAAAGAGGATTCTTCACGATTAAAATTTTTTTTAATAGAAAAAAAATAATTAAAAAGACTTCTTCACAATTTAAAAGATTTAAACTTCAATCAAGGGGATGGGGGGGGGGGGAGCGGACAGTGGCGCACCCAGGATTATATTGTTTTAAGTGGTGAATATTAAAAATGCTGATTTTTCAAAATTTCTATTTTGCAGAATATATTAAAAATAATAAAAGTAAACTTTTATAATTTTAGAAAACTTTAAATTAATCAAAGTTGTTCAAACTTAAAAAAGTCATTAAAACAAAAAGTCATTGTTCAAACGTTAATTTAAACTTGGGAGGGGCTTCAGTCCCCTTAGCTCCCCAGTGGGTGCGCCAATGAGAGGGGAGGAGGGCGATTATTTAGATAATCCTGGGTGAAATGCTTCTCCCCTCTCACCTGCTCCCACTGAATTCCTCACCGGGTGTTCATCATACTATTTGTTTTTGAGAAGGAATTTAATTTAAAAATCTAGACAAACACCTTTACATCTCGTAAATGGGATCATCCAACGAAATCATTTTAATCAGTATTTTAGCCAAAATAAATAAAGCAAATTCTATATTCTAATTGCAGAGCTTAATAACAACGCCCGTCAAAGAAAAGGAAAAAAAAAAAAAGAAGAAAGAAAGTAAAAGAAAACTTTATTGTCTCATGCATTTTAGATTAAGATTTTATCTATAAAAAAGAATAAATAAAGAAGTTAAATAAATAATCACGTCAAGTAAAATCACTTTTAACTGTGATATTTTACAATAAGATGTTGTCATCGAAATAAATAATTAAATAAATTTAAATAAATAATTGCGCTCAGTAAAAATAATTTTATTGTCACAATAGAGATGAAGATTTTATACATAAGAGAATTATAAAAAGATATTAATTATCCTTATTTCAACTAACCCGATATCAATGTAACCCAAGTCGAATAGATATTTTCGTTTTTGCAACTGAATTGACGGTGATAATTCGTAAACAATATAAATAGATATGTACAGTGTTGAATTCAGGCACTTTTCTCCGGGAAAGACTTCTGAGGCTCCGGGAGGGGAGGATATACCCTTTTTGACCATTAAAAATCAAAAATCTTAAATTTTCCGTGGGGGGGGGGACATTTCATTGTTCCGGGGGGGAATGCCCCCCCCCCCTTTATTCAACACTGGATATGTAGTGTGACATTAAAAACTTTCAATGCCTTAATTAGATTTATTAAATATTATATTATATGTGAAACACGAATTTCATTTAATTGTATCAATTTTTTATTAAATTCTAACATATAAAAAGAAATATTAAATTAATTAAACTTTGACTGTTTTTGCAGTGGAATAATCAGTTTTTCAAATCAGAATATCATTTTTTTTTTAAAATACTATCACAGTCAGAGGCGCCAACTTATATGGTCCCATGGTGCCCGAGCCCACCTAATAATTTTGAATTCTAACATGCGCAATTTTCATTGTTCGATTTACTGATTTATTTCATTATTATATTTCCCCATAGAAAAAAAATTATTTTGTCAATGACCATGTGTTTTAATTCACCTATAAATCTCAGTTGATTAAAATGTTTATGTTTAATATTCTGCTATTTCAATTTGTAGTCATGTTCATGACATGATGATATTACAAGAAACATTAGAGCCTTTATGAGGAAAAACGCATGAAAATTTAATTTATTAAAATATTTATGCAACTTTATTAAAACATGATGATTTAAAATCCTCATTTTTCCCCAATTCCCACCCTTCAAAGAAAAATAAATTGGTCGTACCATTTTACCAAGATATTTTTGAGCCCACCCATTATTTTTGGGCCATCCCAATATTTTTCAAAAGTTGGCGACACTGATCACAGTCCTCAGGTAAATATTTTGGTATTCAGAAAGCAAGTTTAACAGACAAGCGTAAAATGTTAACAGCATTAACATTAATATTAAAATTAATCTTATTTTGTTTCAATTGCATGCATAAATTAAGTTAAGTAGAAGAAAATCTTTATTTCGGAATTGATGGAATCTGAAAAAACGATTTTCCGAATACTGGGAATTGATCTCTAACTCTGGGAAACATTTCTGAAAATTACGGGCAGCTAATAAAAATTTATTTCTGTAAATTCTTGATTAAATTCCGAAAATAATTTGTTTTGGGGAGTTTCTAAAGATAAAGGAAAACTTTTCGGAATTTTGATTGATTCGGAGCAGGTTATTATATATTTGCGTTCGTGATTACGGTGCATTTTCGTAGATTAAGAAACATCTGTCTTTTTTTTTTTTTTAGTGCAGTTAAACAGAGGTCTTACTTTAATATTAATTTTAATGTTAATGTTAATACTGTGAAGCATGTTTGTTAAAAATAACTACTTCAGAATGGATGACATCCGAAATTTTTATATTCTGGGATGAGAAAACTACACTATAAAAACTACTCGAAAATGTTTTCTGAAAGTCACTGGCAATTACAAAAAAAAAAAAAAAAAAAAAAAAAAAAAAAAAAAATTGTAAATTTTTAAAATTTAGATAAGATACTGGTTCCCCAGGCTTCTAAAGATAAAGTACGCTTTTTGGAATCGTTAGTAACTCGGAAGAGGTTATTATAAATATCCGTTCATGATTATATTATGCTGGAACTTCCTTTTAACGGAATTTTCTGCTGAACCTTGACTTTGAGCACCATTAACATATAAATTAATCTCGATATTACGAAAAATATATTCTATATAACGAAGTTTATTCATTTAACATAAAATAACTACTTAAGACAACTGAATATTTTACTCACAATGACACATTGCAAAGTGTAATAAAATATAATGAAGAAGCTACATAGAACAATGAAGATAATAATGAAGGAAAAAATTAAAATAATATACTATATTAATGGAAAAAAAAGTTGTGTTAAAAACCAACAATACAAGAAGAAAAGGATTCCATTTCTCTGAAATTGTTATACATGAATTGGTGGCTTACAAAAGTGCGAAAAGTTTTATGAATAGTGAACTTTTTATAAGAAACCTGTACAAAGCAATATTACAAGGTAAAAAATTAAAATGCTGAGAAAAAAGAAAAGTTTGCTACGTTTATTGTTTTTTTTTCTTTTTGCCTACCTCTCTTTATTATGTTTTTTTTTTTTTTTTTTTTTTTTTACATTATTTTAATTACATTCTTGTTGCATGTCTACATTGCATAAAAAAGTTACTTCTCGATACATTTTATTGCTACTTCCATTTTACGTGCATATTTCATTTTATGCGTGTGCGTATTTTATTTTTTAATTTCAGGAATTTAACTTGTTTTCCATTTAACGAATTTCCTTAGACTTCGTTAAATAGAAGTTTCACTGTGTAATATTCTTTTTTTTTTTTTTTACGGTGCATCTACGAAATGTAAAAAGCACTTTGCTGGATTTCTAAACTGAAATCCGGGGATATTCCTCTTCGAAGACAGGTATCGATAAATACTTCAACCGTATAATAGTGGAAGGATGTTCATAGACCCGAAACGAGATATTCTTTATTAAGGTATGACTCATTCATAATATATACAGTCAAAGTTTTGAAGTCAAACTTATTGAAAATTAAGACTGGTGAAAAGTTCATTTCCATAGATATAGTTGCCCTAAATGACTGTAATCGAAAAAAATTTGTAATTTGTCCGAAAATTCTTTTTTTTTTTTTTCTGATATGCAGTTATTTATCGCAACTTTGATCCGCTTTTTCTCTATTTTCAGATGCCCCATTCTTATTTTAAGAATTTAGTGCAACCAATAGCATGAAAGAGAAGAAATGCTTCTAAATTATTGTATGAGTATCAGAAAATAAGGAATAACAATGATATAAACAATAAAAAACGAATTTTTAACCGGATTCTAAGTTATCCAGTCGTGTTGGGAGGCTTTGCACCATATTATAAATATCATAAAATAACTCAGTTTCCCCCAGAGGGTTTCAGGGAGGCGCTCCGCCCCTCCTGCCCTTTTGTTTAAAAAATAGCGCCCCTATTGCCCCTCATTCAAAAACTAGCGCCCCTCTTGTCATTCATTCAAAAAAATAGCGCCCTTCTTGCCTCACATTTGAAAAAACGCAGCCCTCCTGCGGTGACCCGAACGCGCTATAGCGCGTAAATTACTCAAAAAATCGGCGATGGAACCCAAAAATCGCCTCATACTCGTCAAGTGAAACGGGTAATTTAGTCAAAAAATCGCTAAAAAAAGGGCAAATTTCGTTAAAAATCGCGAAATAACGACTAATTTCGGGCAAGATTAGCAAAAAAAAAAAAAAAAAAAAAAAAAAAAAAAAAAAGGCTAATTTCATCACAAAATTTCACAAAACGGCAGATTTCCTCAAAGAATCGTGGGAAAACGACAAATTTCTTCCAAAAATTGCGATAAAACGGCAGATTTCGTCAAAAGATTTTCGAAAAAACCCGGCAGATTTCGTCCAAAAATCGCAATAAAACGGAAAATTTTGGGAAAAGTTCCGTTTTTTCGCGATATTTTCACGAGATTTGTCGTTTTTTCGCAATTTTTAACAAAATATGTCGTTTTTTGAGATCTTTTAACAAAAACTGCGGTTTCTGCAATCTTTTAATAAAATTTGCCGTTTTTTTTCCACGAAATTTGACGTTTTTTCGCAATTTTTTATCAAAATAAGCCTTTATTTGCGATCTTTTAACAAAATCTGCCGTTTTTTGCGATTTTTTAACAAAACTAACCGTTTTTTCGTGATCTTATAACAATAATTGCCGTTTTTTCGCGATCTTTTAACAAGATTTACCTTTTTTTCAACTTTTTGATGAAATTTCTGCTTTTTCACGACATTTTGAATCGCTAGATTCTAGATTCAACTCTATAAAAGTGCCCTTAAAAATGCAAAAAGTGCCCTTAAAAATGCAAAAAGTGCCCTGAAAAATGTAAAAAGTGCCCTTTTCAGAACACTAGCGCCCTGCCCTTTTTTAAACCTGGGGGAAACTCTGATAACTCATTATGAAAAAAATATATATAGGTAGGACAAATTTGAACCTTAAAAACCTTTTACAAATATTTAGACTCCTAATTTACATTTTCCAACATCACAAGATTTGTATAGTTCATGATATTACAACGAACACTGCATAAAAAGAGTGTAAAAAGAAAACCATGAATATTTAGGGGAAAAAAAGAATTGTTTATTGTTCGTATAAAACATGAAAAATGCAGTGAAAAGCAATTTTAGATGTTTTAAATCAATAATACATCCATAGTTACAGTAATACATATTAGTATTAACATTATTCAAATAAGAATAAAAAGTGTCGAATGTAAGGAAATGTCAATTTAAGTAGTTCCACTTCACTCCGAAATGTCTTTATATGAATTTTATGTACTTTGTACATTTTTTTTTTTTTTTTTTTTTTTTTTTTTGAAAATATTTACACGTCATATCTATGCAAGTTTTTGGCATTTATATAAAATATACGTGCGCATATGGGGAAATTTTGACAGGAAAATATAATTTTCGTATAACCATAAGATACGATTTTTATTTTAGTAATTTTTTATAATCATGATTGAAATAGTTTAATAACTATGAAATGAAGCAATTTATTAATAAAGAATTCAATAAATAATTTAATTATCTTCATTTAAAAATAATTACGTCCATCAAGAATAATTATATTGTCAGATTTTGCATTGTCTTTTATTTATAGAGAAAAATACATAAATGTACTAAATTTTTATAGTTCAAATTTCAATTAATCAAACATCATCCTAGTAAAGAACTTTTATTTTCAGTTCATAGTATTGTCCGGTGGAGAGCTTTTTTCTTCTTCTTTTAGGTAGATTTCGTATGAAATACTACCTATTGCATTCGCACCAGTTTATCTATCTATCTATCTATATATCTCACTTTTTTCTGGACACGATAACTTCTATAATTCTTCACCAATCTTCACCAAACTGGCACATAAAATCAAAGGGGATTAAATCTCGGCTAAGTTCGTTAATGGGCAAAATCGGACCAAAGGGGTTGAAATAGGGGGCGTTTTTTTTTTTTTTTTTTTTTTTTGAAAACAGAAAAAACCCCATAACTTCTTAATGAAAATAGATATCGAATCAGTTTAAAGTTTATATTGCTTCTAAGTTATGGGCCAAACGTTTATGCATGACAGATTTTTGATAAAGTTAAAAATGGGCTCAAGAGACGAAAAAAATAGGGTTTTTGGGAGAAAAAAAATCATAACTTTGTCAATTCTCAAGATATCAAATCCATCTAATTTTTTTATAAATATTCTCAAAATTATCTAAAACTTTTGTACTTGCAATTTTTTGATAGGACTAACTCTTACCGGTAAAAAAAAAATAATAAAATAAAATAAAAACGAAAATAAAAAGGGTTTTGGAAAAAGAAAAAAAATCCATAACTTTGTCAATTCTTAAACTATCAAATCCAATTAAATTTATTTTACATCTTCTCAATAATACAACTTTTGTATTTACAAGTTTTTCATAGGATCAATTCGTATAGCAAAAATAAATGAAACAAAAATTGGAGAAAAAACCTCTAATCCAAACTGCTTACATTCTGAATCGTTTTTTAAATTCATTTTCTATTTTAAACGCATCCAAATGGCAGATTCTCTTATTTAGGAACTATATAATGTGAAACATTGGCCAGAGTATTGATAAAGACAGAATATATTTCAAAAAAGGCTGCCAAAAAGGGTATTTTGAACAGAATTTCCCGAAGTGACCGTGATAGGAAATTTGAGGAAGTATTCAAATAACAAATTGCGTTTTTTCTAACTCATTTTTAAATTCAGTTTTGCTCTCAAACGCATCCAATTGACATGTTCTTTTATATAGGAGCTGTGTAATGTCCCGCATTGTTCAGTTTTTTCATAAAGGCTGAATATATTTTTTTAAATGCTGTCAAAGGGGGCACTCGCGCAAAATTTCCCGAAGCTATCATGATTAAGAATTGAGGTTGTATTCAAAATTGGTTATTTTATAACTCATTTTTAAATTCAATTATGCTCTCGAACTCGTTCAATTGACAGTCTTTTGTTATTTAGGAACTATATAATATGCCGTATTAGTCGTTTTTTTTTAAAATAAAGTCAGAATTATTTCAAAATATGTTGTCAAAATGGGCATTTGATCCGAATTTAGCGATGATTCTGGTAAAACCAGTCCTTACAGAAAAATGAAATTAAAAATTTTTCAAAAGACTACAAATAAAGTTGTTAAACTGGGTTTATCTGTAATCAAATATTATTTTTTGTTGTTGAAATGAGCACTCTTCGAAATCTACCTCCGCCTGTAGGCCAAGCCGACAGGGATTTTTTTTCTTTCTTTCTTTTTTCCTTTAAAAAAAATAAAAAATAAAAATAAAAATCTATAAATAAAAAAGTTGAAAATGAAAGTCTTAACTACTGAATTTGTATTAAATAAAAATCACTTTGCTTTAGAAGAAAAAATATATACGTAGTAGAATTTACAACATTTAATTTCCAAGGAAACCACTGAATTGTCACAGGCGACTATTTTTTAATCCTATCTCGCACCAGTTTTTGAAAACAAAAATTTTTGACATACTGTCTGACAACATTTGCGAAAGAAATATAGTACAAAATTTATTTATTCATTTATTTCAAATAGTGGTGCGAATAGAATAGGAAAATAGTCGCTGTGGCAACCCTGACACCGTATATCAATCTTAATCGAACCGAATATCGGTAATAGTATTTACAACTCAATTGTAATCATTATTAATTGTTAAACAAATATATAGCTTGATCAAAAACAATTTGAATAACTTCTTTGTAAATTCAGTAGATTTCAAATGTAAGAATATTTTTACTGTCGCAATTTTAGATAAAATTGTGATTTGTAGAGAAAATAAATTCTAAATTTATCAAATTTTAAACTCCAGAAACTTTTTCTGAAAGTGTTATTGTTATCCGAACTACATGGACAGCATGAAAAAAAAAAATTGAATTATAGTAAAAAATTTTTGATAGTTTTTGGAATATTTTCTTTGTTTTAACACATGCTAAAAAAGGATATTACGATTGAATCATTCTTTAATAAGGAGTATCCCTTTTTAGATTTATGAACACACTTCCATTACTAATTTCTCCGAAATTCAATTTTAGGTATCCGGCACTTTTTAGATGGGACCGCCCGACTAGACGATTGATTTAATATTAAATGAATCTATAAAATAAGTAAAAATTCTTAAATATAAGAATACAATGATAATTTCAAGCAAAAAATCTTTTTATTGCTACATTTTTGATCAAGATTTTATCTATAGAGAAAAATAAGGAAATAGAATAAAACTTTGACTTTAAAAGAGGAGATAAGCAAAAAGTGTTTTAAAGATGCTCTTAATTATAATTTCTATTGAATTGTTGAAAATAGAAACTTAAAATTGCCAAGATAAATACATATAGGAAGCAAATGCTCTCTAAGAACACTTTATAAAAGATTCGAAATTTAAAATAGTAAAATGAGCAAAAAGCATTCTAAAGATTTTCTAAATTACTATTTCTATGAAATATCAGGAAATATCAAACCGATTTCAAAAGCGATGTTGGCAAAATGATGATGGGCACAGTCGCTGCTCCAACATAGGTTAAGTTGGTTTTTTTTATTTAAGTTGATGCCACTATCATTAGGCAATCGCAGTTTAGCATTGATCTTGAACGGTTATTATCCAATTTCTTTGTATCAGGTGTGTGTGTGTGTGGGGGGGGGGGGGGGGGGATTGATGGACTGGTAGACTAGAAGCTCGGAATATCGATCGCATGATGGTTGTTTTTAAGATGTAAATGATCGCTTAGAACGGTTCCTAAAAAAATTAAATTACTGAAATGAGCGCAAAAAGCATCAAAACACATACATTCTAAATTATTTTCGCATTGTGCAATAATGAAATCAGGGGCGTCGCCATGGGGGGGTATGGGGGGGGAGCCTCCCCCCCCAATATATGTGAAGTTGGGAAATTTGAGCTTAGAGTTGGGAAAATTTAGATTTTTGAAAGACTTTCTTTTTTTTTAATAATTACAAGAAATATATGAACTTTTTATTCTTTCGGTGACAATGGTTTAGCAAACAAGTTAAATTATCAAAAGAAATCAACCAGACTCAATTTGTCATTGTATTTCTCTGTTCTATGAAAACATCATACACTTATTAGACCTAAATGTCTCTGCTCCTGTGTATCAATATCTGACTCTAAACAGCTTTCTCCACTCCTTTGTTTCCTCCAAAACTTTCATTTCTGAAAAATTTCAAATTATAGTCCGTGACTTTTATGTTACTTTCGTATGAAAATCCATAATGGCTCATATACTAGAAGTCTGTCCGGGCCTGGGCTTGGTCCAAGGTACTGGCATGGCCCGTGGACCGAGCAGGCAAACTTTCAAACAGAGTGCTTCCACCATTCTGATATAAAAATTTAAAAGAAGCTCATAAAATTTGAATTATTTTCAATAAATATGAGTTTCACAAGAATGCGTATAAATGTGCTGCATGAGCCGATTTTATTTTAACAACACTATTGCAAAAATATATTTTGTCCAAAATGTAGAGAACGTCATCGGATAGTTAATCATGTTTGAGCCTGAGCTTAGCTTTTTTTGCAGACTCGGGCAGGAGCACCGTCAGTTTATTACCCCTCCCCCTTTTTAATCCTCAAACCAGAAAAATTATCAAATCATAGATGCAAAAAAAAGTAAAAATGTCGAATATGAAGTCGCAAAGGACTGATGAAAACTTTCACTTTAGACAGATTTTTATCTTTGGCGGGAAATTTTCAAGCAATTTTTACGTCAGGAGTATGAAAGGAGGACACTGTGCAACATCAAACACCCTACAGTTGGCGGGGGGATTCCCCTCACATCGCCAGGTCCCCCAAAATGGCTTTCCAGATTGTTTATTACCTTGTTCATAGTCATATAATAACAAACATCTTCATTAATCTCTCACATTTTCTTCCGGAAGTTTTTTTTTTTTTTTTTTTTTTGTAATAGAGGCTGCGATCAAAAATGTCTGTTTTCTTGTGGGGAGGGGATGTCTCCCCTGTCCTTCCCAAATGGCTCTCCTGGACTCGGGTTAGGCCGAGGTAAGGATTATTTTTTTCTGCATAGTTGAGTCGGGACGGAACTGGACTTGGTTGCTCTTGGCATGTGTCGGGCGGACAGTTTTGCTTTGCAAAATAAGTAATAATGATAACGAACTTTTGGTAAGGGGAATCATCGGAAATGTATCTTGAGGTGGTTCTCAAATTCCCTGTTGAATAACACAAAACTTTCTGAAACATTTTCTGACTCATTTTTAAAAGAAAATGCATAACATTGACAGGCCTGAAGTGATTGGATTGAAACGATTTCGAATTGAATAGCGTTTTCCATTTTTCGATAAATAAATTACTTATCCAATTACAGGCGATTATTGTTACACAACGACAGTTTTCTCTTCTTTACTTGCTATGACGTTTTGAAAATCGAATCAAAAACTAATATTTGACAGCCTTTTCTGAAATATATGTTGCTTTCATTCCAAGAAAAAAGAAAGCGCCATTCGATAACATTTTTTCTAAATAAGAACATCTGCCAATTTTATGCGTTTCCGAACAAAAGTGAATTGAGAAATGCGCAAGAAAACAATTATTTTAGATTCTTTTTATCAGCATTCTTTAGAAGAATCTTAATTGTACGTTAAGAAAAATCCGAATTTTTTGTAGCTATCAAATTGGCCCGCGGATCGGGCCTGGTTTAATTGTTTTTTACGCAAGCTGTTCCTGTTTTCAAAGATTTTTGTTCAGGCCGGCCCCTGAACTGTGAAAATATAGATCCGGCTCGAGCCAAAGTTTTAATTTTCAAATCGGGCCGTGCTGGGCCAAAATAGCTTATATGTAGTCGGGACCGTGCTCTGATCTGGAAATTCCAGCCGGAAAAGACATGTATAGCAAAGACAGTAAACAAAAAAGGGAATTTTTAAACAAACTAATGATGGTTGACGAAAGAAAAGAAATCGCAATAGATCTTTAAAAATAAAATTAATAATTCCAATTATAACATATTCTACTGTCAAAATGAAAATAAAACAAGAAAATATTCACATCTTTTCATATTTAACCCGTCGTCGTCGCGTCGCCGGAGAATTTATACAACGGCTTTAGTCGTCGAGTCAATCTAAGCTTAAAAATCTGTAAATTTTATTTCAAAATAGCAATCTATTCTAATATTGTAAAACAAAAATGCAATTTGTATTTCCGTTTTATGCTAATCTCAAATAGTATTAAAAGAACTTGGAATAAGTAACTTTGAAAAAAAAAAAAAATATTAAAAATATTTATTCAGGCGCCAAAAGAAAAAAAAAAAAAAAGAAAAGCTGGAGTCCTAATTTCTATAATAGTAGCTACACCTGCTATATTACGTAACTGGGCAACAATATCCAATGAGTTTTCGCCAGAAAAAATACTGGTAACCCTTTGTCGTCAAGAAAAAATAATCATAAAAGCAAATGTGATTTCAAAAAATTATTGATTCTGATAAATGTGTTCCTTTTTACTTTGTTTGTGTGCGGATAAAAAAACTGCTATATTTTTATCGGTTTATAAAATATGAAACCAAAGCGATATAAAGTTCAATGTTGTAATTGTAAAGCAGTATTTAATAATGACTATAAATCTCAGCATGAAAAAAACAATCATAATGGGAATAGAGTTTCTGTGCAGGAAATTGGAGCCCCTAAAAATCCATTCGATGCTTCAGTACGTAAAAGGAAAAAAGTGGACGATGTGAAATCGGAACAAATATATAAATATGATAGCAGTCCGTCAAATGAAGAAATAATCAGCATAAGTTGCAATACTGATGTGTTGAACTTAAATAAAAAGTCTGAAGAAATAAAAGATTTTTCTTTTCCTATAAACAACACCGAGAGCGAAGATCAACTTCTTCAACAGTGTAATTTGGATTTTTCAAAAGAAAGTGAATTTCTACATGAGGCTACGAATTCCAAAACTCAAAACCAATCTGAAATGGATAATGAATTTCAAAACGAGACTGCAAGCTTCACAAATGAAAACCAAACTAAAGAAGAAAATGAAAATAAGTCGGACTGGGTGTCTTTTATGGGAAAATTTTCTTTTATTCTCGAAAAATTAACTGAGAGCAAAACTATTTTTTCTCAATATAATGAATCTGACATAGTTAACGAGAAATTGGCAATAACTGAGATTGTTAACTTTATCTCTTCAATTAAAGAAACCTGTGATATAGTTCTTGAAGAGGGGTGCAGAGTATTGAATAAACTGAATAATGAGTTAGAATTTTCAATTGAAGACAGTGGAAGTGCCTCTGAAATAGTAAATCATGATCCTGGTCTACGTCCAGATACTTTAAATGAAAATCAGAAAAATTATTTAATTCAGTTAGGTCCACATCAACCTAAATTAGCATGTTTTCCTTCTGATGGAAAAAACCGGTTTAATCCCCACTGGTATACAGAATTTGAATATTTAGAGTACAGTACAGCAAAGCATGCTGCTTTTTGCTTTGTATGTTGTCTTTTTCCTGTTGGTATAGGTCGTGAAAAAAGAGAAGATGCTTGGACTTCAACCGGAGTAAAAGTATGGGGTAAAATGAAAAGTTGCGGAAAAGATAAATTAGGGAAGCTCCAACAACATTTCTCATCTCAAGCTCATAAGTCTGCTCTATATGATTTTTGTAATTTTCTTGTAAAGAAAAAACATATTGATGTCTTAATTGACAAATCAAAAAGGCAAGTTTTAATTCAGGAAGAAAAAGTTCGAATGCACAACAGAGAAGTTATCAAAATTTTAATGGATACTTGTAAAACATTCGGAAAGCAAGGATTAGCATTTCGAGAGTCAAACACCGATGATATTAATAAAGGAAATTTTTGCGAAGTGATACAGCTTATCTCAAGGCACAATACTACAATGAAATGTTGGTTTGAAGATAAAAAATTGAGACCATATCATGTTACATATATGAGTCCAGAATCTCAAAATGAAATGATAAATTTAATAGCATCTGAAATTCGTCAGGTAATCACTTCTGAAATAAAAAATAGTTTATGTTTTGCAGTTTTGGTCGACACAACTCCAGATCTGTCACACAAAGATATAATGTCTATTGTTATCCGAAGTGTAAGTAATGAAGGTGAAATTAGGGAAAGATTGGTCAAAACAATTGAATGTAGTGACAAAACTGGAAAGGGAATGGCAGATTTAATTTTACAGTGCTTAAATGAAATAGAAATTGATTATTCGAAGCTTGCATTCCAGTCTTATGATTTTGCTCAAAATATGTCCGGGAGGTTCAATGGTGTACAAAAACATATATCTGAGATTGTCGGTCACAGTGTTCCTTACATACCTTGTCAAGATCACCGCACTAATACTGCTCTAGAACATGCTTGCAACGTTAGCATATTAATTCAAGATTTGTTTAACATCCTTGAAGAGCTCTATGTCTTTTTCACATCAAGTACAAAAAGATTTAAGCATTATCAGTCAAGTGTAGAGAACATTGATAAAGTAATTCAACTTAAAAATCTATCAAAAACCAGATGGACCGCAAGAGCTGAATCGGTCAAAGCCTTAACTCAATCGTTTGAAATGGTAATAGAACTATTAGAAAATATTTTCAATGAAAAGACTTTTGATTCCTCTACTAGAACAAAAGCATTTGGAATTTATAAAAAAATGAAAACTTTTGATTTTATTGCATCATTTTTTTTCATGAAAAACATCTTAAGCAAAATAAAAATTTTAACTGAAATTCTGGAGACACCTGATTTTAACGTCATTGACTGCATTGCGATAATAAAAAGTACTGTCCAAAGCTTACAAGCAATTAGTGATGATTCCACTGGAATGAATAATCTTATAAAAAGTTCAATTGTATTCGCTGAAAAAATGGGGATAGATGTTGAATCAGACTTCCGAAAACACCATAGAAAAAGGGTTCCACCTAAAAAAATTGATGAAAACAATAGAACAGCAATGGACATAGATTTAAATACTTTTTACAGGAAAGAATTCAAAGAAGTTTTGGACACATTAATAATGGGTTTCAATGACAATGTTTTATATATCAAAGATACTATTGAACCGATACATTCGATTTTTAAGCTACCATTCACCAAAGCAAATTTGAGCATAAGTAATCTAGAAAAAGTTATTAACATGTTTCCTCCTGGATCTGATAAACCTGACATACACGACTTGCAGAGTCAAATGGAAATACTTTTTGACTTGTGTTCAAACAATAATGTTGACTCTCTTAACGGACTTTTCGTTCATGCCAAAAAATTCAAAAATTATTTAGGTCAAGCCTTCAAACTGTGCATTTTAACATTCACAGCAGCTTATGGTGTTGCGTCAAATGAAAGGACATTTAGTCAGCTAAAAATTATAAAAAATGAATTACGAACTACCATGAGCGATGACAGACTGGATAGCTTAATGCTTTTGAAATGTGAAAATAAAATAGCGGACTTACTTAAACTGGACGATGTGATCATTAGGTGGGCTTCTTTGAAGAACAGAAGGATCAGTGTTAAATGAAAAAAATTACAATGTAAGTGTTCATTAGCAATCGTTACAATTTTTCTTTATGTAACATTTTTTGTTTCATATTTCATATATTTATATAATTTTTTTTGAATGTATGCAATGTCTCTAACTTTGAATCTTACATTTATTGCATTATTTGAAATTGTTTCTTTAACCTTTGTGGTAAAAGTATAATCTTTATCTCTTTTTCTTCTGATCTTTATTTTCATGCTGAAAAAATAGCAATAAATCTAGTTTTTTTTTTTTTTTTTTTTTTTTGGAAAAGAAATTATTTTTAATGCATAAGTATTGTTATCATTATAAGCACATTGCATTGTATAATTTTAATTGGAAATTAGAACAATATTTTTCAAGTTGGGAAATTTTTAAATTCTCCCCCCCCAAAAAATATCTGTAGCTACGCCTCTGAATGAAATTTAGTCAAATTGTGGTATAATTATTATTTTTTGAACTACTCAAAGTAATATAACTTCTTCTAATAAAAATAGGCACATAAATACCACTTGGCATATTTCAATTATTGCGCTAACAAAAGTGCGGAATTTTAGTGTAGTACGTTAAGAAATTATAATACCACTGGGAGAATTGGTGCACTTCTGAGGAAAAAACACAATATGCAAATTTTTAGCGTGTGCATTTAAAATGGATCGTCGAACGTTTTCTGGTAGTTGCTACATTAGAGTTTAAGTAACATTTTGCTAAAATCTTCCAATTAAAAAAAAATAAATAAATAAGGTGACTGTTAAGATATTATAATACCATCTGAAGAAATTAGCATTTTATTCATCGTATCTGAATCATTATAAAACGTACACGTTTGTATATCGTGAAAGTATTCCCGAAAAGTAAAAATGCAGGTTTAGATGATGTTATTTACGATATATTTGAAGATATCGCGCTGTAAAGAGCTTCGCGACCAAAGTAAGAAAAATTTGGTTAAGAATGCTGGTGAATCTGAATGAGAAATAGTTCGGTTAATGAAGCGTTCTAAAATTATCATTATAATTAAATAATTATAAAAAAGGATTCAAATAAAATTAAAGAATATAGAAGAATTTTTTTTTTTTTTTTTTTTTTTTTTTTTTTTTTTTTTTTTTTGTCAACACGGGATGATCGATAGATATTTCGATTTCAACTCAAAAAGGTCTTTCAATTCGGGAAATTTCGAACCGTTTCAGCAAAAGAACCTCACGCGTAACAGGTTGGAAGAATATGAAATCGAATAGTAACGTAAAATGTATAAAACTGTTTAAAATACCGAGGTTAATGAAACATCATAAAGAAAAAAGACTGAAATGGGCTAAAGATGTCATATCATGGGACAAGAAATGGAAACAAGCGATATTTTCAGATGAAAAAAAAATATAATTTGATAGTCCGGATGATTATGAACACTATTGACATCATATGAGGAAGGAGCCGAAACAGTGCTTCAGTCGACAAGTGAGAGGAGGATCAGTAATGGTTTTGGGAACTTTTAGTCATAATCAGGGTTGTTTGGTTTAAACCAAGTGTTTTTTTTTTAAAAAAACATGCTGGTTTTTTTTAATTTGGTTTTTTTCCCCTTTCCCTAATGTTTTCATTTATTTTATACATTATTAAAATGTGCAAAATCAAAGTTATGGAGGAGAAAGCTAAAGACAAATTAAATTTTTAAAGTGACAAACATCTTTAATCAATCTAATTTTTCTTACTAGCTATAAATTGACATGGCAAAATATTTTTCTACAGTGAACTGTGGAGGATTAAAAAAGGTAGTTAGTTTTAATTCTTTTTAAATCTTTTATTTTTTAAAAATGCAAAAATGGCATATGCCAGCCAAAAATGCAATTTTACTGCTTAGATAGCTTGATTATGATTTACTAAAGATTGCATCATGTATCCAAGCATCAATAATGACATAATCATAAGTCATTCTTTCCATTGGTTACTCTTGTTTTGTATGCTAATGAATGAATGGCTATGAATTTTCTCTGTTCCATAGCTATTGGTTTAGTAAGCTTTGTTTTTTCTTAGATTGGATTTGCAGTTTTTACATTATTTTTTTCTGTTTCTAGTTACTTTTTATTGTATTTTATTTTAAGAAAGCTACTTAAATATATTGAAATAAAAGAATGTCTAAAACTAGAAAAAAGGAAAATATAATCTGGTTTTCATTTGAGGGAATAAGAAATACATCAAAAACATGTTTAAGAGCCAAATGTAAAAATTGCATGCAATGTAAATGCTGTCAAATTAGCTCTTCCTTAAAATACTAGGTGTGATTCATTTTCAGATGCTTTAGATGTTTACCTTAAAAATTGCCCCACTTTACTTAAAATTTGTGTAGAAAATAGGAATGTTATTGATAAAAAAATTCAAAAGCTCGTATCTGTCTAATTTTTATTTTAAAAGAAATGTTGAAGATATGTTTAAACTATTAAATTCTATTGCAGTTGCCCTGGATAATATCTAAAGTAATAAGTTCCATTACTAATGCAGTTTATAATTGGACAGGTCTTCAAAAAATATTAAGTGAAAAAAAATGTAAATAAAGAAGTCTCATAGTTTTTTAGTCCAGGTATAAAATAGCCCTAACACCCATGCCCTTTTAGGTATACATACTTGAACCACAATACAGTCAAAGTGAACTATGTGAACAAGAAAAAAAGGATACATTAAATTTTACAAAACAAAAATATCCATGTAACTCGATGCTTGCACAGATAATAAAATTTACTGCTAAATCTTCATCTTTTGAAGAACAAAGAAACAGAAAAAATAAAGTTTCTATTAAAAAAAAAAAATAATAATAATAATTTTTCTAAGCCTATGTCTCAATTTGTGTAAGCATTACATTCGTTGATATATCAAGTAAGTCAATACACATGTATTTTTTAGCATTAATAAAATGCATATTGATATTTTTTAAGTAAATATATGTAGTAAGAGATTAATAATCATTTGTTGATGCTAATACTGTAAATAATTTCTAAATTATGCACAAGAAAATGTTTTCTATTTCAGCTTATTTCTGTTAATTTAGTAAAATATGTTTGTTTGCCCTTTACTATGTTCTTCATTATTAACCTGCATATAATTATTTCTTAAATTATTATCTAAAAGGTTTATATAAGTATACTAATAAATTAAGAGTTTTTTTTCACACAATGAATATTTCCCTATAGAAACCTAAACTTATAAGATAATTTAATTATAAATTTTTATGCTTTAGTTATTTAATTATAAAAAAAAATAAATACTAATGTGAATGTTTAACATTAATTAACTATTAATTTAAAAAAATCCTCATGACTTTCTGAAACTCAAGTTATTTTTCTTGCAAATGCTATTTAAATAATGATTTGAAAAAACCCGGTTTAAACCAAAAAAAACCCGGTTTTTTGGGGTTTTTTTCAAAAAAACTGGTTTTTATACAAACCCTGGTCATAATGGATTATGCTATTTAACCCGAATTTTGGGACGTATAAACTCTGCGTAATATCAGGCTATGTTATATGTTATATGATCCTTTGATACTATTTGGACCTTTTTTAGTTGGGGCTAATTGGGTGTTTCAGTAGAACAATGCCCCTTGCGATGTGTCTAAATCCACCAAGCAATGATTTAAAAAAGAAAAACAAAATCATGTTTTGTCATGGCCAGGTTGAAGTCCAGACTTAAACCCTATGGAAAATCTTTGAGGCGTATTAAGTCGCAAAGTTTATGCTAATAATAAACAGTTTTTATCTGCAATGAGCTAGAAGTAACCATTGTAAAAGAATGACACAATATTTCTGAATTTGTGCTTAATCACATGGTCACTCAATTTTTGCTGTTTACCGTTACATGAAAAATTCTAGGAATCTCAGTTTCTAAGAAAAAGTTTAATGGCTTTACAGTGGTTTTACAGAGGAATTTTATAATATACGAATGTATCACATTCCCATAAAATTAACATTAGCGTCGGAAATCCAGAATTTAACGGACAGCCTTGGGATTTTTCCCCCAAAAAATTGACGAATTCTTGTTTATTTTATTTATTGATTAATTTTAAATAAAGTGCTTTTTTGATCTTTCCATTAAAAGTATTTTCGAAAACTATAAAATATTCGCTTTTAAACGACATGCTATGTCACCCCCTTCATTGTAAGTAAGGTACCACCAAACTCGCAAATGCTTTTTCTTTCGAATATCTAAGCAAATAAATGCGAAATTGAAACTGTTTTTTTTTAATAGGAACAAGCTTCTTTTCAAACGAAAAAACTATTAAGAAGAAACGTCTAATCTTTGTTCTCACGATTTCATGGCAAGGCAATCCTGTTTCTGTTTATAAAATGCTGGAATGAACACGAAAATGACCGTGAACTGAAAAACAAGTTCCATTGTTCATCCTTTTATGCAAATTGTATCGTTTTGTACTGTTCGCCATTTTCTATCGCTGTGATTGAATTTTTCGATTTTTTTTTACTAATCTTGATCTCTAAAAAGATCATACGCCCAATTGAAAAATGAACAATATTTCTTCTGTAGCGAGGTGACCTTCTAAGATTCTAAGAATGACTAATATGTAATGTTTTCTTCACCTGGTATATCTGGTTTGTTTGTTCTACATTTTTCGGCATTTGTAAACTTTTCAGACTTACTTTTTATTTGTCTTTTTTGGTGCGTTCGTAATTATGTAAATGCGTAGCACGTATAGTTGGCGTTCAGTCCGTCCGTCTGTCTCTGTCTGGACATAACAACGCAAAAACTACCCAACCGAATCGTTTGAAATTTAAAATAAATAATTATTGCATATTTTGTCGAGTCATTTCAAATTTTATGAAAATCGGATGTACAGTTTAATTACAGGGATCATCAAAAGTATTCCATTATATCACGGTCAATAGGAAAAAATAGTTTCAAGTGCATTTTAATGATGTTAAACTCTTTTGAACATAATACAATTCATATGCACCTATGAAATATATACTAAAATATACATTCTGTACAATCTGTTTTGCAAAAAATATTCTTTATTAATATACAAGGCCACACAAAAGTATTCTATTACATCATGATATAGAAGAAAGCATTGTTTGGGATGCGTTTTAATGATATTAAACTATTTCACATTTTATGAAATTAATATACGTTGCGGAGGTTTACTACAAATCAATTCCTGTATAATAGAAAGCATTTATTATTTACAGGGATACACCAAAGATTTCGGATTTTGTATTATATTCGAAGTACTGTATATTTTAAAAACTTCGTTATAGTATGAACGCACCTCATTTGTTATGCCTAACGTGGAATTTCCGACTTGTTTAAATATGTTTTTATCATCATGAAATCTCAGATTAGATGACAAAGGAATCTGTCAAGAGTGGCGTTACAAAAATGCGTGAAATAGGGAAAGTTCCCATCGTTTCTTTGTGTAATTTATTTAAAAATAAATTAAGTAAGACTATTTAAAACCTGTTTACATTTATAATTACAGTAAAACTTCCTATTAACTAAGTCTCATCACTTAAACATTTCGTTATAAAAAAAAATCGTTAAATAGAAATCAATTCAAATTAATTAAATTTGTGTAATAAAATACACATAGATAAAATGAAAAATGTGCATAAAATGAAGATATTGCAAAAATGTATTTTCCTTCGGGCAGTAACTTTTTGTTTTTTTTTTTAATGCAATGCAGACATATGAACAAAATTTAACTAGATTAACCCTTTCAGGGCTAATGTATTATTAACAGTGCATGTTCTTTAATTGAGTATTATTTTGTTATCATAAATACTTTTGTAACTGTTTATACATTTAGGAATGTGAGTACAGTCAGCTCTCGTTAATTCGAAATCGGATAAATCGAATCTTCGCTTAATTCGAACTAGATATGAAGTCCCGAAATTTTCAATAGCAGAATAATGTTTAAAATTTTCATCTATTCGAACTCATATTCTCTTGACTTCGTTTAATTCGAACTAACGAGATTCCGATTTTTCATTTCTCCTTACTTTCTCCCGAATTTCAGATCTTTGAAATGGCTTTCTTCCTTCCATTTTTGTCAGAATTGTTCTGAACAAGTATACATGTAGTCCCCATGCATTTAATATCTGCTTTTTTTTTTTTTTTTTTTAGTTTCCCGTCTGTTCATCAATGACACCTCCATCCCATCTTCGTTTGTGCTTGCTTCTAATCTTTTAATTAGTTTACGTATTTATATCTTTTAACTTAATAGTAAGTGAAATTCTAATGATAATAGCCTAAATATATTTAGAAAATACTATAACATTAATTTCTTTGTCATAGTACTCTTTTAAATATATTTTCCTCTGATATTTTCCATAATTCGAACTCTGGATAATTCGAACATTTCTTGTGGTCCCGACGAGCTCGAATTAACTAGAGCCGACTGTATATGTCTATGCATTTATAATATGACTTCATTTATGTTTAGGCATTTAGTAATAATAATAAGTAGAAAAGTTTGCTCTTTTTCTCCTTGCATCGTTGGCAATTATTTTCTTTTAAACATAAATTTCACTCTTTAAATTAAAAATACTGGATACTTTTCTGAAGGAATAACATGCGATAAAACGCAAAAATATTAGAAAGTGATAATATCTGTTAAATGTCGTTATAATTTGAAATTTTCTCAACTCCTCCAAAATCTCTTCCTTAGTCTATTTTCATAAGAAAATTAATTGGATAGTACACAAAATAACTACATTAATTAGATTTCAGACAATAGCATATTTGTTAAACTTCAATAAATTTATAGGGATAGCTAGCATTAACATTAGTAATGTAAAAGTAATTTTTCTATTATAAAAAAAAAAAAAAGAAAAAGAAAAAGAAAAAGAAATCGGCCCAAAAAAGTTAAAGTCTTAAAAACGCATAATATAGAGAGAGGTTAATAAAATCTAAAGCGTAGTGTACCTTCCAACCACATCCCGCTTTTTCTTTTTTCAATACTCTAATTCCCCAGCTTTAAAAGAGTGTGTAAAATTATATTGAAAATGTTTCTTCTAGAAAATAAGTTATTTTTCATGAAAATAAATTGATAAATTAAATTTCTAGAAAATAAATTGTTTTCGCTATTTTTCGTGACATTATGGTATTTCACAGAAAGAAAGGCAAATCTACTGAAAATTACTTTTAAATATACATTTTTTTGTTAATGTTATGAACAATAGTTACATTTAGATTGGAGTGAAGTGCCCTGTATTTTTTAGTCAAAAAACGGATTATGACCCTGGTTTACTGCATAAAAATTGTTTGTTTTGGCGTTCACTACTATAGCTTAAGACTTGTCCAGTTTTTTTTTTTTTTTTTTTTTTTTTTTTTTTTTTTTTTTTTTATTTAGTTAGTTACCTAGCAGAGAAACAATATTTTTTTCCTTTAAACTGCTAAAAGATGAATATTGTGTAGTTGAAGGGTCTATAACGAAATGATTTGAAGCACCATCATTCAGTTTTTCATGGTGTAATAATATAATGTAATAATAATAATTAAAAATTTATATATACTATATATAATGCAGAATATGTTTGAAAACAAAACAATATAACATTTGTTGTGGGCAGCATGTACTTTAATGTTACATCATTTTTAAAGTGATATGTCCTTAATTCATATCGACAACCTCATTGCATCCATGGAAAGCAGATATTCAATAATATTAACAATTCCGAGGTATCACACACCTTATAAAAAACAGCCAATTCTCTTCAAACATCATATTTTTTGTCAGATTCACTCAAATTGGTGCGGGATATCTTTTTATGCAGGTTCAATATTGTATGTTCTTGGCATCATTTCAAAAAGTTAAAATTCCGATATAAGATAATTTAGTGTTTCATTTTCTGTATTACTTTTAAAGTATTGTGTTACTTCCAATTTTATACACATGCGTGGTTGTCTTGCATGTCTTGCTTTCATGTTTTTTAAACTGTGTATATGAATTCATATATAAGATTTTGTAATTCTTCTTTTCAATTTGCTCATTTTTTTTATTTCAATTTATCGCAATATATGGCCAAATAAAGATAGAATGACATTTTTTTTACTTGTCACAAGTTATCATTTAATTGTTTTCAACAATATCGCTCAGGGGCTCAGGCTAAACCTTCTGATGGAAGTCCTAGTAATTTTTTATGCTAAAAATTTAATGGTGGCGTTTCAAATCATATCATTACAGATCATGCATCTGTAATGAATTCTTATTTATTTTGATAATGGCATCGGTGGAGCCGAAATATCTAAACAATTCATTAAAATCTTTTTTACTGATTTTATAGGTTTTGATTAATACCTTTTTGAAATTTAATCAAATGTATTATTTCCGAATTTATTGATTTGTTATATATTTAATTTCTTTAATAGAATATCAGTGCCAATTCTCAAAATTAGCGTCTACGAGGGAAAATTATTTCCAGTAATAATTTTTTATTACCTTTCACTGAAATTTACCTTGACAGTCTGCTACAAAAACAAATGTGATTTTCTAACGAGATGTGTTTTATGGAATCCTAGAAACAGGTTGTAGAATCATCATTTTAACGAAACCAGTTTCGTTATTCATAGGATGTGGAAAGCAACAAAAACAAAAGTACGTACTAAGTAAATGAAAAACAAAGTGAATGCGTAAGAGAAAAGCCCAAGAGATATTGCAAGTAACTACTTTTTCGCAACAGTTGGTTTTCCTAAAATTTCGAATTGCATGAAGGTAAAATGGAATGTGTTAAGGGAAAAGTTCTGATTACGCAAGAGCATGTCGAGGAATGTATCATTCTATGAAAAAATATACCTTACAATAAATTGAAATTCTTTCTTTTTCGACTTAAAAATGTAGATATTTCTAATGCAAAATTGATTTGCTAATAATGATATTATCAAATTCTTTCGTTTTTCCTGCTTTTTTTAAAGGAAAATGTAGATAAATTTGGTTGAATATTGCGCAAGTTACAATATATTTTTATCTTTTATCAAGGCTATTTAAATCTGTGAGAATTATTTATATTACAATCTTCATTATTTCTATATTAATAAAGTAAAATAATTCTTGTACGCAAATATTATACCTCATGTAAAGGAGATTCAAATCTCCAGTCTCTTAGATAAAATAAAAGTAAATCCGTATAATAGCGGATAAACTACTTCCTGGGCACTTTGGCTGGGATGCCTGCGTTCTGCGCGGGTTAATAATATTTTTGAATAACATCTGCTTGTTTTCATGTTTCCGAACAAAAATGAATTTAAACTTGTGTTGTAATGATAGTTGCCCTTTTGGACTTGAGAGGAGTCTTATATTTCGCTTATGGTAAAATCGAATTCATTGAAAATTATTCATAGGTTATCAACTTCGTTTAAATTTTTATATCGGATCAGTATTTAAAACTCTGTTCTGCGGTTTTGTTGCGAAAGTTGGCGAAAAATGTCCACTCCCTCGCCAAAAAATGTGGTTTTAAGTAACAGGCGAAAACGCATATTTTCCCATATCTGTCGATCTCCTCCGCTATTGACCTTTGGGAGGATACGGTAAATTATAGCGAGCTGGACGCAGGGTCACCCTTTGGCTAGACCTCTTGGTGAGCTCCTCCCCTATTTCAGTATGATTTATTGCAGCGTCTTCTGGCACTAAAAAATGAAAGAAGTACTTTTAATGCAGGTAAACATTGAGATTTCAATAAAATTCAAAATGTCATACATTGTAAAAAAAAAAAAAAAAAAAAAATCTTGTTAAAAAGTTGTTAATTTTTTTCTAGAAAACTGGGATTCCTTGAACTTTTTCATGTAACAGACAACGAAAATTGTGTAACAGAATCGATTACGTGAATTTTTGCTGTTACCGTTAAATAAAAAGTTCTAGGAATCGCAGTTTTGTACAAAAAATTTAGCAACTTTTCAAAATTTTTTAGTGTATATTTTTTTGTAATTGGATGCATGTTTCTATCATCAGTGGTTTAAACGATGATCCTCATAGCCTCTATATTTTGAACTACTCAGTATGATAAAATTCTGAAGACATTTCTGAATATTTTGCATATTTTTTTAGAATGGTGTAACACTCTTTCTTAGTTCACGCTGTTGTGTAAATTTTAGAGAATGTGTATATTTAATATTTAAATTGCATCAAAGTTAAAGAATAATAGGTAAGATGTAGCTTACCTTCTTTGTCCACGATCGTCCCACGTCTTTTCAGATTTACTTTTTTAAATATCCATTTGGAAAATCCATTGAGATTGATAATCCTGGAAAAGCTTGTTAAATTTATATTAATGTGTATGTGTGTTCACTGGGAAATCATCTGAGCAAGTTTAAATTAATTAATTTATATATAAATCTTAAAGATAAAAATTAAAAAGAATTACAAACTGGAGCATACATTTTTAGCTCCTTACTGCTTAAACACACAGAGAGAAGTGAAAATAATAGCAAAGAAAAATGATTACATAAAAATAAAAGAAATAAAAGTTATTATAAACATTATCATTAAGTTCTTATTATTTTTGTTTAAAATGAATAAATTTATAAAACTAGTTCTTTGTTTCTGATGAATAGATGATAAAACTATTGCTTCTTTTGACACTTAATTACAAATCAGTTCATCAAATAGATTTATGACGAGTAAATGATGTAAGAGTACTTTAGTAAAAGATTGACAGTCATCATAACAAATAATCAATGTGATTTATGGTGATTATTTTCCTGAAGTATATTAAGTTGATTTATTGTAAATGATTTTCTGAAAGATATTAAGTTTATTTATTGTAAATGATTTTCTGAAAGAGATTAATGTTACTAACATTCCCTCCTTAATCTCTTCAGATTAATCAGCAAGCAAGTTCATAGATATTCTGTGATTTAATAGTTCAGGTTTGGGTACCGGTTTAGTCAAAGCATCCGCTATCATGTGTTTTGATGGGCAGTACTTTAAATCAATTATTCCATCTTCCTTTAATTGTTTTATTGCATGAAAGCGGATATCGATATGTTTCGAGCGTTTTGAAAACTTTTCACTTTCCACCATTTTTATGCAACTTTGATTATCTTCATATAAAACAATTGGTTTTGTCTGAGGTAGACCTAAATCTTCTAAGAGTTTCACTAACCATTGAATTTCTACACTTGCGTTTGAGGCAGAAACATATTCAGCCTCAGCTGATGAAAGAGCTATACATAATTGTTTTCTTGTGCTCCACTGTATTGCATTATTTCCCAAAAGGAAAAGATTACCGCTTGTTGATTTTCTTGTCTTAGTATCCCCACCCCAGTCAGCATCCGCGTAGGCTTTTAGAATCGGCTCAGCTTTGGTGTTTATGTGCAAGTTTAACTGTTTCGTGCAGTTTAAATACCGGATTACTCTTTTAACTGCTATCCAGTCTTTTTCCCGTGGGGATTCATTTCTTCGGCTTAATATATTTACGGCGGCAGAAATATCTGGTCTGGTGACCGATGCGATATAAAGTAGAGTTCCGATAGCTTTTCTATAATTTGTGTTGTTACTTAGTAGATTATCATTGTCTTCTAATCTATTAAAATTGGGTTCCATCGGAGTACCTACTGGTTTGGCTTCTTCTAACTTAAACTTTTTTGCCAATTCTTCTATTTTGGTGTTTTGATTTAATTGATAACCATCTGCTGTTTTCTCTATTTTGATACCCAGATAAAAACTTAGTTCTCCTAGATTCTTTAGCTCATATTCATTGTTGAGTTTTTGTATTATCTCAGTTATTTCGTCATCTTTTCCTGCAATCAATATATCATCAACATAAACAATGATATATGATTTATTTTTTTCTTCATTTCGAATGTATAAACATGTATCTGATTTAGATTGTTCAAAGTTTAAATCCTTTAACGATTTTGTTATCTTAGTATGCCATGCTCTGGCTGCTTGTTTTAACCCGTAAATTGATTTATTTAATTTACATACTTTATTTTCTTGATTTGGAATAATATAGCCTTCTGGCTGAGTAATATAAATTTCTTCATCTAAATTTCCATATAGGAAAGCTGTTTTTATATCAACGTGTTTTATTTTTAATTTGTGGTAAGCTGCTGCTGCTATGAAGGATCTAATTGTTGTGTATGAAACTACAGGTGAAAAGGTGTCTTCATAGTCTATGCCGTATTTTTGAGAATAGCCTTTGGCAACTAGTCTGGCTTTATATTTCTGTATTTTACCTTTATCGTCATACTTAGTTTTAAAAATCCATCTGGAACCAATTATTTTTCTACCTTGTGGGGGATCTACAAGTGTCCATGTGTTGTTTTTGATATGAGAATCTATCTCTTCTTGGGTGGCATTTAACCAATTTTGTTTTACTTCTGGATTCTCTATATTCATTATGTCGTGAAAATTTTCTGGTTCTTTAATGTTTTCGTGATTAACTATATAAATAAATCGGTCTGGAGGGACACCTTTAGTGGTTCTTTCTGATCGTCTTGGTTCGGGTGTTGATTGTTTGGACTCATTTGGTGTGTCTTCATTATTAGATACTTCGATTTCTATAATGTTTTTAAACTGTGATTTTTCACTTTCGTTAGATGATTTTTCTTTAAAATTTAATTGAGTTTCTACCTTTGGACTCATGTTTTTATTTTCTAGAAACTTTACTGTTCTGGCGATTATTATTTGTTTACCGCTAGTGTAAATACGGTATCCTTTGGAGTAATTGTCGTAGCCGACGAAAATGCCTTCGACTGCCTTGTCATCTAATTTTTGTCTCTTATTTTTATTCACATAAGCAAAGGCTTTACAGCCAAATACTCTAAGGTAATATAAATTAGGTGGTCTATTATTCCAAAGTTCAAATGGAGATTTTTCAGTAGCTTTTGTTGGTAATCGGTTTTGAAGGTGATTTGCTGTACAAATCGCTTCACCCCAGAATTTTTGAGGTAAGTTTGCTTCGCTAAGCATAGCTCTGGTCATTTCAATAAGTGTTCTGTTTTTGCGTTCCGCAACGCCGTTTTGGCTCGGAGAATATGGAACAGTGTGTTGATGTCTGATGCCGTTTTTCTTAAGAAAACTGTCGACTAAATCATTGTCGAACTCCCCTCCGTTGTCCGTTCTGATGCTCTTTGGCTTTTCGCCAAATTTATTACTAACTAGGGCAACATATTCTTTAAGTTTTTCATAAACTTCAGTTTTCTTAGATAATAAATACAGAATTGTAAATCGAGTATAATCATCAATGAATGTTAGGAAATATATTTTTCCGCCTATGGTTGGTGTTTGAAAAGGGCCACATACATCAGAGTGCACTAATGCCAATCGTTTAGTGGCTCTATAATCTGCTAATTTTGGATAGGGTGCATCTGTAAGCTTTGTTTTGATACAAGTTTCACATGTTGTGTTGTGCTTACAATGATTTATTTGTATTCCTTTTGCTAAATGTTTTTCTTCAATTTGTTTGATAGACGCAAAATTTTTATGGCCTAATCTTCTGTGCCACAACTCTACACAATTTTTATTGTTACAACTGTAAGTTTGATTTACATAATTTGTGTTAGCGGTTTCATTTTCTAATTGAATTTCATATAAATTATTTTTCTTTCGTGCTTCTAGGCGGGTAATTCCATTGAATGTTAAGTTACATTTGTCATCTTTAAATAAAATCTCGCAGCCATTTTCTGTAGCTTTACTAACGGAGAACAAATTTGTCTCGATCTCAGGTACAAACAAAACATCTTTAAGGGTTATATTGTGTGTTTCACCGTCTGAGGTTTTGGTTTTTATTTGTGTATTACCCGATCCATAAGAAACTAGTTTGTTACCATTCGCAATAACAACGTTAGTTTTTTCATTTGATTTTAATTCCGTAAATAAACTTTCATCATTTGTTATGTGGCTGGAACTGCCACTATCAACTATCCAAGCTTTGTTATTCCGTGGTTTTATTATGAACGCACAGTGTTTGTAATCTTGATTACTTTCATACTCATTATCATTGGTATTTTGATCTGAATTTAATTCAACATCATTTCTAACATTTTTCTCATCCTTTTGGAAAACAAGAGAAGAATTGAAATTTTTCTTTTGTTTATAATATGTATTATTTGAAGGATTTGTTTGTTTGTTTTTAATATGCCAACATTCTTTAGTGGAATGGTTTTTCATTTTACAATTCGAACAGTACTTTTGATCTTTTTTATATCCTGTATTGTTAAATTTATATCCCGCATTGTTAAATTTCTTCGTAGTCTTGAACGCTTTAGCTGTATTTTCAGACGATTCATTACTATCGCTTCTGCGATTAAATTCATCTATGAGTTTATTTTTTATAAAAATGGAAGTTAATTCCTCTTCATTTCTCGATTCAAGCGCTGTGATAAGAGTGTCGTATGATGCTGGCAATGAGCATAGCAAAAGGGCTGATATATGGCTATCTTTAATATTTTCTCCAATTGCGGATAATTTATCAACAATTTCTAAAATATTTGTGATGTGTTTTACCATATTGCCCCCCTCATTTAATTTCGTGCTGTAAAGCTTTCTAAGTAAATAAAGTTTACTTGATAGATTTGAGCGCTCGTGTATTGATTTAAGTGCATTCCAAGTGTCTTTCGCAGTTTGAATATTCTTCACGTGGACGATCTGACTGTCTTCTATACTTAGGTTAATGACAGCCCTAGCCTTCCGGTCCTTTTTGGACCAATCATTAGTAATTGGGGTCGGTGGTGTTTCGGTTATGATCTCAAAAAGATCCTCTTTTATGAGAAGCATCTCCATTTTGAATTTCCAAGAGGAATAATTTGTGGAGTTTAGCTTCTCTATAATCTGTGCATCTTTTACGGATGCCATCTTTATTTATATCACCACCTTTTACTTTTTAAATAAACCCCTTTATTAATTAAATTGTTATACACTAATATTTAATATTTAAAGAAGGCATGATACACATTTTCTTTCATTGTTATCGAATTTTTTTTTATTTTGTCAATATTATATATGAGCACATGATCAGTTTCTCATAATCTTTGTTGTGTAAATTTTAGAGAATGTGTATATTTAATATTTAAATTGCATCAAAGTTAAAGAATAATAGGTAAGATGTAGCTTACCTTCTTTGTCCACGATCGTCCACGTCTTTTCAGATTTACTTTTTTAAATATCCATTTGGAAAATCCATTGAGATTGATAATCCTGGAAAAGCTTGTTAAATTTATATTAATGTGTATGTGTGTTCACTGGGAAATCATCTGAGCAAGTTTAAATTAATTAATTTATATATAAATCTTAAAGATAAAAATTAAAAAGAATTACAAACTGGAGCATACATTTTTAGCTCCTTACTGCTTAAACACACAGAGAGAAGTGAAAATAATAGCAAAGAAAAATGATTACATAAAAATAAAAGAAATAAAAGTTATTATAAACATTATCATTAAGTTCTTATTATTTTTGTTTAAAATGAATAAATTTATAAAACTAGTTCTTTGTTTCTGATGAATAGATGATAAAACTATTGCTTCTTTTGACACTTAATTACAAATCAGTTCATCAAATAGATTTATGACGAGTAAATGATGTAAGAGTACTTTAGTAAAAGATTGACAGTCATCATAACAAATAATCAATGTGATTTATGGTGATTATTTTCCTGAAGTATATTAAGTTGATTTATTGTAAATGATTTTCTGAAAGATATTAAGTTTATTTATTGTAAATGATTTTCTGAAAGAGATTAATGTTATACTAACACACGCGACTTCAAAGAATGTTCCTTTATTTTGATATGCTGCCATGTTGTGAGAAATATTATAAAAATAGTGTTAACTCATGTAATTATAATTAACGAACAATTTATTTACAACTTATTTACATTTAAGAGCTCAGATAGAAGGGATCGGGCCGGTTAGTACGATCCGGCCCGATACTAAGCTACTTACAGCAAGTACTTTCCGTGTATTCGGTCCACTTATTAGAATAATTTATATCACTCTGATGACTGATCTTTCTTTATTTACGAAAATGTACAATAATTACGAACGCATCTACATAAAATGATGGAAGCTAATAAAAAATTATTTTTATAAATTCTTCTTTAAAGTTCAAAAATGAATTTTCCATGGTTTCTAAAGATAAAGGTACGCTTTTGAGAACCTTCGGTGATTTGGAATAGGTTATTGTATAGGTTCATTCATGATTATAGTAACAAAGTTTTAGATTTAAAAAAATCCGTCATTTTTTTACAGTGCATATGCTTATAAATATTATAATTAGTACAGCTATGATTTACCAGAGCTTAATTTGCAAATAGAAGATTTAAAAAAAAAAAAAAAAAAAAAAAAAAAAAACTTTCTTTAAAGGCAACAAGTGAAGTTGATGTTCACCCATTTCAGGCTAAAGATAAAGGGGATTGGAAGAGGTGTATTATAAGGTGGCATTCAGAAAAAAATGGCTATCAACAATATTGCGTGTTTTTTAAAAATATTATCCTCTACATCAACCATATGAATTGTTAGAAATGTCAGTTTTAAATATGAAATCTTAGTAAAAATTTTTCAAGGCCTCCGAAAAAAATGTATTTGTTCAAGCGAAGTGAAAACTATTGAAATAAGCGTATACGCAATATCAATATGCACACACTATATAAACAAGCACAACAAAATTTTAAAGTGCGTTATGTTATTTTGAAGTCGGTTAAAAGTTATATCAATGTCAAAATAAGAAATTAAAAGTTTAAGCGTTTAAGAAGTAATGATGATGCTATCATAGTACAAGTACGGCATTACGGAAGTATGAACTCACGATGGAAACCCACGGGAATTCACCTGACCGCAAGGCATAAAATCATAATTATGACTCGTTGAGCTTTCCATGTGTTTGCAGGTATGACCGCGAGAGTGTTAAAGGGATGAACTGCTAACCTATTGATCTTGCATGCGTGGGTATGCATTGCATTCCTGCTAAATTACACACTCCTTATCCGTTCTTTTTATTTCACTGCTGTAATATAAAGAATTTATTAAGCCTTTATTTACTGATTTCACTTAGAAATAAAGTCTTTATTTAGAAATAAGTTCGGAAATACTGCTTTAAGGGAAGGATGATTTGAATATGTTATGCATGAAATTAGCATGACAATATGAAAAGCTGAAAAGAATATAAATTCATGTTTCCTCTTCATAGATCATTATTTATTTTAATAGCATTCAAGTGGTAATTTATTGAACTCATTCATAGTTTTTGGAGATTAGATCTTATATGTATGACTGGATTACTTTCTAAGTAATTTACGCTATTCGTTATTTTTACTTTAATAATTTTAGAGTATTTTGGTTTTTCCTACACTATAGTTACATATAATGTTTGCCTTCAATAATCTTACATAACATTTGCTAGCTATAGCTAAAAGCAATGAAATACATCAACTATTTTTAAAATCAAACTGTAAAGGCTCTTATCTGTATAATCTGGCCAAAGCTGCAGCTCTCTTGTTGTATTTGATGTTTGCTATGGGCGATATGTAGCATACATGTATTAGAATATACAGAGTGTTTCCTTTACCAGACCGACAAACTTACAGGAGTTGTATATAATATTCTGCGATACCAAAATCGCAGCGTGCCTCCACCCTACCCCTCACCCATCATCACTCAAATCCACATATTTATGTTTCATACAGTATTTGCAAAATTTATATCACCTATTTTTCTTTAGAAAAATAAAAAAAATTAAATATATTTACCTGCATATACTTGACTGTCAACTATTACACTTTTTAGTTTATATATATATATATACATATATATATATATATATATATAGAACCATTAGATAATACTACAAATCAACATCAATTACTGTAAAAAAAATTTTTTTTAATGCCAAACCATATCACACAGAGGAGCTGTCAGAATTAGAAATAAAATTGAAAATGTGGTATTTAGCTCGTTATCAAGGGCAATACTAAATAGCCACATTAATTGCGATTAATTTCTGAGTGGAAATCAGGATAGACCTAAAAATGATTTCCACATTGCCCGATTAATCGCAAATGAGAACTTATTTCAAAGAAAAATAGCAAGAAAAATAACAAGAACACAATAGAATCATCAACATAGTAATTGTAATAGAAAAACCATTTCAAAGAAAAAATATTAGAAAAACAATTAAACTGTAATTAAATATTTATAAAGATAACTTACAATTATCAATCGCAACCATAATTTCCATAGAGAACAAGAAATAGAAAATAAAAATAAATTTGAAGTAAAATTGATTAAATAGAAAAATATGTCAAATGGAAATAATTAGACAAATTAAATTATATAATAGGTTAGCTTACAAATATCAATTTCAACCATGTGATAGCAATACAATTTTGCATTCAGTCACATTAGACAGTTAAAGTTCAAGTTAAAATTGTAAAATAGTTTTTATTAATAATAGATATTTAAATAACTAATATCAAAAATAATTAATTACAAAATATAAGTAGACAAATAATTTTTTAAAATATAATGATAATAGTTAAACTATTTAATACTAATTGCATGTTTTAAATTATAATTATAGAATTATTTGAATCGATTGATATCGATATAATTATCCTGTGAGATAGATAATTTCTGTCTACTTAAGAATTAGTATCGCCATCTATAGTTGCTAAATACAATTAAATAATGCAAAAACTTATTTAACTATAAAAACAGAATCTTAAAAGTTACGATATTTATATATAATACAGGGTAGGAAAAAATTTCGTTTTTTATATATATATATAAAAAAAACTTAAAACAGTATTTTTTATTTGTTTAAACTAGGGTTTTTTGGGAACAACCGAATATCTCTTTGTAAGTAACCAAACTACAGTGGATTTAGTGGATATTAGAAGAGAAATAAATACTATTTTTTATTTAAACAATTATCCCATTACATAAAAAATAGACCAAGTCCCATTGTATAAAATTAGAAGTTGGAAATTAGAGAGAAAAAATATATAAAAATAAAATAAAAATAAGAAATATCTTTAGTAATTTTCAAATGATTTATATATATATATAAAGATTTTGAATATTACATCATAATTTTTCTATAGCAAGATTTCAACATGAAAACGGAAAATGAAGTAAATAACTTGGCGGATTTTTCTAAAAAAGCAAATACCATATATAATGTATGATACTGGAAATGGACGAAAAGCAGATAAATATATAACGTCATGTGAGTTTGTAAAAACGTATTGAAAGATGATAGAAACCAGACTATGGGAATATTGGCCTATTTTAACATTTTGAAGTTCTCTTATTTTGTTTTCGCCATTTTAAAATCTATTCCATATATACAGGGTGTCCCTAAACCAATGGTACATACGCTAGGGGGTGATAGAACACATCAGGACGAGTAATAGTAAATAGGAAACCAAGGGTCCTAAACGTTTTCCAAAGGAGATATCCGCCATTAAAGTTTGGGGCTTAAAATTTCAAATAAACATAAAAAACGGAAAAATTGGTCGATTGATTTCCGGTTTTCACTAAAACTATTCTTTATGACGGTATTTTCTTGAAAATAAATTATAAAGATAAATTTCGAAAAATGCCGATTGAGGGCGGTTTAAACTTTGGATTAACGAACAACTATTTTTTGCAGTTATTTTCTGCATCTCATTGATGGTTTGGTAAGCTTAGACTTAAACTTAAATTTTGAGCTTTAAATATGAATAGTTAGGAATGGTTAAGTAGCACAAACTGAACTGTGTTCAGAGGATTCAAATTTCAAATGATTTTAAAAAATGGAAAAATTGGTCGATTGATTTGCGGTTTTCCCTAAAACTATTCTTTATGTCGGTATTTTATTAAAAATAAATTATAAAGATAAATTTCAAAAAATGCCGATAGAGGACGTTTTAGGCTTTGGATTAACGAACAACTATTTTTTGTCGTTATTTTTTGCATCTCATTAAATGGTTTCGTAGGCTTAGATTTAAACTTAAATTTTGAGCTCAAAATCTGAATAGTTGGGAGTGGTTAAGTAGCACAAACTGAACTGTGTTCAGAGGGTTTAAATTTCAAACGATTATAAAAAACGGAAAAATTAGTCGATTCGTTTGCGGTTTTTGCTAAAACTACTCTTTAAATCAGTGTTTTCTTGAAAATAAATTTTAAAGATAAATTTCACAAAACGCCAATAGAGGGCACCTTAGACATTGGAGTAGCGTACAACTATTTTTAACCGTTATTATTATTTTTTTTTTAATTTTATTAAATGCTTTCAAATGCTTAGATTTAAGTTTTGAGATCAAATTCTGAATCGTTACGAGTGTTTAAGTAGCGCAAAAGTGAACTGTGTTCGAGGGGGAGGGGGTTAAATTTCAACTCCTGAACACACTTCAGTTTGCGCTTCTTAACCCCTCAAAACGATTCAGAATTTGAGTTCAAAATTTAAGTTTAAATCTAAGATTTCGAAAAAATTTAATAAGTTTTGGAAAGCATTTAATTAGATACAAAAAATAACGGTTAAAATTAGTTGTTGGTTACTCTGAAGTTTAAGGCGCCCTCTGACGGAATTTTTTTTAATTTATCTTTAAAATTTATTTTCAAGAAGATACTGACTTAAATAATAGTTTTATTTTAAACCGTTGACGAATCGACAAATTTTTACGTTTTTTTTTATAATCATTTGAAATCTGAACCCGCTGAACATAGTTCAGTTTGGGCTACTTAACGACTCCCAACTATTCAGATTTTGAGCTCAAAATTTAAGTTTAAGTCTAAGTTTACGAAAACATTTAATGAGATGCAAAAAATAACGTAAAAAACAGTTGTTCGTTACTCCAAAGTCTAAAGCGCCCTCTATCGGCATTTTTTGAAATTTATCTTTATAGTTCATTTTCAATAAAATACCGACATAAAGAATAGTTTAGTGAAACCCGCAAATCAATCGACCAATTTTTCCGTTTTTTATAATCATTTGAAATTTAAACTCTCTGAACACAGTTAAGTTTGTGCTACTTAACCACTCCCAACTATTCAGATTTTGAGCTCAAAATTTAAGTCTAAGCTTACGAAACCATTTAATGAGATGGCAAAAATGACGGCAAAAAATAGTTTTTCATTACTTCAAAGTCTAAAGCGCCCTCTATCGACATTTTTCGAAATTAATCTTTATAATTTATTTTCAAGAAAATACCAACTGTACGGAGGTGTACTAAATTAAAAAGAAAAAGTAAAGTAAAAAGAAATAGCAAGTAGACTGTAAATTTAATGGAATGTTTATTTTTTTTAGAGTCGCCGCTTGTTGCAGCATTCAGAGTTGTTGCTAAGAGACCGTTTCTCTCAATCCACTGCGTCACACAACACGTGAGCAGGGTTACACTAAATTGCCGATTGGCGTATAATTGGCGTGGGCTGTGTTTGTCGCCAAGGCGATGTTACAAGATCACAATACAGAAGCGGAACATCCCGCCCGGCGTTGAAATATTTTTATATTTCAAGATACATATGCAATACAAGTAATAACACAACATGATACAGATTATAAGCAAAAATAAATAAATAAACACAAATAATACATGAAAAATTAATACATAATAAAGCACATTTAAAGTTTAGGATCTATGATGTTGTCCTCAATGGGTAATATACTTATTTTTGAAATAGGTCGTTTAAAATTACCCTTAGCGGTACGAACTTCAACCACCCTGACTGGTAAGTTAAGTGGTATTTTGAAAGATTTGAGTCCTGCCTCCCAAAGGCCACCAAAATTTGGCGCCCTAGGAGGGGGGAGCTTCCAGTTAATACCTTCAGAAGCTAAAAAGTTCGAAACTTCATCACTCGTAACAAGTCTGCGTAAACGTTTTAGTTCTGCTGAAGCTCCAACGAAATTTGTAGCATTGTCGCTAAAGATTACAGAGCTTTTCCCACGACGAGCGAAGAATATTTTTAGAGTTGCTATTATAGCCTCGGATGTCAAGTCTGAGACAAAATCCAAGTGCACAGTTTTAGTGACCATACATACAAATATGGCAACATAGATTTTCTGAAAAGTACCCTTTCTTTGACCTTTATATTTTATTTCAAAAGGCCCACTTAAATCTAATCCCACATTTGAAAATGGGGAACTGGACACTATTCTTTCAGGAGGGAGATCCCCCATCATTTGACTAGCCGTTATAGGTTTAATTTTAAAGCATTGTAAACACTCATGTACAATTTTATGCGCAATATTTCTGCCACCAAGCGGCCAATATTTTTGACGCACTGTGTTCAAAAGAGCTTGGGGTCCTACATGAAAATCTCGTTTATGATAATATTGAAAGATTAATTTCGTCAAGTGACAGCTCGCCGGAAGTATAATGGGGTGTTTATGGTCAAAATTCAAATTTGATTTTGCTAGTCTTCCTCCCACCCTCAATAAGCTATCTCCATCTAAAAAGGGATTTAAGAATTTTAACTTACTTGCGCGATGAACCGAAGATCCCGTTTGAAGGGCCGAAATTTCAATTTTGAAATACTTTACCTGTATATCTTTATAATTCTCTGCCTTTCTTAATTCCTCCAGCAACAGAGGGCCGGTTGCAGATGTCACTTTTTTACATTTATGTATGAATCTGAAAATATAAGCTAAAATTCTAATTATTTTTTGGAAATTATTGCTAAGATTAATTAAATTATCACACAAATTAGAGTCAGTATGAATAGCGAATGTCAAGTTGCAGGGAGCTTTAAGCTCACTAGAATAATGTTCATCTTTAATGTCACTTATATTAGAGTCAGTTTTTGCTATTGTTTCTTCAAGAATTGAAAGAGGCGGGCTATGCCACCACAACTGGTTAGAAGACAGGTTTTCCACACTTGCACCTCTTGATATCAAGTCAGCTGGATTGTGTTCTGACGGAATATGAAACCATGGAAAATTCTTAGTTTGTTCCTTAATTTGCACAACGCGGTTTCCCACAAACGTTTTCAGGAGATGAGGAGCAGTGTCTATCCAAGCTAAAGCAATAGTTGAATCAGAAAACAAATTGACTGAAGCTACCTGTTTGTCTAATGAATTTAAGACCTTGTTAGTGAGTTTAGCCAGAAGAAGACATGCTGACAGTTCGAGACGTGGCACTGTTATTACTTTGGTTGGACACACGCGGGATTTACTACATAATAAGTGACTGATGGTTTCACTAGAATTAGATGTTTGCATGTATATCACTGCGCCATAAGCCTTGGAAGACGCATCTGCGAAACCATTTAGTACCACTGATTGGTTCACAGCTAGGAAGCATCTTGGTACTTCAATGGATTCCAGTTCTTTAAGACTTTCGAGGAAGGTTTCCCATTGTTTGGCAACATGAGAGGGCAGCTTCTCATTCCACTCTATTTTAAAAAGCCATAGCTCCTGCATGAATATTTTTGCTTTAGCAATCACTGGCCCTAAGAGACCGAGAGGATCATAAATGCGGGCAATTTGCGAAAGTACATCTCTTTTTGTGAAATCACTCTTTGTGTTGATATTAACTTTATACCTAAAAGTATCATTGAAACTGTTCCACAACATCCCTAATGTTTTAACAGTTATTTCTTCAGAATTTCTGTCCAGGGGAAACATGTGATTATCAGTAGATTGGACCTCATTGGTACACCATTTGTGTAAAACCATCCCTCCCTTTAGGAGGAGTTCTGTTAATTGCGATTTCATTAATCTGAATTCTTCTAAATTGGATGAGCTCGATAGGCAATCATCCATATAAAAGTCCTTCAAAACAATTTTCGATGCTAACGGGAATTCCTTTTTCTCATCTAGAGCTAATTGTTGTAATACTTTGGTGGTTAAGTTGGAGGCACAAAATGTTCCATACGAAACTGTTGTTAGCTGAAATACCTTAACCGGGGATAACATACTGTCTTTCCACAAAATTTTTAAATATTTGTACTGGGATGGATTTATTTCTATCATCCTAAACATTTGTTTAATATCCGCAGTAAAAGCATAAATATGCTTTCTAAATCTAATTAATATCGAAAAAAGATCATCTTGCAGAACTCCACCCTTACATAATAAATCGTTCAAAGATTTTCCGTTGGTTGACTTGGCACTAGCGTCAAAAACGACGCGTAGTTTTGTGGTTTTACTAGAGGGTCGTAAAACGCCGTGATGTGGTAAGTAATAGCCATCATTAAAGTTCGTGTTTTCTTTTATTTCATGCATGTGATTTAAATCTCTATATTCTTTAATAAATTCTGTGTATAAGTTTTTCATAACAGGATCTCGATCTAAACGTTGCCACAGAGAGTTTAATCTTTTCAAAGCAAGATTTTTGGAATTTCCCAAATCGGGTTCTAAAACCTGTGGTTTAAACGGCATCGTGACCACAAACCTACCATCCGGTTTTCTGAAGTGCGTTTTATCGAAGTGATCATTACAATATTCTAATTCTTCACTGTTACAGGGTTTTAAATTTTGTACTTCTTCAATTTCCCAGAAAGACTTCAAAGTGTCATTAAGTATTTCAAGATTTTTTGTTAAGAAACAATAATTAGTATTATTATTATTTACTGTTTTGTCATAAATACAACCAGATACAATATAACCGAAAATACTTGATTGCAAATATAAATTATTGCCTAACTTTATTTTTTCTTCATTTAAAAGAGAAAAATACAGTTCAGCACCGATAATTATCTCCACACTGCTTGGAATGTTAAATTTTTTATCCGCTAAACAAATATTTGCTGGAATTTTTAAATCTGATATGTTTATCTTTTTCGAGGGCGTGAAGTCACAAATGTTTGGAACGATTAATAACTCAATATCATAACTGGCACTATTAATTTTATTTGACAACTTTGATTTGATTCTAGATTTAATGTAAATAGGCAATTTATTTATTCCACTTACAGGAATATTTATTTTCTCTTTTTTCAATCCTAGCATTTGTGCTGCTTTAAATGTACAAAAACAATTCTGCGATGCGGAATCTAATATTGCCCTGAAAGGAATTTTGATGCCATTTACATCTGTCAAATAAATTATTGCAGTGCTAATTAAAACAGATTTATTATTATCATTTTCATACGAAAAAAATGAATGAGCAGTAGTTTCGTTTTGTGATAAATCTTCCGAAACAAAATTGCTATTTATTGTTTCATGTATTGGGAAATTTTTTATAGGATTGTTTACTGGTGTTGTATAATTATGTAATGATGAATGATGGCTTGCGCTCTTGCAAACATGACAAGTGCTTTTTGAATTACAATAATTAATGAGGTGGGCTGAACTTAAACAATTGAAGCAAAGTTTATTTTTCTTAACAAGGTTAATTCGCTCACTTAACTTCATGTTTTTATATTTAACACAATGATATAAGGGGTGGTTTTCGGTTTTACAGATTACGCAACATTTACTTTGAGGTTTGTTTGTTTTTATGAATAAGGATTTTGCAGTATATTTAGAGGATACGTTAGAACTTATACTATTTAAGATTTGACATCTTCGCTCAAGAAATTCTAAAAATTCATCAAAATTAGGCACTTCATTATCCTTTAATGTTAGTTCGTATTGTTTACGAGTTTCGTTATCTAGTTTATTTAGAATAATATTCAGCAAAATTGCGTTCGAGAAATTATCTCTATCATACTTTAAGATCTTTAAAGTCCTTAAATTTTTCTTCACGTTATCCAATAAAATGCGGAGATCTTTAGCGGATTCCTGTTTAATTACACAAAGATTTAAAATATTCTTTATATGACAATCTACCATAACTCTTTTATTCTCGTATCTTTGTTCTAACGCATTGAAAAGTGAAACATAATTTTCATCTGGTGTAAGCAAACTCCTCGCTTCACCAGTCAAAGCAGAACGCAAATAAAATAATTTTTCATTATCTTTTAAATTTGAATTATCATTAATAAGCTCGTTAAAGGTACTTTTAAATACGGACCATTCTTCAATTCTGCCACTAAAACCCGGCAATATGACCCTAGGTAGCTTAATGCTAGACGTTTTAGCTTGGTCCTGTTCAACGGATTTTTTATTTGAATCAGTATTTTCATAATAAGCATTAATAGAGGATTTTAAGCTTACCTCTAGTTTTAGAATATCTTCGTCCAGTTGACTCAGTATTTTTTCAGTTTCTTCCAACTTTTCTTCCTCTATTATTCTATAATACTCTAGTTTAAGAGCTTCAAACTTTTCTTCTGTTTTCGACAGTAAGTCCAGGTGGGCTTTCCATTCGGATAAATTAAATGTTTTTCCATCCGTTGCGTTAAATATTCTAGTGACTTGGGCCTTGATATTCCCTCGCCTTCTGTTCAACGCTTTTATTTCAGTTTCCGACATTATTCATCTTGTTGACGAAATTCGATAAATTCAAGTAATTAACTCAATAGAAAAAAGATGCTGGCTCGATCATACCTCCGGGTCGCTAGGACCAAAATGTACGGAGGTGTACTAAATTAAAAAGAAAAAGTAAAGTAAAAAGAAATAGCAAGTAGACTGTAAATTTAATGGAATGTTTATTTTTTTTAGAGTCGCCGCTTGTTGCAGCATTCAGAGTTGTTGCTAAGAGACCGTTTCTCTCAATCCACTGCGTCACACAACACGTAAGCAGGGTTACACTAAATTGCCGATTGGCATATAATTGGCGTGGGCTGTGTTTGTCGCCAAGGCGATGTTACAAGATCACAATACAGAAGCGGAACACCAACATTAAGAATAGTTTTAGTGAAAACCGCAAATTAATCGACCAATTTTTCCGTTTTTTATGTGTATTTGAAATTTTAAACCCCAAACTTTAATGGCGGTTATCTCCTTTGGAAAACGTTTGGGACCCTTGGTTTCCTATTTACTATTACTCGTCTTGATGTGTTCTATCACTCCCTTGCGTATATACCATGAGTTTAGGGACACCCTGTCCCTAAACTCATATGTGTGATCAAGCGTATGTGTGAGCATGTATATTAGAATTTTCTCAAAAGGTTTAAGTCCCTAGAGCTCATTTTTAGTGATGAAACTGGGTTTATCTCTAATCTTGATCTAGTTTTTGTTGATGAAATTTGTACGTAACGTCGAAATTTACCTCCGCCTGTAGGCCGAGCCGGCAGGGATTTTTTTTTATTATTTATTGTTTGCATCAAATATTGGGCTATTATTTTTGTAGTTCGCAGCAAAGATAAGGTGCAAAATAATGTCTCTTTATTGAAGGAGTACATTAAAAAAATAGATTTTAAGAGTAAAAAAGAAAAAAAAAAGAAAGGGTTGTGCCAATTTTCTCTTATTTTATGCATAAATTTTACAGCTAATTTTATCACGCCTTTATATATTTTAAACATTAAGTTAAATTTGAATTACGTTATTTTTAAAGTTAAATTTCAATTTTAAAACTTTTACAAAAGCTTGTATTCGAAGTGTCAGTTGAAAAAACGATCCAAAACAGCATTTTATATAGATGTAAGGAGTCAATATCGAATTTTTCAAGATAGAGAAGGTTATAGTATATGATAGCATACTAGTTTGTAAATTAATAATCCT
This sequence comes from Maratus speculifer, assembly GCA_964019185.1. NCBI lineage: Eukaryota > Metazoa > Arthropoda > Arachnida > Araneae > Salticidae > Maratus > Maratus speculifer. The sequence goes on from OZ025291.1 coordinate 69,463,421, forward strand.
TTGTTCGAATTTCGGACGCGCGGGCTTCACACAGTAAAATCTGTGAGAGAGGACCCTGTTTATAGCGCAATCCTGCATTAAATAGGAAAACTTCATGCTACACCGACGTTAGTAATACCATATATTTATACCTGACACGATGGAAAACTGTATACTGGGAGGATTTTTGTCCCAATCTTATAATAGTACGATTTTCACAGATTTTATTTTATGAATCAGAAAGAGAAATCGTGAAATCCTCAACTAGACTATTTAAAAATTGATGGATTACTATTTTAATACATTAGGACTCGATTTATTTTGCTACTAATCTTAAAATATCATACATGATAGCAAGTAGGATTTATTTTAATCTCTGATTTCGTACAACACGAGATCAGGTCACATTCAAATTAATGTTGTAATCATTGTAAAAATTAAATTACATCTAGCATTTTTATCTTCCTAAAACTAGTCGTTGGGGGCCACCGTAATACTTACCCATCATAATATAAAATATGAAAATAAAATGCGTGTCTATGGCAACTCCAAAATAAAATTTAAACGCATAAATAAATAATTTTAACATACAATAATGTTCCATTAGTGAATTGCTGATGAGCCAATTTTGATTAATTATATAAAACGCCAAAAGATTCGAGTAGTACCGGATTGCGTAAAAGAAACATCCTTATAACTCAAAAAATAATAATCATATTAACTAAAAATTTACTGGGTTGGATTGAGCGTCTCATTTCCAATAAAAATATACCTGTGAATTGAAATTTGAATGAAATACAGGGTCATGAAAAATCGAAGAATTTGGAAAACAGGATTACACATATCTCGACAACTAATAATCCGATCGACCTCGTTTTTTATGCAAAATTTGTGTTATTTTATTGTTTTTTACGTCCAGTCCTTAAAATAAAAAAATTCGAAAATTTTTATATACCTTTCATCAGAACGAAGTTTTCGAGAGTCCGGAAAAAATAGTTCCGGATAATCGAGGTTACTGATATTAAATAGGCTTCGTCCCATTCTTACATACTAAGTACATACAAAATTTCAAGTCTCTATCTCAATTTGTTCGGGAGATAGAGCGGTTACAGACAGACAGACAGACAGACACACAGACGGACGGACGGCAAAATTTTTTTTCTAAAAATATGTTTTTCGGAATCTCCAGTATCTGAAACGTGTAAATCCGTCAAAAAAAAATTTCGATTTTCAAAACGATTGCAAGACTTACCCTATACTACGTATGATGGGTAAGTAATAAACAATGGTTTCTTATGAGTTATTATTCTACGAAGTTAATCCGATGAACAGCAACAAGGAATTTCATTTAAGTAATACGACAAATTCGACAACAAGGAAATAAAATATCGGGAAATTCGTCTTCTATGTTCCTTGTTTCAACTTAACTCTTCATTAAAAATGATTATTGTACACTTAAAAAAATGACAATAGGTTTAGATAGTATATAAATAATGTAAATGCTCTTAGCATATGTATGCATATAGTTAAACTATCTTAAAAAGGCTATAAACATAAGTTTATCTTAATGTTGAAGAAACTTTTTGATATCTCGTTTTTGCAAGATAAATTCCATTAATCTCAATGTAACTCATTGCATTTATTATTATTATTATTCATTCTTATCACATTTCCCTGTTTACAGGACGACCGGCCCGGGAACCCAGCTTTCGCTTTAGAACATAAGTGCAATTCTGGGGGGGGGGGGGAGAGACGTTAGATACATTAACAATGATTAACTTTTACAATGTTATTCAACAATTAATAACGCAAAGAAACATAAATTTAATTTGATAGTTTTTGTTCTGAATCTCATAAGAAATGAGATCAGTACATATATTAACAGCAATTGTACTACGTTTCATTTATGCATTTTTAATTTATTGATTAACAATTTGAAGATATAATTTTTGAATTTTAGAGTTGGAAAATATTAAGTAAAGTGCATGTGCTGTTAATTATAATGAAATTACGAAATAAATCAACTAAACAAAACAAAGGAAGCAATAAAAGTATTTTTTTACACTATGTACAAAACAACAAAACAAAGGCTCCTGTCTGAAGTGGAGCTGAGAACAAATAGGAGACCCAACTAGCTCAGAAAGGGAGAGGACTGGCAAATATAAATTCGTTGGTTTTCAAAAATTTCATACAGTCCGCAATATGCTGCAAGAAAACTGGATGATCACTCAGGTACGTTAGCCAGTCAGGAAGTGTCATCTGCTGTGATTTTTTAATGTAGTAGTGGGATGTTAGTGGGCAATGTGAGATGTAGTGTAATGATGTTGATAAGGATCCATAGATGCAAAAAGGTGAGTCTCGTTTATTATGGTATATAAGTATTGTTGGAAGGGTTTGTAATTAGTCAGAAAAAGATACAGGCATTTGTATTCTAATAGAAAGCTTATAACCGGCAAGAAACGGGAAATAAAATTTGTGAACATATTTTTTCTTTTTCGCTGTTGTCCCAATCAGGCATTTAATAATAATAATAATAATAATAATAATTATTATTATTATTATTATTATTATTATTATTATTATTATTATTATTATTATAACTCTTGTATTTAACTTACCTCGATTCATATATATTAAGATGATGCTTGAATTATAAAAAACTAGAAAAATCCGTGGCTTTGCTCGCGTAATGATTGAAATATGCCAAGTGATATTTGTAGGTCTAATTTTTATTAGAAGAAATTATACTTTCAGAAACAATTCAAAAAGTACTAATTAAACCATAATTTGACTAAATTTATTTATTCATCTGCGTTAGGCAGAAATGAAATTTAGAAGAACTAAAGCAAATTCTAAATAAATTATAAATTAGAAAATATTTTGAAACTTTATGCTCAATTCATACGCTCATTTCAGTATTCATTTGAAATTTTGAATTTTTTAGAGACCATTTTCTGAGTAAGCATTTATGTCTTAAAATCAACCACCGTGACGAATTATAAGCTTGTTGTCTAACAGTGTATCACCTCTCTTGTGGTAATGGCACCGACATAAAATATAGCTTATATTTGATCATGTTATCACCACTAATTTGCAACCATTATTTTAAAAATCTGTTTGTTATAGGATTTCATTAAAATCGTAATCAAGAACGTTTTTAGAACGCTTTTCGCTCATTTCATTCTTTTATTTTTTTAATTTTCACTAGCCAGATCTTAGAAAGCATTTGCATCTTTTAAGTAATTACCATGCCAAATTTCAAAAAGTTAACCCCCCCCTTCCCCCCGTATCACAAAAAATGCAATTTAAAACATCTTTTGCTTCTGCAAATCCGAAGTGGTTGTGACAAAAACATACAGCCGGTGTTGAAGTAGAGACTGTCACTATTAATTTGCAACCATTATTTTTAAAATTGGCTTGATATTTTCTGAAATTGCGTAAAAATCGCAATTTAGAACACGTTTCGCGCATTTTTACCTCCTTTAAATTTCAAGCTTTTAGACATTTCAATTACACAAAACTTTCATTTTTAGTGAGTTTTTTGCTCTTGCACTACCTTTTTAGAGGATTACCCCTTTCGGGTATAGTGTACTATTAATAGTACATGCCTTTTAATGGAGAGTTATTATTATAATTTTTAAGAAATATTTTTGGTGCTATTTACATCTAGTAATGTTAGTATATATCTATGCATTTACTATATGACTTCATTTATGTTTAGGCATTTACTACTACTACTAATAATTATTATTTGCTTAATTCTCTTTGCGCCGTTTGCGATTCTTTTATTTTAAACGTATATTTCACTTTATAACACGATTATTCAATCAGTAAATTAATTATAACAGATGTAAAATTTTTCAAGTGGGTGAAAAAAGTCCGGGCAAGATTTCGAACCAGAGATGTTTTGGCTGAAACCGCCAATGCTCTTAAATGCTTTGCTAAAAAGCTTAAATGCCAATGCTCTGATCCAAAAATATCAGACCAGATTGTGTGATCGTTAAGGTTAGTTGGGTATTTGTCTGAGATGGCTCAGTTGGAAAATTATCGAGGACTTAAATCAATACATCCCTGATTCGAATCCTGGCTCGGGCTTTTTTCATTCGGAAATGTTACACCTGTTATGTATTTCACTTTTAAAATTTAAAATAAAAGTTATTTTCCTGAAATAATTAAGTGTAATAAAGCGCAAAAAGTATCAGAAAACTGTAATATAAGTTAAATTTTATTGTGATACAATATTTTCTAACCATCTCCAAGAATTTTTCCTTAGATTATTATCATATAAATATTAATTGAATACTACGCAAAACAACAACATTCATTATTGTTCAGATAATGAAATATTCGTTTAACACTAATTAATCTATATGGATAGCTAGTGTTAATGCTATTAATGTAAAAGTAATTTTTTCTAAAAAATTAAAAAAGACTAGTTGGATGTGCCAATCCCAAAACTTTCTTCTATCTCATACGCACATTTTAGTATTTAAAAAAATAGTTACTCATTTTAATGCTTTAATAATTTTAATTCAATACCATGCCAACTTTGATTTTCATCTTAAATTTCTGCTTCAATCAATTAATCGGAGTAAAAACGAATTTCCGTCTCTGCACGAGCCGATGGACAATAGAATGATAGGCAGATTCTTTTTTTTTTTTTTTTTTTTTTTTTTTCAAATTCAGGGAGGACCTACTTGCTACAGTTACACAAAAAATTTCGTTCAATTCGATGCATAACTTCATGTACTTTTGGTCGGTACAATATTGAAAATGGCATAAAATTCGCTATTGCAGCGCCCTCTTCCGGTGTATTTATTTCAGATTCAGGGCGATCCAACTAGCCATAGTCATACACATACACAAAAAATTTGGTTCAATTCGATGCATAGTTTCATATACTTTTGGTCGGTACAATATTGAAAATGGCACGAAAATCGCGATTGCAGCGCCCCCTTCAGGCGGAAGATTTCAAAACTGAAGGAGGACCTGCTTGCCACAGCCAAAAACATTCACAAAAAAAAATTTGGTTCAATTCTATGCATAACTTCATACACTTTTTGATGGTAGAATGGCGACATACACACAGATACACACACACACAGACAGACACACGGACAGACAGACATTTTCTAAAAACATGTTTTTCGGAATATCTGACCCCTAAAACGTGTAAATCCGTCGAAAACCGGAAGTCGAAAAAATTTTCGATTACAATACTTTCTTCTATTGAAGATAGAAGAAAGTAAAAATAAGAAGAACCATATTGTTTGAATTTTGTTTTTATTTTTTAATCTTCAACTGGTTTAACTTACTTGTTTCAGAAAATTAACATTGAATGTAGAACAAACTGAATGAAATATTCTAATATCCGTCCTTTTTCGGGCTTAAAAAATGTAGGAAATAAGCTGTTCTGTAAATTATGTTTTTGCTTAATATGTCGAGTATTTTAATAACTTATTTCATTTAAACGAACTCATTTAAAGAAAATAACGGAATATACTGTCATCAGGCTCTGATTTATGCGGTATCGTATCAAAGTTTGTGATGTAATTAACCAATGATTAATTTAAAATGTTCATGAGTTCATTAACGAAGATTATCATAAATTGAACAAAAACTACCAATCTAAGCATAAAAAAATCTATAATAAAAACATATAATAGCAGTTTTACTAAGATTTAGTTACCCTATTTCTTACTTAGATAACAGATATCGTTAAAAATTAGTGGATTTTATACATTGCACATGCTATGCATAAAAAGTAATCTATGCACTATACCAAAATCATCGACGTTAAAATTGTTTCCAAAACTGTAACGTCGCATTGTAAAATAAATAAATAAATAAATAAAATAAAAATAAAAAATAAATAAATAAATAAACTTACATAATGATGTAATTTAAACTTAAATAACTTTTGTAATATTACACATTATGTAACACCAGTTATACAGGTTACGCAGCAGCCAGCAAGGCTGCCACCAATTTTTTGGAGCAATGCTACATAATTTTTTTACATTGTTTCTTATGGAATATGTTCAATGGCTTACGACAATTTAAAAAGAACTTCCAACTAACTTGTAGCCTACATGTTTTGTGAAAATGATGTAATCCCGTTACATATGATAAAATAATTGCATGTTTGCTTTTATCTTAATTTGAATATTCTATTTTTATATAAAAAAAAATTTTTCTTCCTTTTTTTCCCCTTCGAAGTAAACAAGCCAAAGTATTACATGGAATCCTAAATTACAATCTGTAAATTCAAAAAAAAAAAAAAAAAAAAAAAAAAGAAAGGAAAAGAAAGAAAGAAAGAAAAAAAAAGGAAAAAACTAATTTTTTGTTTTTTCCACAAACCATCACAAAACAGAGCATACTTTCTCAGCATTCAATCGGGAAGAGAATTCTCCTAGGAAATAGAGCGTTTCAACCATCCGTTTGGAGATGCGTAAAACACCGTTGCAAACGCCTGTCGGAATATAATCAGCCTATAAGAAAGGTGACGCGTTTAAGTAACGTTTTATTAAAACATATTTAAAAGAAAAAAAAATCACTTTATGATGAATCCTGCTCAGATATTGCTTTTCGGTTATGTTAACGACATAGTTCTTCAGGTCATAGGAATATGTTTTAAAAGTGCTACTTCATTCGTGCATATTATATAAGAAGACTGGATGCTTTATGTGTTAGCAAATTTTTACATGAAACATGTAAAATATTCAGTCTTCTTGTTTAATTTGTTTTTATTATTTAGAAGTTACGGTGTAACATTCTTGTAATTTAAAAAGATTTATATTTAAATGTAAAAGCAGTAAGTAGATGATTTATTGAATAAATACCCCATAAGTTATGGAAAATTTCTATTATCCATGCATCACAATAGTCGTGTATCTTTTTTTCAAATTAAAAAACATGTGAATTGAAAATCATGAATACTATCAATAGCATTTTTTAAAGGAAATTGCTATAGTTACAAACTTTCAGGAATCGCTGAGATCCCGTTAACACGTTCGCTGCGGCTTACGTGAAGATGTAATGATAGTTAATGCCGCAATGTAGAAGTGGGTTTTATCCAGAAGCCGATTTACTTTTTATAGCAAAGAATCAGTGAAAGATTTTCCCGCGCCAGCGCGTGACTGGCTATTAGACATCACCCCACATCACGCGCTAGCGCTTGAGTGGCCCCTTAACGTTGGCGCCATATCAAGCGATGGCGCGTGAGCGGCAGCGAACGTGTTAAAAAAGCTAAAGATGAGAGAAAGAGAGAGAGAAAATAAATAAATAAAAGCGAAGGGGAGGACTATGTATCCATAAGTTTCAGAATTGTTTGCGTTGAAGTTCTCCAGATGTTTAGGCTTGAAATATTCTCGTTAACGAAGAAATTTCAATAAATATATTAATGAAATTCTTCAAAAATAGCATTGAAAAGTAAGAGTGATACTTTCATCTATACTTTACCTGTAAGCTGAACATTTTTCAAAATTGATTGAACTATTTTTTCGAGTTTAATCAACTGGAATACAGTCAATAAATCTGCAACATAAGGGATGGTAAATTATGTAAGAACGACCAACTTACGAAATTCATAAAAGCCTTAAAATTTATAAGCTCATCTATAAGTAGATAGCATAAATTAATTTTTGGTTTACTTTAAAAAACTACAAAAATTTCTAAAAGCCAATTTTTTTTCTTTTTTAAGCAGTTAATAAATTGAAATTTTATTTGCATTCTACTTGCATATCAATTTCGTTGTGTTGCACTTGCATTTTATTTCAAGTTTTTGAGAAAAATATTTACCAATTTTGTAATTAAAATGCATAAATCATAAGTTAAAAATGTATTTGTTATCATTTATACACCCTAATTAGCCTTTACAATTACTTTAAGATTCCTTAAAATTTATGAATAAATCTTCGAGTTTTGGAACATCGGAAGCTTGTTTGACTGATTCTCCCAGTTTCCCACTGTTTTTTCAAAAGCTTTTTTAGAAGATATTAGAATGCAACAAACTGCAATTTAATACCAGAAATATTATTTATAATTTTTAATAGCACCTTTCAATCATCATAAGATTCCTTAAAATTGATTCGCAAATTCCCGATTCTTTAAAATTAGTTCCCGAGATTTTGAATGTTAAAAGATTGATGAATGATTAATTCTCCAGATTTTTCTCTGTTTTCTCAAAAAATGTTTTAGATATCTGAATACTGCAACATGTAGATTGTAGCCAGAATTATTATTTATAAAATATAATTTTACTTTTAGTTGTCCGCCGCAAGATTAATCGATTTAGAATTGAACAATTAATTTCCAAGTTTTTGAGTATTAAAAGATTGCTTGATTAATTGATCCTTCCGGATTTTCTCTGTTTTCTCAAAAACTATTTTATGCACCTATATGCAGCAAATTGCAGATTGTTGCCAAATAATTTTTGTATCTATCTCTAATAATGTGTAGTGCTTGTTATACTACAATTTCTGAGATTATTTATTTCTAGTATTTCAGGTGCTTCTATTTATGCAAGACGATCTGATTTTCAGTATATTCAAGGCACGTTCGGTGTAACTATTGTGCGGTGCGCTAAAATTCTTAATTTTTCAAGATGCGATTTTTTTTTTTTCGTATAATGTTTTTTGTTAGTCTGCATGCATTGGAGCTTAATTCAGTAAAACCTGTTTTCACAAGTTTTATTGAACCACACATTCAAAAGTACAGTATCGTTTCTCAAAAAATTGACAAAAAAAAAAAAAAAAAAAAAAAAAAGAATCATGTGTAATACACATAATTCTTTTCTTTTCTTTCTTTTTTTTTCTTGTATCGGGCTCGGACGGGCTCGGGATCTGATGACAAAAAATCTTTCGGGCTCGGATTCGAAATTATCGGTCTCGGGCGGGCCCGGGCTCCGAAATACCAGCCCGTTCATCTCTAATGTGTATACCTTTTAATACTCCAACCCAATTCCCAGATGTTTCATCAATGGATTATTGTGTCTTTGGACTATTAAGGGGCTGCTTCAGTCAAGCGAAATATTTTTTTATGTTTGCAAACAGACAGACTGACGGACCAAACGACGATTATAGGATCTACGTATTTATATAATTACGAATGAATCTAAAAAAGATAAAGTATGACTGTATCCAACAAAGGGATTTTCTTCCTTTTCCTGAACTAAAGGAAGTTTCTGAAAAAAATAAATAAAATAATAATACCATCATTACTTCGTGATGGCCCAGCACACGATATAGAAACGTTGCAAGAAACTGTGTTGAAATACTGCGTACGAAGCGCATAATGCATATATCGGAACACAGGGTAATTGTCGTGTTTTGCAAACCGAAATGCGAGTTTTGTCCATCTTTTGTTTATTTTAGTATGCGTTGTTTTGTCGGTGGAAAATCAACTAGGTCAAACGAGACGTTTTTACCTTTTTGTGGACTCTGAATGTGAAATATTGGCTATTTTCCGCTATGTCTACCTACCTAATTTTTTTTCGCGAGTACAAGGTTTTGTTTCAGGAAAATGTTCAAGCCTGACACGTGTCTGAATGTCATGACTTTCTATTGTATTCGCAATTAAATCAAACGAAATTTTGTAGATGTTATCAGCGATTTTCCAAACTAATATTGGAATGTTATTGTATGCTTGTCGGGGGAAAGACCGATTGATGAATGGAGATTATTTTTTTCAAATTCATAAATTTGTTATAAAATCATTTTTTTAAATATTACAAATAGTGTTCATTTTTCATTATTATTATTGGTTTTAATTCTATTTTTAATTCGATTATGTATTGAAGAATTCGGAAAATATACTTTCTGTAAATAATTCAGAATGAAATATTGGCTATTTTCCGCTATGTCTACTTACCTATTTTTTCCCCCCGCGAATACAAGGTTTTGTTTCAGGAAAATATTTAAGCTTAACAAATGTCTGAATGTCATGACTTTCTATTGTATTCTCAATTAAATCAAACGAAATTTTGTAGATGTCATCAGCCATTTCGGGGATTTTCCCTGCTAATATTGGAATATTATTTATTGTATGCGTGTCCAAAGACTGATTGATGAATGGAGATTATTTTTTCGATATGTATATAATATAATAATAGGTTGTTGCCTGGTGTAATATGGTAAAGTTAAAATTATTTACAACGTTAGAACACCAGAATATTCGAATTCCAAGCATACCGGTTTCGGTAGCATATAGCATACCTTCCTCAGTGCTAAAGATAGTGGAGATTTGCTCATATATATATAGGGAGGATGGGGATTCAAGAGATAAGATTCTTGACCAATAGGAAAACAGAGGATCCTAGGCAACAGCCAATAGGAAAACAGAGGATCCTAGGCAACAGCCAATAGGAAAACAGGGAACAGTTAATAGGAAAATTGGGTGGAAAATGGAAAAGATATTGCGAGAATTGCATTAAAAGATTAAGAAAAATTAGTTTTAATGTAATATTTCCAACAGTCTGATAATGGTGGAATAGCAAAATCACAATTAACAAGATTAGGAAGATTTTTATGGATATGAAAAGCTTCAAGGAAGTTGAGTTCTTGTATAGAAGTAGGTTTAGTTAGTATCTTAACCGAATTGAAGTCAAAAGCATGACACGTCTCCCAGCAATGTTTTGCGATTGAGGATTTTTTGATTTCTTGTTTTTCAATATATTGCTTATGTTCTTTAATACGAAATTTTAGACTGCGTTTGGTTTGACCAATGTAAGAAAGACCACACTGACAATTGATATTGTAAATGCCCCATGAATTTGATAAATCAACAGGATCTTTAAGGTTGGAAAGGTTGAGTTTATTAGTAGGAGTAAAAATTATTTTGAAATCGAACCGACTAAGAATTTTAGCAATGGAAAAACTTGATTTTGGAAAGAAAAGTAAGACAATGCTAATATTGGAACGAGTAGAAGACTGAGATGAGTTTGAGGAGTGAGAGTTTTGCAATTTAGAAAGGGCAGTATCAATAATAGAAGGGTTGTAACCTCTATCAAATGCAATTGCTTTAATGTATTGAATTTCATTATTGAGAGACTGAGAATCAGAGCAAACATGAAGAGCACGATTTATGAATGTGTAAAAGGCAGCCATTTTTTGACTTGGAGGGTGACATGAACGAGCGTGGGGGGGGGGGGGGGTAGAGAAACAGCGAAGCTTTTTCGATAGACAGATGTAGAGAAGCCAGTTTCACTGCGAGTGACAAGGGTGTCCAGGAAACTTTATCTCTTGAATAACTCTTATAACTCTTATCTCTTGAATCCCCATCCTCCCTATATATATATGAGCAAATCTCCACTATCTTTAGCACTGAGGAAGGTATGCTATATGCTACCGAAATCGGTATGCTTGGAATTCGAATATTCTGGTATTCTAACGATGTATATAATATATTTTTTAATCATCTGCGAAAAATATCTTTTCTATATTCTTTACTTTTTCTACGACGTCAAAAATATTCTCATAGTTTGGTATTTTTTACCATATACAAAATTCATAAATTTTTTATGAAATCAATTATTTCCTTTTTTTATTAATATTACAAATAGTATTCATTTTTTTATTGATTTTAATTCGATTTTTAATATAATGTATTGAAGAATCCGGAAAACATACTTTCTGAAAATAATTGAAAGTGAAATATTGGCTATCTTCCGCTTTTCCGCTAGGTCTACCTACCTGTCCCCCCCCCCCCCCCCCGCGAGTACAAGATTTTGCTTCAGGAAAATGTTTAAATCTAACAAATGTCTGAATGTCATGACTTTCTATTGTATTCGCAATTAAATCAAACGAAATTTTGTAGATGTCATCAGCGATTTCGATAATTTTCCCCGCTAATGTTGGAATGTTATTTATTGTATGTGTGTCCAAAGACTGATTGATGATTGAACATTATATTTTTCGATATGTATATTGTATATAATATTTATTCTAATCATTTGCGAATAATATATTTTTTTCTATATTCTTTATTTTTCTAAGATAGCTAAAATATTTTCATAGATTGGTATTTTTACCGCATTCAAAATTCATAAATTTGTTATAAAATCAATTATTGTTTTTGCAATAATACAAAAAATAAAATATATTTAGTTTGCCATCCTAAAAATAAAATCATGACAATTTGAAAAAAAAAATGCGCATTAAAATTTACGGTACAACAGTTAAATGTTTCTTTACCATTTTTTTTTTAACATTACTAATTTAACCTTCAAGCCACGCAATTAAAAATGAAAAGGGATGAATTAACACAGAGTGGAATAATAAAGAAAATATACTGCAATTAATAATAATATATATCTTTTCTTATTAAGTTTAATCCAAAAAACTACTTCTACTTTCAACTTTTTGTGATAATTATTAGCTCGTTCATTTTCAAAGTGAAATCATGTATTTTTATACATAAACAAAAATATTCTCTGAGGAAGAGCCTGAATTAAGGTTTGAGAATACTAAGATGTTTTAAATAAAATTAACTATTAACATTTCTATTTGATTATTTTAATCGCCTTTTAAGTAAATCTGAAAAATTTTTAAGTTCATATTAAGTAATACAAAAAATATTTATTTTTAAAACTTTTTTTGACTGGTTTTAATTTAATTTTTAATATAATGTATTGAAGAAGCCAGAAAATATACTTTCCGAAAATAGTTCGAAATATTGTAGTAAAATGTCACAGATATTTTTATAAGAATAATTTATGAGTGCAGTAACACACCAACAATCTCAAATTGTCACCGTTTATATAAATATATATGACATTTATAAACTTTACATTATAAATATCTTTTAAAAAATCTAAATTATATAATTATGTGAGTAATCAGAGAAAAATCGAAAAAGAATAAAATGTGCTTTAATTGTTTACATACATTTTCTGAAAGTTGCACTTATACAATCGCTATACGGTTCCTAAGTTCTACGTGCATATTTAGAAACATTTTCACCATGCTATGACAAGCTCAACAGTAACAATTTTATTCTTTAAAACCAAAACTGACCGAGTTATTGTAATTTGAATTTCATAAAATTTTAGAACATTACAGCACTGAAAACGGAGGGGAGATTTTTATTTCGTCGGTAAACGTCAAAAATTCTTGAAATTCAAAGTATCATAACTCGGTGAGTTTTGGGGTGTTGAAGAACGGATCTTTTACTGTTTTATTCTTACGAGAATGGAAAATATTTTTTTCTAAATAGTATAAAACTTTTAAAAACGTAGTTTTTGAAAATTAATCGCAAGACTGTTTTACAAACATTATCTTAATTTCTACTTTATTTTGAACACTCTTGCACACGAAAATAGAAACGGGTCGTGCTCGGACCCAATTTTCAGGATTCAGTATTTACCGGTCGGCGGGCCAAAATAGATTTCGTTCGGATCAGGCTGACCTCTACTATCTAGCGAGAAACACCTTTAACTTCTAAATCTGAAAAAAAGACTTTACTGCGATTGCACAAAAATGACACAATTTTCACATTTTGTACTTAAGAGGGTTTAGCTTCTTAATCTACAATCAAGATAAAATGAAAAAGAACAATCGATTATCAAAGCCATAAAAAAGCGTAGTTATTCAGGTCGATTTTTTAAAAAAACACGATATCAGCATGCAACGCACTTGTTGCGAATACTTTTTTTTTTTACATAAAGATTAATAGAATATCATTACATTTAACGAAATGTTTTACATGTTTTTGTAAATGGAATTTTTTTAGTGGAATCTGAATTAGCCTTTTTCACGGATGATTATATTTTTATTTAATGATTTTTTTATCATTATGTTTGTTTGTTATTTCATTAAGAAAAGAACATGAAAGGTTAATGTGCTTTTGGCAGAAAAATTCTGTAAGATTTCGCTTGCATCCATCTATTTATATATGTATATATATAATATATATAAACGTATAGTGAAAATTTTCCTGTTAGTTTTTGCTTTGCGAATATTAGCATTAAATTTATAATGCAAATATAATTCTAATAATTATACTTACAATATATATAATGTATACATCAGTTTGTATACCTGATTTTCAATAGTATCTTTACCTAGCACTTTCTTACTGATAGTACCTGATATATAATAATATGTATATCTAAAAAGTACAATATACACCCAATAATATTGTATGCTAATGATTATACTACTATTATTAATTCGTAATGCATTTATTTGTCTTTTAAAAGAGGATTTTTATTTGAAAATTATAAAATACTAAGGAAAAGAAACGATATATACATATATATATATATATATGTATATAAATTTTAATTTGATTGCGTTTGAATATAACATATTCATATAATCGCTTAATTTTTTTAAAAATTATTTATTTACTTTTAATTAAAGATGAAAAATTTTCGCAATTTGAAAATAAAAATTATTAAAATTTTGTTTAATGAGATAAAATTTTCCTTTAGTGGTGTTGAACTGTTCGAAGACAAACATCATAAATGTCTTTCTTTACGGAAATGAAAAATCACATAATAATTCATAGAACAATGGTAAGAGATTCTTTAATTTATTTCGATGATTGACTCAAATTCGACATACGAGCGTATGACGAACAAAGTGGTTACCAAATGTTAAAATATCAACATAAAACTAACTCACAGATTGAAAAGAAGCGTTTGTTTTAATTAAAGATTAATGGAATATCATCACATTTAATGATAATTTGAAAATGCTGCAATTTAAGGAATTTACGTGATTTTCGTAATTTAAATTTTTTTAGAAAAAAAACTTGTTTAAAAATTTTAATAGATTATTGTTTTGTACAATCATTTTTCTTCTCTTTTACTTATTAGAATGCTTATTTATTATTTCAAGGCAATTGTTAGAATCTTACTCAAAAAATTAATGCATCTGGCAGAAAAATGAAAAAAAGTTCGCATCTATTTTTAGTATGTTTTATGTAATATTTACAATGCTACTCAAAATTGTTTTTTTCCTCTCGGAAAACAATTAAATGGTTCTGCTAGCGCCGTGCGAAAAGGAGGACGGTGGACGAAGGGGGCGGTCGCCCGGGCACGGAAATTTAGGGGGCGCCAAATTTATATTAACAACATCATTTTCAGTATGTCTCAAGAAAAACTATTGGCCACTCTGGCATTATTACCCCCAGGACACCTTATTATTAGTACTACTTCCATACTTTGTGGATTATTATTATTTTTAAACTTTAAACTTTAAACGATATTTAAACTTTGCCCCGGGTGCAATTTTTTTTTCTTGCAAGCCCTTGGGCTTTGCTTTAAAATTGATCTGGTTCTGTATTAGACATTTTTGAGCTGATTCACTTTCTTGTTAAAAAGACAAAAAAAAAAAAAAAAAAAAAAAAAAAAAAAAAAAAATCCCGAATTCCTTGATAATTACACACAATATTAGCATTTGGCACTATTGGCCACTCTGGCATTATTACCCCCAGGACACCTTATTATTAGTACTACTTCCATACTTTGTGGATTATTATTATTCCCCCCCCCCCCCCGATGCACGTGATTTTGTGAATCAATCTAAAATACTGCGAATATGGATTTCAGAGTATCATTTCTGGTCCTAAAATTTTCATTTTTTAGAAATCTGTAATTATTTTTATTATTATACTGAAAAAAACAAAGAGAGAGAGAAAAAAAACTTAAAAAATGCACCGCTTGAAAAAACGGATTTTTTTTTCTTTTGAGTGTAAAAGTGTCTATAAAAAAAAAAAAAAAAAATCAAAATTCTTAGTGAAAATGGCAAATGGAGTAAACTCGCATTCACTAAATCATTTCAACGGAAAAAGAAAATTTTCGGAAATTTTTTACCGAAATTGGAGGGGGGGGGGGGAAGAGAGAGATTATTATAACATATTATAACTTTTCCAATGTAAATTAAATAAACTGCTGCTTTCTGTGAATGCTTACTTTGAATCATTTTAAAGACAATTACATTGCAATTTTTTTTTTTTTTAATGGAACTTTTTTTTAGAATTGAATACATATTTTAATTATGTAATCTTAAAAAAAAAAAAAAAAAAAAAAAAGACTAATAGTACGCTAATTATGACATGTGAGACGGGAAATGCGATAGTAAAACTTTGAGTCGCGTTTACTCAGAGCGATGAATTTCGATACTGCGAACAGAGTTACTAAAAAACTTACCATATCAATGAAAAGAAATTTTTGCCACATATTCATTTCTGTATTATCTACAATTTAAAGCTAGAAAAAGGCAAGATATTATTTAATTTTTTGTTTTGTATTCGAAGATATTCTTAAAAAATTGAAAATTTTTAATTTTTTTAATTGTTAAGTTATTTTTTTTAATTTAGTCAATCTTTTTTGCAAATATTTTGATTTTAGTATAAAGGTAACATTATATGTATTTATTTTCATTAAAATTTCGTCTTTGTATGCAATTTTGAGATGATGTTTTTCTCTTTTTATCATATATATTTTTAAACTTATCGTTTCAATATTTATTTATTTAAATATGAGCTTTATATTTAAATAAAGTTTTATTTTTATTTTTCATTTATTACACAAGTTTTGAAGCTTTGAATTGAACATAGTGATACTTTTTGTTTTTCCGATGTATCCTACTCCCTTAATGGCTGTCTTTATTACTAATGCTCTTCACAGATGATGAACACTTTTCTCTAATCATATTTCTTTCATTTATTAAGGGGACTCGGAATTCTCTGAACATTTTTTTTTAATTTAAGCATTTTAAGGTACATTTTTGGCACAATAATAAAGGATTCAATGAAGAAAATGATTCTATCAAGAAATTGTTCGATTTCCCTGGCAAAATTCGGAAATAATAATAATAATAATAATAATAATAATAATAAATATATATAAGTAAATTTTAAAATCTCGTACAATTTTGAACATTTTGATCTAATTTTTTTAAAACTATTCGCAGAAGTGTGCTTTATAATTTTATGTATCGAATTTATCATAAGTTAATTAGTTTGGAAGAAAAAATAAGATAAAATGTGCTAATACGTGTAAAATTGCAGTAAAAACTGAATTTATTTTTCATTTTTACAAGTAAAGAAAAAAAAACTTTTTTTATTGAAAAAAAAAAAAAAAAAAAATATTGCAAATTTAAAAAAAAAAGGGGAGGGGGCATAAAAATTTTATAATTTTGAATACGCCTATTCGTCGAATACACCCACACACACTGAAAAAAAGCCATTTTTAAGTGAAGTAGATTGTAGCATTTTAAAGAGACAGCGATCGAATAAAATAGCATTAAACTGTATTTATAATACTTGGACTTTTACGAAACTTCATTAGAATGTACTATGTTTAATAAAGCATAATTTAACAAAAAATGAGAAAGTCGATATTTTCGTCATATTTCACCGAATGAAATATATCGAGTCCCATTAACGAGTATGTTTGTTTATTATTATATGAAAATTGCCATGCAAGAAATGTGCTCGAAAGGTTAACGACTTTCACAGAACAAAATACTAAAAATATTCGTTTGTGTCTGTTTTAAATAAACCGTAGTATTTTTACAAAACACCTGACTGACAAATTTTGCTTTTCTAAAAACAATTGTGAAACACATTCCCTGAAACTTCCTTTAATATTTTGTTGTTTTGTGAACATTTATATGACATATGCAGTTTTTAAATTGAAGATTTTATTTGGAATAATTTAGAATATTCCGAAAAACAATGACAATATTCTATTAAAAAATATACATATATATATATATATATATATTATTTTATTTTTTTTTATTTTTTTTTTACATATTATGATAAAGGAAATAATTTTGGCAGCTTATCAGTCAATTAATTGCACTTTTGGTTTAAATTTTTAATTTTTAATTCTATTTTATCGGCGTGACATTATTAAACTCTCTATTAATCTTTCTATTTTGATTTTTCTTTTTCTTTAAAGTTACCCAGTACCGTTCATTCAGCAAAAAATGACGAAAATATCGATCTTATAATTTTTTTTTTTTTTTTTTTTTTTTTGCTTAAATTATATTTTATTATTCCTAGTACATATTGTTTCGTAAAGATTCGAGTATTATAAATACAGTTTTAAGTGATTTGATTTCATCGCTGCTTTCTTAAATGCCAGAATTCATTTAACATAAAAAGTGATTATTCTCAGTTGGTGTTTTTTCGACGAATAGGCATGTTCAACGTAAAAAAACGTTTATGTATATTGTTCAATTGGCTCCTTTTTTTAAATGGTCTATTCGATATAACTAAGTATCGGATTTACAATAAAGTACTTTTTTTTCTTTAGCACATAAAAATGTTAAATTATTTCAGCTTTTACTGTAATTTTACACGTGTTTCCACATTTTATTTTTTTTCTTCCAACTTATAAATCCGATACTTAAAATTATGCAGCAAATTTTTGCAAATAGTTATTACTATTTTTTTTTTTTTTTAAGAAAAGTTCAAAATGTTCAAAATTGTACGAGAAGATATATTTTAAAATTTACTTATATTTAAAAAAATAATAAATAAATAAATAAATAAATAAATAAATAAATAATCCATTTTTCTAATTTTGCCTGGGAAATCGAACAATTTCTTCATAAAATCATTTTTCTTCATTGAGTCTTTTATTATTTTGCCAAAAATGTATCTTAAAATGCTCAAATTTAAATGCCGAATGCAAAAATTTCCCTTACATTAAAAATAATTCTATTTTTTTTTCTCCTTTTTTGAATGGAATAAGATGTTTTAAAGACAAACATTAACAAACATATTTCCTTACGGAAGTGAAAAATCGCGCGTTCATTCATATAATAATGGAAAGAGACTTTTTTTATTGCCTCCTGTGGAGGACCGACTCAATTATGAAGTATTTGTGTAGGGCGGACTTGCTGGAAAGCGGGATGCGGCTAGTCATAAAAGCCACGAAAAACCATATTGATTCCTTCGGTAAACGGAAAAAAAGTGACCGGAAAAAAAGTTATCGGAAAAAAAGTGACATAAACTACAAAAGCGGAAAAAAAGTGACACGGAAAAAAAGTGACGCGGAAAAAAAGTTACCGGAAAAAAAGTGACAAGGAATTGATTTTGGGGACTTATTATTGATTTTGGGGATTCATTGGTTAAATATGAAAGGGGGATCGGGGGGGGGGGGGCTCATAGTTTAGGTAAATGGGTTTTTCATGCTGAATTAACTGTTTTGGTTCAATTTTTGGATATACGTTCATCCTGAAAAGACTCTTGCCGGATTAGTTTTGGGAAGGGACGATTACCCCCCCCCCCCCATCCGTCCTCAATTAGATGAATGGGTTTTTACGCAGAATTATCCAACTTGTGTCAAATTTGCATATAGGATCTTTTCGATAAGGTTTATGTATAGTACAAAATGCCTGAAGTTATTTTATGAGTTTAAGGGTTAAGTATAGAGGGGGAACGGGGGATAACCTTTCTTAAATTAAATTAATGGCTTTTTACGCATAATTATCTGATTTGCTTAAAATTTTGGACATAAGTTCATTATGATAAGACGTATCTTAGATTAGTTATGGGTTCTTCTGCTTATTATAAAGGAAGGGGGGAACGAGCAATTCTCCCCCTCAAACTAGATAAATATGTTTTTATGCAGAATTATCCCATGTATTTCAATTTTAAATATAGGTTCTTTCTGGTAAGGTGAATTCCGGAATATTTTTAAGGATTTAATGGCTAAGTATAAAGGGGAGATGGAGGAAACCCCTCTTAAATTAAATAAATGGCTTTTTATGCAGAATTATCCGATTTGCTTCGAATTTTGGACATGGGTTCATTATGATAAGACGTATTTCTGATTAGTTATGGGGTTCTATTGGTAATTAAAAAGGAGGGCGGGTGATTACTATACCCACCTTAAATCAGATTAAAAAAAAATATGCACATTTATCCGATGTATTTCAAATTTTGGATATAGGATCTTTCTCATAAAGTGAATTCCTGAATAGTTTTATGGGTTTAATGGCTATGTATAGAGGGGGAACGGCGGATAAACCCCCTTAAATTAAATAAATGGCTTTTTACGCAGAATCATCCGATTTGCTTCAAATTTTGGATGTATATTCATTATAAGAAGGCGAATCTCTGTTTAATTATGGGGTTCTTTTGATAATTAAATAGGGGAAGCGGGCGATTAATTCTCCACTCTTTAAATAAAATAAATTGTTTTTCTTCTTTCACAACTATTCAACGTATTTCAAATTTTGGATATAGGTTCTTCCTAATAAAGTGAATCCCTGAAAAGTTTTCAGGGTTTAATGGCTAAGTATAGAGCGATGAAAGGGGGATAACCCACAATTAATCAGGACTTCGCCTTATCATAATGAACGCCCAATCAAAATTTGAATCAAATCAGATAATTCTGCGTAAAAAGCCATTTGTTAATTTAAAGGGGGGGGGGTATCATCCATTTCCCCAGTGTTTACTTAGCCATTAAACCTTTAAAATTATTCCGGGATTCACTTTATGAGAAAGAACATATATCCAAAATATGAAATATATCGGATAAGTGAGCATAAAAAACAATTTATCTAATTTAAGGGGGGGGGGGGATAATCATCCGCCCCAATTTTTAATTGGCAAAATAACCCCATATGTAATCAGGGATACGCCTTATCATATCCAATATCTATAATCCAAAATTTGAAGCAAATCTGATAATTCTGCGTAAAAAGTAATTTAATTTAAGGTGGGTTATATTCTATTCCCCTTCTATACTTAGATATTAAATCCTTAAAACTATTCAGAGATCCACCTTATCAGAAAGAACCTATATTTAAAATTTGAAATACATGGGATAATTCTGCATAAAAACCTATTTTTCTAGTTTAAGGGGATATAATTGCTCGCCCCCCTTTATAATAAGCAGAAGAACCCCATAACTAATCAGAGATACGTCTTATCATAATGAACCTATATCCAAAACTCTAAGCAAATCGGATAATTATGCGTAAAAAATTATTAATTTAATTTTAGAAAGGTTATCCCCCGTTCCCTCTCTATACTTAACCATTAGAACTCCTAAATCTCTTCAGGCATTATATACTATACATAAGCCTTATCGAAAAGAACCTATATGCAAATTTGACACACGTTGGACAATTCTGCATAAAAACCCATTCATCTAATTGAGGACGGATGGGGGGGGAGTAATCGTACCTTCCCAAAACTAATCAGGCAAGCGTCTTTTCAGGATAAACGTATATCCAAAAATTGAACCAAAACAGTTAATTCAGCATGAAAAACCCATTTACCTAAATTTGAGCCCCCCTCCCCGATCCCCCTTTCATACTTAAGCAATGAATCCCCAAAATTGATAATAAATCCCCAAAATCAATTCTTTGTCACTTTTTTTCCGGTAACTTTTTTTCCTTGTCACTTTTTTCCGTGTCACTTTTTCCGCTTTTGTAGTTTATGTCACTTTTTTCCGATAACTTTTTTTCCGGTCACTTTTTTTCCTAGATTCGATTCCTTCTTTCTTTCTTTCTTTCTTTCATTATTTTCTCTTTTTTAAATACAGTACCAGCAAGCAACGAACTGACTAAAAAGGAATTTTTTACAGAATGTTTAACTGGATATCGTAACACATATCGAACAGTTTCGCACATTTTTTAAATAATAATATTAATTTAAAAAAAAAACTAATTGTACCTTTATAATACATATAGGCCAAAACTTAATGCACAAATACATACAAACATGACACAGAAAAATCGCATACGAATCACATTTGGAATTTTTGTTTATTCTCACATTTAAAAAATGGAAAAGATAAAGAAAACCTCGCTGTTTGAGAAACAAAAATGTAATGTGAGTTTTTCTTCTTTTAAGTAATTTTCATTAAAAAAAAATTATAAAACCAAAAAATAAAATAAAATACTTAGATTACTTAAAGGTGTTTTTTATTAATAAAACCTAGTACTTTCGAGCATGTCATGCTCATCATCAGGGTTAAAACAACGAAAAAAAGTAGAAGTCGAAGGCTGAGTTCTTTTATACGAAGTGGACTGATCCAAAGACAACGTAAAAAAGGGGGGAGAAGTCAGAATGTTCCAAATTCGATAGAAAGGGGTTCAAGTGATTCTGAGCAGATTGTACCATATTCTCGGAATATCGTACGACAAAGTATCGTTACAAGTATTGTTAGCTCGACATAAAATTTCAATTGATTCCATGATTTTAATCTTCTGATAATCTGATATTTTCTTTACTAATTTAGCTTTTTTGAAATCTATTATAACTTCTTGCTCCTGGTACAGTTTAGAGAGAGCGGTATTGCATCGATTAAGTCTGATATCTGCAATGTGTTCTGACAAACGCTTCTTAAATTTCCTGGAACAGCAACATAACCAGCAACATAAAGAAGAAGTTTAAGACTGAGAGGTTGAGATTATGTAGAGAAGTTATTAACGTGAACTTTTTACAAGCATGTAAATATCGCAAGGTTATCCCAAAATTCCTTTGGTGTAAGAACAATTTTGTTGAAAAACAGTATCCAGGACTTAAGCTTAAATATGAATTAGCATGTTTAGACATTTGCATTAGATCGAAATTTAAGTTAATCAACTTTTTATCAATTAAAGTATATAAACTTTACGGAATGTTAGTTCAAATATTGAATCAAAATGAGTTTGATGAATTTATGCAAGTTATGCAACATTATATTGAAGTTCAGAACAGAATGAAGACTACAGCTACGCACAACAAGTTACGAAACCTGACTGCTTCGCAGCGCAAAGAAAGCAATCCTGTGATGAAACCAGTACCATATGTTAATTTATCCAGTATGAAGTTTAATAAAGAAGAGCACCATGTTTTGTCACTTGGACCCAAATTTATGTTTCGCAACCGAATGAATTTAAAATCTGTAATAGCTGATTGTGAAAGCGTCGTTAATGCTTTACCGAATGAGACTAAAGAAGAAGTCCGAAGCATACTTCATTATAATTTGAATTCATATTTACACAAGAAACCAAGAGAGGTTAAGAAGAACGAAACAAAGCATGAAAATACTATTAAGAAGTTATATTCTAACCCGAACATTATCATTAACCAAACTGATAAATCGAATAAATTAGTAGTTATGGATAGAAGTGAATATAAATTAAAGATGGAAGAATGTATTAGAGGTTTGGACTGTAAATATCTGAAAAAAGATCCAAATGAAAATATTAGTAACAAAACCAAAGATTTGATACAAAATGGTACCTGGCCAGACAATTTAAAAAGAAAATTGTATATTAATAAAACTGCTGTAACACCCCGTATTTTTGGAAGAATTAAAGATCACAAGGAGGGGAATCCAATACGGCCTATAGTCGCTAAGTGTCACAGTCCTACTTATCCGTTAGAAAAAGCTTTGGTAAGTTATTTAAAAACTATTATTCCACCTTCCAACCTAACTGTTTCATCTTCTAAAGAGTTTATTAGTAATATCAAGAATTGTGAAATAACAAACAATTGTATTTTGGCTAGTCTGGACGTAATTTCTTTGTATCCATCCATTGATTTGGCAGAAGTAAATGATTATATTAAAGATGCTGTAAATAACGATACATCACTAAACTCAGCTATGAAACAAACTATTATATCCAGCTTTAATTTGATAATGAATAATAATGTTTTTACTTTTAACGGTAGTTTTTATAAGCAATTAAAAGGTGCACCGATGGGCTCCCCCATCTCTGGCTTACTAGCGGAAATTAAACTTAGACCAATGGAAAATAAAATTATGACAGAGTTTCAAAATAAACCAAAAAAATGGTATAGATACGTAGATGATATCTTTATCATTTGGGATTCAACTATGGAACAATTACAGGGGTTCTTGGATGAAATTAATACAATCGATAAAAACATACAATTTACATTGGAAATAGAACAAAATGGAAAACTACCCTTTCTTGATACTGAGCTCATAAAAAATAATTTGCTTATTGAAACAAAAGTCTATAGAAAAGAAATTCGATCAAACAACACCATTTCATTCAATAGCTCTTCTCCCAGTAGTTATAAAGCTGCAGCATACAGATTCTATATAGACCGAGCTTTCAATATCTGCAGTAAGAAATATATTAATCAGGAATTAGACATAATCAGAAATATAGCAAATGATAACGGTTTCCCACTCAAGTTTATAAATAGACTTATTTACCAAGCTCAATGCGGCAGCAGTAATAGTAAGTTTAATTATAACGAAACAAAGTTGCACAAATTTCAATATTTTCCTGGTCTCTTTGAATGTCTAAAGTTTAAATTAAAGAAACACAATTTACATTTAATTGCTTCCCCCCCTAATAAATTAAGCACAAGACTTCACAATAGCATCGATCCTATCCCCATGGAAGACTCAGCAGGTGTATATTTAATCCCAGCCACAACAATGGAGAGCAAAAAGAGAACAGATTACATTGGCATGACAACCAGGAAATTTAAGAAGCGTTTATCAGAACACATTGCAGATATCAGACTTAATCGATGCAATACCGCTCTCTCTAAACTGTACCAGGAGCAAGAAGTTATAATAGATTTCAAAAAAGCTAAATTAGTAAAGAAAATATCAGATTATCAGAAGATTAAAATCATGGAATCAATTGAAATTTTATGTCGAGCTAACAATACTTGTAACGATACTTTGTCGTACGATATTCCGAGAATATGGTACAATCTGCTCAGAATCACTTGAACCCCTTTCTATCGAATTTGGAACATTCTGACTTCTCCCCCCTTTTTTACGTTGTCTTTGGATCAGTCCACTTCGTATAAAAGAACTCAGCCTTCGACTTCTACTTTTTTTCGTTGTTTTAACCCTGATGATGAGCATGACATGCTCGAAAGTACTAGGTTTTATTAATAAAAAACACCTTTAAGTAATCTAAGTATTTTATTTTATTTTTTGGTTTTATGTATAAGTAAGGTGAATTAAAGGATTCGACATATGTGATATGTTATATCATTTTAATCTTAAAAAAAAAATTAGTTTGAAAGGAAATTGAATTGTTACTGATGGAATATAAAGAGAAATATTCTGTCTTATCCTGAGGCTTTTACATGGTCAAGTGCTAGTAACATAAAGAAGCCATGGGATATCCCTTGTATATCGTCACTTTCTGTTTGAATTGCTTTTGCAAAATTACGGCAAAAAAGAGCTCATACCTTTCTGACATAACTTTAAAATAATAAATTTAAGAGAATGTGAATTTGAATCTTGCAGATTTTCGCCAGTGATTGGGACATCCAACAAATTTCCTATTAAAATTATATTTTTTAGGGACATAAAAATGATGAAACGGTTTCATGAGGGAGCATTTAAAATTAACACTTATTTCTAATAGGATATTTCTAAAAGAAAAAAAAAACAATCTTGGTACAATTTTACAATGTTATTAACAATTTTCTACTGTGTACTTTCGATAATTAGGGCTAGTATCTGACAACACAAATTTTTTCGGGCTCGGGTAGCTCTGATTTTAAATCATAAGGCTCGAATTCCACAAAAGAATCCCGAACTTACCTTTAAGTGATACACAACAAAAAGTATGTACATATCTTTATATGATTACACAAATGTGATAAATGATATATGGTAGATTGATTGAGAGATAGCCTGTAAGATATAATCTACTTGATATTTTCAAGATCAATACTTTTAAAATTTCTTCTATTTTTCTAACTATTATATTTCAGTAAGTAATAAACATTGAAAACTGTTTTTAAGTCATTCTTAGTGAGCAGGTTATTTTAAACAGCTTATGAGGTATTACTGATAAGAGTGAAAGCAACTTTATGGATTTGGAGATTTAAAGCAGATTTAGTTTGTCCTGCCGCTTTATGTTTTTACTTCCTCCCATGCTAATCCTAAAACTTAGTGAAATCAAAGCCACTGTGCCATGTAATTTTACATGAAGAGAAAATCGCTTCTAGTTTTCTAAATGCTTGGTTTTCCGAAGATACTTTTTTTTTTCCTTTCATTCACAAAAGATTATGTATTTTGCATTTCCACTTACAAAAGATTAAATGTTATCAGATAAAATTTTAGTTTTGCTTGTAAATTTAAGTCAAGAATGATAAGAATAATATTTCAGAGCTTTTTCTCTGAAACAAATAAACTGTCTTTTGTCAAAAGATTAAACGAAGAACATTAATTTATTTATTTATAATAATAATAATAATGATAATTATTATTTTTATTGTTATTGTTATTGTTATTTGAAAATGTTTTGAGAAATAAAATAGAAACAAAAATCATCCGCTATGCATAGACTATGGTACACTTTCCAGTTCTTTACAAAACTTCGGGAAATAAGATGAACTTGGGGAAATAAGGTGAATAAAATAACAAAGTAAAAATTAAAAATAAATAAAATAAGGTACCTGTACCCAATATGGACACCCTAAGATAAGAAAAATTTATGGATTTGTTTATTCCCCGTGTACACTTGGTAGGACTCCAAAAATATATGATCACTATCTCTGGACTGTTGACTATCATTTTTAAAATTAACGACCTTGTAATTACTCTGGTTTAATTTAAATGATAAAAACAAAAAATATTTATATGTGTCTATATAAGGAATCACCTGTTTCTATTATGGACAGGTGTCTCCTTATTGACCTACTACACAGGGTGTATGGAGGAGCCACTCTTCTATGTAATTTTAGAGGAGAGGGGATAAAAAAAAAAAATCTTAAAGTATTGCGGGGGAGGTTAGGGCACAGTAAATATCTTCAGAGCATGCACTTTAGAACGGGGAGTCATTTTCGGTTGTAGCTCTTCGAAGACCAATGCAAAGAACCTCAGTTACTACAAAATATTACGAAATAATGTAGTTGGTTTTGCCTAGCTTTCTATTATTGTGAATCTGAAAATTCATGTGCTGTACTTCCAATGTGGACATAAGGTGTCCATATTGGGAATCGGGAATAGTTTTATTAAATCTTGTAATAAATAAACAAAGAAAGCATTTTTAGTAATATATATAATAGCGATCAAAAATATGTTTTATAAACTTATACTCCAGTTTTCAATATGTTAAGTAACTTACAACATCTAATAAGAATTTAAACTTACCTGTAATTAAGACCAGCACACCACGAAACAACAAGTTTCCTTCTAAATGGCAAACAGCGCGCTTTTTTGCACTTTCCTGGCTTAATTATCTTTTCAACTGCTTTTCTTAACTGACATGTAGCGCGATCTCTAGATCAAAATTGTTATTATTATTATTTTTTAATATTAGGGGTGTCCTTATTGAGAGCACTGTCCATATTGGGTACAAGTACCTTATTTGAAAATATGATTTCAGCAGCTACCTTCCATATCCAAACATACATTCATGCTCTTTTGAACCCCCCTGAATTTGATCTATAGTTTGATATAAGCATTATATAACAGAAAAATTTAATTTAGCGAGAAAATACATAACAGGTTGAAATTTCTCTTTCAACAATATATACTGGTAGACGAAAACATATTTTTCAAATTTTGTTCAACCCTGTAGACCTAATTTACCTAGTACCTTTACTATACGACACTATTTAGCTATAAAATTTAATTCAAATTAAAACACTCTTAAAACTACTGAAATCACATTTTCGGAAATTATCATCCATAGACGGCCATGTATCCAATTCTTTTCATCGCCTTGTGTATTATTTTATCTATATTCTTAGTAAACTAAATACAATTCAGTATAAAAGTGCGTAACATATTTTAAAACCACCTTTAAGCAATTTACGCTCATACTCAGTAGCCTTTACGGATTCTTTTGTATAGTCCTGTATACCAAAGAACCTAACAACAGTTCTATTTCATGAATTACTTGTGCATTTTTAAACGTTGGTTAATATTCTTGCACATAGGCTTTATTTGCTATTTTTAAATTAATTACTATGTCAAAGTTGTAACTTTTGATCAATTTAAATCTGAAACAAAAAATCTTTCAAAATTATATTCTAATTACTATAATCTAGCAAAAAATGAAGAAAAAAATACGAAATCGCTTTCGTGGCAGGTTGATTATGGCTGCTCTAAGCTAGCCAAATCACCCTTCTAGTAATTATACAAAAGTTATTATTTAAGTTTAGTGTATGAACAAAGTTTTCTGTCCGCGAGCATAGATTGTAACTCATTCGCTATAAGACTTTCATTATTATTTTCATCTGACCACGAAAAACAGATTTTTCTCAACAAAACTAATCAACTATTCTTTTAATTATAATTATTTTAAACGATAGTAAACGCATTATAAGATTATGTTGCGAATGGACACGGATTTTTTTTAACCAATGTCCTATATGGCCATTCTTGCGCTGCAGCCTATTACATGCACTAGTAACTTGAAGACTGGACCTTATGGCACAATCTTAGCATCTTATTACAAGAATCTCAAGATTTATCTTATTAAAAAGTAACAAAAATATATGTTCTATGTTCTGGTAAAACAATAGATCTTAATCAAAACATTTTGCGGAATTGCTTTTTTTTAACAGTATCGATAAAATTCTTTTTCTTTGCTTTTTCTGTTTTCTTTTTCTTTCTCAGCCTATTTACTACTCTTTGTTAGAAAATACAACTTTACTATGTTCACGGGGCGTAGAAAAGAGATTAAATGAAAATGAAGAAGTTACGATGTTAAAAATGTGACAAAAGGAAAGTTTGAAAGTGTGAAGGATGTGTCACGCTGGATGATAAAGTCATTGACTAACAGATGCATAAAAAATAGCTTTAATTCTGCTGTACTTTTAAAAAATAAAAATAACTTATGTTTTGTAACATTTGAAACTGCATATAACGTGGAAAATAAACTGGAACTTATTTTGAAACTGACTAGTGGAAATTAAACTTTCGCAATTTAGATAACTGTATAAGACCAACTGAAGGCATTTCAATTTTATTTTAAATAAATACAGTTGGCAAAAAAAGTATTTGTACACTCTAAAATGTTTAATTTTTAACTAAATAAAAACAGATATTTTGTCAAAAATAGTTTTAATACAGTCTGTTTACCGTGCGTTTTAAATTACCCAACAGAAAATTTCGATAAAGATGTAAAATAATTTTCTAAAAGGAAAAGTTTAAAAATTTCTTGCAAAAAAAGTATTTGTACATTTCTTCATCCTGATATGTACTGTGTTTTATAGTGTTTATGGTTCAAAGGATTACTTATACAGAAGCTGTTAATAATTTTTAACTTCATATTTTATTTGTCTGACATTTGATGTAATTTGCTCTTGAAGTAATTGATAATAGAACCTAAAACTAGAGAGGTACCTCTAGATATATGAAATCCTATTATTGAGCATTATAAAAATTGAAAATCGCAACAAGAATTTGTAAAAGCTATTCAACTACCATTTACAACTATTGGATGCATAGTGAGAAACTATGAATAAATTAGATGCATCGAAATTCAATGAAAACCAGGACTTTTCAGCAAACTAACAATGAGGGAAAAAGGAAGTGTTGTTAAGAAAGCTTTAAAAAATCCTATGCGTTCGGTTCAAAAATTTGCTGGAGACCTTACAACATCTTCTCGCATCAGAGTAATACCTCAAACAATAAGAAATATTCTTCTCAATGCAGATTTAAAAGGAAGAACCTCAAGGAAAAATCCACTCATCAGCGAAACAAATAGGCGAAAACGCATAGTATTCGCTTTCGCATACAGAAGTAAATCATTGGATTTTTGGAAAAAAGGTATTTTTTCTGATGAGGGAAAATTCGGAATTTTCTTACCACCAAGCATTCGAAAAATTGGCATAAAAATAAAATTGTGTTAGATCCAAAACGTATATTTCAAACTATCAAGCATGGTGGGGGGGAATATTATGGTTTTGGGGTGTATAGCTTCTAATGGAAATTTATTGACAATGGAAAGACAAGTTTAACATACATTGATGTGTCGCGGCATAATTTATTAAACCGTGCTAAGAAATTATGCGTATAGAGGAAGCTTTTCACTTTCTGCAGGATAACGACCAAAGCATACTGCTGTGATCACCAACACATGGTTACTACAATACTCGAAGACGACAGGTAACTCCTCTAAAATCTCTAGACTTGAATCCAATAAAAAATTTGTGGATTCCATTAGATGCAAAAATCCGAAAAAAAAAAAATATGTATCAGGAAAAAACAGTTTTAAAGAAGCTCTAATTGTGTCATGGAATAACATTAACCAGACCGCTACAAAAAGTTGGTGGAATCTATGTCACACCATCTAGAAGTAGTCATAAACACTAAATGAATTCACACAAAATATTAATTTGTATCATTTTACTAAATTTTCATTAATTATATTACATTAATATAGTGTACAAATGCTTTTTTTGCATTATATTTTTGTATATTTGTTTATTATAATGTAAAAAATCGATTCGTTTAATTTTGTTTTTGCTTCTATTATACTATAATGCGTTAAATTAATGTATTACAGTATTTTTTGCTTAAATCTTTTGTTTAATTTCATTATAATTTAAAAAAATGAAGTGTACAAATACTTTTTTGCCAACTGTATGTGCTCAATATTTATTTAAAATAAAATCACTCAACTGCTTCTCTATAGACAATATTGATTAAAAAGATATTTGCATAAATACAGAATCTGTTGCAAACAAATTCGGAAAAAGAGACAGACAGATACTGCATAGCAAGAGATTGAATTTGACTGATGGATAATGCCGACTTTGAAAAGCGAACAGAATGTCGAAAACAGCATTGCTATACGACTATAGCATTCTACATTAAGAACAAATTATGCAGTAAAAATTTTTGCAACATTTAAACAAGTTGGAAATTGCACGTGAAACATAGGAAATGAGGTGCGTTTTGTACGATAACGAAGTTTTAAAAATATTGAGATCTTGCTGTTATAGTAGTCAGTACTTCGAGTACAGTATAGTACCCAAAATCTTTTGCGTGTCCCTGTAAATACTATCTGCTTTCTTTATACAGGAAGTAATTTGTAGCATTCCTCAGCAACGTATATCAATCTCATAAAATGTTAATTACAATTAAAACGTGCACCAAGCAATATTCTTATACCATTGTGTAATGGAATACTTTTGTGTGGCCTTGTAAATCAATAACAAATGTCCTTTGCATCACAGATTCTTGAAAATGTATATTATAGTATATATTTCATAGATACATGTCAATTTTATTATGCTCGAATGAGTATAACACCATTAAAATGCATTTGAAACTTTTTTTCCTATTGACCGTAATGTAACGGAATACTTTTGATTGTCCCTGTAATTGATCTATGCATCCGATTTTCATAAAACTTGAAATGACTCGACAAAATTATGTAATAATTATATATTTTAAATTTCAAGCGATTATGTTTGGTAGTTTATGTATTGTTATATGCGGACAGATGGACGGACAGACAGACGGACTGAACGACAACTATAGGGGATACGTATTTACATAATTACGAACGTACCTTAAAAAGTACAAAAATGGAGAAGAGAAAGAATAAAAAGAACTTTGAGCCTACGAAAAATCTGAAGCGTATATTGCTCAAATTTCCCGTCATATGACAAATTCCTGGAATGCAAATACAAGAAATATTTATGTATATTTCAAATTATTATACATATATTCATCATATTTTGGACAAAAAATAATTAAAACATTGAGAAAAAAAGTGGGAAATTAAATTGAAATTAAAATGGCAGATGCTCATTTCTCCTTGAAGTCGAGGAGAGATGGCCATCCAATACCAAAAAGAAAAAGTTAAATTAAAATAGCAAAAACTAGTTGGATGTGTCAATCCCAAAACTTTCTTCTATCTCATAAACATTTTGATACATATATATAAAAACATGGTGACCCCAAAGTTACCCACTATCGAATTTCCTCGAACATTTGACCTAGCCTAATGAGATTCTGGTAGCCGAAAAGCCTAAAAAGCAAAATTTAATTAATATTCTGAGAAAAGGATCTTAGTAGTGCCTCATATTGGGTAATTTATACTAAAACCTAATAAGCATCTATTTATGTCAAGACCTAACAGAATCTGAAATTTGATAGAATTTCGTCCATTAGTTCTTGAGATATAACTATAACAAAAAAAAAATTCCAAAACGTAGCACAGCAAAACCATACCTTGGCCAATTTATGCCAAAACGTAAAAAGCGTCTAATTATATTATGGTGTAAAAGAATGATGAAATTCTGTGCATTAGTTCTTGAGATATAGCTAGTTTAAAAAAAACCGTGTAAAATATAGCACAGCAGCGCCATCAGTTGAAGGATTTATAACAAAACGTAATCATCGTGCAATTATGTTATATGTCATTTTATAACAAAATCTGAAGTTTGATGAAATTCTGTGCGTTGGTTGTTGAGATATAGCTATAGGAAAAATCGTGCAAAATGCAGCATAGCTGCACCACCTGTTGCAGGGTTGATACCAAAATGTAATCAGCGTTTAATTATGTTATATATTCTAGTGTAACAGAATCTAAAATTTGATGAAGTTCTCAGCATTAGTTCTTGAGATATAGCTATCGCAAAAATCGTGCAAAATGTAGCATAGCAGCTCCACCTATAGGTCAGTTCACACCAAAACCTTATCACCGGCTATGTATCTCAAGGTATCGCCGAATCTGAAGTTTGGTGAAATTCTGTGCATTAGTTCTTGAGATATAACTATCATGAAAATCATGAAAAACGTGGTATAGCAGCGCCACCTACTGGCCAATTTACACCAAAACTTAATCAGCATCTATGTATATCAAGGGGTCACAGAATCTGAAGTTTGGTGAAATTCTCTGCATTAGTTCTTGAGATATAGCAATCTTGAAAATCATGAAAAACGTAGTATAGCAGCGCCACCTGCAGGCCAATTTTCACCAAAAACCAATAGGCACTAATTCATATCAAGGTCTAACTGAATATAAAATTTTATTAAATTTCGAGCATTAGTTCTTGAGATAGAGCGCCCACAAATTTTTTGTCACATACAGACAGACACACAGACAGACAGACAGACAGACAGACAGACAGACAGACGGACTCACAGACAGACATTTTCTAAAAATAGTCAAAACGTGTTTAGGACCTTCTAAAACGTATAAATCCGTCGAAAACCGGAAGTCGAAAATTTTCATGAATCCAATACTTTCTTCTTGTAAAGATAGAAGAAAGTAATAAAAATAACACATTTCATATATTTAATCATGAAAATCATATAGCAATTTGTAAAGATGCAGTTATATCATAGAAAATTAATAAATAAACTCGAATAAACAAAATTTGAAGTATAATTTCAATATTTCTCTTTTCATAAAATCTTACTACAATTTGGGCAAAGGTTGTTTTTACGCGCTTAATAGAACCACTTCAGATACCTTATGCATTGTATCCTTACATCTTTTTTCGTTGTGATATCATATTGTTTTGCACAAACAACACAGTGATCCTAATCCAATTTCTATTTCCTCGGAATCTGTAGAATCTGATAATTTTAAATGCATTTCATTTTCTTCGCTGCTGGAAGAAATCGTGTTTTTTTTTTTTTTTTTTTTTTTTTTTTTTTCTTTCACTTTGTGTGTGTGTATGTTTAATTAGTTTATTTATTTTTTTAACTGTTTCTGGGGTAAATGTTTCCGAGTTTTTAACTATTTTCAGAAACAAATGTATCGTTAGATCTTAATATATTATTATTATTATTGAAATATTTATATTAGTTAAATTTAAAACCATTATATCAGTTAATATAATTATAAGCACAAATGCTCTGTAATTATTTTAAATTTAATTATATGTAGTTAAAATTTTCACTCCGAATAATTTTTAAATAGTGATTAAATGTGACCATCTCCCCTGAAATCGAAGGACTGATGGTCGCCCAATTTAAAGCTTTAATAGACATTACACGTCATTGTTCTAGCTTTGGATGTAAAAATTTGATTTTATATGTGCCTCAAAAGTTCATACAATAAAAAATATATATAGCTTACGTACTGCAAAATATTCAGATACCTAAATAAATAAAATAAATAAATAAATAAATAAAAATAAAATAATTTAAAAAAATTAACCATCAAAATAAATAAACATAAAATCATACCTAATATATATAATTGAATAACGCAACTGCAGGTCACAATGAGTGACCTCATTGAACTATTCCTACGAACAAAATTTATGCTGAAATCTATGATCAAGTTTTCGAAATATTTAGACTGGCTATCTCTCCTCAATGGCCATCCATCCTAGACTTACCCTATATGGCTCCGAAGAGCCATATAGGGTAAGTCGGAGCGTAGGGTAATCGGCGTCGGATTTCTTCGGAGCGTAGCCGAGCTGCCTTTTGGATAAGTTCACGACTGAAATACTGTGTGGTCCTGAATACTGACGACATAGTGGCGATTCGATGCACTATTTCGGGAGAGAATGTGTTGGTAGTGTCGTGCTATTGCTCTCCGTCTGAGGTCATTGTCCCGATCCTTACTCGGATGGGTGACTTGCTACTGGAGTTCCCTCAGGACAACGTTCAGGTTGTCGGGGACTTCAATGCGAAGTCGTACATCTGGGGGGATAGGCCAACGGACGCCAGGGGTGAGGAAGTAATTTCCTTCGCCCTTGGGTACGATCTGGAAATCGTCAACAGTCCAGACAGTGCCGCGACCTTTGATGGTCATCAAGGTCAAAGCTGGATCGATTTACTTCTGGTCCGTAAATGCGCAGATCGCATAGCTGACTGGACTGTTCAAGACGGGGTGACAACCAGCGATCACAACGCCATGACCTGGACCTACCAAGGCAGGCCAAGGGCTCGAAATCCTAGGGGAGTCCGCCGTCGGTGGAAACCCAAGGACCTTGCCTGGGACGATTTCCTCCAGGATCTGCAGACTGCAGATTTGGACGTTTACAACTCGAACGCACCAGACTCGGGAGTTGAACTTCTTGATTCAGTCCTGGTAGACTTGTGCCTGAAGCACCGAAAGCGTCGTCCTGCCGCAGGCAAGGAGACGTGTTGGTGGACTCCAGAGTTGGAGGCTCAGAGGTCTAGAGTGCGTGCACTGAGGAGGTTGTACAAGCGGACGCTTGACCCGACTCAGAGAGAGAGACGTGAGGCTCTCTTTAAGCGTACGCGGGCAGATTACAAGCGAGCGATTCTGCAAGCTAAGCGTCGTTCGTTCCGAAAATTCCTTTCGGACAAGCTTTCTACCGACAAAATCGGCCAGGTCTGTGCGGTGGTGCGAGGCAGGTGGCGTCCTGAAGCTCCAGCTATTCTGGAGCTTCCCGACGGGGTGGTGGCATCCACATGGGATGACATCCAGGCAGCCCTTGCGAGCACCACTTCAGACAGGTCGATGAGGTAGTGCAGACAGCAATAGGAAGAACTGATGACCCGGACTTGTTTGACATCGGGGAGCTAGAGTTGGCTATCGACTCGATGGCGCTCGATAAGGCGCCAGGCCACGATGGATTCAGTCTGGGAATCATCCGAGAGGTCTTCCGCTGGCACCCTCAGTGGTTGCTCGGCTTGTTTAATCACTGCCTTAGAGAGTCCGTGTTTCCGAGAAGTTGGAAGCGGGCGGTCGCCATCTACTTTCCCAAGGAAGGTAGAAGTAAGAGCGATCCGGCTTCCTACCGTCCTATCTGTTTACTTCCCGTCGTTGGGAAGATTTTGGACAAGCTGTGCGCAACTCGACTGATGGCCTTCCTCGAGTCGAACGGCGTACTCGATGGGAGACAATACGGTTTCAGACGAAATCGGTCGACCATTGATGCGCTCCATGAGGTGGTCAGGTACATCTCGCAGAGTAAGAGAACAGGCCATTTCACCTGTCTCGTTAGCCTCGACATCAAGAATGCCTTCAACAGCGCTCGGCGGGACGACTTGCTTCGCCTTCTGGCGGAGTACGGAGTCCCTCCCGAGCTCCTGGGCTTGATCGCATCTTTCCTTTGGGACAGATCGGTCATCTCGAACGCAGAAGAGCATTACTTCAATGTTGGGGTGCCGCAGGGTTCGTGTCTCGGGCCGGTCCTGTGGCTGGTGTTAATCAATAGCTTGTTGAAACGGCTGGGGATTGAGGAGGCTTGGACTGTACTTGTCTTCGCCGACGATATACTCATCCTAGCACGTTCCGTGGCTGTCTACAGGTTCGCTGACATAGTCCGGCGGGTTCTCGCAGAGATACTCGCGTGGGCTGTAGGATGCAGCCTGGAGTTCAGTTACGACAAGTGCTTGTACACTATCATACCACCTAAGGGAAAGATGGATTACGAACCCTCATTGCGAATCCGGATGGGTGAGCATAGGGTCAAGTTTTCCCCTCAGATCAAGTACCTAGGAGTGGTTATAGATAGGGACTACAGCTGGATGCCTCACTTGGATCTCGTCCGAGAGAAGGCGACCAGAGTCCAGTACAAGCTCACCAGATTGGCAACAGCAACGTGGGGGCTCAGGCCCGAAGTTCGAAAGGCAGTGTACTCGGTGGTGGCCGAGCGCATAGTCTTGTATGCGGCCCCTATCTGGTACTCCGGCAAAGTGGCTCTTCGTCAGAGACTGCTGAGCATTCAGCGAGGTCTCCTGCTGTGTGTCACCAAGTGTTACAGTACGGTGTCAACCGCTGCGTTGAACGTCTTGTCTGGGGTGATTCCCCTGGACCTCCGTGCTCGTATCGAACGCGACTTCGAGGCCCTCACGAGGTGGGGCGAAAGCGTTGATAGACCGAACCTCTCGCCAGAAATGGTGGAGGTTTGGAAGTACCGACCCCAACGACGCTATCCGGCACGAATACCTTGGACGCCGGATCTCAGCCGGAAGTCTCCGTATACGTATTATACGGACGGTTCCAAGCTGGTGGACGAGAGGGTGGGTTGCGCCTACCATCTCGCCACTAGGGATGGTGTTGTTGCGGAGGGAAGGTTCCGTCTCTCTGATGGGTCGACTGTTTTCGCGGCCGAGGTCCATGCGATCAAGGAAGCGATTGCGGACGCCCTTCGGAGGGGTCTCAGTGAGCTCGATATCTTCTCTGATTCGAGATCGGCGCTTCAAGCTCTTTACGCTTTAGTGCCTCGGCACAAAGCTGTAGCTGAGATCAGGAACCTGGTTGAGAACACAGGGGTCAGGGTCCATATGCACTGGATTAAGGCTCATGTCGGGTACGCCTTTAACGAGCTGGCCGATTCCCTTGCGAAGGAAGCTGCGTGTCGACCGTCGGTCGACATTCTTGTTCCTCTCTCAGGACGTCAAGTCAAGAGGAAGCTCCTTGGTGAGGTTCTTTTGGATTGGCAGCAATGGTGGGACCGATCTGAGGACGGCCGGTTGACGTATGCGATTTACCCGAAGGTCTCCACTCGGAGAATACAGGGTGACTTCTTTCTCAACCAGGTCCTAACGGGACATGGTGCCTTTGGCGACCATCAAGCCCGCTTCTTTAAAGGCAACCCTGCGTGCTTTTGCGGGAACGGGGTGAGCACGATTAGACATTGTGTCTATGAGTGCCCCCTGTGGAAGTCCATCAGGGAAAAGTACTTCCCGTCTAACTTCCACACTCGAACGCTGACCGATCTAGTCCTTGACAATTACAGCAGGAAAGGCATCGTCGACATCGTTGGCGACCTCTTGACAAGGACATTGGATCGGGTGGGTCGTCGGGCCAATTGAGCTTCCGACCTCCTCGACCGAAGTCTTCGAACGCATGATGATTTTCCAGATCATTCGAACGCAACACTCGATCTCGAGGAGTCCGAGGCCTCTTGTAGGCGCGATTCGGACGAAGCGACTATACAAGGTTTTCCGGGTTTCCCTTGTACGTAACGAGAATTCGAGTCGCTTTCCTGTAAGTCCTCCCGGAAGGCTGGGTCTCTGGATCGGCGGTTGTTCAGGCAGCTTGTGCTACGACGCCTGCTTGGTTGCTCCAATCGGTGTGTTGGGCTCGGGCGGTGTTGTGCGGGTGGCTGCGGATGGTGAGCGGCCGAGGCCGCGACGCTAAGTCCATGTTCCGTGGACCGGGTGTCCTCGCCTGTCTTCCTGGCCGGCAGCGGGCGCTGTCGTGAGGCCGGACGTCACTTGGTTCCTCCTCATTGGAGGTCTCGTGACCTCCCTGCGTGGACCGCATGGAGCCACTCGGCTCTGGATCGGGAAACTCACTGTTTTACCCTATATGGCATCCTACACAGCCTGCTGAGTTAGAAAGCTTACTTTCGACTTGTAAGGAAAATATTTATTTGAAATTAAAGATGCTTTACTTATCAATCATTTGACTGGGATATTTGTTCTAGGAAATTTCTCCCGATTTAATAAATTTTCCCCGTGTTTGTCAAAGGGGAATTACTTTATATAGGAAATTTTGAATAAAATATAGCGATATAAAAAATAATTCATACGAGTTTTTAGTACAGTTTACCAATTACAATCAAAGTTAAGCATAAAATTTTTTATCCGATACCAACTTGAATAACATGCCCTATAACAATTTGTTCTCGAAAATTTCTCCCGATTTAATAAATTTTCTCCTTTATTGTAAGAAGAAAATTACTTAATAAAGGAAATATTGAAAAAAATATAGCAATATAAAAAATAATTTACACGAATTTCTTTTACTTTGTACCGATTACAATCAAATTTAAACATAAAATTTTTAATCCGACACCAACTTGAATAACATACCCAATAGGCATTGTATTCACATATTTTCGTCGTTACCTTGAAAAGTTGTGACAATGACATTTGGAGATACTTGAGATAAGTTGCTGGGCATCAAATTATTCCAGAAAAAGATTCTTACAAAATCACATTTTTTTGCATCATGGTATACTTCGAGAAACAATGAATGTCATTTAATCAAATGAAAAATGTCATTTCTCAAGTCTGTATGAGATTTTACAATTTTCTTAGTAATAAAAAATAACTCCTCATTATCTAAACTATAAAGTGGAAAAAGAGCCTATTTTAGATTAATACTGTTTAACTTGCTAGAATATCAACAGTTTTTTTTTCCATGAACTGTAGTGTAATTATTAGCCACAAATCATTTTTTTTAATTAACCCTTTAATTTCCACGGTAGAATACGTTCCAGAAAATGTATAATTCAGATAATCTGAATTCATACCAGAAAATTTCAATAGCAAACCTTATTTTATTTAACATTCTATTGGCTATTATTAAATAAAGCGAATATTACTGTTTTAAATTTCTGGTATGAATTTTGGAATATCTGAAGTAAAAAAATTTACAAATTTAGAAACAGTGATGGTGGTATACAGGGTGAGTCATAAATATCGAAACAATAGACTATCTCCTTAAATATTGACCCTAGACCCATACTTCCGATTGCAAAGTTTCATAAAAAAAAAGTGAATTTTTTTAATAAGATAAATTGCAACTCCATGGGGGGTCTATTTTAAAAATTACGAAAATTAAATTTTTATACCTCCCTCAGAGGATAAAACTTCCAATTAGAAAAATTTTCCTTATTCATTCCTGAATTGAACAAAAAAAAAAAAAAAAAAAAAAAAAAAAATTCATCTTGATATCTACAAATCCCCGAAAGATATTTAAATCCAAAATTTTCCGAAATTCGTGACTTAGACCACTTTAGTGTACCTCTGAGCGCAGCTATATCAGTTCATTTGAAATACAATTTAGGGATCGACCATAAATTTACGCATTATTAAATGTCGAACAAAGACAATACTTTAACTTTTAGATATAAAGTAAAAGCGTTTAGGTGTTTGCTTTAAACTTGCTTGAAATATGCTAGATGTTTGCAAATCTCGAGCTTGGCGCCAGCCTCGTAACTGGCACGACCCATTGGCTGGACCGTCTTATTAAACACTTATTAAAAGTGTTATTAAATTAAGTGATATTAATTAAACTCTCATTAAAAATGACTTAAAAACTTATTGCCATGGGCAATATGTTTTGTAAAAATAGTAATAGCGATAATGATAATTTTATTAACGGAATCATTGGAAATATATTTTAATAAATTACACAGAAATGTTTTCAAAAATCTACTTTTTACTATTCAGCTTCAAAATTTATGATGGTTTTAAACCTATTTTTACTTTCTTCTATCTTTACAAGAAGAAAGTATTGGATTCATGAAAATTTTGAATTCCGGTTTTCGACGGATTCACACGTTTTAAGGCTCAGAGATACCGAAAAATATGTTTTTACAAAATGTCTGTCTGTGAGTCACGGATCCTGTATCTCTGTATATGACATAAATTTTGTGAGCGGTCTATCTCAAGAACTAATCCACGGAATTTAATAAAAAATTATATTTACTTAATCCTTGATATAAATTGATGCTGATTAGTTTTTGGTGTGAATCGCTAAACAGGTGGTCCTACTGTACAGGCTTTGTGCGATTTCCGCAATATCTGTATCTCTAGAACTATACGCCTAGTGTCGCCCATAATTAAAGGCACCTTTTACGCATCGTGCAATAGCGATTTTAACAAGAAAAATATGAAGTTGATAGGGCCAAAACAATGAAAAAAATTGAAATCGACGTGATAAAAAAATGAGGTTTAAATCAACTGATGCATTTAAACAGTAATTAAAGAAGGTGAGAACGACAAAACTTAAACAAAATCTGAAATTGAAACTATACAGGACGGAGTTAATCACCTAGAAACTTTTAAAAAGCATTTAAACATTGGGAGTCAAACTTTGTTTAAAACTAAATGCACTTTTCTGCATCAAATGTTTTTACTTCAGTATTTCTCCTTTTTAAACTGATCTAAGTAAATAACCGTCGGTTACGGTAACAGTCCAGCGAATTCAATAGTTTTCAACATTTCAAAAAAAAAAAAAAAAAAAAAAAAAAAAAGCTTAACGCGACGAAAGATTTTTCCTCAGAAAATATACTTTTAAAAATATGATTTGTATACAAAAATTTGCATCTTTTTTTATATTGCTATTTTAAATACTTTTATTTAAAAAAATAAATAAATGTTATTTAAAATGCTGAATCAAAATTGAAAATTAGACATTTTCATTTAATCAAAAGAAAAAAATTCAACGCGACAAATAATATTTTGAGTTATAAAATTTTTAATTTACTCTAAATTTTTTGAAAAAAAATTATTAAGAAGATTTATGATGCTATAATGCTTACAAATTATGTGGTTAACCATCACAAAACATTCAAAATTCTTACTCTATAAATAAATAAAAAAAAAGTAAATGTTTCCTGGACACATTACGGCAACGCTTATTACACGCATTTCACTTTGTGTCTGATCCCTTGAAATCTCGCGATTTATTAAAATTGTCTTAATTCTCTGAATTTTAAAGATATCAAGATGATTTTTTTTTTTTGTTCAATTCAGGAATGGATAAGGGAAAATTTTCTAATTGGAAGTTTTATCCTCTGGGGGCCGTATAAAAATTTAATTTTCGTATTTTTTAAAATAGACCCCCCCCCCATGGAGTTGCAACTTATCTTAAAAAATTTACCTTTTTTTATGAAACTTTGCAATTGTAAGTATGGATCTAGGGGCAATATTTAAGGAGATAGCCTATTGTTTCGATATTTATGACTCACCCTGTATATGGTGCCATTGACATGAGAGATTAGAGGGTTAAGTGATGCTATTGATGTATGAAAGTTACAATTTCTTGTCTAAAAGCCTATTTTTTTTCCAACTGGATAATTACTCACATCATTCAAATTTGTTTGCTGGTACGTTCGAAAGTTTATGATTTGATAAAATGTTGTGCTTAAAATGCCTAACAAAAAGAATATAAACATTTAATCTATCGCAAAATTATAAATACAAATGTTTGGGAGAGATACAATACAATAATCTACATGAATAAATAAGATTAGTCTTGTTCATAGAATCTGAATATTCATAAAATTATAAACACATTTCATGATCGTAGCTTAAGCGGTGAAGCACTATAGAGTTTCTAATTGTGGAGAGATCTTACTAAACAATATTTAGAAAGTGATTGTTGAATTTTACATATGCAAAAGCCTTTGTTGTTGTTGTTGAAAATGGTATTACATATAACGAATTTCAGTTGTCATTTGCTAGAACTTATTA
The DNA here is from genome assembly GCA_964019185.1 of Maratus speculifer. NCBI lineage: Eukaryota > Metazoa > Arthropoda > Arachnida > Araneae > Salticidae > Maratus > Maratus speculifer. The sequence goes on from OZ025291.1 coordinate 69,505,428, forward strand.
CGTAGACGCAATTACAGTCTGCAAACCGGGAACGTCTAACATGCAATGATCTAAAAATGGTTAAATTTCTATGTATAGATTTTGCTTCTATAAAAAAATTTTTAATGGAACGATTTTGACCAACATCTATCATTAAATATCTCTTAAAATAATTATTCGATTTAAAAACTGTTTTCACCACCGTATTTATCAAACATTCCTCTATAATACTCTTTATTTTCATACTTTTGTGTGCTGTAATTTTCTTAATATTAACGAAGAAAGACCTCCGGTTACAAAAAGTTCAACATCAACAGCGTTAGTTATTTTTTTATTTTAGAATAGAGACATTCCATATACGTAATACATACTATTTAAGTTTTTTTTTGTACTTTTCGGTTATCCGGGTGCCAGTATTATTTATACATATACATACACACACACATATATATATATTATGTACATACATTTGTATATGTATCGATTCATTTGCATATGTATAATCCGTATGTATATGTATGTAGGTAACACTGGCGCTCGGCTAACTGAAAAGTACACTTTTAAAAATAATTGCGCACCATATCATCAATTTCAATCGAATTTTTCTGATAAAAAACTCGTTGGAAAACTTTGATGCCATTTTTTTTTCTTTTGTATTAAGAGCTTTTCTAAGTGCTTAAGTATCCTGGAAATGTCAATGGCTAACCACAACATTAGGATCGATTTCAGAAATTATAAGTTTTTAAGGGTGTGTTAATAGTATTTTTGATAGCAACTACTTAGACGTTCTGTTGTTCAAGTAATGAATCGCCTAAATCAAGCACATTTGTCCTAGTCATTTTTTTTCACCTTTCTTTCGATTTCGAGGTTTTTTTGTTCGTGAACAATTGCTGTTTTATTTTCTCCCGTAAGCTGAAAATGTAAAATAAAGAGGTGATTAAGGGAAGATGAGTTTGATGCCGGGTTTTCGGGGTCAGACTGTATTTCTTGATCTATGTGTTTTGCACGAAAGCAACAAGCAACTCTGTCACCAAAAGAATCATTTGAGATTTTTTCCTTAGCTTAAGGATTTCTTTGCAGCCCTCCTTTATCTAATAACTCCCCCTCACCTGCTGTTCTATCTCTAAATATAATCTTTTCCAATATGATAGTTCTGATTCAAAAAACATCGCTGGAAAGCCTTTGATCCTATTTATTTTGTATTAACAGCTTTTTTTGTGTACTTAAGATCTGAAAAGATGAACGTGATATCTGACCACAAGATTATAATAAATTTGTTTCACCTGACCACAAGATTAAAATCAATTTTGGAAATTGTAAGTTTTTCAAACCAAACTGAATCTAAGAAGGTAGTTATAGTTGCTCACGAATCATTTTTTATCTTTATCTTTTGGATATATCCATACAAACACGTTTTTAAGCAGATTGAGAATATTATAAGACGTAGCTCCGGATTTTCCGATATTGTTTTTGTTGCATCTCGCTGCTCGACCTTTCATATTTTCCCCTACTAATAAACAGGTACATCTTGATCTGTGTTTGTTCTTAGTTTGCTTCGACCTTCCGCGGGAGATTAAACTTTACATGTTTGGATTTTCCCTTGAGACTTTCGTAGCTAGAGGATACAATTTCACGGCTAGATTCCGTCTTTAAACGGTTGGTAAGTTGCAATGAGTGACATTCGATCCAATTGTGTATGCTGTGTTGTAAGCTTCAAACATTTACAATCTTTACAGTCAACTGTTTAGATGCAGCTTTATGCTTTATCCATTGACTTTGGCTTTATCTTATGTAAAAGATCAATCAAAGTCGTTGGCTTGTTCCTCTGAATCGCGGCCGCCCGACAGATCGGCGATACATCTTTCACACGTGGTTGAATCATGGCTTTCTCTTTGAATGATTAAAAAGGTAATGGACATATATTGTAGGCAATCCATAGTAATAATGCAGATAAAAACGTATCATATCATCTAAACTTAAGATAATGCGAATATTTCATAACTCTGGTATATTTCGAGTTATTCCAAATCATTTAGTTCGAGATCCATACAATTTCATTTGTTCGTATTGTTTCTTTTTCATAATAAACAAAAATTTAATATTGAAAAAAAATGTGTACCAATATAGTTTTATTTTAAGAGCCAATTTTTAGCACAATTATGTATAAAATGCATAAAATTATGTATAAAATAATTGATGATAATGGACACTTATGATTAAAATTGCTATAAATAGTGAAAAACATGCCATGAGCAAATAAAAATTAATGTTGATACTTAGCTCAGAAATTTCTAAATTGTTTTGTTTAATAATGGTATGTTTCAGTGATTAAGTAGCAATTGTATCAACGTTTTAAATAATGAATACTAAAACATAAAAAGGAAAAAGCTTAACTTCCGCGACATTATCTAAATTCCAGTAACTTTTCGTTACATGTGTACGGAAAAATTTCAATGACGACATTAAATAATGACTGACAACTATCTTAATATTTATTTTGAAATAGCTTCAGGGCTTTCCAGAGGGGTTTACAAAATGAGTGGCCGCGCAGGGCATATGTCTTGAAAGGGATTAAGGGAAGTGATTTTGATTTTACAAAGATAATTTTTGCCTCTTTTAGACAAAGAGGTAACAAATAGACATTTTCATATCCAAGAATGGCAAAAAATAAATTATCCAATTAAGAGACCTACAGAGATTATTCTATTGCTCCCAATTTCTCGGGATACAAGCTGAAGATTATTTAAATGGTGCGCTAATTATAGGTTAAATAAAATTTTTCAAGAACAAAAATTTATCATTAAATGTGTCTGTTTATCTGTGAAAGAAAACATTCGTCCTCTTGATTTTTAGATTTCGCCACACTAATGGATCTAGCTATATTGAAAATAGCTTTGAAATTACATTGGCGTTGTTTACAATGAAGGCAGACGCACCGGATTTCTATTGTAAACATGTAAACCATTTACCAAACATATTTGGGAAAACTTATAAGCCAACTGATCGCTTATTTTAATGCAACAGTGCCACTTATAAACGAATTTTTCCAAATAACAAGAACAAACCAATGAAAAGCGCATCATTTGAATTATCTGAAATTCAAGTATCGCCAGGTTTGGAGCAGTAAGAATGATAACTTATTTTGTGGTAATCCTGGAAAATTTGTTGAATTATAAATAAGACTATCTATATTTTTAGCCAGTATCATTAAGACTAAAAAAGTTTTAATCCTTTCCGGTCCGATTTTTTTTTTCATTTTGTAGAAATGTTTACTTTTACGTTAAAAACATTAACGGTAGCTATCCAAATACATTGTTAAAAATTTTGCTCTAGTTTGAACCAAATTTTGGTGCTCACTAGCTGCCACCATAAGATGATGAAATTTCGTACAAACATTTGGAGCTTCCTATTTCATCCTCGTTCCAACTATTGGAACTGTGCTTCATCAGGAGCTCCAAATATTAGTTCAAGATTTTACCATCTTACAGTGGCAGCTATTGAGCATTAATATTTGGTTCAAACTAGGACAAAATTTTTAACAGTGCAGATTATTTAGTATTTAACGAACATTTCACTGTCTGAAAGATAACGAATGTTTGTTGTTTTGCTTACTATTCAATTAATATTCATATGACAATAGGCTAAGGAAGAATTTTTGAGGATGTTTAGAAAATATTAAACCACAGTAAGATTTAACTTATATTACAATTTTCTAATGCTTTTTTAGTTTTATTATACATGATTCTTTCCAAAAAGTAACTTTTATTTGAAATTTAAGAGCGAAATATGTGTTTAAAATAAAAGAATCGCAAACGGCATAAAGAGAATAAAACAAATAATAATTATTATTATCATTACTAAATGCCTAAACATAAACGAAGTCATATAGCAAATACAAATCCATATATTAACATTACTGCATGTAAATAACAGCAAAAGCATTTCTTAAAACAAAACAATGCTCCATTAAAAGACATGTATTATTAATAGTACACCAGACCCGAAAGGGTCAAGTGATAAATGACATGAGTGAATGTCTTTTAAAAGGACTTTAATTGACTGTTAATCTTATATTTCTGTAACTAAATAAAACGCAAATTATTATTCTGTAGAAAAAAAAAAAAAAAAAAAAAAAAAAAAAAATCTACTTTCTAAGAAATTAGATACATTAACGTAAGTTTAAGTAAGTTCAACTTTATAACTCATTTAACATTGTATGAATTAACCCATCTTTAATATATAGCTCACATATTTTGGGGATTAAATAAAGCAATATTACCATTCGAAAAATAATAGTGACCAAAAATTACGAAACAGCTACGGAATGTTATTTAAAAAAAATGTCGAAATTCTTAAGAACTGTACTGAACTTTCTTTGATACCATCTTGTTGAAACAACTGTAATTTCTATCAACTAAAGAATATGCTACAAGATTCTCAAAAATAAATAAATAAATAAATAAATAAATAAATAAAGTAAAAAAAATTCTGGGATGAAGTAACCATAGTCTTTATTACTAAAGATAGGCTTAGAGAAAAAAAATCATAATTACTTTGTTATTTCATGCAGACTAAAATCATTATATTTCGCTCCAAAGTGCAGATAGCTCTTTCTTTGCAAATATCGAATGCAATAAAATAGGTGTTTTAAAATTACAAATCAGAAATGTAAGGGCAGATAGGGGAGACCTAAATAAGAGGATTTTGTATAGGAAGGGACGCGTAAATGCAGCATTGGCGCAGTAGAGAATGGTATTGTGTTTGGCGGATAAAAACATTTCACTGGCTTGAATCGTCATTCCCCGTACGGATTTCGGGCAACATGTATCGCTACACCAATGCGGAACTTGCTAGCATGCATTTCACGTATGTGGCTGCGCAAGGAAATGGCTCACACCCATTACACGTCCAGCAGCTTGTTGAAGAACTATCCTCAACAGTGCCAACTACTGCTTCTGGCACTGGATTATGTGATATATTCCAGCCCCGTATCACGACTGGAAATATAAAACAAAACACTTCCCCTCTTGCACACAATTTTCGATGAAGACGCTCTAAGGTTTGGCAATCTGGCGGATTCTTATCCGGGAATCATTCTATGTACAATCATGAGGGAAAAAAAGAAAACACCCCTACTAACTCCTGTACAAATTATCGTAGAAGAACGTTATTGGCACTGAACGATTGAAAATAAAGTCTACTTTTAATTGATGTATATAAAATTTGCTTAGGGGGCCATCCGTATATTAAAATGAATCCAAATTCCTTTTTTTCCAATGGCAATACCCCATCTTAACAAAACATTTCAAATCTTCAAATTATGCCTAGGTTCAAACTATGCCTAGACGCCAAATTTCAAGTCATTTGAATGATAATTTTTTTAATTATAAATACTCAAAATGTAGTGCTTCTAATGTTAAATTACATTTTTATATTTTTAATAATATCTCCTGAAATTACACTCCTAACGTGTTAATTTTTTATGCAGAAATAATACTAAAATTCTCAAACATAAGTACGTTGAATTTGCAATTTTTATAATTTTATGATATGAATTATGAAATTAATATTCGAAAAAAAAATTGAATTGCAACCTATACTTTTTTGATGAATTCAGATTTTCTAAGTCTTGCTTTATGGAAATCCAAAATTACAAATTTTTTTTCTAAGAAGTTTTCAAATGATGCTTAAAAAACGGCAAAAAGTTGGTTTAACGGGCCTATGATCGAAGTGACTAAATATGTTGAAACTTCTTATGCTATCCTGTAATCTACAATAACTGCTTGAGTGGCGCCTAAGATGCCTTGATCAAGAAGGGGACTCTCTCGGTCAACAATTATGTACCAACTTCAATTTGTATGTAGTCCCTAAAATATACTCGTTTTAAAATAATTAATTTCTCGAAAACTTATCGTACGAATTGCATGAAAATTTGATTTTAGGCTAATTGAAGGTAGTAGAGTTCATTTAAACTCTCAAAATTGAGTTCTGCTATTATATATGTATAAAAAAGTTGGTTTGTTTTAATATGTAGATGGTTCCCTAAGCAAGTTTTATATACATCATTTATAAGTAGACTTTATTTCCAATCGTTCGGTACCAGTAACTTTCTTCTACAGAAATTTGTTGAGGAGTTAATAGAAGGTGTTTACTTTTATTTCCCACGACTGTACAATCTCTGAGCAGCCGTTCAATTAACTTCGCAGCCTTATACATGAAATGCATATCGACAAGCACCGGTTTGGTGTAAGTTGCTTGAAATCCGTGCAAGGAATGGCAATTCAAACCAGTAAAGCTCTTTCATCTGTTGAAGTCAACAGCGCCCTCTATTGCTTCAACGCTAAATTTCCGTAACAACATTCCTGTGCGAAATCTTCTTATTTAGGTCCCATCTATCTGCCTTTACATCATTCCTGATATATATAATTTTGAAACACCCTGTATAATTTTAAGTGAATTCAAATTTTGTAACTCATTTACAAATGTGCATATTTTTCTTTTGTATTTTTATTTATTTGCTCATGAAAATAAACCCAGGAACTTCAGAACTACGGTCATTTACGAACCATTCAACACGCGACATCGATAGAGCATCAAATTAGTTTGGATAGCGATTGTACGCTTGACGAGTCTCTTGCAATCATTTCCTACTAATGGTTGCAATTAGCTTGTTGTTACAAGATACTTGATCTTTAAAACTTTTTTTTCAAAACAGGGAAAGTCACCTCCATTTTAGAGGAAAGGGACGTTTAAAAAAATAATTTCGGAAAAGTTAATTTTGAACTCAAGATACTGTCAGAAAAGCTTTTCTACACGTTAACCATCGGTTGAAAATTATGTGAACGTAAAATTCAATCTCGTAAAATTTACATTTATTAAACTTTAATATTTGAGTGTACCGTATTATTTAATGAATTTCTTTTCGTATTCCCTTCTGAACTGATGTAATTACGTATACATGGTTGACTTGCTAGTACTGTTTCAGAATTATAAGATGGAAATGTTGTAAAAATGAATAATGCTCATGCTGACTATGCGGTTTAAAAAGATTATTTAAACAGAAAGAAAAATTTTCAGAATTTCATATTGATTTCATTGTGTATTCATCTAAGTTTTACTGGCTTTTTTTTAAGAAACATGTAGAGAATAACTCATGCATAGTTGTAGTGCAAAAAAAGCAAAATAAATTGCTAGTATATTGAAAAGTATTCAAATACTATTTCGGCAATTAATTTTAAATATTTGTGGTAATGGTTTAGCGTCCACATTTATGAATGCAACTTTGCTCTCAAATACAAATGTTGTTGTTGATCTAAATGAAGCACTTTATGTAAATCTATTCAGAACCTCATATAGCAGCAGATATGTCATATAGTTCTATTTTATTACACATTATTTTACATGATGAAGCCCAGTGGCATAGTGGTCAGGGCATCTGACTCCGATGCCGCAAGTCGAGAGTTCGACTCCCGACTTGGTTCAGTGCACTCGTCCTTTCACCCCTTCGGGGTCGATAAAATGAGGACCAAACTCTCTTGGGAACTAATCACCGAGGGTTTCGTGCTAGGCTGACCCACCTAGCCGGGACGTATGCTACATAGCATCTCGGGACCCGGGTCTAGAAAACAGGGATGGACACTGTTAGCGCTGATCCTCCATGGATTGTAATGTCACAGAGTTTAGTTTTTTATATAATATTATTCTACCAAGATATATTATTAATTACCAAGATATATACAAGACGGATATTATTTTACTAAGCACATTTTTAAAGTTTAAATGTTAGAAGAAAGAAAACAATATTATCACACCTTTAACGATTCAAAATGAATAATTATTAAGTTTTTTTTAAGGAAGATTTATAAAATGAAATATTATGTATATTTTTTGAAAACATCTTTTTTAAAACTACTCAATAAAGTGACTTTTAATATTCACGTATGTATCACCTTAAAGCATTAGTTTTAGTATCCCTTTGAACTGATAAAATTATGTGTACATCAGTGGCGCAGCCAGAATTCGGCTCTGGGGGGGGGATAGAGTTGCTTCAGGGGTGATTCTGGTAGAAATTTTTTTTTGGAAATTGGCGGGGGGGGGGAGGATTCCGCGAGTTCCCCCCTTTAAGAGGGTTTATCCGCGATCTTCAGACAAAATGGGCGTTTTCCCGCGACCTTCAGACGAAATCAGCGATTTATTTGTGGTATTTTAGCAAAATCGGCGATTTATTGTGATCTTTCGTCAAAATCGGCGGTTTTCCGCGATTTTTTGACGAAATCGGCGTTTTCCGCGACCTCTAGACGAAATCAGCGATTCATTTGCGATATTTTAGCAAAATCGGCGATTTATTGCAATCTTTTGTCGAAATCGGCGGTTTTTCTGCGATCTTTTGAAGAAATCGGTGTTTTTCAGTGTGTTTTTTATATGAAATCGGCGTTTTTTTCGACGATCTTTAGACAAAATTTGCAATTTTACGCGATCTTTTCTTGAAAACGGCGTTTTATCCCCGCAGTCTTTCGACGAAATCGGAAATTTTTCCGTTATCTTTTGCTGAAAGCGGCCTTTTTTTCAATGATCTTTTGACAAAATATTTTTAAGCAATCTTTTATCGAAAACGGCGGTTTTCCCCCGATTTTTTAACGAAATCGTCATTATATCAGAAATTTTTAGACGAAATCTACGTTTTCCCAGCGGTCTTCAGACGAAATCAGCGTTTTATCTGCGATATTTGGTGAAATTGCCGTTTTCTCCGCGATCCGCACAGGAAATTCGCGTTTTTCGGCGATCTTTTGACAAAGTTCGTTGACAAAAACATTGACGAAATTGTCGTTTTTTCACAAAATATTAACGAAATGTGTGCTTTTTGGGCGATCCTTTCATGAAATTTGCATTTTTCCGCGATTGTTTTAAACCGTACAAGTTGGCAACTGTGAGAATCGTCTTCTGAAAGATCTTATTAAAGAATGAAGAACATTTCTCAGTTACATAGTTTTTTAATCATGATATCTACTTGCCTGAATCTAGGAAAAAGAGTTAACGGAAAAACCCGGCAAACTACAAAAGCGAAAAAAAATGACACGGAAAAAAAGTTACCGGAAAAAAAGGACAAGATAAAAATGTTACCGGAAAAAAAGTGACAAAGAATTGATTTTGGGGATTTAATGACTAAGTATGAAAGGGGGGGAGGTCGGCTTTTAATTTAAGTGAGTGTTTTTTTCATGCTGAATTAACCGCTTTGATTCAATTTTTGGATATACGTTCATGCTGAAAAGATGCTTGCCTGATTAGTTTTGGGAATGGACGATTACCCCCTCCCCTCCGCCCTAAATAAGATAAATGGTTTTTAAGCAGAATTATCCAATGTGTTATTTCAAACAACTTTGGATATAGGTTCTTTCTGACGAGGCTTATATATAGTATTGTGGTGTCGCGTCCTGAGTTTCTCTTTACTAAGTTGATTTATTTGTTAAGTTCATCAATAACACAATTTTAATTCCTCAAGTTCTTTATTAGAACCATAGACCAATTATTAAAAAAATAAATAAAACGACATTACAACTACATAGGAGCCTCACTCCAATATTACATTTCGCTTAGCACGTCCAAGCCATCTTACATGAATGTATTTTCTTGTACATTACCAGCACATGTCTCTCTTCCAACTACTTTCCTTCCCTCTCGATGCGCAATAATCCCATTGTCCCCTTCAGCTCATTGCCACTAGACCAGTGCAATTATTTTCTAGGCATATCCCTGGAGGTCAATAGAACCTGTTCTTAACAGCTTTTGAATGAAGATACTTTCAACTATGCATACTTTTTCAGAATAAGACTTCGCTATCTATCTTCTGCCACGATTAAAGTTGTCAGTACGTCATCACAGTATATAATGCCTGAATAATTTTGGGAGTTTAATGGTTAAGTATAGAGGGTGCATGGGGGATAACCTCTCTTAAATTAAATAAATAGCTTTTTATGCAGAATTATCCGATTTGCTTCAAATTTTGAATGTTGGTTCCAGTGTTGCCAGATGGGCTACTTTTTAAAAAATTATATACTTGATTGACACTACTTTTTTGAAATGGTAAAATAACCCTTATTTAATGACATATTAATTGAGACCAAAAGAAAGGGAATTTTACCGTTTCAAAAAGTGGTGCCAATCAAGAAATCTCAATTTAAAAAAAGTAGCCCACTGGCAACACTGGTTGGTTCATTAAGATAAAGGGTATCCCTGATTAGTTATGGGGTTCTTTTGCTAATTAAAAAGGGGGGGGCACGATTATTCCCCCCCTTAAATTAGATAAATTATTTTATATGCACAATTATCCGATGTATTTCAAATTTTGGCTATAGGTTCTTTCTCATAAAGTGAATCCCTGAATAGTTTTAAGTGTTTGTTTATATATCCTCAATAGCTGTTTGCATTTAAAATTGTGATTTATGTTGCTGCATAGCAGTTTCAGTATTCTATAAATAAAATAACAAAGAAAAAAATATCCTGTTTTTCTTAAAATCGTTTTTTTCCTTTTAATTTAAATCTGTTTTTATTTTTTTTAAGAGTTCAAACCTGAAGATCTATCAAGAACTAACAATTAACTTTCTAATTACTAACATAAGCTAATAATAAAAAGAACTATTTTTATTACTACAAATTAATGAATTCACTAGTTCATTCGTTCGTGACATACAATATAGTTTGTACATTAAAGTTTTCTAACATATATTTTTTTATGTTTTATATTATATTTTGTGATGCGTAATATAGGACATTAATTAGTAAAAATCCAGTTTTAAATGATAAATATTTGGCATAAATTAAAATGACAATTACAACAAATGATTTAGTATATTACTTTTTTCACAAATAAAAAAAATAAATAAATAAACCAGTTTTAAATGCAAAATGAATGGAAATTAATCATTATAAGAAAAAAGGTAAAATGTGTTATAATGTTTTCTGACATAATAGTTTTCAATCATTAAATTAAAAAATAAAGAAAAATTGTTTTTATTTGTTATTTGCATTCAATTGCATTCAACTCGCTTTTTTGTGTTACTTGAATATTTTTGCGTCAAACCCTTACCGGGAAATCCCCTGATTGACAAATTTCCTAAGAGGCTAGCCGCCCGCGATATCTACCAGACATCCCCCTCCGTCGAATGGGGAAAGCAAGCTTCTTTCCCCGAAAGAGTTTCCTGAAGGGACTGCTGCATCCCTCCCTATTTTAACTACATTCATTAGCTTATACGCCTTACCATAAGGAAACTACATCCAAAATTTGAAGCAAATCGGATAATTCTGCGTAAAAAGCCATTTATGTAATTTAAGTGGGGTTATCCCCAGTTCCCCCCTCTATAATTAGCCATTAAGCCCTTAAAACTATTTAGAAATCCACTTTATGAGAAAAAATCTATATAAAAAATTTGAAATACATCGGATAATTATGCATAAAAAACAATTTATCTAATTTAAGGGGGGGGATAATCGTCCGTTTTCCTATTTATAATAAGCTAAAGAACCTCATAACTAATCTGGAATACGCTTGATCATAAAAAAGCTACATCCAAAATTTGAAGCAAATCGGATAATTCTGCATAAAAACTATTTATTTAATTTAAGGGAAGTTATCCTCGTTTTTGCCTTTAAACCCTTAAAACTATTCAGGGATTCATCTTATCAGAAAGAACCTATATTTAAAATTTGAAATACATCGGCTAAAACAACGATTTGCATAAAACCGATTTATCTAATTTGAGGGGGAAATAATTGCTTGCCCCCCTTTTATAATAAGGAAAATAACCCCGTAACTAATCAGAGATACGTTTTATCATAATGAACCTATGTCCAAAATTTGAAGCAAATCGGATAATTCTGCGTGAAAAGCCATTAATTTAATTTAAGAAGGATTATCCCCCGTCCACTCTCCCCTTTATACTTACTCATTAAACTCTTAAAACTATTCAGGGTTTCACCTTATCAGAAAGAATCTCTATCTAAAATTTGAAATACATCGGATAATTTTGCATAAAAACCGATCTATCTAATTTGTGGGAGGAGGGAGTTAATTGACCATCCTCCCTTTATAATAAGCAAAAGAACCCTATAACTAATCAGAGATACGTCTTATCATAATGAACCTATGTCCAAAATTCCAAGTGAATCGGATAAATCTGCATAAAAAACTATTGATTTAATTTGAGAGGTTACGGATGGGGGGGGGGGGGTTATCATATGTCCAAAAACCGAACCAAAACAGTTAATTCAGCACGAAAAAACCATTTACCTAAATTAAGAGCCTCCCCCTGATCCCTTCTAAATACTTAACCAATGAATCCTCAAAATCAATAATGAATTCCCAAAATTAATAATAATTTCCCTAAATCAATTCTATGTCCCTTTTTTTCCCAGTAACATTTTTTTTCGCTTTTGTAGTCATGTCCCTTTTTTCCAATAACTGTTTTTCAGGTAACTTTTTTTCCGTTTACCCACTTGCCTATTTCGGGAGTTTTTTAAATAAGAATTAATATTAATTAAAAAAATTGTCTGAAAGTAGCCCCTTTAAAGTAGTAGTAAGTAGAAAAATAGTTAGAAATTTGGCGCCCCCTAAATCTCTGCTCCCTGGGCGACCGCCCTCCCTTCCCCCTTTCGCACAGCGCTGTTAATATCTTTCCAGAAACATAAATATAAACGAATTATATACTTTCCAAACATACCTGGATTTCAAGAATGCTTGAAGGAATTCGAAAGATTAAAAAAAATGATCTCTTATATCCATGTTTTTCATAATTTTCTTCTCTGAAGAGGATTTAATATCCTCCATAGCGAAACGCACAATAAAAAAAAAACCTTAGCACTACAGCAACTAACAACACAATGTTTGTGGAATTAAGTCTATCCTTCAAAGCATGCGAGCATGTGTTTTTGTGTTTTTCCTGGAATTCGAGAGTCCAGTCCCGTTTCCAAAAAAAGAGCAAGAAACAGATGCAACTAATTAAGACCCCCCCCCCCCCCTCCAGTGGTGCAGTATTGAAAAATCCAAGACGGCATTGGCAGCGACAGGAAATGACCATTCCTTTTAGCCTTCGGCTGATTTCCAATAGTATAAATGAATGCCGGCCTTTTCCGAAATTGAGTGACTAGTTTTCGATACTGATACTGTTGCTATGTGCTTTCCCTATTTTTCAAAGAAAATACATTACTGCCGCTTAAACGAGTCAAATTTTTAAATAAAATTTGATTCAATAAAGCGGCAGATTTCGAAAACAAAACAAAAAAAATTCTAACTTTAGTTTTTTTTATGATTCGGTTCATAAAAGTGGAAATTTTTGTATTTTTGTCATGGCTCTGGGGGGGGTTTTAACCCCCCAAAACCCCTCCCTCGCTGCGCCACTGTGTACATGGATGACTTGCAAGTACTGTTTCAGAATTATAAGAGCGAATTGCCAGAAAATTAATAATGCTCATGCAGATTATTCAGTTAAATAGATAATTTGAACACAATAAAAAATTTCACAATTTCAAAATGACCTATTATGTATTTACCTTTTGTTCAAATTTTGTAGTTTTTTTGGGAGGAAGAAAATTGTAGCGATGTAGATTCATCCATAGTTGTAGAGCATAAAAAAAGAAAAAAAGCGCAGGAAAAATGATGACGCTTAAAACACATTTTTGAAATTTTGCTTCAGTATTGTTTTGAATACTTTTTCTTGACACAATGGACATTTTAATTAAAAATTGACAGCATCCTAACAAAATATTTTAATTAATTTATTTATAATTTTTCTTAAACTAAAATCGCTTTATTGAATTTTATAATTATTTTAATTTACTTCTTTTCAAATGCAGTGAAAATATTTTATGTGATTTATAATTATTTAAGGTTATTGAAAATAAATACTACAAAATATAAAATATCTATATCTATGCAAATGTTGCTTAAAATTTTGGAAAATTATTCGAAAAAAAGTTTTTAGAGTATTTACCCTATTTTAATCATCATCAGAAAATCATCTCAGAAATCGATACATCTGAAACTTTTACCGTTTTTATGAGATATTTTTTCTCTGTTCTTCGCTCTCACGCACACACACAAAAAAAAATCTATAAATGAAAACAGAAGAATGTGAAACACTTAGACTTTTCCTTGAAAAAGGGTTAAAAGTGGAATGAATAGGGATGGGGCCAGGCACTTATTACTGCATGGGCGAATCAGGACTTTGCCTATGGGCCCCAGGCCTTAAGGGGCCCTTAAATCTATTCATTAAATATAAAATATTTTTTTTCCAATTCCAACTCTTCCATATGTTGAAGTTATTATATTCATTTTAAAGTAATATAACAAATTGCTAAGGATATATAAAAGATTTTGTTCTATTCTAAGGGGAAAAGAAGGTTTACAATATTTAATGTGTTTAATTTAGAATTGACGAGGCTAAGAATTTTCTTTTATTTATATTCAAGCGTGAAAATATTTTTATGCATTTCACGTACACATATGAGTGACCATCAGTTCTATTTGAATAACGTTCCAATGATTCTAAAGGGGCCCTTTAATTTATATTTGCCCAGGGCCCCAATTAATTATAATCGGGCCCTGGATGGGGTTCTCCTTTTGGATGTTCAAGCATGATTTTTTAAAAATCCATCTCTTTTGAGTGCAATCTGATTACGAAAGATTAATCCGTTTGCACTTAAAACTCTATAAATAGTTCAGAATTTCATTCCATATAATATTCCATAGCGAAATTAAACTTTTCCATTATATAAAATACAAATTTAACCGACATGTAATCAAACTATGTGCTTAAACTTTTGAAATTAATCAAATGAAAAAAAATCTGCGAAACTTCGTTTGAATATATTATTGATATTTTTCACATGAAAAATGTTTCTTGGTGGCGTTAGTGGGGTAATCCAAAAAATATATTAAATGTAAAAGTCTGTTACAGTTTTCAATAACCGAAAAATAATTTTACCTATGTCCGGGGTTTGATCTCTTAATATTTATACAAACATTACGTTTTGTTGACAGAAAAAATAAGAATGTGAAAGCTTTTTTGTAACTACGATACCATATTATTACTGATTAGATTGTAACCTCAGTATCTTTTGAAATAGCTGTAGTTCTTTGCTCAAAATACTTATAAATTTGGTACTTATGCAAGCTTTAACCTGCTTATCATCTCGTTCAATGTTGCGAGCGAGGATTTTGCATGCTACGTGAACCAAGGCACAGCCTTTACAAGAGATCGTATTCATATTCTGGAATTCGTAATTTAGACTTTAGAAAACTGGCATTTAGAATCACAATGGTTTATTTAATAGTGTTTGAAGAAAAAAATGCATACAATAACTTAATGCTCAACACGTAACGGATTCTTGTTAAGACACTGAAGAAGATTACGGAGAGTTTTCTCTTGTGCCAGTGGTTAGTAAACAATTAAAGAATGTTAAACATTAATGATATGATCTTAGGTTGGCGTATGGTATTGTTTGCA
The DNA here is from genome assembly GCA_964019185.1 of Maratus speculifer. Classification (NCBI taxonomy): domain Eukaryota; kingdom Metazoa; phylum Arthropoda; class Arachnida; order Araneae; family Salticidae; genus Maratus; species Maratus speculifer. The sequence goes on from OZ025291.1 coordinate 69,520,904, forward strand.
GCCCTTGATTATTTTTTTTATTTTGTTAAATATTTAGTTATAATGTGGCATATTTTAAAAGATATATTACAGACAGTATAGCATGATGCGGTTTTTATTGAAATGTACAAAGAGACACGGGTTTTTTCGTAAATAATGAATATTTTATAGCCTGAATAGTTACATTTGCCATCAAAGAGTGATGTTTTAATTGTGTCAGCAGTATGTACAGAGACGCAACGCAATTCACAATGTAACTGGGATATAGGATTACAAATGTTCAATATAGTCTATAGGAATACAAATATCCAATGGATACTATTAGAGAGAATAGGTGTTAAACATGACACGATAGTCTACTACGGAAAGTCGAAAAAGATTTTTGCTGTGATTTTTATCACATCATGATTTAACGTTTATAAATGCCTGATTTTTCAAAACTCAATTAAAAAAAATTTTAAGCTTTTATTTATAAAATAAATGATTGGAAAAATGCTTTAAAAATCATATTTTGTTTTAAGTAAGGTTTATGATTATAAACTGGTTTGTTGCCAATCGCCAACACTGGGTTTTCATTGAAAAAATAATTTTCTTGATAAAATTCCATAATGTTAAATGCACATGAGTTTTGAGAACTAAGATCAAAAATAAATTTTACTTGACCATTGCAGAACTAAATGGGGTATTTTGCAAACTCCCGCACAAAACAAAAAGCACATACAGCAACAACTGAAAAAAAGAAATGTATCTTTATATTTAAACAGTATTTGTGCTGTCATATACATTTTGAAAATTGATTTAATAATATTTTCAGTATGTATTTTATTAACTTCATTAGAAATTAAAACTTCTATATCATTCTAGTAGTAATTTAGAAGACCAATTTGGGTATGTTGCCAAAAGACAACTCACTGTATTTAAGAGTTTTAAATAGCGATAGGTGGCGGCTTTGCGATGGTCATTGCAGTGTTAACTGTCGGTTACAAATGCAACTATTTCGGCATTTTTTTCTTTTGCTATTAACCTGTCCCCTCATGTCTTTCTGTGTATACACTATAAAACAGCATCGTGCTATTATCTCTATTTTTTGAAATATTGCGTTATTTTTATTTCTTTTGTTATTTTTAGATTACCCAGTTCTTTAAATACGCTACCAATGTATATGCAATATCGATGTTATCTTTGCGACTGCTTTAAAATACAAACTAATAAATGCAATAGTTCTTCATTATTGTTTTATTAGTACAATTATTGCTCTATTTTTTTTTTTTTTTTTTTTTTTTTAAAGGATACTTGTAAGAAATAGCATCTCTCTATTCTAAAAAAAGTAAGTAACACTATCATCGCTGTTGACAATAGATTTTTTGTGACCGGATATCTTTCTTCGTTCATATTAAAAGAGCTGTTTGCATACACAAATATGAAATTGGTGGTATCATAGAGAAATGTTTGATCAACACGCTGATCTAGATAGTTTTTAAATCGAATAATTATTTTAAGAGATATTTAATGTTAAAGTTGGTCAAAAATCGTTCCATTAAAAAGATTTCACAGAAGCAAAAACTATGCACATAGGAATTTAATCATTTTAGATCATTTTATACATTAAAAGTACCCAATGTGCAGACTTCATTTTTCTTTTTCCCTTATTTTATTTATTTATTGATTGATTGATTCATTTTTTGAGGATTTATTTCTTTTTTAAATTCAAATTTTCCACATTTCGAGAGATATTTCTTACATATTTTAGAAAAGAGTATTATTTTAAATTGTTGTCAAATTCAAAAACTGCGCAAAGAATAATATTTGCATGAAATTAAAGATTTATTGGATGTCCCTATTATGAACAGAAAAAAAAGAATCCTTTCAAATTATAATTAAAGGATTGTGTGTTAAAAGGAGGAAAATATTGAAAATTATGTCATAAAAGCAATATTTACACATGAATTTTAAAGGATTGTTTTTTATAATAATAAATTCATTATTATGCATTTAAAGTCATAAATGTAGGAAATTACGTCATATTTAAAATGGTCAAATTATAATAATGCCAAACAGTTTAAATTAAAAAATATATTTGCAACAGACATTTATTTCATATTTTGAGATAATCATTTCAACTATAGATTGTGAATTCTAAAACAACTCAAATAATATTTCCTGTTTAACAACAAAATTATTTTCACGTGAATATTAAAAAAGAGAAAGAAAACATGTGAAAATTATGTCGGATTTAAAGCGATACGACAGTTTAAATTTAAAAATGTATTTACACGAGGCATTTCATATTTCTAGATGATCTTTTAAGCTATTGTTGCCAATTTCTAAGCAGCGCAAATAAAAACATTTTCTTTCTAGTAACAAAAATATTTTCACGTGAATATTACAAACAAATTAAAACTTTAAAATGATAATTTCATTAATATGCGTTAAAAGCAATAAATAGGAGAAATTATGCCATATTTGATAGGATCAAACATTAATAGTGCAAAACAGTTTAAATAAAAAAATATATTTGCGCGAGACATTTATTTCATATTTTGAAATAATGATTTTAACTGTGGTTGTGATTTCTAATAGATCAGTTTCAACTGACGTCACATCAGATGTGTTTTTTGTTTGCCTCTCAAATTTGTTTGACTGTGATTGGTTTGTTATAATACAGGGTAAAAATTGTCCATTATGATTCGTTGGATAAAACTTGGTGGGCTGGTGATCACGTGGTTAAAATCGATTTATAAAAGCAAATATTTCCTTTCTAACAGCAAAAGTATTTTCATGTGAATATTCAAAAGAAAAAAAGCTTTGGAAAAAAATTAAGTCAGATTTAAAACTATACATTTTAAATATCTTTAAAAACCCCTTTTTTATAACCATTGTTAAAAAATATCAAGAAATGAAGCCTCTGTTTACTTAATTCATCTTATATTAGCTTATTTTTAAATTTCTAACTGTTTTTTTATTCATATCAAAGACGTAAACAGCCATTGTATCTCTTAACAACGGCTGATTTCTATTAAAAATCTCCAATAAAAGGAAAATTAATGGAAACCCGTTTGCAGGGAGATCGTCATTGTTCTTTTAAATTACAATTTAATGTTTTTAAAGCCGATGAAATTAGCGGGTTTTTTTTAGAATCTGAAGTGGCTGAGTGGGATTTAGCGAGAGTAGTTCCTAGAGGGTTTCTAAAAGTAATCTAACTAATCTGTAAATACTTTTTGCTATTTTTAAAAATTGTTTTAGATTATAACATTTTTAGCTCAATGTACTACATTTATAAAAATAAATTTTACGAATATTTATGTTTATTTTATTCTTTTTTTTTTCAGATTCGACGAATGATTAATAATTACCGGTGATTCTAAATCAGAGAATTCAAACATGGCATCGGCAATGATGTCGCCTCGAAATTGTGATACTTCAATGAAGGAATGATTTTAACTTTTAGAGTGTCGAGTTTTATATGTCTCCTCCTAGCTTTTATTTGGCACATTGGAATTGGTGAGTCGCTTAAATTTTCATTATTTATATTATCGCCAACAAGCTAGAATACAGGTTAACTGACTAACACAGCATAGATATAACTAGCAACTTAATGCTTAGCTTGGCCAACATCACTGACGAGGGGGGTCTTATAATTAATGCGAATATCATAAAACTTATCTGGAAAAAACTGCAACAATTGAGAATTGGATTTGATTTCACGGCGTTACTCCAACAACACACATTCAAACAAAACTTACCGCAGTGCATCTAGAAATACTAGGAAGTCGTTTGGCAGTTTTTGCTTATTGAAGCATAGTACGGGCCAAATATTGCTTTGTTCCATATTGTTCGGTCATTCCATAGTATGCGAACATCCTCTCTATATACAGGTTTATAATATATAATATATTTTAGTATATAATAATAAAGTACTTAAAGTATACTATATACTTTATATTTATACATATAGATCTCTGTATTTATACTTATTTCCTTTTTATATTGACTTTTCTTTTAATTATTAAAAAAAGCTGAAAATATTAGATTATTTATTTATTTTTTCTCCGGATGTGCTTAAAAATTTATAATACTTTACTAATAGAGTTCAAAAGACGATTGATCAAATATATTAAAATCTAAGAAAATGAAATCTTTAAAAAACGAGAAAATGTTCTGTTTTAGCTAATTTTAGTTTCCGTTTTAGCATATATAATTTTATGATGTTTGTTCCGTCAGAATTATAAATGTTCTAATTTAAGACGGGATTCCATTACAAACAGGTTTCGATATGATAGATTCTATTCTATAAACTTTATTGTTATAGCATTTATTTCCAAAATCTATGACTATTACAAAAAATCTTGTTTTTTTTTTTTATTATTAGTTCTAATTGATTTATTTTAAGCATACTTTTAATTGTACTTTCTTTTTCTTTTTGCTGTTCCAGAAACACATAGGGCAGCTGGCAGCCATGCGGAAGAGGAGGAAAAGAAATTCAACATTGTTTTTGGAAATTTATCTTTTAAAAGTACATTGCCACCGGTTGAGGACAGTGTGACGACAGAGGAACCATCCAGTGATGATGGTTTCACAGAAGGTGACATTGACCTCTCTGAATCAAATCAGTCAAAGAAAGACACAAATAATACAGAATATGACGATCTACGACAAGATGTTCGCAAAAATGATGCTAGTCCAGAAAACAGTGTTGATCGGGAAGGATTGGATGAAAATCCAAATTTTTATAAATCGAGTTCTAAACTTGAGACATCCTCTGTTGCTTATATTGTTGATGAAAAGGAATCTTCTACTGAATTAAATTCTAGTTTAACAAATAAAACTTCTGTATCTGATTCCGTTTCATCAGAAGACATTTCAGATCCTTTCTCTGACACTAATTGTACAGACATAAATTCTAAATGTAAAACGACTTTGAATGTAGATGATGAATATATGGTTTCGCCGAGAGCGAACGAGAAAGTATCTTTTTTAACTTCAAGTTTTTTCACTCCGTGGAGTGTTTCAACTCCATTGTGGAAGCCTATGAGGCAACAAGATAATCATGCTCAATTATCTTCGATCGTTTTTACACCTTTTAAAACAACTACGGATTCGGATACTTCAGTGGCCGTTACTACAGAAACTTCTACAACAGTCCAGACATCAGAAAATTTAATTCCGGTTGAAGGCTCTGCAATTAATAAAGCCGATAGTCCTAACAATACTCCAGTAAATAAAACTGAAAAGGCAAAACCAACAAAACACAGCGCCATTTTAACCTCTGATTTCAGAAATGATAGGACTGTTTTAAAAGTATCGTCCACAACGCCAGTAACTACCACTGAAAAAATAAATACATCCGATGAAAAATCTACACCCATGACTTTAATTTCTAAAATGTTTGAAGCTGTTAGCGTTACAACTCTCATTCCTACCGATTCTACTGATATTAACCTCATTTCTCCTGATTTGAAATCACCAGAAATTATTACTTCTGAATTTTCTGATTACAATTTCGATGAAAAAGAGCTCGTAACGCCATCTTCTGTGCTTCAGTTTTCTTCTATGCCAACTGAATATCACAGTAGATTCTTACCTTTTTTCACCACTGAAACGTGGAATAATGGTAGAAGCACCATCTCAAACGATGAGGATAGCATAATGACTTCTGAAGTTGATATAACTCCTCGTCTGATGCCGTCGTTCCGTGAATCGCCTTCATCTACTGAAATGGTCAAACAGATGACTACGTCTTCCTCTTCAAAGGATCTAATTGATTCAACCACTATAACGGGTTCGCAACCAGACTTACTGGTTTCCACTCTACAACCTCAATTAAACAATGGATATTCACCTAAAGGTAAGTTTATTCATGATTTTTGTAATTTTTTGTGATTTTTTTTTTTTAATCATGACTATAGACATTAACAAGTGCTATTTTAATGTTTTGTTTATTTTTATTTCTTTATGTACTTATTTTTATGTACTAGTGCTATATGCACTACAGGTGCTATTTTTAAAACAGGTCACAAATCTCATAGTATTTATGTAATTCTAATTAAATTATTAAGTTTAACAATTTGAAGTTGATTGCTTTCATACTGCTGTTTGATACTGCTTTACCCATATGTATCATTAAAAGTTGTTACCTAGGCTTTAAAAGCCGATGATACATAGAGTGCGCTGCCGCTGTCATTATGTATGTCCAAACTGTTCATGTTTTTCAGACTAAATATTTAGGCTAATTACCCACATTTTTTAAAAAAAATCTCTATCAACAATGCTTTTCTACTTCTGCAACGATAGGTACCTCCAGCATTCGTAAGCATCTTTGCTGAATGCCCAAAAATCTAAATTGTTTGTGTGTATTGGGAAAATGCGCTTTTCTCAAAAACTAGGTGAATCGCTATAATTTTCCTACAATTAACGTCTACTACCTCTAATTTTTTCATAATTTTAATTACAGTAGATTCGGAAGATATTTTTAAACTATTTTTTTGACGATATCTTACAAAATATATTACCTAAAATTAATAGAAATCTATTTTGGTATTCAGCTTTACGAAAACTTTCACATGATACCCTACACGATATGCAAAGTAAAGTTTTTTTTTTTTTTTAGTCACTTAATTAGCTTTTCTCTACATAAAGAACATAACGGAAACTCAAAATAGATTTTTACTAAGGTTTTAGAGGACTGAGATCTCCTGACGAAAAATTCTTGGTATTTTTTTGACCCGTTTAGTGCAGTGTTTATATATACTTATCACTAGATGAGAAGCCGATGTTCGTTGATTCTATGTTCGGGGTGGTCTGGCTTTAATTTTGGTAAGTGATTATGGAAGTTTAGCTCTCTAAGGTTACAAGTATGGAAATGAGCAGTCAAATAAAAATAAAATAAATAAAAGAATTCATCTTGCACATCTTTGCAATTAAAAGAAAAAATATCTGTTGTAAATTTCCAAATGGGTGAAAAAAATCCAGGCCAGGAATTTGAACCAGGGATATCTTGGCTGGAGCCGTCAATGCTCTCTACTCAACCATCCCAGACAAATCTGGAGGACTAATTCACCCAACTAACCTTTAAAGATCACAGTATTTGGTCTGATATCCAAAATAGCACTAGAGAATAAATCGTAGGTTTTTATTTTTATGGAACTGTAGTAAATACTACATGCGTAATTATATTAAATTCATTTTAAATATAATTATTCACTTGGTAAATATGCTGCAAATTTTCAAATGGGACATCTGGAAATTAATCTAATATAAAAGAAGTATATTATTAAAAGGTGCTATTTAATTATATGTGACCGTATTTCTTTTAGAAAATTGTCTATAAAATATAATTTTTTCTCCTAATTTCTAGCATTTTCTCTAATTAATATATATATAATTTCAGAAACAATTCCTGTTATTACTTCTGATAAAGTGGAGCACATACCACCCCCGAGATGGACCAATCCTGGCTGCCCTAGTCTACCCGTATGCATAGAAATCACACTGCTGGACACTTCTTGGGAAGAATTTTGTTCACAAGCTAGAGAGTTTCAAGAGTTCCTTTCCAAAGCCGTCTCTCATTACATTCATTCAATCCATCCTCACCAAGTGGTTCTTGAAGCCGAGAACTGCGTGCAGAATCCCCCGATATATCCGGTTCAGTCATCGTCTGATGTCACAGTTGCACTTTTCATAACAGATGATTCCGGAGAATATACAGAAAAATTAACAGAGATCTGTGCTCTCATACTCCGAAAATGGGCGCCGACAACATTCAGAAATTCTGTAAGTTTAATTATTTGATTCTTTACTCTTTTTTTTTTCTTTGCATAGTAGCATCCACGATTTTACAAATTGCAAATAAGGTTACAGTCGAGAGAAAAAGAAACTGGTTAGGTTTGAAAAAAAAAAAAAAAAAAAAGAACTTATAATTTCTCATTTAAATTTAAGGGGCTACTTCACTGACGCGAAAAGACCTGCTCGCCAATGCTAATCCCATGGGAAAAATTTATAAACATATATTGTTTGCATTTAAAGATTTTTATTGATTTATTTTTTCATTGGGCAGCCGAGGCTGACTTGAACGAAGGTCGTTTCTTATTTTTGGGGATTTTGATTGTACATTTTTATTTATTTTATGAGGATGCTTTTATTTTTGAAACCGTCACCGAAATGAAAGTGCCCTCGTTAAAATATATTTAAATTTATACGAGATATTAAGTTTCTTCCATAAAAATTAGGCTTAGAAAACCCGAGCGGGTCTTTTCGTTTGACTCTTAAAGTTTTTTTTTTTTTTTTTTTTTTTTTTTTCTGCTATTTTTTCATTGAGCCTTCATCATTCATTATATCCGCGTATTAAAAACAACTTTTAATCTTTTTTAAAATACATAATTCATACATATTTTTTCGTTCAAAGACGGGTTACTTTGAAATTGGTAAAACTCAATTTTCTTAATCTTTTCAACTTAACAGTGATGAGAGATTAGAATGGAAATATTGAAAGACATGGAAAATGCCTGGTACAATTTTTATTTGAAGAGAGGAAAAGAATAAGATTGATTACATTAAGGTTATTATCTCGGGTCCAAGCAACGTCGGGCGAGTCAACTAGTTCTGAATATAGTTCCTAACAAGTTCTTAGTCTTTTCAAAACAAAGCAACACTACATGCCATTAATATTTCAGTTGCATTTTCCTCTTGAATTCCGACTTCAGAGAATATATGTAACTTTTCCATATTCGCTAGATATCGATTGAAAAGATTACAACAATTACTTGATAGATAAGAATGAAATGTAATTGTTAAAAACGGTATTATATAGACGCAGTAATTAAGTTCTAATCATGAGCAGGCCACAATTTTAAAAGCGAGGGCCTCAAGTCAAATTTTTTTTTTCTTTTTTTCTTTCTTTCTTTCTTTCTTTTTTTTTTTTTTTTTTTTTTTTTTTTTTTTTTTACTGGTCCCTTTTTCTTCACAATTTACAGGAATGCTCAGTTACCTTAAAGTATACTTTGTGACGCCATGATCCATGTAGGATCATGTCCTTCAGCGTCCAATTATAGTTTATTGGCGTTTGCTTGCTATTGGTCTTAATATTAATTTTATAAAACTTGAGTATTCTTAGTACTTATTTTATCGATCTAGAAAATACGAAAGATTGAGTAAAAATTGTTCAAACTAAATTTTGTTTTGTATATAATTACCCTATATACACCGTTATACAGCTGTGTGTATAATTTTTATTATTCTAGCATATCGGGAAGCAAGAAATCTATTACGAATCTCCATCTTTATATACATGATTTTTTTAAAAATTAAATGAAGAAGTTAAATAAGTTACAACTATAAAATATTTTCGTTCCATGAAGCACTTGTTTCAATGCTGTAAGTTTTTGTCTAACACTGTATGTATATATTTTCAGGCTTTTACTGCATCGATGTTTCTTTTTATTAATTTACCTTTTCCTTTTCATAGGTTATGGAGGTAAGGCTGTTTAACACGGAGTTACAAGCGACATCCATACCTGTGTTGCCTGAATTAAATTCGGGTTTTGTCGCAGCTGTATCAATATCGGCAGTGGCTGGCGTTGCACTTTGTATGCTGTGCATACTTCTGGTGAGTTGTTTATGAAAACTATAATTTTTTTGTATTGCATGACCTGTTATATATAAATTTATTCATTTAAACAGCTGAGAATTTTCTGCGATTCTGAATAATAAACGCAACAAAAGAGAAATAATGAAAGTTGTTGTAATAAGGAATATTGAATTTCTACATATATTTAATTTTTGGTGCATTAGTATGCGGTAATCAGATTAAAAAAATAAGCATAAGTAGTTCGTAAGCAAATACAAGTCGGGCAATGGTTTTTAAATAAACATTTCTCACTTACGATTTTTTTTTCATGTATCTTCATGCGTTCTTAGAAATGGTAAAATAAAAAATCTACTTCTGAGATTGTAAAAATTTATATATTGATGTTGCACAGACAGTTCAGATGCTTAAGAATTATTATCACTCAAAATAAAATTTAGTCGAAAAACGATTTTAAAATATTGTTTTTAAAATTTTGTTTACTAAGTTTAAGACAAAGTTGAAAGTTGTTTATAATTTCGATTTTTCTATCTGTTTGTCTAACCATGCTCTAACTTTCATAAATATACTCGAATTGCAATATACTTTTTATATGATATTAACTATAGAATGTTCGGTACTGAAAAAAAAAAGTGTGTAACATTTATACTACTTTTTTTATACTTCGTTTGAAACGATGCATAAAAGAATTTCTTTACATTATGGTATATGGGGAAAATTGTTTACAGATTTTTATTGATGTTGCAATATTTCAAACATAATGAGATTGATATGTATCATTGAGACGGTATATAACATGTTTTTTCAGGAGCATGGAATAAGTAGCAGTTATAGTTCGTTTACAGAGTCGTACAAAATAATTTCGCTGAATTATGATCTATAGCAAAAAATCAATTGCTGTGTACTTGAATCTTGATAATTGCTATTTTCCGTTGTAGCGTGCGTTTTAAAACATAGCTAATTTTAAGGATATTAACCAATGTGTATAAATTTTATACAACATATACAGAAAAACCCCATAAACATCACTAGATATGGATATTAATTGCTAAAAACAGTTTTTTAGTAGGAGTTTTAAAGTTGTTTGACACGTTGAGTCCTCGTCGGTCACCGGTGACTGACATTGAATTTTCCTCTTAGGCCGCGGCAATCATCATTGACTGACACTGTGTACATTGTGTAACGAGAATATATTTTCGCACCCCAAACCTAAAGACCAACAAAACAGACTTGGCTTTCAAACGTGTTAAAGGGGTTTTTAAATTATCTCATTTTATTATATGAAAAAAATGAAATTTCTGATTAATATTCTGATAATGTTGGAAAGTGTTTCATAATCTTTATACATGACCTATATTATACCTTTATATGATGCATAATTTTTTGCTCCTATTTTAAAAAGTTTAATTTGAGGTTCGTGAGAGTGAGGAGGTTAAACATATCAAAGTTATGGCGCTGCAATATAGACGTTTTCTGTTTGGGAAATAGTTTTAAAAGTAAAAAAGGCAGATTAAAAGTTATAATTTTCTTACAAAAAATTCACAATTTTCTACTTAACCTTTTATCTATTGAATTATTTATCAAGAAATTGTTTCATTTCAATAATTATGTTCTTTAATATTTTGAACATATACTGGAATTTTCAAATTATAATAATGTGAAATTTAGAATGTTTTTTAATTAAAACTGATTAAATATATCGATAATTATGATTTTTTTTTGTAAAATATTTACAAAAATAGTTTTATTAATTAACCAATAATACTCTTATAGAAATATCCCAAATATTAAAAAGCAATGTATTTAAATGTATTATGATCCTCTTTGTAAATTTAAAGGCTTTTTTAGTTTAAGATTTTCCCTGTAACTTTTTTCTTTAAAAAAAAAAAAAAAAAGTTATACTTATAAAAATGATAAAGAATATCATCACTTTTTGAAAATATTTAGCTTCGACTGTTTCTGTACGCTGTCTCAATTTGATCGAGAAGAGTTTATTGAATGGCAAAAACATTAAACTTTCATTATAGACTAAATAAATAAATTTTATATTAAATTTTCTTCATTTGTACTTAAAAGTACCGTCGGTAGATAAAGAGTTAACATTTATAGATTATTATTAATTGAATGTTATTAAATATTTTATCAAATGTTTGTCATTTATCTATTTTATCGTTTTGTGAACTATACTTCCCGAAAGTAAAGAAAAAAAAATACAATTATATTTTAATTTTACTAAATTTTATGCAGATGATAAATTTTACGCTTAATTGCAGTTTTTTATATGATGTTTTAATTAAATTTTTGATTTGAACAACTAAATGAAGTTGCAATACGATGGATTTAGAATCGACTGAATAAGAATTGACTTAATGTATATCGTTGTATGAAAACGATAAAGTGTATTACATTTTTATTGAAATGTATGTTTCAGGTCGCAAGAACATGATCTGAAACTTATACCTCAATAAAAAGCATCAACTACTAACATTTTTATTTCTGTAACACGATGAGAAATTAGTAAGCGAATGAATATCTGTTTCAAGCTTAAGATGTTTTCAGCATGATATTGTAACAACCGGATTCGTTCTAGGTTGTAATGAAACAAAAACTTCTGCAAAGCAGGAGTTCTGAGACGACATCTCCATCAGCTGATGCATACAGCCTCGATTCTCTTTCAATTAATGCCAGTTTCAGAAGGCGAAGAAACAGAAGATCGGCGAGATCATATCTCAACCATGCTTTTTCCGATCAGGTAATATTGCCGATGCTTATCATCCTTGTAACTAAACAAATTATCACATCATCGGTTCTGCAAAACAATGTATCGAACACCATGTTGGGAAATAAATAGGTCATTTCAACCGGGCATAGTATGTGTCTTTGTGATGAAACTTCTATTTTTTAGATATATCCAATAAGAAAAAAAAATAATAATAATTTCCAACGTTATTTTATTAACTTTAATATTACAAAACCGATCATTTAATTTTGATTTATTTAAACATGTTGAGATATTTTTAGCACGCTTGAACAGAAAATGGATGAAGTTACCCCCATTTTTTACATATTTATTTGTATTAAATCAAGGAAAAAAAAATCTTTCTTTTATTTCATCTCAAAGTAGGACTTTAGTATTTATGTAGGATTTATTTAGACTTATTTTAAAGTGCAGCAGTGGAGTTGAATCTTCAAAAAAAGGGTATTTGTCGATTTATCGATATTTTCTCTTAAAAAAAAAAAAAAAAAAAAAAAAAAAAAGAATTTTAATAACAAACAATTAGTAAACAGAAATCAATAAAGATATCCACAAAAAAGGGGGGAGAGAGTATTATTTTAAAATAAAATATATTAATTTGTGTGGCTTAAAAAAATTAAATAATAATTATAAAAAAAAAAAAAAAAAAAAAAAAAAAAATAGAAATTGTCAAAATACGGACAAGCAGCCTCTTTTAAAAGAATGAATAATTCGATTTATTCAGTTTGCATATAAATCTTATGTAGTGATAACGTCATGTCTTCAACTCTAAGTGAAATAAAAAGAATAGATACAATGACAACCTTTTATGATAGGTGAGAATCGCCAAACTTTGCCCACCTCTTTTCGGCGAAAAATAGATGGCCTTATAGCGATTTAATTTATAGAGGTTCAAGGTTTCGATTTTCCACTTGGATAACTTGGGAACAATAGCACATTGATCCTCACCTTTGCCTCCTTAAAAAGATATAGAAAAGATTCATTGGATTTATTGTTTTTTTTTTTAAATGGACATGTTCATTGTATGTATACCATGCATACTTCGCATATTACATTTCGAGGTTTAATATGATTCTGTTTAATGTTGATTCGCCTTCTACAATAATTCTTCATCAAGCCAAATGTAGATTGTATGCAAATTTGATTTCAAATTGCTTCAAACACGTTGTGTGAAACAGAATTCAAACTTAACACCTGTTAGAAAACTTTATCTTGATTATACTTCGAGATTAATTTCATGCATGAATCAGCTTCCAAAATCGTTGCTCATAACAGAAGTGGAGTTTGTAAGAAATTTTTATTTCATAGGATGTCCTGTAAAGTATTGTTTTAAAAGCTTAATGACTTCAGTACAAGTAGTCAGCTATAATGTAGCTTTATTTAAAAATGCTTGTATTCAGATGCATTCCTGTTGGCAATTATCTTTTTAACTCTTTATAACGCAGTGAGAAACATACGTCCCATTTAATTTTAATAACCAAATGCCACAATGACACCAGAATTTTTAAAGAAAATTTTGCTGCTTTTACTGATTTTGAAATAAATTTGTAAGTAAAACCTGGTCTCAATCGTTTCAGAATTTTAGCTACTGAAGTAATTTGCTCTAGAAAGGACTATATAATATGATATATAATAAGTCTGTACCTAAGGATTATATAATAAAGTATGCGCCAATAACATACGATCACTTGGTGCCTTTAACAATTAATCATTATGTCCAGATTGCTAATTTTGAACAACCATGACACTTTTTATCCCTTTTATTGGAAATTCAGGTGATAGTTATACAAATTATTTGGCAAGATTTTGTGATGTTTAATTTAATTTTTTTCGAAATCTTTTATTTACATTCGATTATAAGTAAAGTTTTATTTATAAAAATAATAAATTGCGTATGTTATTTATTGTCTTTTTTATTTAAAAGCCCACACTACTGATTGAAAAAGTCCCGGATGATAATGTAAAGTCTATGGGGGCATTTTCATAGGATAGTTGAGGACGATCCACAATCGGTCTAGTCTTTACTTTTTTGATTTTGGTTATAGTCTTTTTAAATTACAATAGTTTCAGTTTCATAACCGGTTCAAACCGGTTCTGAAAGTTAAGGGTGTTCTCAACTGCTCCACTCAACAAGCGCAAGAGTTTTGACACATTTACAAATTCATTTGTCAACAGAAAGATATAAAATTGGAATGCCTGACTGTGGAAGCGATTTCGAATAGAACTTAATTTTCCATTTTATGATCATTAAATTACCTATCCAGTTCTAAGCTATTTCGATCACATGATCACCAGTTTTTCTTCTGCTTTCGTCAGGGAATGTGCTTAAAAACATCAACTTTGAAGGCTTGTTATAAAAAAATCTATTGTGTTCTTTAAAAAACTGAAAATTGAATGCAATTAGGAAGTTTCTGAATAACAACGCCTGCTATTTTCATGCATTTCCGAACAAAAATGAATTAAAGCATATGTCACAAAATTGCCCTTTTTGATTTAAGAACATTCTTAAAGTATTCTTAAAAAATAACTCTGACACCAAAAAATATTTTTTCAAAAATTTTAATTTGAAAGTGCCCAGCGAAAAATATTATTCTTTTCAAAACTTATGTAGGATAGATAGTGCTAATAATCACGTGTTTTTCGTTTTTTAATCTTCTCAAGAATCATATAAATTTAGTTTGAAATCAGAACGGCCACATTATCTTTAGTTACCTTACATTTAATTCAGTATGAAATGCAGACAACTGGTTTTGTCCTCTTTATGCCAAATTTTTACCGATAAACTTTTTTTTTTTTTTTTTAGAAAAAAAAGAAAAAAATGAAAATAACCAGGCATCTAGTGGAGGGTATACGGAGGTATACGCCGTATACCTTCTGGATTTTTTAAAGGAGCACCGTATACCCTCTGTTTATCAAGGAAGCTATAGTATTACACACTCTAGGATATACCCTCCGCCTTGAGCGTATGCTCTCTGTTTTGAGCGTATATCTTCTGTTATTTTACGTCTACACCCCTGAAAATAATAGCAATAAAAAGACATACGAGATGGCAAATTTCATTGAAATCATCATCATAAACAATGTTTTAGACTTCTTTTAGAATCGTGTTCCTAGGAAACCTTTTGGGGAATTAAAAAAGGATTGATGAACTATACCCAATTTCTACGTGTGTTGCGTGATAGCATCCATCTTGAGTTACAAAGTTACTGTGAGATTACTTTTTGAGATATCATTTTAAAGATTTGAAAAGATCACAAATATAAATCCAAAGTTTTCATCTCTAGTATACTCGTATTTTACAATACATAGAGTTTAAAATAACATAATCATAGTTGATTTTTCATTTTGCTTTAGTCTTGGACCTTATTCATTTTCAAAAAATGCATTGATAAATTTAGATTTTAAAGATCAGAAAACTTTAAATATAATTTCAATTTCAATTAAAGAAAAGAAAAGCAGGAATGAGAATATATGCGAATTTTCGCACGTATTTTGTAGGTTATGTATGAAATTTATCATTCTATAGTACTTTTGATACGTGAAGTTTTGGATATCGAAATACGTTCATAACACTGAAAAAATGTTATAATAAAATTTTTAATTTATGTATGGAACACCTATGATAAATTTATATTTTCTTTAAATTACTTTAATTTAAAGAAAACTGATCGATACATAGAGAATAAATAAATAATATCAAAAATGTTTTATGCTAATTTATTCATCTATTTCATATAAATTTAGTATCAAAATAATCCTCCCGTACTTTTCCATAGAATAAAATAAAACATTTTACTCCATAATAATACAAATTTTAGAATTTGTGGAAGAATCAACATTAGATATTTGACATAGATTACATAATCTTTATTCAAATATTACGCAACAATTTGAAGAAGAAAGCTTATTATGAACGTTCTTTTAGTTCATGCCCTTGAATAAAAGCCATATCAAGCTTGAAAAAAAAAATTGAATAATAATATTTTTGAATTATTCTTTTTGAAAAAAGCAATATATGTGAGAAAATATTAATTTTTAGAAAAATCCATTTTGTTAACATGACAAAACAAGTGCTGACAGATTTAAATTAAATTCTTTATAGCCACATACTCTTATGAAATATTAATTATTTTAAATAATTAAGGAAAAGATATTTAAAAATTACATTTGATAAAAATGTAGTATTTCAGTTTTGTTTGACAGTTTTACAGACTCACATGCATTTATTTTAATGATCACTTCCGATTTCTTGAGCTTTAAAATTTCTTTAATAATGTGGCTTCTAATTAACGTAGTTACAAAAGCAAAACTATTGGGCTAAGCTAAATAAATGCTCTATTAACTAAATCAATAAAAAGAAAGTTTTTTTTTTTTCTTTCCAGAAAAATAACCATTTTAATGTATTTAGATATTTTAACCTAGTCGCCTTGGCGACCAGTTTGATCTACCTTAAATGTATGTTAAACAATATATCATATTACTTTTATTCATAATTCAATTTACTTTTTCAATGTTTCGCCAAATTTGAAGATTCTGATAGAGAAAGCAAGAACTCATTATTTTTATGTTAGTGGTATGCTGATGATAAATCGCCAAACATTGTTCCTATACCTTTTTCTTTCTTTCTTTCTTTCTTTCTTTTTCTTTTTCTTTTTTTTTTTCATTTTATTAAAAATATAGTCCTTTCACTCATTTTTTATTTAAAAATACAAAACTTTTATCTAAAACTGAAACATTTAAAATTCATGGCTTTCAAGTGTTTTTTTTTTTTTTTTTTTCTTCCTTTTTTAAACGAAGGAAAAGAAAAAATGTTAGATAATGCCACAAACCCTGATATTAAATTTCCACTTCAAAGCATGGTGTTAATTTACTGCGAAAAAATAAATAAATAAATAAAATACTAATTGGCGAGTTAAGAAATGCTCAAGATTAACTCTCGATTACCATTAAAAGTACCAAGGATTCTTTGTGATTATGGTAACTTTTATGCAGTTTTATTAATTTTTTTTTTTTAATTAAAATAACAACGTTGCATATGAAAAAGATGGAATCAGCTCGTAGTTGTTTATGGCAGTCATGTGATTTGAACTATTATAATATAGATGAAATGATGGCGATATACCAATATTTGGCGACTTATCACCTGCGCTTAGTTGTACCAAAATGGTAGCCTAGCATATAAAAAGTGAAGCGGTCATCCCCGAACTGTTGATGACAGTCACATGACTTAGGCTTTCATTATATAGAAGTTTCTTTCTTTCTTTCTTTCTCTCTCTCTCTACATTTCAAAAGAAATATAACTTGTCAAAATAAAAATTATCTACGAAAAATTATTTACGACATATTTAAAACTGATCGTCGATAAAATAAGCTCAAATCCGTTTTTCCCAAAATGAAGCAAAAAAATGAGGTGTTGGGCCCAAATATAGTAATACATGCAATATTGTATATTCTATATTGACAGTAATCAATGAATAAATGGATACAGCTCCTCATCTTTTTGCTTCATTTTGGGAATAATGGATTTTGAGCTTATTCTATTGACGATCACTTTCAGAATTTTCAAGCTATGTTTTTGAGACATTCACAAAAGTTGCTCTATATAATTAGCTAACACAATATTCAAATGAAATTTTGATAGCGTTCAGCCATGAGTAATAAAACATTATTTAGTAAACCTGCTCATTTTTTCATACAATTATTATTATTTAATTCTAATTACAGGGTATTATTTAAAATGTTGTTTGTCATATTTTCGGAAAATAACATTATTTTATATTAAGAACTCTGCAAATTATAAACAAAAAACTTGGGATGGTTTTTATAAAAGCCCTAATTTCTCTACGAGTATACATATTATCCGCATAAAAATGAACACAGTTTATTACAATAAGCTATTTAATCACAATCTACAGTTTGAACGCTTTTGCTACATTAGTTTGACAGGGTTATCCAAAAGATTTTTTTTTTTTTTTTTTTTTTTTTTTTTTTTTGACAGTCCCTTTTGGAATTTAGGAAAAAAATCTTCACGGATATGTATGACCTGTAACTATTAAGTTTACACATTTAGAGTTTCAGGTTAATTCCCCCATGTATTTTTCTAGATATTTAACAAAATGTCTAAAATTGGCCATATAGTGTACAATGCATTCATTTTTATTTTTTCACGTGGAAATCTTGCAATAGAAAAGTAATTGATCTAATAAGAATTTTTCGGTCAATTTTTAATTGTTGGCAACTGCTATAGTGAAAAATGTTTTAAAATTGATAGGAAACTTGTGTATTTTTATAAATTAAAAATGAACTATAAATTATTTCAATTCAGGATTACTTTAGTTGTCCTCTTCCATGTTTTAATGCAGATGTATGTAACAATTCAGAATTCTAGCTTCCAAATTGTGGATTTGCATAGAATTACTAACAGACAAATTGTCATTTTTATATACTAGATATAGACCGGGAGGCGGCAGCTCTGACAATCATTTCATTGAGTTCACGGATGAAAATCTAGGATTAGTTAATTCTCGATTCACATATTAAATCACAATCGGTCTACTAAGTCATATCTTGGTGGAAAACATCTAAAAACCCGAATTTAGCGGTTGACTCATTGGTTTACCATTAAGTTTTCCTGCTCCAAATCCTCCATGTTTTCATATTTTTGGGTGCAAGAAAGCACGATAGTAAACCTACGAGTCAACCACTAAAATTAAAATCGGGTTTTTAGGAGTTTTCCAGCAAGACATGATTCGCCAGATTCATTACATTTTAATATGCTAATCGAAATTTAACTAATCCTAGATTTTCATCTGTGAACTCAATGAGGTAATTGTCTGTGCTGCCGTCTCCCGGTTTAATATTAATATATCACTTAAAAAAAAGTTGTGTTAGCTAATCTTTAAAAGCTGCTGTTTCTGTTTTGTCACTCTGAGTAAGTTAGTGTAGTTTCGTTAAAAAGGAATTATACATACTTTCCGAAGTCACCGTAATTTATTTGAATTTTACAAGATAAATGAGTTAATAAGGTACCCTGGGGTAATAACGCCAGGCGGGGTAATAACGCCAAGTGCTTAGATTTTGCATAATTATGAATTAATCAAGTAAATGACACCCATGAGCTCTGCGCAGAAGGGTTTTGAATCATATAAATCGCAAAAAACAGCTTCAAATTAATTTGTTTCATTTTTAGGTCTTATTGTTTTTACAAACAACTAAAATTAACGCTTGATCTAAAATTTGCGAGATACGTTTTGTGATGTGAAGACTATGTTTTTATCCGGAAATACTTTGTTAATTACATAAATTTGTAGTGCATTTCATGTACTTTTAAAATGTTGTTGAAGATTTTGGATATCTTCTCGAGATAATTTGTAATTTAAAATGTACTGCACAATAACTATACCGGGGTAATAACGCCAACCCTTGACATTAATACCCCGGTTGATTCCCTACAGTGGCCGATCTACATCCTAAAATACTGATTCAAATAAACACAGTTAAAACTGTGCAATGTTTCTCATATTTCTATTTAAACGGTCCTTTTTAAGCAAAAAGAAGCTCACGGTCTGATATTCTTTTGCCTCACCCCCTCCCTCCCACACCACACCTTTATTTTCTTACACTTTCACAAAAAATTAAACATTTTCAATAGCTTAGAATGCAATTTTTCAATTTCTAAGTTTGTAGAATTTGTACTTTTAGAATTGGGCAATCTACATGCAATTATTCCATCTTATTTCATAGTTTTGTTTGCATGGCGTTATTACCCATATAGGTGGGTAATAACGCCAAATAGCATGGGTCAAGAAAAAACGCCATTACATTTTATGAATATATATCTGTTAAATTATTTTATTTTATATAGATAGTCAATGAGTTGCTGTATCAGATCCTATATTTGTTTGAAAAATACAATCTAAAACTAAGCCGTGAAAATTGGTAGAACCTTAATGTGGCGTTATTACCCCGGGGTACCTTATAATGCATTTAAATTTCACATTTTATATGGATTAATATTAATCACAACATCAATTTTATTTATTATTATTATCGTTATTAATAGCATTATTATTTCTGCTGTTGTTTTTATTATTACGCTGTTCATCTCCATTGTATTTCAGGAAATTCCTTCACATCCACTAAATGAAAAAACGCTGCAAAACTGCTTAAAAAATAGAGATATACTTGAAGAAGAATTTAGGGTAAAAGTTTTACAGTACTTTTTATTATACTGGAAGTATTTTCATTTTTTTCTGTCGTAATAAGTTGAATATATTTCATTCATTTATTTATTTTATAGAAAATTCCAATGAATATGCCGAAACTGAATGAAATACCTGAAGGTGCCCATGTTAAAAATAGATACTCTAATATTCTTCCAAGTGAGTTTTTATTTATATACTAAAATACAAATATTTTATTACTTTTCATACAATTTTGGTTAGAAATAAATATTTTATGTTATCATTTTTATTACACGTTTGTATTTTTAATCTTTAAGATTTTCTTGTCTTAAAAACGCATGTATTTTTTAAAGGAAAATTTACATTGAAACTCAAGTCATTTAAGATAAGTTGGCACACATTATAACAAACAATTTTCATTTAGAAGATCAGGGTAACAGTTTATTTACCTGCTCTCAAAAATACAGGGTTTCTCACTGCCTTTGATAAATTCAAGGAGTGTTTTTGGGTTTACTCCCTCTTTCTCTCCAAGGAAGACTTAAAAGTGCTAGTCACTCAGCGGCCGAATTCCCTTCGATAATGTTGTCTCTAGGCGTTTGATGTATTCTTATATTCAAAATATTCTACTTGAAAATTATTATTTTTAACTTCTTTTTTTAGTGTTCTCTTCTTAAAGAATATCACATTTTTCCTTTGTTATCAAAATATTTCTAAAATTTAATATTTTATACTTTAAAAATTGACGAACTAAGAGTAAAATTTTAACATTTTATATAAAATTATGCATAAATTTTAGAAATATTTTAAAAACTAAAAAAACTATAAAAAAAAGACACATTTTTTAAGTAAAGAACACTGGGGAAAAAAAAGTTAAAAATATTCATTTTCCCAGAAGATATTTTGAATATAAGAATGGATCAAATGCCCATAGAGTTAACATTACCGTGGGGAATTCGGCCGCTGAGTGACTAGCACCCTTAAGATTTTATATTTGGTATTGGTTTAAACGTACCAGCTGTCCCCGGAACTTCATACTGTCTTGCCCAGAGCTGCAGAATTCACCTTCACACAGCTGAAAAACTTGTAAATTTTCCTCAGTTATCAAAATACAATCGAGTCTCTATATAACGAAATCCACCGTTCCAGTGAAAAATTCGTTATATAGAGAAATTCGATGTATAGAGAATGATGTTAAAAATAGTATTTAATGTGTGAAATTTGAACAAATATTATTTTTGATCTTTTGAATTAAGAATTTGAAATGTTTAAAAGTAAATATTAACCTAATATTTTATTTATTTAAGCTGTTTCAAAAAAGAGAACATACAATTATTTGAAAGCTTAATGAAAATCAAATAAGGTATGTGGGAGGTGGGATGAATTCGTTGGATTTAAAGAACAAGGAAAAAAAAAACCAGCACTAAGCGATAAATCAAAAATAAGTGATGGAAAATTAATTCCATATGATTTCGAAGCTTTTTAAAACTGAATAAATTAAGATCAATTTATGAAAAAATTCGTTATATGGAGATAGATATTTCGCTATATAGAGACTGTTTTTAATGTAATCATGCGAAAAGAGAACCGTTCCTACTAAAAATTCGTTATATAGAGAAATTCGATGTATGGAGTTTCGTTATAGAGAGACTCAACTGTATTTCTAAAATTTATGCTCAATTTAATATTTTATGCTTTAAAAACTGCTCATACTCACTGTAATCTGACCTGAATTTTGTTCATATCCCCCTTACAAATCATACGTTACCATTCGCCGAACCCTCCCCCTGGAGATATGTAACTAATTCATAAAATATCAATATTTTTATAAAATGGTCAAAAGTCATTATCCTGACTTGTCATTAGAACCATTTAAGTTGTTTTAGATATTAAATAATTAAAACTAATTTTTCAATAACAATTTATTTAATAAATTCTTAGCGTCCTCAGTCGGTAGGCAATTTTTACGAGTGGCCACGAAAATCAGTTTAAAATTTCTCTAAAACATGTTCACAGATATATCAGTCAATATATCAATGCTCATGATATGCAAGCATTCATTAAAAAGGTTCAGAAGCAATTTTAACAATTCAAATTAAAAAAACAATAATAATTTAAAGGAGTTCTTTAGTGTTCCCTAGGGTCTAAATCAAAACTGAGGAAGATAGAAAAGTGTTTTATTCAATGGAAAATGATTTAAAATAATTTCGCTATTTTTTTATAATTAAAAATTACTAAAATCATTGTCCAGGCAGATTGCATTATACTCAATATTTTTTCTATAATTTTTTTTTTTTTTTTTTTTTTTTTTTTTGCTGTTTCAAAACATTTTTTTCCAAGGCTCTATTTTTTGGTGCCTATTACAATAATGTTTATTTTTTTTTTTTGTAAGCTGGTTTAATACACTGTGGTATTCTCGATTAGTACCATTTATTCTTTGGTGATATTTTGAAGTTCTTTGACCTCAGAGTTGTGTTTATTTGAATCTCTGAATCTAAATAAGTAGTTGTGTCTCCACAAAGTTTTATCTACATAAATTAATTGAGTTAATGATTTAAATAGCACAAGAAATTACATCAATTTAGCAAATTGTAAGCAACGAAGACTTTTTTTAAGAAATGCTGAAAATTTCGCAAATTTCCTTTCGTTGTTTCCTACTTTCGTTGATTTGCATGCATTTAAACCGGAATTATAAGCATAATTATTTCGAACAAATCATCAAATATCCCCCCCCCACACACACGCACACACACAAACACACCTACTTAGAAATCTATAAATAAATGAGGATTTTAAAGATTCTCACGATGAGGATTCTAAAGGCAAAGGTTCGTTAAATTATGCGCATTAAAGTGGAGTTATAAAAGTACCGTATTTTTCAAAAAAAAAAAAAAAAAAAAAAAAAAAATCATTGATATTTGATACCGTTTCATAAATATGTACAATGAAAATTGACAAAATGTATTTTCATCGTTGAATTCTCAGCATTTATTCCGGTGATATAAACATTGCATGTTTCAAACAAATCATCGAATTTGTCCTCCCCGCTCCCCCCCCCCCCTTTCACACACACACACACTTAGAAGTCTATAATCAAATGAGGATTTTAAATATTCTCATAATGTGGATTCTAAACATAAAGATTCATTAAATTGTGTCCCACAATTGTCTGCAAGGAAAATTGAATGACAATGTATTTTCATATTCAGAATGCTAAGCATGAAATTTTTCCATGTTTCGAACAAATCATCGAATTTCGGCACCCTCTCTCAGATGACCGCAATCAAAATTGAATGAAAATCTATTCCTATCGTGAGTATTCTAAATTTTATATTTCGCCAAATTCTGCGCACATAAACTAGAGATATCTGTAGCACATAACTTAATAAAAGAAATCAAATTTCGGTACTTCTCTCTTGGGAGATTTTGACTCAAAACTAATCAATCCCAGTTCCATGATGAATTTCGTATGAACTTTAATCAGCATCATATAGCTTAAATAAAAAATGGATTTTCGGTACCCCACTCTTGGAAGATTTTGCTCCAAAACCAATCAGTCCAGTTCCAATGATGAACTTCGTATGACATTTAATATGATTCTACGCAGTAGTTCGTATGTTAGAGTGGCTATAAAATTTGTGTCAAATATAGACTGACACACAAACTGGCAGACATTTTTTAAAAACAGTCAAATCGTGTTCAGAATCTTCTATATATCTGTCGAAAACCCGAAATCAAAAATTTTCACGTATCCGATATTTCCTTCTTGTATAGATAAAAGAAAGAAAAATCTTGTGCTTAAAGGAGATCCGTACCCCATTTTCTGCCAAAAATCATCAAAAGTTCAAAAAATTTCTTATCTCTGAAAACGATAAAATACATATTTGCGAATATCCATGCAAAATTTCAGAACTCGGGAACTCTTGGAACAGGTAGAAAATGAGCTTTTTTAATTGTACTCACTATAGAGTTTAAAGGATGTTATTGGATGTTCATTTAAAACGTGTTTTCCTGAAAATGACTTTTTTCATATTTTGCCTAAGTTCAAAGTACTAAGGCTCAGTGGTGAAATGATTTAGAAACAAAGTGTTTATGTTTTTAGAATCTTAAAAAAGTTTGCAAGAAAAGTAAGGAGATATATATTTTTTAACTATTTCTGAAAATTTTACATAAATTGGTAAACATAAAAATCATAACGAATTTAAGAAAATTTACCATGCGTATTTTTTTTTTTTTTTTTTTTTTTTTTTTTTTTTAGCCGATTAAAATAGAAAATTAAAAATATCTCTCCTTAGTTCTTTTCTATATACTATAACACTATTTAAGAAATTTTAGTAATACCAAAATATTGAAAATTGAATGAGGAGTAGTAATTTTAAAAAGTGTATTTTTCGACAAAAAAATATCATAAAAATCTCCATAAAAAATATACTTTTTAATAAAAAGTGAATTTTTTGATAATTATTCCTTAAAAAAATATTCTTAAGTAGTACACCAAAATTCATTACTTTAAAATCAATAATAAATATTTTGGGTTTTTTTTCTTACGGGTCTCCCTTAATTTCTTGTTTATTATTATTATTTTTTAATTGAGTTAGTTACATAATCGCGTTATTAGATCAAAATTAGGCACGTGTTTGTTTATCCTATGTATGTTTTGTATCATAAAAATTGATTAAAAAGTTTATGCAAAATCTTATTTCTATGATTTTTCCATCATTGCAGGACCTGAGACTAGAGTGGTGCTAGCCGATCCATCCGGTGATCCTTTGAAGTGTTACATTAATGCAAATTACATCAAGGTAAATAAAACTGTTTTATATGCCTTATAAACTTATCCTTAAACAGGGAACGGTCGTCCATAAACAGGTTGAATACCCTATTACTTTTGTTTCTAATATTTATAAGTAATAATGATGGCTTTATTTAATTGCAGATTACTCCGTAATAAAAAAAACAAAAAAAAATTCTATTCGTAAATGATGGTGACAAATGTAAAAATCATAATCTTTCAAAGTATTTTCATAAATTATCGATTGTTCTCTATTTGAAGTGTGAATGAAAATCACTTTTATTTATTTTTTTGTGCATATTTTATTTATTTTTTACATATATTATACAGTGAGTTAATATATACTTACATTATATGTATATTTAAACCACAAAATTTGTAAAAAGTATTAAAAAAAAAGCAAATGATGACTTATATAGTCAAATGTCATTTATGTGTAATTTAAGAAGATGGAGAAATTGATGTTTTGGAATTTTGAAAACGTGATGTTCGTTTCGATTCCATGTTTCGGCATAGCTGGATATTATGTATCCAGATATCCCGTAATATATATTGCATTAGGCATCATTTAGTCTTATGATGATTGAAATCGTAGGATATTTACACTTTTTCTACACTGTTAAAAATCTTGCTGCATTTTGTACAGTCATTTCACCGTTTTCTGAAAAACCAGTAACATAACCGTAATTTAACTCTATTCTGACCATAAAATTGGTAATAATATGTTCAGAATAACGTAAAAAGACGGTTGTTTTACTTTTTTTGTAGAAAACGGTCAAATGACTGGATAAAATGCTGCAGATTTTTAACAGTGTAAATTGTGCCATTTGTTTTCATTTTAGAAAAGGAAAAATTGTTAGAAAATAACAATGTAGTGCTAGGAAATGCTTTCCACACATTCGTGCTCTTAATGCAAGGGAACTAGATTTACAGGCTTTAAGAACATAGTCTATGATCGTGATAATATCATTCAATCTTCAGTAATCTTTTTTTTTTTTTCCTTCCAAAACAGAACAAATGAACGTATTTTTAAAGATTTTCTATTCTAGATGGAAGGCTGGCGAGTGCAGTTCATTATAAAAAAAAAAAAAAAAAAAAAATAATAATAATAATAATAATAATAATAATAATAATAATAATAATAATAAAATCCTTGCCGGCTCAGCCAACTAGCGGAGGTAGATTTCGAAGCCAGGAACAAATTTCACCTACAAAAACTAATTCCAAGATTAGAGATAAACCCAGTCCCATCATTGAGAATGAGCTCCAGGGACTTAAACCTGCTGTGAAAATTCTAATATACATGCATGCGCACACGCATATATATATGAAATAGATTTAAAAATGAAGAAAACAAAATCAGCGAACTCCAAAATTTTAAAATATGCCAATATTTTCATAGTCTGGTTTTTATCCATTTTCAAAACGTTTTTTAACTCACATGACGTTATATATTCACCTGCTTTTCGTCCATTATATTCCTAATATGACGTAATATTTGCTTTAAAAAAAAAAAAAAAAAAAAAAAAAAAAAATCCGTTAAGCTATTTATTTCATTTTCCGTTTTCATGTGGAAATCTTACTATAGAAAAGTTGTGACGTAATATTCAATTTGTCTTAAATTCATCAAACTATTATTATTATTATTTTTTTTTTTTTTCATTTTTCACGTGCAAATCTTACATTAGTAAAGTAATTGTTGCAGTAAAAATTTTATCGTGTTTTTTAGTTGTTGGCAACTGCTATAACGAAAGATATTTATTAGGTGCGTTCGTAATTATATAATACGTAGCACTTATAGTGGTCTTTCAGTCCGTCCGTCTGTCTGTCCGTCCGTCCGTCCGTCTGTCCGTCCGCATATAACAACGCAAAAACTACCCAACCGAATCGTTTGAAATTTAAAATACATAATTATTACATAATTTTGTCGAGTCATTTCAAATTTTATGAAACTCGGATGCATAGATCAATTACAGGGGCAATCAAAAGTATTCCATTACATTACGGTCAATGGGGAAAAAAGTTTCAAATGCATTTTAATCGTTTGAAATTAAAATACGCAATTATTTTATAATTCTGTCGAGTTATTTCAAATATTTTGATAATCGTGTGCATAGATCAATTACAGGGGCAATCAAAAGTATTCAATTACATTATGGTCAATTAGGAAAAAGTTTCAAATATATTCTATATGTTTGAAATTTAAAATACATAATTATTACATAATTTTGTCGAGTTATTTCAAATTTTATGAAAGTCGGATGCATAGATCAATTACAGGGACAATAAAAGTATTCCGTTACATTACGGTCAATGGGAAAAAATGTTTAAAATGCATTTTAATCGTGTTACACTCATGCGAACTTAATAAAATTTATATGCAACTATAAAGTACATATTATAATATACATCATACATAATTTGTGGTGCAAAGAACATTTGTTATTGATTTACAAGGGCACACAAAAATATTCCATTACATAATGGTATAGGGAGAGCATTGTTTGATGAGCGTTTTAATTGTAATTCACTATTTACAATTTTATGAGATTGATATATGAAAGTAATATTTTTAAAACTTCATTATCGTACGAACGCACCTAATTTGCTACGCTTCACGTGCAATTTCCAACTTGTTTTTTTCCTGTCATTGTTCTGTAAGAGCTAGTTTTGTCAGAGCCATCTTAAAATAGCATACAAATTTTTCAACCCTCGCCATTTTTATCCGTTGGTCTGATTTTGCCCATTTGCTATCCGCGCCAACATATTAACCATCTCAATGTATTTGGCGAGTTTTAAAACGATTTGTACGCAATTGCGACTTCCATCGTGCGGACAAATTTTAGTACTTATCTATCTATCTATATATATATACATATACATATATATAAACTTTTTAGATGGAGGTGGTTTTGGGTTCCTGGTATCCTATAGTGAAAAGTTATGAAGAAATTTTTCAAAAGCCATACTGTGGTAACGGTTCGGTTTATTTTGTGACGGCCAATTATCACCACGAGAGGTATAGGCTCTAATGGGGGATGCCCTTCGTGGGGGGGGTCTTTCTAAAGGAACCTAACCCGTATTTACGCAAGGAAATCCAACGTTCGAAGAAAACCAAGGAAAACTCCGAACGGTTAGGCCGACGGTTGCGATTGGGTTCGAACCCAGCACCTACCGTCTACCAGTTTAGAGGCCAGAAACTCTCAGCCACTGGTGGAACTTTTATGGTAACGATTATAATAAGTAGTATTTTTTTTAATCTACCCAAAATTAAAAAAAGAAAACCTTAACGCAAAAAATCCAATTAGAATCTAACCTTTTGATTTTTTTTATTTAAAATTTGAGAAATACACTCAATTTTCATGTAAACTTTATAGGATAAAAGATAACGAAATATCTAATACTTTTCTTCGGCGTTTATACTTTTATTGCTAGGAAACTGGTTTTGCAGGTTTTTAGCCATTTTGAAACAAATAGCGACCATAATAAATACCCTGTATAGAAATTCTAATTTTTATTATATAAAAGAGAATTAATTATCACGAGGACAATACAGTTAGAATTTAACCCTTTAAAAATTTTTAATTATTAAATTTAAAAAATACATCGAACTTTCATGCACTTTTTCTTTTAGGAAAAAATATTGAGAAATGTCGTAAATTGCCTTTCCTGATGCCCTATTTTTAGTGCTGAGAAAAAAGTTTTACTGGCTCCACACTATTTCTTGAGCAACTAGCAAACAAATACTTAGTAAAAAAATTCTAATTTATGTTACATAAATTCAGTATCATAATAACCTTCCAGTTAGTACCAAACTTTTACTTCATTTTGGAAAATAATCCTTCTATAGTAAAAAAAAACTAGCTTTAAAAGGAATGACTCCTGGAATGATGCTGATGTGGAAGATTTCCGGAACTAACGAATCCGGGTTGTCCACTCCTTCCATGAGTCGAATAGACCAATCTGGAAAGGCTCCGTCTATGCATCGCCGTATGGGTTACCATAAAGAGAGGAAAGGTTACCATTGCAAACAATCGCCAAGTTTGTCGCCAACTTGGCGATATATCGCCAAATTTGGCGACCAAAATTAGTTGTCAAAAGTGACGCTAACTTGGCGATAACTGTAATATTTCGCCAAATTTTTAATTTCTTTACAACACCAGTCATTTGACACATCATTTGAGAGGTTTGCAACTGCTTATTCATATAATGGATGTCTTGTGTGTTATCCCCCATTCTGCTCCCCAGGGGGGACACATTTTTAATTTCTTTACAACACCAGTCGTGTTACACAAGATTTGAAAGGTCTGCAACTACTTATTCATATTATGGATATCTTGTGTGTAACCCCCACACTCTGCTCTCCCCAGGGGGGTCACATTTTTAATTTCTTTACAAAACCAGTTGTGTGACACATCATTTGAAAAGTCTGCAACTGCTTATTCATATTATGGATGTGTTGTGTGTCATCCCCCACTCTGCCTCCCCCAGGGGGCATATTTTTAATTTCTTTACAACACCAATTGTGTGATACATCATTTGAGAGGTTTGCAACTGCTTATTCATATTATGGATATCTTGTGTGTAACCCCCGCCTCTGCCTTCACAGGGGGCGCATTTTGTAATTTTTTTACAACACCAATTGTGTGACACATCATTTGAAAGTTCTGCAACTATTTATTCATTTTATGGATGTCTTGTGTGTCACCCCCACTCTGCCCACCAGGGGGGCACATTTTTAATTTCTTTACAACACCAGTCGTGTGACATATCATTTGAGAGGTCTGCAGCTGCTTATTCATATTATGGATGTCTTTTGTGTCGCCTCCCACTCTGCCCCCCAGCGGGCACAATTTAATTTCTTTACAACACCAGTCGTATGACACATCATTTGAAAGGTCTGCAACTGCTTATTCATACCATGGGGTATTGGCGAGCGCAGCAAGCAGGGGTAGCCAATAATTTGGAATCGCGAAGCGATTACGCGGGGGGTTGGCGAGCATAGCGAGCAGGGGGGCGGGGCCCCCCTAGTAATAGTAAAAAAATAGATTCAATTTTCTTGGAAAAGTTTTGCAAAATTTCAGAAATTGCTTTCCCCGCGATCATACTCTTGCTGATAGTAAAGTAGTTTAATAGGCGTTTCATTGGGGGTTTTTTATGCAAGTACTTTTATTAAATTAAAGACAATTTATTATCTTAATAGCAACCTATGCAACATCAAATTTGTCTATAATTTTTGAAATAAAAAAAAATATATATATACTTTTTAAATACATCCAATTTTCATACAGTTTTAGAAGGAAAAAGATATGTAATTAGAAAGATTTCGTGAAATGTTGGAATTTTTTTTAGTTTATTTTTTTATTACTAGAAAATTGGTTTTACGGACTTTACATTTTTTTAAAATTAGGTATGGAATATAAATATTAAATATAAAAACTTCAATTCTTCTTCTTATTTTTTTTGAAGTGAAAACTTCTTTAGCGGCGCTGAGCACTTTTTGTATGGGTAAAAACTTCCAAACTCGCGTCAGGGTCACGTGATGCTGATCGAAAAAGCGTAAGATCGAGGGGAAGGGAGAGGAACTAGTATCTCCCACTCTTTCTACCGTGGCTGAGTGTGCTGCTCCGTTTAGGCGGCACAGGGCACTTGCGCGAATGTCCGTGTGTGTTTTTTTAAGTTATAATTGTATTTAAGTTTAACAACTTATACTGTTAATAGATGGAATAAAACGTTATGAAAGAAAAAGTATGACATTGTGCATTGATTATGCTGCAGTTTCCAACTACTTTTTTTCATTTTTCTTTGTTGTATTTAAATAATAACAACATAAATTGATACCAAATGGAATAAAAAGTTAAGAAAGAAAAAACATGACATTGCACATCAATTATGCTGCACTTTCCAACCATTTTTTCCAATTCCTTAAATTTTCAATTGTATTTAAAGTTTAACAACTTACATTGTTATCAAATTGAATAAAAAGTTAAGAAAGAAAAGACATGACATTGCTCATCGATTATACTACACTTTTCAACCAATTTTTAAAATTATAATTTTTATTTAAAGTTTAACAACATATACTGTTACCAGAAGGAATAAAAGGTTAAGAAAGAAAAATATGACATTGTGGATCAATTATGCTGCACTTTCCAACCACTTTTTTCAGTTTTTTTAATTTTTGATTGTATTTAAATAGTAACAACATAAATTGATACCAAATGGTATAAAAAGTTAAGAAAGAAAAACATGACATTGCACATCGATTATGCTGCACTTTTAAACCCTTTTTATATATATATATATATATTTTCAATTATTTTTAAAGTTTAACAACTTATATTGTTATCAAATGGAATAAAATGATAAGAAATAAAAGACATGATATTGTACATTGATTATGCAGTACTTTCCAACCAATTTTAAAAATTGTAATTGTATTTAAACCTTAACAACTTATACTGTTACCAGAGGGAATAAAATGTTAAGAAAGAAAAAGTATGACATCGCGCATTGATTACATTGCACTTTCCAACCATTTTTCTCTCTCTTTTTTTTTTAAATTTTTGATTGTATTTAAATAGTAACAACATAAATTGATACCAAATGGAATAAAAAGTTAAGAAAGAAAAAACATGACATTGCACATCAATTATGCTACATTTCAAAACCATTTTTAAAAATTTTAATTGTATTTAAAGTTTAACAAAATATACTGTTACCAGATGGAATAAAAAGTTAAGAAAGAAATATCATGATATTGTGCATCGATTATGCTGCACTTTCCAACCATTTTTTAAAAAATTGTATTTAAAGTTTAACAACTTATATTGTTTGATTACTATTCAATTTGTTGCAAGTTTCAGAAGATACGGTCGTCCAGCAGCAGGAGTAGCTATTTATAAAAGGTTGTTTGATGTAATGGGCATATATTTCCACAATTCATATGAATGTGCATGTGAGGTACACCAGTATGTTTAGTAGTAATGTTTTTGATATCAGTGATATATGTGTTTGTTGTTGCCACTCTGAAAATGAAAAACTAATTGTATTGGTTGCCATTTATATTTCACCGGATAAGTCTTTAAGTGCAAATGAGAATTTTTGTATGAAAATTTATTTATTTGTTCTAAAGAGGCTTCTGCATTACTTCAAGATAGAATGGGAAAGAGATTTGATGATTTGCCGATGATTTTGAGTAGGGATTTCAACATCAACTTTGTGGATGATGAAAATCTACAATTAATTGAATTTTTAAATAGAAAATTTGATTTAACAATGACCAACCATCGCAATCTTAGCACAGAGAGATAAAAAATTACAATTGATGCAGTCATTACAAGATATTTAAATAGAAATGAATCAAAATTGTTTGCTATATATTTTAGTTACCATAAACCTATAATATCAAATCTAGAATATAATGATAATAATGATGATGATGATGATGGAAGAATTGTTGAAATGGGGATGAAAATTCATAAGTTTTATGGGTATTTATTTCAAAGAATACCAACTGACGATATTTCATATTTCATGCATTTGTAAATTTATGTTTTAAGCAATAGATTGCAATTTTTGTATGTAAAATAATATGCATTATTTTTCATGTACAATAGCGCATTAAATGAAAATTGTAATATAATTTTTGTAGCAGTAGTTTATAATAATGAATAAAAAACACTTCATT
Organism: Maratus speculifer; assembly: GCA_964019185.1. Lineage (NCBI taxonomy): Eukaryota > Metazoa > Arthropoda > Arachnida > Araneae > Salticidae > Maratus > Maratus speculifer. The sequence goes on from OZ025291.1 coordinate 69,553,880, forward strand.
TAAAAGTATTTTCTGCACAATAAAATATGTCCAGACGACTAAAAAAATACACACATAATTGTTCAAGTTTTCACTTCTGTCGGCACTCCCGGAGTGCCTTTTTTTTTTTTTATAATGAAGTGTTTAATTGTAATTACATTGTTAAAAAAATTTCTGTGAAATTACAGAGGATCTACAGGTAATCCATTTTTTTACATCTGTTGTACAATTACAGAGATTAGAAAAACCAAGATTCTGTTAAATAACAGAGAAGTTATTCGGTAAATTTACATGAGACTCTCTAAATTAATATCGTTAAAAATACACAAAACTCTGTAGTTTTTTTTTTTTTTTTTGATAATAGTTTAATTTATTTAAAAAAATTAGTGAATCTTTCAGACAGTGAAAAAACACCGTAATCACTGGCGATAAATTGATAAATAAACTAAAACACTTTGTAAAATCACCATAAAATGAAAAATTAAGCAGGACGCATTTCAAGCTACAACAATAACAGCTCGTCATCCGCTAAACTAACACGTGTTTGTAAGGGCACAGAGTCGAGATAAAGTGAAAGAAAGAGGTAGGAGATTATAAAGAGTACGACAGGTGGCACTAGCTTCCACCTGTGCTCTTTCAGCTAGCACCACCTGTCCAGTAATTTTGAATTGTTGTATCATTTAATCCTTTCGCAATGTGTTTCTAGCCGTCCTGAGATTTGAATCCGGGACTTCTGGAATCTTCTTGAATGAGCTATAGAAATTGTTGACATCGAGTGCAAAATATGTCTTTTATAATTCACCGGGGAGAAATCTATTGTATTTGTGCTGGTCTAAGATTTCGCTTTAAATTCATTCTTTAAAAAACTCATAAACGATTTACTTTAATTTATTTTAGAGTGATACATATTACCTACTTTTTTTAAAATCAGTTTTAATTTCTTAAGTAGTTTAAGTAAAAGATAAAAAAATTCAATGAATTTTTTTAATGCAAAAATATGAATCTAGTTTACTTTTTACAACAATAATATTTTTGAAAATTTTTCAAAATTGTCACTTATTATTTATTTTTTATGCGCTAATATTTAAAAAAGATTTTTTAAGTAAGAAATAAAAGAAAAATAAACAGAAAAAGTTAATTTAGTGTTTTAAAACGATTTTTTACGCTTTCTTTATTTTATTCATCTTGCGTAATATGTTTTTAGAAGATTAATATTTTTTATAGCGCATTTACCAATGAAATAACAACAATAATAGCATTGTAATAATAATAACAGCTTCGAAATAATACGGCGCAATTTACTTTCAATCATTTCATTTTTTTTTTTTTTTTTCACGCTTTGGTTCTAGCCGTCCTGGGGTTTAAACCCTAGAACCTCTGGACGAACATCACAATACTACAAATCTTCTGGCATATGAAAGAAACAACTGCAAAGTGATTCTCGAAAAAATCCGCACTAATTACAAGGAGATGATTTTACCTTTCAAAATTATTCTAAGTTAAAAAAAAAAAAAGAGTCAATTTTTAAATAATTTTTTTTAAATATTTCTAAAAAAAATTCAAAAGAATTTTATAAGTGTGTATTTTGAGTTACGAGTTTTAAAAAAGATCTTTGTAGTAATTAATAAAAAGAGTAAAATATCTTTAAACATAGACATGAAAATCCCAACAGGGACATGTAAGATAAGGGAAAGGTCTGTAAAATGAGAACTGAGAAACTCGATCAAATGCATTTAACCGAGAACTAGTGTAAATTTACAGAGTCTCGCTCTTTTTTCTGCGTTTTCACAAAAATTTTTAACAGTGTATGAGACTTCGTTAAAAGATGAAATTCGTTCAGTGAAATACCATTTTTTAAATTTTATATAAATTTCAGGGCTATGGTGGTAAAGCTTCTACTTACATAGCATGCCAGGCTCCTTTACCTGAAGGCGTAGAGGAATTCTGGAGAATGATATGGGAGCAGCAATGTAGAGTTATCATTATGCTCACGATGTTTGAAGAAAATGGGACAGTAAGTAAAAAACTTTCGATATAAATTAATGTTTATTTATTTCATCTATGGAACCATAGTTCACAAATGACAAAAATTTGTATTGTGATTTGTTGTAAACAAATTAATATTGGATTAATATGAAGTCAGTTTTGCATGACATTTCATCTATACTGGCCTGTTTTCATACAGGAAGATAAAACTACCAATATATAGTTACTTTTAAAAATCGTTGACAAAATTTTGTCTTCATATCAGTGAAACATTAATATTTCAGAAACATTTATATAAGGATTAAAGATATTGTCAAAGATTTCTGAATCTTTCTCGGAGAGAAAGATTATTATGATAAAGAAGTATATATATTAAATTCTATACAATAATTGGAGAAATATTATGGGATATAAGAAAAAGTAAATATATCGTCCCCATCAGCACACGATTAAAAAAAAAAAAAAAACTATTTTTTTTTTTAGAAGCTTCTTTGAAAACTACCAATCAGAAGCACCAAAAAGACGTAGATTTTTAAGAATTTTGAAGTAAAGGGGCCTTTTTTTTTTATCCTTAAATCTTATAGTCCAGTTGGTTGCGTCACATTTTTTCAACTAATTTTATTGCCGGTGATTTTGATATAGCTCAGCCGAAAATTTCTGTTCTGCTATTTTCGTGAATAAATAGAAATGTAATTGAGAAATTTTGTGCTGTCCTGTATAGGATCTGTAGAATTTATCTGTACTAAGTAATGTAAAAAAAAAAAAAAAAAAAAAAAAAAAAAAGAGTTAAATTTGGAAAAGCGTACTATAATTGAAAATGCGCTACAGGCAATTATTATTTGTAGTCTTTAATAGGTTAATTTCTTCTACAGCCAAATTATTTTGTGTATTCTACAATAAGCGTTTTGTAGTACCTACACCTCAGTGATTATATATAAATTTCAGTATGTTTAAAATGTTGCAGTATTATTGAAATGCACCGCAAATGATTTTCGCTCACAGACCATAATGTAACGGAGCTCTTTTCAGTGTCTCTTTTAATCAATCTTAAATGCTATACACTGTAAAAAAAAAGTGTCGATCTACTAAAAAAACTTTAGTGATCCTTGTAATTACTAAAAAATTTTTAGTAATCTTAGTCGGTTACAAGAAAATCTGTAAGAATTACTAGAAAAAAGTTAGCAACGAATAGAGTTAATAATTTTATATTTTTAATAGCTATTACTAAAACGCACTTGGTGTGGCCTTGATAGCATAGTGGTTATAGTAACGGACTCCAGGCTAAAAGGTCCCGGGTTCGATACTGGCCACTGCCAAATACGCCCCGAATGTATGCAGTGTAAGTACTCGTTAATAAAGGGATTATGAATATACTGACGGAGCAATAGCAATGTTTGGTGCTGCCATCTATTGCGGTTTTGCCGAAAATCTTCCGCTCCAGAAGTCTGGATGCAGCTCGAAGGAAGCTCCTGCCCTTCGAGCCCACGTAATGGTTATTAAAAATAATTTTGGAGCTATTACTAAAATTTGCTTGGTGGCTCATACTAAAAATTTTTAAGTTAGATATACAAAGAATTCTTTTGTTCAGTTTACAAAAGAAATGCTTGTTTCGCTTGCAAAAAAAAGTTTGTAATGGTTACTAAAAAATTCTGTGGAATACAAATTTACTAAAAAAATTTTAGTAACCTCTTGAATTTTTTTTTACAGTGTACACTTTATCTCCAATACCAAACATGCCATAGTGATACCCAATAACATTTATCAATTTCATAGTAATCGGACTATGTCCGCGCGAGTTAAAGCAAGAACGGACGGACAGATAGAGAAACGGAATTCATAAACAACGTTAATAAAAAAGGAAAAAAGAAAAAGAAATCTCAATTTTATAGAGGAAAAGTAAAGAGTGATTTGAGATTTAGAATAAGTTTGTTCAATTGACAAAAATAAACTGATTTCAGTTTACTCGTAATTATTCTTTAATATAAATACGCTTACAAAGATTTACCAAAAATAACACGAATAGCATTTTTTTAAAAAATCACTTAAACCAGGTATTTATTTTTTCAATCTTTAAGTGATATCCTTCTAAATTCTACAAAATATTTTAATTCAAAAAAGGAAAACGGCCTTATTCAGTTTCATAGATGTCTGTATGCATAAAAATGTTTTCTTTACATTACCTTATTTGTATAGTCATTTCCTTTTCAAAAATATCAAAATTTGTTTTCTGTTACAGTCTAGATGTGCCGTGTATTTCCCCCAAAGTACTTTGATAACTCAGCCACCATATGGAGACTTTCAAGTTTCACTCCTAAAAAAAGATGTATATGAATTTTATACGATGTCAACGTTGCGACTTTTAGATTTGGAGGTAAGAATAGATTTTTAATATGCTTGTAAAATGCATATCTATATTAAGCAAAAATAAGTCACTGAGTAACGCTAACGTCATATCGTTAGTGGACACGAAGGAAGTCAATCCACTTCATCTTTTTCGCAAATTTAATTACTTTTTTAACCCTTTGACTACGGGGTTGGGATATATGTCGCCTCCAGAGACGATTTCTTTATTACATTGCACCACTTTTTAAAGAAAAATAAAACAATTTCATACACTTGCACCAGAAAAATTTCAAAACAAATCTATCGCAAACATTTTTTTTTTTTTTTTTTTTTTGTAAGTTCTGGTACGAATGAGTATAAAAAATTTGCCATGTTTATCCCGTAATCAAAAGGTTAAACATTAACATAATTTTTAATTTTACATTGGCGAATAATAATGATAGAACAATATACTTCCAAATGCAATGCTTGAAACTGCATATCACATTACAGTTGTTGTTTTCTTTTTTTTAATATATGGTACTTTTTTAAAAACCTTTTTTTAAAAAAAGTCTATCTCGATCGCGTACAGCTTGGTCACAGATTCAACAGTTTGCACTTAAAACAGTATAAATAGTTAAGGAGCTTCTTCAATATTTTAAAAGACTCGCTCACTAAAGATATTCCAATGGGAGAATTTTTTTAAGATATCTCATTTGTATTTCGATATATATATATATATATATATATATACATAAATTTTTTAGGGGGTCTTTTTTTTTTCTTTTTGATTTTAGGGGTTTGCAGAATTCTTTTTTTTTATGAGGATGCTTTGATTTTCGAAACCGATTCCGAAAGTAAAGTTGTCCTAGTTAAAAATCCCTGTAAACAAAATTGAAAAAGTAAAAAACGGCCTTTGTAGCGGTAAATCCTCAACTGTCGAATGAAAAAAAAATCATTAAAAAAATTAAAATCTAATCGAGATATCTTAAAAATTTCTCACAATGGGTTAAAATTAGCGAGCAAGTATTTTCGCATGCCTGAAGTATCCCTTGTGCGCTTGTTTAAGGCCCCTGTCCTCGCTCGAGGAAACACTCGCAAGCTAATGCTATTCCTATGGGGAAGCATTTTTCTAATAACTCTTTCGCATGCCGACAGCTCACCTTTTTTACTTTTTCGATTTTGGTTGCAGATATATTTTTTAAAAAGTACTTTCAGTATCGAAACCGGTTTTGAAAGTGAAACTAAGTTTGTAAAAAATATCTGCTACCAAAATCGAAAAAGTAAAAAAGGCGTGCTGTCGGCATGTACCTCAGCTATCCAATGCAAAAAAAAAAAAAAAAAAAAAAAAAAAAAAAAAAAAAAAAAATTATTCAAAAATGTCAAAATGCGAAAGAGTTATTAGAAAAATGCTTCCCCATAGGAATAGCATTATCTCACGAGGGTTTTCTCGAGCGAGGACAGGGGCCTTAAGGCTAATAATCCATTATGAAAGAAACTCCTCAAAAATAAAAAAAATATTCCTCATTAAATGATAAAAATCTATTAATTTTCATTTAAAAAAAGAGCAGTTTTTACCTATGTCATTCGGCAATATGTTCTGTAAAGCGAGGAGCAAGGCATTGTTATTAGTTTAGATAATGTAATAAAGATTCCCAACTCAAGCAAAATAATTAATTTCCTTTGTTATTAAACGGAAGGAAAATATTATACAATTCACACTGACAACTTGCGGATTTCTTTTAATAAAATTCAAAGGAAGTTTCTCAACCTTGCTATTTTTTTTTCCTGCACATAACTTTGATTGAACGTGTCGATTATTTTTTTCTTTTAGCAACTTCATATAAATTTTATTTAGATCTAAAATTGGTAAGTTTATCTGACTTCCTATGCACATAGGAAGAGCCGGAAATTTAATTCTGATTATAGTGAAAAAGCATGCAGAACACTAAAGATTTTAAAGGCACTTCTTTTAAAACTGATTTGTCATTTTAAAAAATTCCTAAAAATAGAAATCATTCTAAAAAGCGCCATGAAAATCCCCAAAGGGCGCCGCGTTGTACTGCCCTTATCTACACTTTTACTAAGCACCTCCAGCAAATTAAAATAGAAATATTTTTCTTTGCATCAGACAGAACTAAAACCAAAATTTTAGATAGAATTTCTTTCTATCTTTTTTATGTGTGTGTGGGGGAGGGGGGGGAGCGATATTGTACATAAGTGATATGATAATTTGCTACTGCAATATTATTATTACTAAACACAAAGCTATACCAACTTTCGATTTATTTCCCAGTCAAACATTTTAAACCGAAAATTTGTTTCTTAAAAAATAAAATCAAAGAAGTATCTATATGAAGAAAAGATACATTTTATTAAATAAAGTTAATCTGTGATTCTAATGTTGTTTATTTTATTTTGAAAAAAAAAAAAAAAAAAAATCGGAAGTTTTCAATTATGCAAGCAATAACGAAATCTTAAACCCTATTAATGAAAAGTAATTGTAATCCCCAGCTCCAATCAACTGTATAAATTTATAGCTTTAATTTTCAATTAGCAGAAGAAAAAAAAATAATAATTTTGTTTCTTTTTTCCTTTTTTTTTTTTTTCATTTTCTTTCTTTGTTTCTTTTTTTTAAACTGTATGTCCGAATAATAAAGATATGCAGTCAAACCCGGTTAAGACGCGTTTCAAGGGAGTGGACAAAAGTCGTGTATTGAACGTTTTGTGCAATATTGTGTAATTTTTACAGGAACTGAATTTATTTCTTGCTTACTATACGTAGTATAGGAGCAATCGTTTTAAAAATAGATATTTTTTTTTTTTTTTTTTGACGGAATTACACGTTTTAGACACTGGAGATTCCGAAAAACATATTTTTAGAATAAAACATCTGCCTTCCGTCGATCTGTCCGTAAATGCTCTATCTGCCGAACAAATTGAGATAGAGACTTGAAATTTTATATGTACATAGTATGTAAGAATGTGACGAAGCCTATTGAATACCAGTTCCTCTATTATCTGGAACTACTTTTTTTCGAACTCTCGAAATAGTGTTCTGATGAAAGGTCTGTAAAAATTTTCGATATATATATATATATATATATATATATATATATATATATATATACTTTTCTTTTTAAGGTGTGGATGTAAAAGATAATAAAATAATACAAATTTTGCATAAAGAACGAAGTCAGTCGATAGGATTATTAATTGCCGAGATATTTGTAATCCTCTTTCCCGCATTCTTCGATATTTCATGAGCCTGTATTTCATTCAAATTTTAATTCAAAGATATATTTTAATTGAAAATGAGACGCGTAATTCGATGTAGTAAACTGTTAATTAATATGATTATTATTTTTGTAGTTATAAGGATGTTTCTTTTACGCAATTCGGTACTACTTGAGTAGTTTGGCATTTTATATAATTTGTCAAAATTGGTTCATCAGCAATTCATCAATAGAGCATTCCTATGTATATTAAAAATATTTAAATGCCCATTAAAATTTTGTTTTGAAATTGCAATGTATTTTATAAATAGTTTATATATGTTTTATTTTCATATAGTATATTAGGCATATCTAAGATGGGTAAATATTACGGCGGCCTCCAACGACTAGTTTACACATGTAATCATCTTAATGAACTTTAGAGCTTCCATTTATATGTTTAAGGTCCAAATTTGTGTCGGTTAAATACATTTAGATTTAAATTTAATTGTATTAAACTTTGCTGAATATTTTTATAAAGTCAACCTGGAATAATAACTGAAAATAAATATGTTATAATATGATATGTTACAATACGATTAGTATGTTACAAATGAAAAAAAAAAATTAAAGAATTCTGTTTGACAATTTTTTTTTTTCTTTAACAGAAAGAAAATACATTAAATTTTTGAAGCCCAATTCAGTTCTTAAAATCATATTTAGTACTTGTGACAGTGAATGCTATTATAATCTGTCATTTTTTATAATATATATATATATACAGTAAACCCCCGATAATTCGGATTAATTCGGACCAGACCCAATCCGGTTTATCGAAAATCCTAATTATTCAGAGAATTAGAAACAAATAAAATAAAATATATTTACAGAAAATCATCTTTACGTTAAACTGAAAAGTGCCTGAATTCAATGTTGCATCTTTATAAATATAAATAATTTACTGCAAGTGATATTGTAGAAACTTTTTGTCATAATAACAAGGAAACAGACTTAATGGCTGACAAAGATCGGGAAGCTATCCTTATCAGACAATGGTTCTTATAGGGACTATTTTACAGTGGTTTCTTGCAATGCTCTAAGTAAAAATTTATTGTGCAGTGATTTTTCATGACATTTCTAAGTAGTTTAAATAGAAAATTGGAAAAAATTGGAATTGCCAAAATTTACATCGTTGTTTCTTTGAAAGATAATATCAAGTGACATCAGTTTCTTTGAAAAATAATTTAAATAGGAAAGCTTGAGGTATTCTTCCGAAAAGATTTCAGAAAAAGTTTTTTTTTTTTTAAATTCAGAATATGACATTGAAACAAGTTAATAAATTTGAAAAAAAAAAAAAATTACCGAATCGATCCGGATTAACGGGGTTCGAATTAGCGGAGTTCTACTGTAAAGAAAAAAAAAAAAAAAAAAAAAAAAAAAAAAAAAAAAAAACATGTGGCACTTGGGGACTGCCGCGGTAAAGCTATTGCATAGCATTTTTTATCAACTTATGCAATTATAATTATCTATTTATTTTTTATTTATGCAGTTTTTTTTGTCTTTGATATTAATTCAAGTTTTTTCTTTTTCTTTAATATTAATTCAAGTTACACCTTTTGAGCGTGATGACCGATTAAAATAAAAAAAACAAATTTTTTATTTGCTGGAGCCTTATCATCTTCCCATATTTAAAAAAATATTATTCTTAAATAAAAAGTTGAGAGCTTACCTTTTGATGTCTGTAGTCCTTGCTTCACTTGATAGTTGAAGATGACTTCAGTGAGGATGTAGTGGGAAAAAAGAAAAAAAGTTGCGGTGTTTGGAGAGAGGAGAAAAAATACCTATCAGAAATTTAATAGATTGCACTGTTTGGTTTTACTGATTTTTAATAAGTTAGGTCTTTTATTAAGATTTAAGAATGACAAAAAACTTAGTTTTGCCGAAAATCGCTAGGGGGCGCTGTAAACATGTTTTTATGAACTGGGAAAAACTCTAGTTAAAGATACAAGATTAAAGATATCTTACACTATGGTATTTAAGTAGTTATTAAAGAAGTCGAAAAAGTTATAATTTTTGTTTTAAAACGGTGGCAACCAAAATTTGAAAAAATGTTTGAAAGTTAAACTGTTTTAATAAATTAGGCTTTAAAAGTTGATTATTATTTTAGTTTTAAAGTAATTGGTGATTTTAATAGGGTTGCCCCAGGATGCCCCCATATCTTTGCTCCTCCTGTAGATATAAAAAAATGGAGATAGCCATTTTAAAGAACGGAAATAATCAGTTTCGGAAATAATCGGCCAAGAATTTAGAAAATTCCGGGCCATTTAAAACATTATTAACTCCTAAAAAGTTGATTTAAAGTTTTTAAAGATTTTGTGACTAGAGTTATCTATTTTTATTCTTCATGGCAATGTTATTTAACACCAGTATTTTGTATTAGTGATGAGTAATTACATCAGAGAATATTCCTAAGTTAAAATAAACTGCAAATGAGCATGCTGGTTCTGACATATGTGGCACTATAAGGGGTATTCACTGTATGAGATTTAAGAATGACAAAAAATTTAGTTTTGCCAAAAATCGCTAGGGGGGGCCTGTAAACCTAGTTTTATGAATTCGGACAAACTCTAGATAAAGAGACAAGTTTAAGGATATCTTACACTATAGTATTTAAGTAATTATTAAAGAAGTCGAAATTGTTATAATTTATGTTTTAAAACTGTGGCAACCAAAATTTGAAAGTTAAACTGTTTTAATAAATTAGGCTTTAAAAGTTGTTTATTATTTTAGTTTTGAAGTAATTGGTGATTTTAGTAGGGTTGCCTCAGGATGCCCCCATATCTTTGCTCCCCCTGTAGATATAAAAAAATGGAGATAGCCATTTTAAAGAACGGAAAAAATCGGTTTCGGAAATAATCGGCCAAGAATTTAGAAAATTCCGGGCCATTTAAAACATTATTAACTCCTAAAAAGTTGATTTAAAGTTTTTAAAGATTTTGTGACTAGAGTTATCTATTTTTATTCTTCATGGCAATGTTATTTAACACCAGTATTTTGTATTAGTGATGAGTAATTACATCAGAGAATATTCCTAAGTTAAAATAAACTGCAAATGAGCATGCTGGTTCTGACATATGTGGCACTATAAGGGGTATTCACTGTATGAGATTTAAGAATGACAAAAAATTTAGTTTTGCCAAAAATCGCTAGGGGGGGGCCTGTAAACCTAGTTTTATGAATTCGGACAAACTCTAGATAAAGAGACAAGTTTAAGGATATCTTACACTATAGTATTTAAGTAATTATTAAAGAAGTCGAAATTGTTATAATTTATGTTTTAAAACTGTGGCAACCAAAATTTGAAAGTTAAACTGTTTTAACAAATTGGGCTTTAAAAGTTGTTTATTATTTTAGTTTTGAAGTAATTGGTGATTTTAGTAGGGTTGCCTCAGGATGCCCCCATATCTTTGCTCCCCCTGTAGATATAAAAAAATGGAGATAGCCATTTTAAAGAACGGAAAAAATCGGTTTCGGAAATAATCGGCCAAGAATTTAGAAAATTCCTGGCCATTTAAAACATTATTAACCCCTAAAAAATTGATTTAAAGATATTTTGCATATTTTACTAATATTATTTCATGTTTTTATTTCAATAATAGGTAGGTTCCAGCAATATAATCGCTATACCCGCAGCCATATATTTACTGTTTAGTATTTAGAAGTTGGCAACTCATTGTAACCATGACATTTTACCCATAATTCCTCTCTCCAAAGCTTATTAAGTTCAATTCAATTTTCTTTTATTGAATAAATGAGAAGTCTGCCGAACTGAAACGACGTTAGCCGGAGTGTTAGGTTTTTTTCTCGTTACGGAATTTCTAGATTCGGTCGCCGCGCTCAAAGCTCGCGATAAAAGCTATGCAATAGCTTAAAAATAGGTTTAATATTTTTTGTAGAAAAAATATTTTTAGCATAGCAAAAAGTAACTTATTCTACCGCAGTTGTATTTGTTCAATCTTTACAAGTTTTTTTTTTTTTTTTTTTTTTTTTTTTTTTTTTTTTTTTGGGGGGGGGGGGGTGATATTATATGCTTTATAAAACATAGTAGTAATATAACCTACACTTTAAATCTCACCAACAACAAATATAATCATCTCGAATCATAATCCATTTTATGACATATCTGAGTATCCTGAATTTGTCTATCTCTTTCAACTACAGTAAAAACATACGCGAAGTTAGAAACAAAGAATATTAGGATGCTGGATCAAAGAAGAATTTCAGCATTTCTAATTTAGCGGGTTTTTACTACTATTATTATTGTTATTTAAATATCTACTGTTATTTCCGTTTTGTAATGTTCGCTTTAACTTATCTATCATTAAATAAAGTAAATATTACTATTTAGAAACAGTGTTTTATGCAAGAATTAAAAAAAAAAATGCTAAGTTGGCAACAATGGAGAAGAAAGAAAAAATTCGCGTCTTAAACATGTTTTTTTTTTTTTTTTTTTTTTTTTTTTCCCTTTAAAGTACCGAAAATCTATCGCGTATTAGCCTTATGGGTGATGTTCAAGGGATCTGAAAAATTTCGTGTATTAATCGGGATCGCATATTTACATTGAGCGTCTTAACCGAGTTTTTCTGTATATATGTTATACAATATTTTATAGTATATTTTATGTACACAGGATGAAAATCATTTTAGTATTGTAATTGATTGTTCTTTTTAGAAAAATTTATTCCGTGATGTTGTTCATTTGTGGTATACAAAGTGGCCAGATGTGGGAGTGCCAAAGGATCCATCATGTTTGATAACTTTTGTTCAGCAGTGTCGATCTTTCATAAACTGTAATGCTGGTCCAACAGTAGTTCACTGCAGGTATATTTTGATATTGCTATATCTTTAGTTTCTAAACATTTTTTTTTCCTTTAACCATGAATAAAAAATGTGCGGTAGTGTTGAGAGAAAACATCTTTTAGCAAAATACACATCTCAGAGGAGTTTTATAATTTAAAATATATATAAATCTCTCAGTATAAAATTTTATGAAATACAATATGTGGATTTTTTAGGTATGTTTTGCTAAAACTCCAACAAATTTGTAAATGATCTGTATAAAATTCCATGTTCCTACTTAGGAATATTTATTTAATATTCTTTTACTCTTAAATTTTTTGATTAAAATAAATAAAATAATTTAAATAAATATTTTTTTAAATTATTACCTTTTTTTTTTTCTTTTTTCCTTTTTAGTATTATTACTAGACTTCGATCGAAAATTCTCTTTCATTTTTTTTTTTTCGGCCCAGAATTTGAGTTTTGCCGAAAATTCGTTTTCGTCGAAAATTCTGCTGAAAATTCGACCGAAACTGTTGGTATTCTAAAAATCTCTTTTCTTCCTTCGAAAATTTTAAATATTACTCATCAATTTGAGCTGCATCAGCTCAAATGATACTATTTAATTTATTGCTATGAATTTTATTGCTTAGAATTATAATTCATGACTAATTCAAGACGTGAGTACCAATTATAAAACAAGCAATGCATATATCATTAAACTTTTTTACGTGCTCATTAAAATCTGCAGGCTTAACGGAAATAGAATTTTTTTAGTTTGAAACCGCAAAAGTGAATCGAATATTCTTTGAGAAACCACTAGTATAAAAGGTGATCATTTATAAAAATCGTTATAAAAGATTAATCGAGGTGTATGTACCCGAAAATAAATATTTTTTAATTAGAAAATCTTTCTGTATCATTGAGGAATTAATTATGGTTTATTTTACTTGAAAGTAAAAAGTTTTGTTTCAAATGCACAGAGAGCGAACTTGGGCCACACATATAATTTATTAATAATTATGTATATTTAATAAATAAGTGTAATTAATTAATAATTATGTATATTTATGTGTGTATTGATTATTTTTAAAAAATTGGGCATTTTTGTTTTCGGCCAAAAATAGGAAATTCACCAAAATTCGGTTTAGGTTTTCAAAATCTGTTTCTGTCGATTCTTAATTACTATTTTTTAGTTCACAGGCTATCATAGCCTGAGAGCTTATATGTCCATCCGTTCAGCATGTATGTACGTACGTTCGTTCGTGCGTACGTGCGTAATGCGATAACTCATGATAAAAATATCCGATCCACTTGAAATTTTGTGTATAGATACAGTGCTCAGCAAAAATTTAGACAATGATCGATTACGCTTCTATTTCCAGAAGAATGTACCTAATTTTTGTAATTCATCTGTCATACGTTACGTGTGACTCATCCTTTATTCACAAACAATAAATTTTAAATTTTACCTTTTACATAATATATAATGACAAAAAAGAAATTAACATTGTGACAAAAGTATAGACAATTTTTAGATTTACAGAACAATAACTACAAATTAAAATGGAATTGCACTACAATGTCTGCAATTAGTGCAAGAATGTGACTTTTCATCGAAGAAACTAAATGCTGCGTCACTTGGGGGTCTATTTTATACTAAATATGTTCAACAGCAGCTCTAAGTTCATTAACAGAAAAATATAGAAAAAATCTACATAAACCTTACGACATGTGATGTTACAAAGGTTTTCGATTGGGTCCAGATCAGAGCTACACGCAGGCCAGTTGAGATCAGTAGTATTTTCAGAGTTAAACGAAGTTCTTGTTTTGTGTGCAACATGCATAGACGGATTATTTTGCTAAAACCATACTTTGGACCAGCTAAAAGTTCTCCCAAATGACTAAAAATTGATCTCCAACGTTATCTATGTGTTCTTGCATTGCTTGGTAACCATTGAATAACTCCAGAGATACTCGAGCATTAAAGCAAAGTGAGGACCAAATCATTATAAAGTCACCTCCTTGTTGTCGATTAAGAAAGTCCCAGGCTCTTTATGCAAGTCGGGCCAATAGTATGCCCACCCGTTTGGGCCATTCAAATTCCACTTTTTTTCGTTACTGAATATCATAGCTTACCATTTGGGTCCATATGACGTATGTTTGCAAGTTCATTGCTTTCTCGCCAATTCGTAGCAAGATTTTAAAGCTGATTGTTTTATCATTTTCATGTAAATTGATTTACCTGTTTCTTTAATTCATCTACGAATCATGTCCGTCGATACAGAAAGTTCTGGCTTACTTTGAATGTGATTAGCAATCCTCATTTGTGTAAATGTCAGTTTATGAATCCTTTTGTCATCTCATTTTCTGGTCACACAAGGTCTTCCAGATTTATATTTTGTTTTGAAGGAGTCACCCTTAGACTATACTTCGCAGACAGACCACTTTGGACAACTCAATGCAGTTGAAATTTCTGCAACAGTCTTCCCTTTCCATTTCAGCTTTCCTACTTCAATTATCTCATCTAACTGAATATTTTTAGCTCGCGACATCTTCACTAACTAATGCTATATCGAGGAATACTCAAATACTTCAGACATGTGACATCATAACTTAGAAATTCGTATTTTCCCATGAACAGTTGGCAAAAAAAAAAAAAAAAAAAAAAAAAAAAAAAAAAAAAAATCAAAAAGTGTCTAAACTTTTGCAATATGCAAATTTTACTTTTCTCAATTAAATTAAATATTATCTTAAATTATAATCATTATTTTTATCCTACATTGTTTAAAATATATTTAAAAATAAGCATAGCCATTTGTAAAATTCAAGTGTTCGTATTTTTCATTTAAAGGTTAAAAAACACCAATGTTTAAACTTTTGCTGAGCACTGTATATTTTGACAAGGCGCTTCTCTGATTAGTTTTTGGATTTCATTCGATAAGTATAAGAGGGAGAACGGAGGGCTCATGCCCCCCTCCTTAATTGATACAAATGGGTTTTTTATGCAGAATTATCAGTTTTAGTTCAAATCTCTGAATAGTTTTGGAAGTTTAATGGTTAAGTGTAAAGGAGGTGGATAACTCCTCTTAAATTATATAAATGGGTTTTTATTAAGAATTTTCCGATTTGCGCTGAATTTTGAATATAGATTTTTTTGTGATAAAGCATGTCCCTGATTAGTTTAGAGGGTTCAATGATTAAGTATAAAAAGGAGAAAGGGGGGAGCTGTTTCCCCTCCTTAATTTGATTTTCGAACGGAATTAATCAGACTCTTGAAACGGATTCTTGAAAATATAAGGCTGATTAGTATGCATAGCCTGTGATCTCAATGCCACCAGTTTAAATGGGCAATATTCTTTTCATTTATTTTCTCTTTTTACTATTCTTTTTGTACTTTCATGATAGTCTTCCTTTATGCTAGCTACAAGTTTTTTTTTTTTTTTTTTTTTTTCCCAATGTCTTTTTTTGTTAACTATCTGTTGTACATACTGCTGCTGTAAAATTGATCGATATCTTTGTACCCGAAAACGATAGATTTCAAAATTTAATCAAAATCATTAGAGCCATTTTCTAGATAAAATTAGCGTGACCCACAGTAATAACCCAAAATAACCCACTAATCGAATTTCTTCGAACATCTAGCCCAATGGTCTTCTTATGTCCAAAAATGGTGTAATACAAAATTTTGTCAAAATCGTCAGAGCAATATTTTAAATAAAAATTACACACTCACACATAATTTTTGCTCATATGACCCAACGAAATGACCCACTTGATCCTGTGATCTAGACTAATAGAATTCTTGTGCACGAAAACGATATAATACAGAATTTAGCCAAAATTGTTCAAGTCATTTTCTAGATAAAATTAGCGTGACCCAAAAATGATCCACTAATCGAATTTTCTCGTACATGCGATTCAGCCCAATGGTCTTCTCGTAATACAAAACTGTAAAATAGAAAAAAAAAAAAAAAAGTAAGTCACAATTGTTAGAGCTGATTTTTAGATAAAGTTGGTTTGACTCACCATGACCCCAAAATCACTCATTAATCGAAATTTCTTTAACATGCGAATTAGCTCAATAGTTTCCTTGTGTCAAAACGCATTTGCATAAAAAATTTAATTAAAATATATTAAGCCATTTTTTCTTAGCTATAATTTGTTTGACCCAAACCAATTATGATCCAAAATGACCCATTAATCGAATTTTCTCGCCCAATGAATTTTCTCGTGCCCGAAAAAGATATAACACAAAATCGAGTCAAAATCATGAGAGCCATTTTCTATATTAAACCAGCATGACCCACAGTGACCCACAAAAGATCCGCTAATCGAATTTTCTCTAACATGCGATTTAGCCTAATGGTCTTCTCGTGCCAATAAATGCTTAGATATAAAATTAAGTTAAAACCGACTAAGCCGTTGTTTACATATAATTAGGTTGACCCATTATGACCCACTAACCGAATTTTCTCGCCCATTAACCTAGCCCGATGTTTTCTCACGCCCGAAAATAATACAATACTAAATTTAGTCAAAATTGTAAGAGCCATCCATTTTCTAAATAAAATTAGCGTGAGCCATTAATTGAAATTGCTCTAACATGCGACTAAGTTCAATGGTCTTCTCGTATTCTAAAACGGCTGAATTCAAAATTTAGTCAACATCGTTAAATCCGTTTTTTAGATAAAATCGGTTAGACCCATCATGATCCACTACTCGAAATTTCTCGTGATCTAGCCCAATAGTTTTCTCTAGTCAAAAAAACATTTTGATACAAAATTTACTTAAAATCGATCGAACCTTTTTTAGATACATTTAGCTTAATCTTGACCCATTATGACCCACTAATACTCGTAAAATTTTCTCGAACATGTGACCTAACCCAATGGTCTTCTCCTGCGTGAACATGGTAAATTAATATGAAATGATAAAATGTTTTTATACATAATTTTTAATGTTTTTATACATAATGTTTTTGTAAACTATTATGTTTTTATACATAAACTTACACAAAATATTCTTTAATTTTTCAAGACTTATGTTTACATTGCTATGATGTGACATCATATGTGATTTTCTTGGCATAAAATGATGTAACATGTTTAGTCCTTGGATATATATTATTATGTGCTTTACTTAACCTCTTCTATATTTTTAGCACTGGGACTGGAAGAACTGGAGTATTTTTAGCACTTGATCTATGTATGAGGGAATATGATGAATCCAAATCGATTGACATTTTACAGTGTGTTTCCCAACTTCGACGAGATCGAGGAGGTGCAGTGCAAAACAAAGATCAATATATTCTCATACATGAAGTAATTATCATAATCATCATATGCATATTATCAATAAATGCGATTAAATAAGTAATTCGCTTACCGTATTTACTCGTGTATAACGTGCTTTTTTTTCAAGAAATTTGGGCAAAAACCCTAGGTGCGCGTTATACACGGAATAATATTTTGCTCTTGGATGTAATCACACGATATATATATGAAACAAGAAATTATTCAAAAATGACATAATCACTCGGAAAATTTTACTCAATTGAGGTATTACTGCATTTTTATTTCATTTCTTGCAGTTTATTATACAACAGAGCTAGTAACATTATCTAAACGCTAATTAGCAATGCTCATTACCACCACGCACTCTTGTTTCCCGTCATTCACATACTACCTGAAGTCTAAAAATGCATTTTCGCCTTGTTTTTTGGCCTGATGTAATGTTTGTTTCGACTTTCTTTACTAAAATTCATTTGGTCATTCTTCATTAGCATATCAAATTTACGGTGCGCATTATATACGAGATTTTTAAAAATCGCCATTTTTTCTTGTAAAGTACAGGTGCGCGTTATACACGAGTAAATACGGTACCTATTTAATCCTTTATAATTCAAATTACAAATTGGGAAATTTCTCCATTTTAACATCTTCCTTACGTCTGAAGATGTAGTATAAAATCTGTATTATAAAGCAAGCACATCTCCATGAGCAATGTTGCTATGAAATCAATGATGGTAACGACTGGTCATAAAATTTCCCTTCTCCTACAATTTTTTTAGCTGCTAAACATTACATAGTTTAAAAAATTCCTGCCGACATGGTCTACAGCTTCAGGTAGATTTTAAAGTTTACTAATTTTACACACACATAAACTAGATAAAACCAGTTTAACAATTTTATCTGGCTGTTTTTTGACAAGTTTTTATTTTATTTTTCTATAAGATCAGTTTTATCAGAATCATGTTAATACGATAACTTTTTCTTCAATTCCTTTTTTTATTAAAAAAAAAAAAAAAATGCTGAAGAATTGCTCCTTTGAACAACTTGTCAGCCTAAAAGGTGTAGATAATATTAAGAAGATTTAAAATAAGTTTAATTGGATTTGATATCTTAATTCTTAAGAATTTATAAAGTTATATTTTTTTCTCCCCCCCCCTTTTTTTGCGGGGAGGGCTTTGAGCTCATATTTAATTTTATCAAAACTTGTCACACATACATTTTGGTCACTATTATAGAAGTAATAATAACTTTAAACTGATTAGATTATTATAATTAAAAATATACGGGATTTTTTTTTTTTTTTTTTTTTTTGTTCTCACAAAAACTTTTCTATTTCCAACCCGTTGCGTTGGTCCAATTTTGCCCATTAACAAACGTGAGCAAGATTTTCTGCCCGTTGATTTCATGTTACCAATTTGGGAGAGATTTATGTTGAAGTATGGAAGTTACTGTATCCATAAAAAAGTGATATAGATAGATATATAAAGTTTCGAACTGGTGGTGGTTTGAATTCTACTGAGTCGGTTTAGATCTGTAAAATTTCATTCATCAGAAATTCAAACATAAGGGAGAAAATAATAGGTAGTATATTTTTACGAAATCTACTTATTTCTGTGTATAAGCCGATCCATATGTATAAAACGAGTATACAACTTTTCACTGAAAAATCGTCCAAAATCAAAAACCCGCATGTAAATCAATGTTAAAAAAATATATCGGAAATTCAGTGACCGAAAATTGACAGAAACCCTAAATAGAAAATGGTGCGCTCCCCGAAATTCTTAATCTATCCTAATTTGTTTTAACGTTCTGCTAAATCTATTCAAGAGGTTCCTCTGGAAGTTTGTATAAATAAGCCATTTAAAGACAAGCTCCGCTGGAAATAGGCTGAATATATGTCATCTGTGGATGCAGTTATGACAAATTGTGATAATTTAAAATATCGTTGACATGTCCTCGTCTCTAAATGGATAAAAGAATCTTGGGTTGAATTACCATAAAAAATAATCGCCCGATTAGAAAAAAAAATGCTGAATCTATAATGAAATAGAAGGAATCAATTCGATATTGCCGATATTCATCCAGAGGCGTCGTTATGGGAGGCTATTGGGTAACTGGGGGGGGGGGGGGGGGCTCAATATATTTTAATTTGGGAAATTAGAGTTGGGAAATTCTAGATTTTTGAAACACTTTTTTTTAATGAAAAGTAAAACAAATAAGAAATTTTTATTGTTTTGCTGATTATTTTTCAGAGTTTAACAGCAAACTAGTTAAAATTTTAAAAGAAATATAAAAAAGAAGCTATACTCAATTTGCCATTATGTTTCTGTATACTACGCATGTATGTATGTATATACATATATCTATATATATTTACACCAGACCTGAATTTTCATACTGATGTCCATCAACAGAGTCTCTAATCCATTTTTTCCCCAAAACTTTGTTTCTTTCTCAAAAATCTCAAAATATTATGAGGCTATTTTCATAAGAAATACGATTGACTCGTACACAATGGAAAACAAATGTTTTCATTAAATGAACCGATATATACAATTTTTACGTTTTTAGTTTTACTATTTTTCTTTGGAAATATTTTTCTCTGTACAGGTATCACTATCATTAACACACACAAAGCACATATAATTTTAATTTGAAAATACAGCAATTTGTTTCAAGTTGAGACATTTTTTAATCCCCCCTTCGCCCGAAAAAATATTTCTAGCTACGCCCCTATACTAATCCTGATATACCAATGAATGAAAGTGATTTTGCTGAGTTGTATAAAAATCCTGATAGTGACTTAGTTTCAGAAAAAAGATAATAAGTGTCTTTTCTATTGTAAAAGAATGGGATATTAAAAGTATTTTTTAAAATTTGCGAGCATTTTGCATGTATGAAAGTGCAATAAAGCCATTTTGGAACAGAAAAATCCCTTTTTTGAGCAGCGAAAATCTGATTTGAAAGCAGTGAAATCCGATTTTTCGCAATCTTTCAACGAAATTTGCATTTTTTCGCGATCTTCTTATAAAAATTGTGCTTTTTTGACGAAATTTACGATTTTTTTCGATTATTTGACCCTTTCTGTTCGTTTTTCCACAATGATAGCACGGTTTTAACAAAATTCAAGTTCTTTCGACGGAATTCGCGATTATTCGACAAAATTTGCAATTTTTTCGCTACTTTTTGTCGAAATTTACGATCTTTTCACTACGTTTTGTTCGTTTTTGGCAAAATTCACATTTTATCCGCGATCTTTTTTTGTGAACAAGATGTATTTTTCGCGATCTTTAGATAAAAATTAGCATATTTTTCGCAATCTTTTGATGAAATTCGCGTGTTTTTGCGATCTTTCGGGCAAAATTTGCAGTTTTTTTTCGCGATCTTTCGAGGAAATTCGCGTGTTTTTTGCGATCTTTTGGGGGAGGTTTGCAGTTTTTTTTCCGCGATCTTTTAACAAAATTTGCAGTTTTTTTACCGCGATTTTTCAACGAAATTTGCGCTTTTTTGACTAAATTTACGTTTTTTTTTTTTTTTTTTTGCGATCTTTTGACCGTGTTTTATTTGTTTTTCACAATACTAGAATTTTTGACAAAATTCACATTTTTATTTAATTTTTTTTCCAATCTGTCAACGGAATTCGTGTTTTTTGCGATCTTTCAACAGAATTTGCTGTTTTGCGCGGTATATTAACGAAATTGACTTTTTTTTTTTTCTCTCTCTCCTTTCCGCAAACAAAAGCTTTCCGTCCCTTTTTTTGAGGGGGCGAGGAAAACATTTGTCTTAATGTTTAGCGGCCAAACTGTTCAGAATGCGGGAAAAAGAAAAATATATTCTTATATTTTGCATTTTTATGTCTGAAATGTCACAATTAGTTAGAAATAATATTGCTATTAACCCTTCATTTTTTTTTTTTCTAGTTGCGTAGTTTTTTTATGGGTGGCTTTTTCTTCCTCTCAGTAATGCTTCTCAAGGGTACCATTATAGATTCATAAAATATACTTATTACTGACCCATTCTTCTTTTTAATGGTGCAATTAATTTTGAAAAATACAAAATTTAACACTTTCAAAAGAAAAGAAAAGGGGAAGGACTGCTGGTCTCTTTGCACCAGTAATGAAATGTCAGTATTTTAATGCAATCTTTTGTAAACTTATTACCAGACCATGTTTTCCTCAGCTAGAAAAATTTGTAGCAAAAAAAAAAAAAAAAAAAAGTTTTTTTTTTTTTTTTTAATAATAAAATATGAAAAACTTTAGATGAATATGCTAAAATGTGAGCTGTTTTGGTGGGGGTTCGGCTTTTTTTTACCAATAAATGTACAGTTGGATACAGTTACTTGTATAGCTGATTAAATTTTCAAAAAGTTTGGATAATAAAAACTATTGTTTTTTTTTTAATTAGGCACAAATTTTTTTTTTTTTTTTTTTTTTTTTTTTTTTTTTTTTTTACAATTAGATAATTTTTTTTCCCCACTTGTTGCAAAAACATTATAACAGAGAAAAATTTAAAGATTTCAGACAACAAAACCTTTTTTTTTTCCTTTTTAACTATGAAGTGATTTTGCATGTCAATAAATACTAAATGTCAATTTTTTAAAAATATTTTTCATAAAAAATAAATAAATAAAAATATAAAATCGAGTTAATAGTTTAAAATCATACAAATCTAATGTTTATTTAAAGTTATTACCATAAGCCTGATCAATGTTCAATGAGTCAGCGACTATAATGATAAAAGTATAAGATTTACTTGTAGCATTCTAAATTACATTAGTACAATGTTCTACATATGTAAAAAATATGAGCTCCATGTAGAATTAAAGTAATTTGGTTGATGAGAATCAATTCCTTGTTGAATGACTGAACTTCTTGATTAACAGTTCCATGATACTGCAATAGAGTTTACTTGGCTCAAAGTATATGTAAAATTCTGCTCTAAACCATATCATATAGGAAGAATACTCCATTGAAGATTTAGCAATCGTGTGGCACAAGGTAATAAAGCAACAATAAAATTCCTTTGGGCTATTTCCCACTTAAATTAGACAGAAGCGCCGTACATTATTTAAGCACCTTCATTTGAGTTTCATATTACAGTAAAATAGTTCCATTAATACTGGTTTAAACTTGGTACTACTATAAGATACTGACATAAAAATAGATTTATGTTAATGCTGTAGAAAACTGCCCATGGCGTCAGCTTTCCCCAAGTGATACTTAAATATGAAGAAACACACAAACTAAACTAAA
Organism: Maratus speculifer; assembly: GCA_964019185.1. Lineage (NCBI taxonomy): Eukaryota > Metazoa > Arthropoda > Arachnida > Araneae > Salticidae > Maratus > Maratus speculifer. Next base: position 69,576,767 of record OZ025291.1, read on the forward strand.
ACTGAACTAAACTCCAAAGTCAACATAATCCTTTATATGAGTTATCAGCATGGGAAAAAAGGGATTTTTTGAGAAACTCCCAATTTATCAATTGGGTATATAATAGATATTACATAACAGATATAGAATGAATTAAATAATGATATTTTCTTTTTAAGAAAAGAATAGTTTTGAAAGATTGTTTTTTAAAATTAAAAAATAAATCAAAAGGGTTGATTAAAGGTATGAAATTAAAAAAGAAAGGAATATATAAAAAGGAATATATTATAAAAAGAAAGAAAAAAGTTCAATGTTAAAGAATTTGGAAGTAATTAACTTAGGATTAAGGCGAAACATTTTTATTATTAATACATATATATATTAAATTATACATAAATATGAATTCAGGTCTAGGTTGAATATGGAGCATCCCTCCTGTTGTTAAGCTATGTAATATTAAGTATGATGACATCATATAGTACTAAACATAAAATGGCTTTATGTCTTGTATGCCACAATTCAGTACTGCATTTCAAATTTCTAAGATGTGATATTTTCATGTGAATGTTTCTTTTTAAAAAAAATTTTAACATTTTCTAGCTGAGGGGTGAAGGTTTTACATTGGGGAGAATTAATTGATTTATTGATTAATTGAATTGGTTTATTAGTTTTTGATTGATATGTGGTCAAGACAAGCACAGTTCTCAGGTCCATGCTTCTCCAAATTTCAAGCTGCAAATTGCACTAGCATTTTAACTTTTAACATTAATTGTAATTTAATATCAAAACAATTTTTATTGGGTTGGAAAAACAAGAAGCTGCTTTAAATTTACATATTAAAAGTTGGGTTAAAATTAAAAAAAAAAAAAAAAGGTGATTTTAATATGTCATATACACCACACTCATAAAATAAAATGAATAGAGCTGCTTATTGTTAATTACTTTTTATTTCACACATTTTTTCATATGATTGCCTTTAAATGTTGCTAAAGATTTCTTAACAGAAAAAAAAGGATGTTCCCAAGTACTATTAACATAATTAAAAAAATACTTTTAAAGGCATGAAAACAAAAGGATAAATAATAAGTCCTTTCAGACATTTAAAAGATGGTGAAAGTACAATAGTTTTTTATGTAGCTCATTGTCCATTGCAGAGCCTTGTAATATAATTTTATATCACATTCATTTTAATGTTATTACCTTTGTTTATATTTTTGAAAAATCAAGAAAAGGTGACCCCTCTCCCTCCATACACAAATCTAAATCAACAGAAATAATATGTTGCCTCCTTAACAAGGATCATATTCTCAACTCTATGGCTGTAAACTGAAATTATTAATAAAAAAGTTTAGTCAATGTGTCAAATCAATTCTCACAACCAATGCCATGAATTTTTCTTTAAAAATGTACATATGATTTTTTTAATAGCATTTTGAAGTCTTCTGTGTTCAATAATTATAATATAGTAATGATTATTATTTCTTTTGCAGGCTATGCTTGAATATATATCAAGAATAGCAAATCAATCGCAACGTTCTTCAATACAGAATTGAGAGAACTTTTAAGTAAAATTGCCTAAATATGCTCAAGAAAAGTATAAGAGACTTATTTTATACTGAAATTGTTTTTATGATGTAATATTGTTTGTACAAAAATATTCTATCTACGAGACTATTGATTGTATTTAGTATTTATAATACTCAAAGTTTAAACTAAAATAAATATTAAATAATAAATCACCTGTGTATATAAATTTATTTTTTTACAAATTACAATTCCCACAAAATATTAAAAAAACACAATGTAGTAATTTCGTTTAATTCAAGTTTGCACTTAAAAGTACTTTAAATTGGAAAATGCACAGAACAGTAAATTATATTTTAATCATGTATGTCTTCAAGTGTTTCTCTTTAAATTATCCTTAAAGAATTTAGTCAAATTTTTTTTCTTCTAATAGCAATAAAAAAATGTTATTAACTTAAAACCCTACTGCAAAATTTAATTTTTTTTTTTTTTTTTTTTTTTTTTTAATGTGGCGAGGACATTACTATAATATGTATTTAAGCTGAAACTGCTTATAGCAGAATTTTGTCTTAAAGGCATTCACAAATCTCATCTTAATTTATGGAGAAATTTAACTAAGTGATTACTTATTACCTAAATATAAATATTGAAAAACAGTTTTCACTATCAGAAATTAGACATCAGATGCAAAAAATTTTCAAAAAAACTATAAAATTTGTCCAAAAGTAAAATGGAAAAACTTCCAGGTTCCTCATTTATAGTAAATTTTACTAACAAATTGAAAATAACAGAGTAAAAAATTTTTATAGCAATTGATGAAAAATTACCATGATGTCATTAATGGTAATTCATTAGAGAGGTTTTAAATGTAGAGTGCATTGTGCTGTGTTGTGCAGTTAGTTGTACATGTATACTATGCTATTTTTAAACACTTTTGGGTCAGATTTTTTTTTTTTTTTTAATTTTTAGAAAAAAATTACTTTTACATTAATAACATTAATACTAGCTATCAAAAGACTTATTAATGTTTAAAGAATATTTAATTGTCTGAAAGATAATGAATGTTGTTGCTTTGCACATTATTCAATCAATATTCATATGACAATAGGTTAAGGAAGAATTTTTGGAGGTGTTTAGAAAATTTTGTATTACAATAAAATTTAATTGATATTTCAACTTTCTAATACTTTTTGTGCTTTATTACACATGATTCTTTCAGGAAAGTAACTTTTATTTTAAATTTAGAGACTGAAATATATGTTTAAAAAAAAAAAAAAACCCAAATGGCACAAAGAGGATTAAGCAAATAATAATAATTATTACTAAATGCCTAAACATAAAGGAAGTCATATAGTAAATGCATAGGCATATACTAACATTACTACATGTAAATAATAACAAAAGTATTTCTTAAAATAAAATAATACTCCATTAAAAGACATGTACTATTAATAACTAGCCGCTTATGGCAACCAGATTGGTCTCCATTAAAAGTATTCTACGCATTCCATCATGTTATTTTTACTCTTAATTTAATTTACTTCTTCAATCATTATCCAAATCGGAAGATTCCGAGTAGAGAAATTAACTATTTGCAATCATGGTAGCATTTCATAATTCATTATTTCACAATTTAATAATGGAAAAGCATGCTTTTTTTCATTAATTTTGTTTCTGAGTTCATAAATATGACAATAAAGAAACGTGAATTCAAACTGTAAGCAACGCCGCAATTTTACTTAATATGACGTCTTAAGACATAACAAAACTATCACGTCATTATCTACAATGATGTCATAAGAATATTGTCCATTTATTGTTGAAAAACTTGCTTTACAAACCTCCATGATTATTTTTTTTTCCCGTTCGTGATTGAATGAATCTTTTACGACTTATTTATTTTTTAGGAATGCGATATTAAACTATGAATGTCAATTTTTTTATGTTGCAATAAATTATTTTGGTTTAGGTTATTATTAATACTATTAATTATTTATGTATGTGATTGTGCATATGAAAAAATAAAAAGTTGCGAGAAAAGATTTTGTCAATTTCTTTTCTCGCCTAGCACTCACTTTCTTTTGCCAATTACCTATGCTGAAAAATACATTTAGTATTGTATTTTAAATGAGATGAATGAATCTGATAAACATATTTTTTAATCTGTGTTATAAATAAAAGTTATGAATTTTAAATGAAATAAGTTATGGTTTTATGTTTCAAATGAAACTGGCATATGGCATAAAATTTGGCAAACCTTCACTCGGCTAGCATAAAAGCACCAAAATGGCAATCATGCATATAAAAATGTGAAGTGGGGAGACCTGGGATAATATAGATTGGCGACTTATCACCTGTGCTGGCTGACATGAAATTGGCTGCTTAGCATATAGAGAGTGAAGTGGGTAAGCCCATGTAGTGTTGACAGTCACATGACTTAGGTTTTTATTATATAGAGGATACACCAGAACCCGAAAGGCTTAAGTGTGTCATTCTGAATGATTTAACTTATGAAAGATTTAATTTGGAGGTGGAAATTTTTAGTAAAAGTTCTATTTTTAAGACAAAGAATTTTGTGAAATGTCCTGCTTTAACCCTTTCGGGTGTGGTGTACAATTAATAGTACATGTCTTTTAAGGTAGTATTATTTTGTATTAAGAAATACTTTTGCTTCTATTTAAATGTAGCAATGTTACTATATGTCTATGCATTTTATATATGACTTCATTTATGTTTAGGCATTTAGCAATAATAATAATTATTAATATTTGATTAATTCTCTTTGCACCATTTGCGATTCTTTTATTTTAAATATATATTTCAAATTTTAAATTAAAGTTACTTTCCTGAAAGAATCATGTGTAATAAAACGTATAAAGTATTAGAAATTTGTAATATAAATTAAATCTTGTTGAAATACAATATTTTCTAAACATCTCCAAAAATTCTTCCTCACCCAATTTTCATATGAATATTACTTGAACAGTATGCAAAACAACAACATTCTTTATCTTTCAGACAGTGAAATATTCGTGAAACACTTCTTAACCCTTTTAGTGCCAAGGAGCGCCGACGTGCTGCTCTGAAAAATGCCAAGGAGCGCTGTCGTGCTGTATCTGAAAATTCACTTGTGTCTGACATTTTGAAGAAAAAACTGCAGAAATAAAATGATAATGTCTTTCATTCACAGTTTATCTTTTGCAATTATAAAACATGGTATTTTTGGCATTTCCGTTTCTAGGCAACAATAAATTAGATGCATTTAAATAGCACTTTATCAAACACAGCGCGCACCAAAAGTGAACTGTCAAAAGGAGCGCTATCGCGACGCTGGCATTTTTTACAACTAGCGAGAGCAGCGCGACGGCGCTCCTTGGCACTAGAAGGGTTAATTCATTTGGATAGTTAGTGTTAATATTATTAATGTAAAAGTAATTTTTTCTAAAAATTGAAATAAAAATTGGACTTGAAAGAGTTAAAATGAGAATTTTGGTGAAGGGAGAAGATGAAAATTTTTGAGAAGATATCCTTTTTTAAAATGAAAAATTTTACTAAGGATCCTTTAAACCAGGCATGTTAAACACGTGGCCTGCGTGCCACAACTGGCCCGCCGACAACTTCTCTGAGGCCCGCCAAGCCTTTTGCCATTTTACCTGTGTTTTTAGATTTGTTTTTTAGACTATACTAAAAATACTAATGAAGAAAAATTCAAATTTCAAGAAATATGAAAATTAGTTTAAGCTGTTTATTTTACACTTAATGATTAATGTTAAAATTGTTGTTTTCCATTGATTACTGCAGATAACCAAAATTAACTTCGATTCCACATTAGAAAGAAACATATGTATATGAAGTTTTCAAAATTCTGTAATTATTTATTAATGAACTGATTTCTTAAAGTTGGTGTGCAATTAGGCATATTTTAGTTATGTTCAGTAGTGCACTTTTCGATGACATATTTAAGTGGCTAAAAACATTTTGTTATTTTTTTCAAGTCAAAAGCATAATTTCATCCCAAAAATGCATTTAATAAATAAAACCAAATAAACAGCACATTGGTCCAAAACACAATTTTTTAAATAAGTTTACTTTTTTTTTTTCTATGAAAAAATCCAGAAGATTGACATTTATGCCTTTTTTTAAGGCCCCCGTCCTCGCTCGAGGAAACGCTCGCAAGCTAATGTTATTCCTATGGGGAAGCATTTTTCTAATAACTCTTTCGCATTTTGACATTTCTGAATTATTATTATTATTTTTTTTTTTGCATTGGATAGCTGAGGTGCATGCCGACAGCGCTCCCTTTTTACTTTTTCGATTTTGGTTGCAGATATTTTTTACAAAGTTAGTTTCACTTTCAAAACCGGTTTAGAAACTGAAAGTGCTTTTTAAAAAATATATCTACAACCAAAATTGAAAAAGTAAAAAAGGTGTGCTGTTGGCATGCACTTCAGCTATCCAATGCAAAAAAAAATTATTCAGAAATGTCAAAATGCGTAAGCGTTATTAAAAAAATGCTTCCCCATAGGAATAGCATCAGCTTGCAAGCGTTTCCTCGAGGGAGGACAGGGGCCTTAAATAAAGGTTGACAAATCAACATATACAATACATTTATAAAATGAATACTGTGTAGAAAATTCATCTAAATTTTGTAGATTTGGTTGATTAAAGGTAATGTCGAGTATTTTTCAAAAAATGCCATAAAATAAGTTTGGCAATTTACATATAGGTATTTCCATAACATGCATATGCGAGTTTTTTATGTACAGATTTTATTCTGTATAATGGTAATAATATATATTATATACTTTTTAGAGTGGCCCGCGACTTTGTACACTATACTTAATTTGGCCCGCGGCAGTAAATGACTTTGACATGCTTGCTTTAAACCCATAATCGTGGCATCAGATACTTTCACAGGTAAATTGCATATAAAATGAAAAGCGTGACGATTAAATGATTAATGGATCCATATTTTCCCTAAACAGAGCCCAGATAAAGTATGAATATTAAAACAAAGAAAAAAATTCTATTAACTTAAATAGAAATAAAGGGATTATATAAAACATAAATTATATGATAAAATATAAAGAAATGATCCGTATGATTGAAAAATATTTTATTTACAAATATGCAAATTTCAAAACAAAATGCATTATGTACAAAAACTTCAATGTCTATCTAGGACATACATACTTATATTGAGATTAAATCCACAGTTAATTCAAATTTAATTTGAATTCAGCAGTTTAGTTTTTCAATGTTTCACATATGATTATTATAAAGTAACAATATAATGTACCAATTAATTAAAAGTCTTGTGTTAAATAATAAAAATTTAAATGAACTTAGTAGAAAGGCATTTAAATACTTATAAAATAAGAAATTTACTAAATAAATTTTGTACATGGTAATTTATTAATTCCACCAAATATTTAATGATTTTTTATAATACTTAACACTAAATAGTCAAAATAAAAAATATTATCTTAGAAACATTATTAATAACAGAAAAATATATATGTTTGGTAGTACATATATTCTCACAGCAAAAATTTACTTAACATTAGTAAGTTTGTCAAATGAAATAAATAACAAGCTATACAATAATTATAAAAATGTATACTTTTAGAAAAATAATGTAGTTTTAAATTGCATAGTATTTTTTCTAAGAAGGATATTGCTGACATTTACAATTGCATTACTTTCTTTTTTTTATTCAACTTTAAATACATCATCAAATATTATAAGCCATAGAGGCATCCACAATAATACATATCAAAATGGTCTTCGATTCACAAGTAATAAACATCTAAAGTGATCAAAGTGAGACGTCTAAAAATACTTTTTACAACATACCTGTGAAAAATTTCTTTACACTGTTTCTAAAATTTTAATTTACATAATTTAAATAATAAAAATTTTAAAGTGTTAAAGTAGATGTAGTAAAATAAAAAGTAATAACTTTTTACAATATGCATTTTTAAGCAATACTTTCATAAAAGTAAAAATGGAACAAAGTAATAAACATTTATGTAGCTCATAAGAGAATCAGAGGGGCTGGACAATCATTGTTTTATTAACAAAAATAAAAAAAAAAAAAAAAAAAAAGGGAAAAGCAGCCAAATGTTAAACATATTGCAATTTTTCATTTTTTATGTTAAACAATCTATTTAAAAATTATCTATAGATAACGGAGATATCCTTCATTCATCCTTTGTAATGGTTTTTTTTAATTAAAAAATACAGTAGAACTTTGATTAACCGAGCTTCAATTTAATCAAAGTTTCAGTTAATTCAGCTGATAACAAAGCCTAATTTTATTTCAGTCGCCATGTAGCCATATTGATCACCAAATGCAACGTGTTATCGGACAATTATTTTTATACCACTTGACTGGTGACAATGTAAAAGATTTCCTTATTAAATTTGTTAAACTTTTAAACATAACTTTATCTATTTTTTTTAACACTTAAAAAATGTCCTATTATATTTCATTCTAAGGGATGTTCACGAGCCTGGCAAGTTTTTATGAATAATTTCTATCAACTGAAAATTCTGATATCCAAGGTACTAGAGGTCCCAATGAACTTGGATAATCCAAGTTGCACTGTAATTTAATGCATTTTATAAAACATTGTTAATGAAAGAAAATGGTATATACGTTTTAAACAAAAGTACGCTAATATACTTTTTAAAAATATTTAAACAATAACAAAAAAAGAAAAAAAAATCACATATGAAGAAGAATTGTGTAGAAATTAATGTTCTGCAAAAATAAAAAATCAAATGTATGCAATTCTCTGCCTGTATGAACTCTACAAATTTAATAAAAAAAATCTTTTACAATAAATTATATTAATATCAATCAAATATTTATATAACTTTATATGTGTATCAAAATATTTTTTCCCCATTGGAGATTTATTGTAGAATAAATGAATTTTTATTTGTACTGTTTATTGCCAGAATATTAATTTACACCAAAGCACAGTCATTAAGACTACTTTACAATACAAACTTTATATTCTTATGATGCCTTTGAACTTATAATGCTTTTGTCCATGAGAGAAGAAACAGAAATATTAAAAAAAAAAAAAAAAAAAAAGTCTTTAGTTTAGCTAATTGCACCAAAAATTGGACAAAATAATTTTTATTTTAGTTACATCTAGTAGGATTATAATATTTTGTAAATAAATAGAATTGCAGACACACACACATACACAAAGTAATTTACAATTCAGTGCAAATTCAATACACAAAGGGTTTATTACTGAGAAAGTAAGTAATATTAATAACATATTTAGCATTTATTTAACAGATTCGGTTAGCAATCTTACATAAGAAAGAGATCAGACACAGGCAAAATGCCTGTCATTTTTGTTAAAAATAGATGGATTGTCTTAGAGAGGACTGCATTTTCATTAGCATCTGTTCTACTGATATTGTAGAAAATTTATTTTATATGTTTTTAAAGAGACATGCAGAACATAAATATAAGGACATTTTCTCTTTCCTAATTAAAATATCAATCATTAAAATACAACAATGTTACATTTAATTAGTATAACTTTTACACAGTGAATGATCATGTTTTACTGAATTTGAAAAAGCCTTTAAATTTTATGGTATTTAAAAAATTACTCAAGATTTACAATTTCTATTCCCTCCTCTCGTGTGTGTGTATGTGTGGTTTTAAGACATTTTCTTTGTGGTTATATATATATATATATATATATATATATATATATATATATATATATATATATAATATATATATATATATATATATATATACATACAAATAAAAGCAATACATAAACAATTACTATTTTAATTAAATAGAATTAAATAAATTAATACTGGTGAAATATATAAATAAAACACATCTTTTTGACGTTTTTTACAATTGCCCACAGGTTATTTTCTGGAAAAAAAAAGTAATAAATGAATCCTTACAAAACATTTGAGGGCCTATATGCAACAATGCATATTTTATAAGCATTTTCGATGAAGAAATCTTCTAAATTTTAGAATATTTTTAGAAATTTTTCTTGATGTAAAATTTGCAGACTAAAATGATGAAAAATTTATGCATTCAGGAAAAATTACCATGAATTACAATAGTCAATTAACTATAAAAAATATGCAGAGTTTTAAAACATTAAAAAAAAATAATAATACAAAGTATTCAATTAATAAGAAGAAATTTTTTCATTAATTTTGAATTAAATCAACTTTTTTTGCTAAAAATGAAATTGTGAAATATAATTTTGATTCAGTGTAAACATCCAGTTATTTATAAAAGTAGGTTACCAAGTATAACTAAAAATAAAATATTAAATACTGTTTAGCAAATTTTTTTAACAATGTACCAATAACTTATTATATCTATAACTTAAAAAAAAAAAAAAAAAAAAAAAAAAAAAAAAAAAAAAAAATTATCAAAAGATATCAGTTAATGTTATAGAGAAAATGCTCACGTTTTCCCATAATCTTCCTTATTTTAAAATACATAAAGTTTAAGACCATTATGTTGAGTTTTTGAAATTTTGAATTTCACTCATAACATGCTAATATATATCGTACAATAAAAATTATCTTGTAACATACTCATTTCTTGATAACATAATAAATTAAATGCAGCTGATACATTTTCAATGTTGTATCAGGTAATTAAAAAACAGATCTATAGGTTGTACAGCACTAACAGAAAGGAAAAAAAAAAAGTGTTTTAACATGATATGGTAAGGGGGGGATATAAAAAGAAATTTACTTGTATGCATACAAAAATTTCTTTTACAATGAAAGAATAAAATTGAGAAATTCTGACCATCTTTTAAACTTTGAATTTATAAAGAATATCATCAAGCATATTATTGATTTTCTAAGAACTAAAGTTAATTACACTATGAAGTAGTTATGGACAGAAAAGTGGGTGAATAAAATACTTAACTTTCACTAACAAAATTTTTAGCCACTTCGAGCTCATTAAAAAGTAATAACATCAAAAACAAATATAAAATATATTTATTACAATCAAACATGTGTATAAAATTATTTTTTTTTACATAGATAGTAACAATTTCCAATAACATTACCGTAGAATGCTACCTAAATTAAAAGTTCTTTTGATTTTTGCACAGCAGCTAGAAAAAACTTGCCTTATATAACGAAACACATCAGGTTTAAAAACTGCACATGCTGTATTTGTCAAGTCAAATGGTTCTATAAATAAACGATCACATTATTTAGAAAAATATTTTGAATTAAGCAATAATAAGTTAAGCAAGAAATAAATATTCAGACATGCATTTTACAATATTAAAAGAAAACTGTGCTAAAATCTTTATTTTTGCTTTTTTAAATTTTCACAAAAGATTCTAAAATTTAATTTACCAAATCTGCAAGATGTCACCAAAATCTTGAAATTGCAAATAAAGTTTCGCCATCGCCATATTACATAGTCACTTATTGTGAATCAGTTCTATTTCTACATTTGCACTGGCAAGAAAATCATTTAAAATCTCACATGACTTTGGCAAATCTCATTAAATCAATTATTATCAATTATAAAGAATTGGAGAATTTTTAAAATATGTGTTTTGAAACATGTCACCAATTTTCCTAGATTGAAAGATTCACAGAGTTTGTTACCAAAGTAAACATTTATATAAGTCAATACATTACATTTATTATCTATATATATGCATTCTTCTAAATTGCATGTGTGGTAAATTCATTTTTAACATTTTCAATACAAAATAAAATTTTGTTTAGTTAAAGGATATACAAAATTTCTTATTTGAATATGTCTAATGAAATTTATTAGCTTTGCTACAAACTATATTATTGAGGTAGAAATCCAAGAATAAGCTTTAAAAAAATTCAGTAACATATGTTTTGATGCTAATTTAAATGGGGCTTTTGTGAAACTTATATTCTAATGAAAAACTGTACAAATTTGCATTTCAATAATGTTTACTTCCCTTAAAATGCAATTTTTTTTATTTTCCCATATTAATACAGATATCTGACAATTTAGATAAACAGGGTTTGGATAATGAGAGTTTTACTAAGTATTTACAATAATTAGAACATAGGTGGATAAACAGAAAGAAAATCGGTAATCAACTGAAACAATATTTTTTAACCGTGTTAGATCTAAGACAAAGAATTTTTAAAAATTTAATAAGGGGGCCATTTTTACCATTCATTTACATTTCAGAAATTTTATTTTTCAAACTTAATAATTTCTTTTAAAAATGGAGACAGGTGTTATTCTAAATGTTTAAGGTACATAAAAAAGTGATTGGTCATGCACTTTGGCCTGTATTTTAATATGGACTTGTAAGGCAAATTGCCGAATCTGTTACCTTACAAAATTGCTGAAAATACTCGGCTTTAGATTTATTAAAATTTCTAAAATCAACTTACTTTGAAATGACTTAAATTTTAAAATATGACAATTTAAAATATGATATTTATCAATAATATTTAAATTAAATTGAAATGAGAGACAATTTCAGCCATAAGATTTTGATCCCATAGAAAATTACACAAGAACTTTTTCTAATAATTACAATATATATTCAAGTAAATTATTAAATTTTAAGGAAATTGCATATTTGTTTCTAGTTGAATAAAAAATAAAAGTAGAATGGTGAAAAAATAATAATATTAAAATAGCATTAAAAAATTGTGTGGTAACAGATTTGACATTTGGAAATGGATTTGACACTATGTTATCATATGTCAAGAAGTCTATTACAGCACAGCTTTTAATGATATTTTCATCTTTATACAGAAACTTTATTTAAATGGTATTTTTCTGTCAAATATCATATAGAGAAATCATTTTATTTTATATTCAAATCAATTAATATATTTGACTTGAATATCAAACAAATAATTTATCAAGCAATTCCATTTAAATATTAAAATAGAACTAGAAGTAACTGAGTATTTATTATGTACTAGCTGTTCTGCCCGGCGTTGCCCGGGTTTCTCAAAAAATAGCAAGGATTGCGAAAAAACTTTACAAATCATAATAAAAACCACGAAAAATTCAAAAAAATGCTGCACGAATTTCGTCTAAACTCTGTTGAAAAGAGATGGGCAAGAAAATTGAAGCTGGATTATTTTTACTAATGTGGAAAAATCTTACAAATCACAAAAAAACATTAAAAATTTCATAAAAATATAAAACGAAATTCAAAAATTGTATTTCAAAATTCGAATAAACTTTCAAGAGAAGAGATCAGAATTTACTACATTCGGCCAAAAATTGAACGTCTAAAAAATCGAAGCGGGTTGCGAAGAAACGTAAACATCGTTTTAAAAATGGCAAAATTTTCAAAAATCACGGAACTCATAATTTACTCAACTCGGATAAATGTTTTGAATCTAATTAATTTGATAATATATAAAGAAATTAGAAATACGAAAAAAGAAAAAAACTGCTAAAAAATCGCAATGAAAACCGTTAATCGCACAGGAGAAAATTTATCATATTAGCGAAAAAATAAAAAACCGAATTCCTTTTCCGTATCTGAAAAAAAAATCGCCGTTAACTATAAATAAAAAAGAAAAAAAGAAAAAAAAAAAACGGCATTAAAAATTGCTGTACATCAAAATAAGAGAGCAAAACAATTACCGTAAAGGATAAAAGTTTGAAACCAAACTCTTAAAAGACTGAGAAAGCCCAAAAATTGCATTGAAAATTGCAATAAAAGTCGTAAAACATTAAAAAATCCCTAGGGTAAAAATTCACTGTTATAAAATAAAATATTGTAATCAAGAAATTAAACATATTAACCAAAAATTTTGAAATCGAAATCGATTTCCGGATGTAAAAAAATCGCCACGGAACTTGAAGAATGGCTAAAAATCACATAGAAAATTGCATTAAAAAATAGCTAAATACTTGGAAGTCAATGCATTGCCGGGGGGGGGGGGGGGTATGATCGAAATCATTCATAAATAACAAAATGTAGACATGGAAAGTCAAAATCATATTAAGAGATAAAACATTGCATTCGAAACATAACTACATTAAACAAAATGTTTGAAATCAAAATTGTTTTCTGAATGCAGAAAATCGATAAGGAACTTAAAAAATGGCTAAAAATCGTATTGAAAACTATTTTAAAAATCGCTGAATATTTAAAACTCATGGCTGCAAAAATTTAATATTCAGCCAAAAAAATTGTAATCGGAAACCGTTCATGAATAAGGAAAAGTCAACACGGAACACCTAAAATCCCCCAAGCTAACTAAAAATTACATTGAATATCGCATTAGAAATTGGCAAAATTCATAAAAGCGTGGAGAACAAATTGTACTATTTCTGCTAAAAGTTAGAAACTGAAATTCTTTTACCGATGTCAACAACTGTCACAGAACTTGAAAAATCACTATAAAACAGATTAAAAATCAGTAAAATTAAAAAATCCGGACAAAATTTACCATAGTAAGATAAACATTTATATTAAATTCCTGCAGACAAAATTTACCATAATGGGACAAAACATTGAAGTCTGAAATCTTTCATTAGTTAAAAAATATCGACACAAAACTTGCTAAACATTTCGCTAAACATTTTATGAAAATACACAAAAAATCTGAATCATTGAAGTCAAAATTTACTACATTAAGCTACAAATTATTCAAAAATTTCTTTTCCAATTGTGAAAAAATCACCGTGAACTCGAAAATATCTAAAAATTGTATTCAAAAATGCATTACAAATCGTTTCAAACTTTAAAATAGCAGGGGACAACATTTACATTAATAGAGTAAAGTAGTGTAATCTGAATTCTTTCTTAAATACGAATGAAAAAAATTGGCGCAAAGCATGAGAAATAATGAAAAGATTGCTAAAAATTGCATTGAAATATCGCTAAATTTCAAAATTCGTAAATGAAGGGTAAATGTTTAAAATTAATTTCCTTTTCCAAATTTCAAAAAATTGCCGTGAGATTCAAAAAACCAATACAAAACCATTGAAAAATTCATTAAAAAACGCTAAATGTAAATACATCCTGTGAATAAAAAATTATTCTAGTCGTGTAAAACGTAGCAATCATTCTGTTTTACATGAATTACAAAAAAATCGACGCAGAACACAAATATATACCAAAAATCACAATGAAAATTGACAAAATTAAAAAAAAGGTAAAAGGTGAAATTTACTATATTAGGCTAAAAGTTTCAAACCAAAATAATTTTTTTATTGTTAAAACACCACTGGGGTGGTGGTCGAAAAAAATGGTACTAAATCGCATTAAAAAGTTAATTAAAAATGCATTGAAAAATGCACTAAATATCGTAAATTATTTTTTAAATCGCAGTAATCAGAATTTCATCAAACGGATAAATCATTCTAATTGGAAATCTGTACTATTTGATTATTCGGTTGACCAAGAAATTATCTGGGTCAAACCATAAGATTAAATTACAATAATGGCGGATCGTAAATTCCATATTCACTTGACATTAAACATGTTACGTATGTTTGTTACGTCATCAAGTGGTTTTTACTTCTTATTTTTATATGTATTTTTACTAATTTTTTTCTAAATTATCTCTCCTTTCATTATTTAACATAAAAATTACATCAATTTGCATAATTTGGCTTGTTTCACGATTGATATAATTTAGCGAAATTGGTAGACAGGATAATCAAGTAGTAAATGGAAATCCTTTACAGCTAATAAAAAATCGACACGGAACACAAAAAATCTTGAAAAATCACGTTAAAAATCTCTAAAATTATATTAAATTAAAAGTTTGAAATAAATTTTTACTTCCGAATATCAAAAAATCATCATAAAACTCGAAAAATCTCTAAAAATTGCATTGAAAAGTGCATTAAAAATCACTAATATTAAAAAATCACAGGGGTCAAAATTTACTTCAATAGGGTAAAACGTTGTAGTTGGAAATATCTCATGAATGACAAAAATTCGACATCAAACGTAAAAAATCTCAAAAATCGCATTAAAATTCGCTGAAATTCATAAATCTTAACAGCTAAAATTTAATATATCAGCCTGAAAGTTTTAAGCAAAATTCCTTTTACTAATGTCGAATAATAGCGGCAAAATTTACATTAATTCACTAAAGATCCAAACATCGTTGCAAGAAATCCAAATAAATTATATTGAAAAGAGAACAAAATTCACTAAATTAGGTCGAAAGAATGAAACCGCTTTCTTTTTCGCTAATGTGAAAAATCGCCTCGAAACCCACTAAAAATCGCATATGAATCAAATGAAAAAAACTGAAAATCGGCCTTCAAGGGTGTAAAGCTTCATGCATAACTTCGTGCAGCGGTCTCTCCAGAGCATCGTCAGTACTTTAAAAATTTTAACATGCGTTATAAACTACCTTAATGTGTAAAACAGATCTCCTTGTTACATTTCCTAATTTTGTTCGCGCCCCTCCTTTCACGCACCCTGAAATTTATCACACCATTCGTTTTTTACATTTTTTTTATCATATATTATAAACCATTTTAAAATTTAAAACAAATCAAATTGTTATGTTTCCAAATTTTATCAAAAACGCGTTCTGTTAGTTCCATTTTCCACCACCAGGTAGCGCACTCTATTCTTCAAAAACTTTATCAAAACGATACTCTGTTAAACAACCTATCAGGTAATATATTACTCGAGAGGGAAGCGGTCTTAAGCAAGACTAAGATATTTTATGAAATTGCTATTCGAAAATAGTGATAACTAAATTTTTGACATTTTAGGTAGATTTCGCAAAAGAAATACTACTTATTGTATTCTCAACAGCTCAAGTTTTTGATAGAACAACTATGAAAAAAAAATAGATGTTAAACGCCAAAAAAAGCAAAAGCGAAAAAGCGTTCAAAATCGCATTGAAAATCGCATTAAAAATCGTTAAAATCTAAAATTCGTAACAAACACAAAATTTAGGGCATTAGGCTAAAAGTTTGAAATGGTTTTCTTTTTATCAATCTAAAAAAACCCCGCAAAATGAGAAAAAACACTAAAAATCATTTTAAAAATTCGTTAAAAATTCAAAAATCGCTGTACAAATTCCGAATAAACTTTGTTGAAAAGATTGCTATTGATATAGATTCAATCTAAATTACGCAGTGGAATCTGAATGTTGTGGAAATGTAATTGTGGAAGACTTATTGAAAAGGCGTAAATTTCAACAACAACAAACTTTAATGAAGAAACATAATTATACAGCAAAAACTTCAGCAAACTATGCCGAAAAATAAAAAGTTAAAAACATAAATAATTAAAGTCTTAAAACTCAAGCAGCATCATACTTCAACTAACTATATGCCGTCATGACAAGGCATAGACAGACCAGCTGCTATCAAAAAAAGACAAACTTTCTTCAAACATTCATAACGAAAATATGGGCGCAGAACAAAACTGCATCTCTTCGTTTTATACAAATCTGTTCTTGAATATTTACATATTTTCCACAAAGTCCATGTTGCCACTATTTGAGGAGAAAAACCTCTGAAAATACCAAAAGAACTACGTACGCCAAGCGCCATTGGCTCATTAACTATGACGTCAAACATCGACCGCGGCAAGGCCGTGAACGGCGATTCACAGTGATCCAAAATCACAGTAGAACTAACTTTACAGGATCACTCTATTTACTTCAGAACGACGATTGAATCAATGGCGCCGTGCGTACTTTTCAAAACATTGTTTTGACTTGGGGATGATAAAAACACAGGTATGTCATGTTAAACAAAATTTAATAAACTAACAAGTTAAACATAACATGACATAACAAACAGCCCCCTTTTTAGCATCCCCAAGGTTTTACAAAACTTCAAAAAGACAGACATATACAAATATTTCAAAATATTTAAACTTCAAAAATACATACTTAATTCAAAAAAGAAGTCTGTCTAATCACTACCAAGTCGGGGAAAAACTTTTCAGATTCACCGGCAAAGTACTGACCAAAGTGACCGAAAATGTATAAATTATTTACCCCCCAAAATTCTAACTTACAAAAAAATTTAAATTTCCAAAAAAAATATCAGTCTCCTCAATGTCATGTCAAAGACATGGCAAGGAAGAGAGTGACCAAGATGTAATATAATTTAGATTTCAAAAATTTCTCTACAAAATTTCATTAACTGCTCTCTGACCTGAGGTTTAGTGAAAGGATCGGCTAAATTTAGTTTACTTGAGATATACTTTAATTTAAACATTTTATCATAGACTAGATTTCTTAAAAACAAATATTTAATATGAATATGTTTAGTTCTTTGATTTTCTACAGGGGAATTTGAAAAGGCTATTGCAGCTTGATTATCACAAAATAATAAACTTTCTGTTAAATTTAAATTCAGACTTTCATTTTCTAAAACATTTTTTATCCATATTAATTCTTTTGCAGCTTCAGTGAGGGTTACATACTCGGCTTCCATAGTTGAGAGGCTGATACATTTTTGTTTAAAAGTTTTCCAAGAAATTGGTGACTTATCTAAAAACAAAATAAAACCTCCTATGGAAACACGATCATCTCTATTAGCTGCAAAATCAGAGTCAGAGTAACAAGAAAGTTTTAAATTATTGACTTTAGACAATTCTAGTTTAAAGTTTTTAGTATATTGTAAGTAGCCAAGTAATCTCAGTAAACTTTGCCAGTGTTTCATACCTGGATTTGCTTGGAATTGAGATAACAAATTTACAGCATACATAATGTCAGGTCGAGTACGACCAGCAATGAAATTTAAACAACCTATTAAATTTCTGTAAGGAAATTTAGACATTTCATCCATTTCAGTTTGATTACTAGGAGAGTCCATCTTAGACAAAACTAATCCCTTAGGTATTGGCACATTACTCATAGGAAAATTATATTTTGAATAAAAGCTACAGACTTTTTCAATGTAAGAACTTTGATGAATATACAGCTTATCATTTGTTTCCTCGAACTCAATACCCAAGAGCTTCTTTGTTTTTCCTAAAATTTTCAGGTTGAAAAATTTCTTTAACAGGTTTATTCCAAGCTCTAAATCCTTTTCTGTTTTTCCAAATATTACTATGTCATCTACATACAATAAAAGTACAAGTTTATTTTCATATACATAAACACAGTTACACCAGTTGAGCTTACAAAAATTCAATTTTAAAAGTACATCATCTATTTCAAAAAACCATTGCCTACCACTTTGGTGGAGGCCATATAGAGATTTATTCAATTTACAAACTTTACTTTCATCACCAATGAAACCCTCCGGCTGCTGCATATAAATTACTTTATCTAAATCTGCATATAAATAAGCATTATTGATATCTATTTGTACATTTAACCATTTAAAAAGACATACAAAAATTGTGAAAAACAGTCTTATAATTGAAAAACTTACAACCGGACTAAATACCTCTTCATAACTTAAACCTTTTATTTGACTAAATCCCTGTGCAACAAGGCGCGCTTTAAATCTTACAATTTCATCTTTTTCGTTTTTCTTAATTGTGTAAACCCATCGATTTCCTAAAATCTGAGCATCTTTAGGTGGTTCAACAAGATCCCACACTTTGCGGTCATACATGACCTGCATTTCTTGTTTCATTGCTTCTTCCCACTCTGATGCTTCGGGTGTTTTTAAAGCCTCCTTGTAGTTTTTAGGGATTTTTATTTCAATTAAATTTACTTCAGAATTTGAAAAATTTGAAACTTTACCTGTTTGAGTATTATGCTTACTAAAATCAAAAAAATCATAATCATATTTTATGTTGTTATCTGCACAGTATTTAATTGTATCATTTAAAGATCTTAATCTAACTTTAGTTCCCTCAATTCCATAGTAAATATCAGTCCTGGGCTCATTTTTTCTAGGAACAGCAGACCTAACCCAATTAATGGATTTGCAAGGAATTTGATCTGTATCATTTAAATTTTGATTAGTTTCAACAGGACTGATTTGAACTTTTGTTTTAGATGGGCTATCACTTCTACTTTCTGACTCAATTAGGTCATCAATCATAGGAAAGATATCACCATCTGCTGGGAAATTTAAACAAGAAAAAGACCGAAAATTTTGTTGTTTTGAATTTATTATGTCAACCCCCCTTTTACTTTCGTCAAATCTTACATTTATTGTTTCAATTATACGTTGCTCATCCAAAACCCAAATACGGTACCCCTTAGTTAATTGTGCATAACCGCACATAATTCCAAGTTTGGCTCTATTATCGAGCTTTTTCCTTTTCTGTTTCGGTATACCTACATAGGCTAAACAGCCAAATTTCTTTAGATGAGCAACTGACGGCTTTCTACCAGAATATAATTCCATAGGAGTTTTCTTAAATCCCTTGTGACAAATCCTGTTCCACACGTATGCGAAACATAACAAGGCTTCAGCCCAAAATTTCTGCGATAAGCCACTTGAATTTAAAAGAGTTTTGACACCATCAAGGGCGGTTAAATTAAAACGTTCCGCAGTCCCGTTCATCTCAGGAGAATACGGGTTCGTTCTTTCATGGGAAATGCCCTGATTTTCTAGAAATTTATCAAACTCTTCATTACAAAATTCTAGCCCCCCATCTGTCCTAACAGAGACTATTTTCTTGTCCAAGAACCTTTCGGCTCTTTTTTGAAATCTAAGAAAAGTCTCAAAAGTGTCAGATTTATTTTTAAGGGCAAAAACAGTTACTTTTCTAGAAAAATCATCAATAATAGATAAAAAATACCGACTTCCTCCATGAGATGAAACAGGTAAAGGGCCACAAAGATCCATATGCAGCAGCTGGAGAGGAACATTAGAACGAATTTGACCTATTGGTTTAAAGGAAACTCTTTTTGATTTAGCCAATTTACATGAAATACAATCATCAGTCAACTTTGACAGCTCTGGGAGACCATTAACACAATTCAGTTTACTGGTGTTTACCAAATATTCACTGTTAATGTGGCAAAATCTATCATGCCATAATTCGTTTACATTAAATTTATCTACTTGATTAGCTGAAAAGTTGACCTGATTGTTATTTTCATTACTCTTAGTTACATATTTAGATGGCTTTAAAAAATATAAATCATTTTTACGTAAAGCATAAAAAAGCTCGTTTCCTTCTTTATCAAAAACATGTACTTTTCCATTTTTGCCCACAAAATTTATCCCCAACCTTTCAAGTTTAACACCAGACAATAAATTTCTTCTCAAGTTAGGATTATATAAAACATCTTTTAAAATAATACGATTAAATTTACCATTTTTGCAACGTATCAAAAACTGAACTGTTCCTTTACCTTCAACTGGACATTCTTTCTCCCCAACTGCGAGAGACATGTGCAAGTCAGATACTGGCTCAAAAGTGAAAAATAAATTTCGATTGCTACAAAAATGCGCTGTAGCGGCAGTGTCAAAAACCCATTGGGTATTACCGAAGCCCAGATCTGATGAGTTCGCCTCGCACAGTTCGGGAGAAATTTCAATTAAACTACATTCCAGTTCAGAAAAGGTACAGTTAAAAAGATGTTTACATTCAACATTACTTGTTTCCAAAGGCCCTGAAAAATTTTTATTTTCACTTTTAAAATTATTTTTAGAACTTTTAGACTTATTAAAATTACTTTTAACATTATCAAAATTACTTCTAGAATTATCAAATTTACTTTTAGAACTGTCAAATTTACTTTTAGAATTATCAAAATTAGTTCTGGAATTATCAAATTTAATTTTATCATTAACTTCATTACTAAATTTACTCATTTTAAATTTACAATTAGAAATTAAATGGCCATAATTTTTACAAAAATAACAAGGGCCAATTTTACTTTTTTCAAAACCTTTGGATTTAAATTTACCTGGAGAAAATTTCACAGACGATTCGCTGGCAAAAGCAACATTGGCAAGGTCTCTCTGGGACAACTTCAGCCGGTTTTCTTCCAGTAGCAACTCAGCCTCAATCTTATCAGGCACAAACTCAGCATCACTCCAGCGGTAAATAGCCTGGACAGTCGCCTGGAATTCCTCTGGTAGACTCCTGATTAGCTGGTAGCCTTGATACAACGGTTGTAGCTCATGTCCCACTTCACGAAGACGCTCTGCTGCCTGTTTAACTCGGCACAAAAAAAGTCCTAGATCCTCTCCAGGTGTATATCTGGTATTAAAGAAAACATCAAGGAGCTGGATTATCCTTGCTCGGGTAGTGGGCTGAAAATGTTCATGTAAAATTCTCCAAGCTGTTGCACCATCTGTTGTACTTGAAACCAGGGGCTTGAATTCATTGCTCAATGACTGGTAGATTATCGTATAAGCACGGTTTTTCCTTAGATTTATATCTTGCTTTTCTCTCCAAGTCAAGTCAGTCACAGTAGCAGAAACTTCTGTAGCAGCAGGAACTTCTTTACCGTCATTGTTTACCGGTGTGCCAGTCGTAACTTCCTCAGACTTCTCAATAAATTCCCAAGCATTGTAGTGGAGCAGGAGAACCTTTACTTCATGTTTCCAAACTTCCCAATTGGCGCCGGTCAACAGGGTGATATTTTGATTAATTTCCATCAGCCCCCTTCTTTTACTGACGGCAACACAAACTTCGGGAAAAAAATTCTAAACAAACTTCGGCAAACAGTTCTATGCAGCAACACTAACTTTCTGAACGGCAACGTCGGCAAACAAAAGTTCCATGCAGAAACACAAACTTCGGCGGAAAAAAAATTCTATTCAATCAATAAGCAGAAAAGTTCTTAGGAACCGCCATTATCTTCACTTCCACATTTCCCAAAAAAACAATCTTCGGGGTTACGAGCCTGGGCCCATAACCCACTGATATAGATTCAATCTAAATTACGCAGTGGAATCTGAATGTTGTGGAAATGTAATTGTGGAAGACTTATTGAAAAGGCGTAAATTTCAACAACAACAAACTTTAATGAAGAAACATAATTATACAGCAAAAACTTCAGCAAACTATGCCGAAAAATAAAAAGTTAAAAACATAAATAATTAAAGTCTTAAAACTCAAGCAGCATCATACTTCAACTAACTATATGCCGTCATGACAAGGCATAGACAGACCAGCTGCTATCAAAAAAAGACAAACTTTCTTCAAACATTCATAACGAAAATATGGGCGCAGAACAAAACTGCATCTCTTCGTTTTATACAAATCTGTTCTTGAATATTTACATATTTTCCACAAAGTCCATGTTGCCACTATTTGAGGAGAAAAACCTCTGAAAATACCAAAAGAACTACGTACGCCAAGCGCCATTGGCTCATTAACTATGACGTCAAACATCGACCGCGGCAAGGCCGTGAACGGCGATTCACAGTGATCCAAAATCACAGTAGAACTAACTTTACAGGATCACTCTATTTACTTCAGAACGACGATTGAATCAATGGCGCCGTGCGTACTTTTCAAAACATTGTTTTGACTTGGGGATGATAAAAACACAGGTATGTCATGTTAAACAAAATTTAATAAACTAACAAGTTAAACATAACATGACATAACAGCTATATTGGGTTAAAAGAATGAAATCGTATTCCTTTCACTAATGGGATAAAACCGCAAAAATAACGCTAAAAATCGCCTTAAAAAATTACTAAAAAATCTAATGAAAAATCGAAAATCGGGCTTCGAGGTGCAAAGCTACATCCATAAAAGTACCTTCCCACCACATTTTGTAATTCTACGTACAGCAGACTCTTCAGAACAGCTCTGACACACACACAAACGTCTCTCTTTATTATTATAGATTTAACAAAATCGCGTTCTGTTAGTTCCATTTTCCACTACCAGGGAGCGCACTGTATTCTTCAAAAACTTTATCAAAACGATACTCTCTTAAACAACCTATCAGGTGATATATTACTCAAGGGGGTAGCGATCTTAAGTATGAATTTAAGATATTTTATGAAATTGCTATTCGAAAATAGTGGTACCTAAATTTTTGACAATTTAGGTAGATTTCACAAAAAAATACTACTTATTGCATTCTCAACAGCTCAAGTTTTTGATTGAACAACTATGAAAAAAATAGATGCCAAACGCAAAAATCTTTAAAAAACGTTAACAATCGCATTGAAAATCGCATTAAAAATCGTTAAAATCTAAAAATCGTAACAAACACAAAATTTAGGACATTAGGCTAAAAGTTTAAAACGATTTTCTTTTTATCATTCTCAAAAAATAGCCGTAAAATGAGAAAAAACACTAAAAATCGCATTAAAAATTCGTTAAAAATTCAAAAATCGCTGTACAAATTCTGAATACACTTTGTTGAAAAGAGAAAAAAAAATTGCTATATTGGGTTAAAAGAATGAAATCGTATTCCTTTCACTAATGGGATAAAACCGCAAAAATAACGCTAAAAATCGCCTAAAAAATTATTTAAAAAAATCTAAACAAAAAATCGAAAATCGGGCTTCGAGGTGCAAAACTAAATGTAAAAAAGTACCTTCCCTCCAAATTTTGTAACTCTACGTGCAGCAGTCTCTTCAGAATAGCGCTGACAGACAAACATCCTTCTCTCTTTATTATTATAGATTTATATTATATATATTAAAATGTATTTATTTATATTCTAAATAAGGGCTTGATATATTCAAATGTGATATTATTAAAATTTCATTTTTCATATAATATTAAGTGGAACGGCCAACTCAGAAAATAATCAGTTTCCAAACATTAACAAATTTGGTTGCGAAAGAATTTCTATTATTTGCTAAAAATGAACATACCATATGCCCTTTATGGATGTGAAACACTCTCTGGTAGCAGAGATTCACATTCAGACCCACATAATTTTATCTTTATCTATTTTGCTTTGGATGTGTATTTTTTTTTTTTTTTTCCTGCTTTAATTTTACTAAAACATGAACAATTTCATACAATTTACCAGCAAATATCTCTTTCAAGAACATCCTCAGATTTTTTATTAATTTATCTTCTATATAAAATTCATTATCAGTATTGATAAATATTTCCCTTTTTGAGAAATTTGAATAGATCTTACTGAGGTCATAGTATCAAAAGTTTGATTTCTCCATCAATATACAGGGTGATTCAAAACTAGATGAACAAACTTCTATGAGAGCACACCTAAGTGACTCGAAATGGAGCGTCAGAAATTTAATCTTAATAAGGTAGGGGTGTTGGGTTGCTAAGGACTGAATCATTGTAATACAAAATTAAGGCCCATAAGCTTAAAATAAATCATAACTTTCCTGAAAAATAAGTTGCCTGATGTTTTGTAACATGGGTACTGAATTGAATCTCAGATGTTTTGAAATATCCAGTGCCCCCATCGGACATTCTCATTAGTAACGGAGATGTGCCATTTCAAAATGTCTCCTTTACTACCTCAAATGTGCAAAAGTGTAAATGGTAAGAATCAAGCATGTAGGACAGAAAACTTTGGGGAACAAGAAAGTCATGATTTTTTTTTTTAACCTTATGGTCTTTAAATGTCAATTACTATAATGAAGATTCAGCACCCAACAACCTCCCTAACTCGTTACAATTGAATTTCTATCTCTCTCGAATTTCTATTTCTCTACATTTCTATTTGATTCCGAGTTATCTAGGTGTACCCCATCCTCCTAGAAGTTGTTTCTCTAATTTTGAATCATTTGCATAGGATGCTTATTTATATGAAAAGAGGTCTGAATTCCAGTTGCACCACACCGACAAGTTTGCATTTCTCCACTGAATCAGAATGTATATATTTCTAGAAAATCAATGTGAAAAAAAAAAAAAAAAAAAAAAAAAAAAAAAAAAAAATTCAATTTTTGCACATTTTATGGGCTGGAAGGTATTGATATTTTAAAACTGCATTTTAACACATATTAAAGTTGCTTCTAATTTTCCGATTAACATACAGTAGACTCTCTCAAATTCACACAGCATGGGACAAGAGGTTGTGCAAATTTTAGAATTTTGCAAATTTTTGGTTATTACTTTGTTTACATTTTTTAAACAGTAATTTGAATGTAATTAATAATGCAATCGAAATTATAACAAGTGCTTACAATATAATAAAATATTAAAATAATTAATAAACTAAAATAATAAAAATTGATGATTTTTTAGAAATGATTAAAATATTAAAAGCAAAGGTCAAGTTAATAATCAATAATGTATTATAAAATATTCATTACAAAGATGAAATTTTCCTAAATTATTCAATGAAACCTGCCTCAAAAAGGTACATTACTAATTTATATCAAAATAATAAAATAAGGAAGTTTTATTTCAGGTTTAGCCAGACTTACTAACCAAAAAAGATTGGTAATACATAAATATATTTGGTAAGAAGATTGTGATTACCAATAATATTAGTAAATCTTGAAATTTTTTCAGAGATAAATTTATTCTTCCTCCATTAAAAAACATCAATTTTGTAATATTAACAAAAATTACAAATTAAAATATATATGGAATTGATGCATAACTAAAAAAGTCAAATTATATCTTTGTCCCTATATCTGACCTGAGTGTTTCATTGTTTACATCTGTAAATTAAGTGTGGATTTTAGAGAGCTGCAGATTTTAGGGTTGCGGATTTGAGGGAGTCTACTGCAGTTATTTATATAAAAATGAGGATTGATATTTACACAAGCAACATTTAGTTTGCTTTTTATGCCAATATTTTTTATATCTGATGTTTCACTAATATATCATTGATAATTTTTTTACAAAGAATTTTCCAATGAAAAAATATACTTTTAATAACTTGCATACAAAATAAATATGAAATTAACTCATTAAGTTATTTTGTCAATTGATTTGTTATAAGTGAATATGAATATCATTGATCATAACTATATTAATTCAGAGTCATTTATCTTTGTTTATATGTGTTTTAAACTTGTTTGTATTTTTTATAATTTTATTTCAATCTTACCTTATTATTGCAACTTTGTATTTCTACAGCTGTTAAAGCCATTCTTGATGTAAAAAAACCCTTTTTAAACCATAGTTCACAAACAATGTCAAGTCTGTTACCTAGAGTCAATTCCATTGCCAGTCACATGATAAGAGACTTTACATGTAATGGACTTGACATTTCAAATAAAACTATTAGAAATGAGCTAGCTTGTAAAATTTCTAACTTAGATAATAATACACATAGCCTCTAAAACTATTTAGTAAACTATATTTAAACATAAAAGTGTAGAAATTATCATTTTAATATTAAAATTTATGATAACAGACTTGACAATGGAAAAAAATACCAACTTTGAACAAAGTTGATTCTTGCCACTACTGCATTGCTTCACAATTGAAGAGTAAAAAATGGC
The DNA here is from genome assembly GCA_964019185.1 of Maratus speculifer. Taxonomy (NCBI): domain Eukaryota; kingdom Metazoa; phylum Arthropoda; class Arachnida; order Araneae; family Salticidae; genus Maratus; species Maratus speculifer. The sequence goes on from OZ025291.1 coordinate 69,603,546, forward strand.
AAGTAGTAGTTGCATGAATAGTTTAACAATATCACTGAATATTTGCTGCTAACTTTAGCATAATTAGAAACCTATTTTGACTAAAATAATCATAAGGTAACGGACTTGATGTAAACTGAGGGACAAAAAATTTCTGTAAATTTCTTAAAGAAAATATCTCTTGTAATAAATTTTTTCATTAATATAGAACACTAATAGTTCATATTTAAAAAAATAATAACAGTTAATTACACAAAACTTGGAATGGGACAGGCATTTTTGATTAGAATCATAATTTTAAAGGTTGATATCTCAAAAACTATTATTGATTTTTTAAATTTTCAATGTTAGAAATATGCAATATAATCTTATTTAGCTAATACACAGCTCAAATCAAACTTTAAATATTAATTTATATTTGAATTTTCTTCTTTTTACTCTTGGATAGTATATGTAAGCAAAATTTGAAAATGATCCAAGAACTTAAAATATGCATACAAAAAGAAAACCTCTTACATAAAAAATAAAATTACCTTCTATACACACCCATTTCCAATGGGCTTTTTTATTCTTTGCGGAATAAGTATTATTCATAGCTATTTCTTTTGGTATAATTCCACCCAAACGAACAGACATCACATTTCTAAAATAACTAAAATAGAAATAAAAGAATATATAATCAATACAAAAGGAATTAAAAAAAAAATTAGCTAAATATTTTTAAAAGTAATTATTACAAATGAACATAGTATATACATACTCAAATTCATGAGAAAAATAATTCAGAAATCCAATAAATAAGTCCCCAAGATTCATTGAGTTTTCTGATGTAAATTCTGGTAAATCTTCTTGCAGTTTTAGCTTTTGAACATCAGAATTTGGTCTATATTTATCCTACAAGATAATAATAGTAACAATCCATTTTGTAACATTTAAAGGAAAGAATAATCAAACAAGAAATAATCTAAAACACTCATACATAAATAAATAAATATGTATATAAAATTATTTTTATACTAGCTGTTCTGCCCGGCGTTGCCCGGGTTCACCAAAAAATAGCAAGAATTGCGAAAAAACTTTAAAAATCATAATAAAAATCTCGAAAAATTTAAAAAATGCTGCACGAATTTCGTCTAAACTTCGTTGAAAAGAGCTAGAAAATTGAAGTTGGATTATTTTTACTAATGTGGAAAAATCTTACAAATCGCAAAAAACATTAAAAATCTCATAAAAATATAAACCAAAATTCAAAAATTGTGTTTCAAAATTCGAATAAACTTTGAAGAAAAGAGATCAGAATTTAATAAATTCGGCCAAAAATTGAACCTCTAAAAAATCGAAGCGGGTCACGAAGAAACGTAAACATCGCTTTAAAAATGGCAAAATTTTCAAAAATCACGGAACTGAAAATTTACTCTACTTGGATAGATGTTTTGAATCTAATTAATTTGATAATGTAAAAAGCATTGAAATACGAAAAAAAACTGCTAAAAAATCGCAATAAAAATCTTTAATCGCACTGGAGAAAATTTATCATATTAGAGAAGAAATTAAAAATCGAATTCCTTTTCTGTATCTGAAAAAAATCGCCTTGAACTGAAAAAAAAGAAAAAAAAATCATACTACATTAAAAATTGCTGTAGATCAAAATAAGGGAGCAAAACAATTACGGTAAAGAATAAAAGTTTGAAACCAAACTATTATTAGTCTAGAAATTTAAAATCGAATTCCTTTAGAGAAAGCCCAAAAATTGCATTGAAAATTGTAATGAAAGTCCTAAAACATTAAAAAATCCCTAGGGTAAAAATTCACTGTTATAATATAAAATATTGTAATCAAGAAATTAACCATATTAACCAAAAAGTTTGAAATCGAAATCAATTTCCGGATGTAAAAAAATCGCCACGGAACTTGAAGAATGGCTAAAAATTACATTGAAAATTGTGTTAAAAATAGCTAAATATTTGGAAGTCAATGCTTAAAAAAATAATATTAAGGCAGAGCGGAGGGGGGGGGGGGGGGGGGGTTATGATCGAAATCATTCATAAATTACAAAATGTAGGCATGGAATGCCAAAATCATATTAAGAGATAAAACATTCTATATTAAAAATCGCTGAATATTTAAAAGTCATGACTGTAAAAATTTAATATTCAGTCGAAAATATTGTAATCGGAAATCTTTCATCAATAAGGAAAAGTCAACACGGAACACCTAAAATCTCCCAAACTAAACTAAAAATTACATTGAATATCGCATTAGAAATTGGCAAAATTCATAAAAGCGTGGAGAACTAATTGTACTATTTATGCTAAAAATTAGAAACCGAAATTCTTTTAACGATGTCAACAACTGTCACAGAACTTGAAAAAATCACTATAAAACAGATTAAAAATCAGTAAAATTCAAAAATCCGGACAAAATTTGCCATAGTAAGATAAACATTTATATTAAATTCCTGCGGACATAATTTACCATAATGGGACAAAACGTTGAAATCTGAACTCTTTCATTATTTAAAAAATATCGACACAAAACTTGCTAAACATTTTATGAAAATACACAAAAAATCTGAATCATTGATGTCAAAATTTACTACATTAAGCTACAAATTATTTAAAAATTTCTTTTCCAATTGTGAAAAAATCGCAGTGGACTCGAAAACATCTAAAAATTGTATTCAAAAATTCATTACAAATCATTTCAAATTTAAAAATAGCGGGGGACAACATTTACATTAATAGAGTAAAATAGTGTAATCTGAATTATTTCTTAAATACGAATGAAAAAATCGGCACAAAGCGTGAGTAAAAATGAAAACATTGCTAAAAATTGCATTAAAAAATCACTAAATTTCAAAATTCGTAAACGAAGTGTAAATGTTTGAAATTAATTTCCTTTTCGAAATTTCAAAAAATAGCCGTGAAATTCAAAAAACCAATACAAAACCATTGAAAAAATTCATTAAAAATCGCTAAATGTAAATACATCCCGTGAATAAAAAAATATTTTAGTCGTATAAAACGTAGCAACCATTCTTTTTTACATGAATTACAAAAAAATCAACGCAGAACACAAAATATATCAAAAATCACATTGAAAATCGACAAAATTAAAAAAAGGTAAATGGTGAAATTTACTATGTTAAACTAAAAGTTTGAAACCAAAATAATTTTTTAATTTTAAAACACCACTGTGGTGGGGATTGAAAAAAATAGTACTAAATCGCATTAAAAAATTCATTAAAAACGCATTGAAAATGCACTAAATATCGCTAGTTATTTTTTAAATCGCAGTAATCAGAATTTCATCAAACGGTTAAAACATTCTAATCGGAAATCTGAACTATTTGATTATCCGGTTGACCAAGAAACTATCTGGGTCAAACCATAAGATTAAACTACAATAATGGCGGATCGTAAATTCCATATTCACTTGACATTAAACATGTTACATATGTTTGTTACGTCATCAAGTGGTTATTACTTCTTATTTTTACATGTATTTGTATTAATGTTTTTCTAAATTATCTCTTCTTTCATTATTTAACATAAAAATTACATCTATTTGCATAATTTGGCGAAATTGGTCGACAGAATAATCACGTGGTAAAAGGAAATCCTTTATAGATAGTAAAAAATCGACACGGAACACAACAATTCTTAAAAAATCGCGTTAAAAATCTCTAAAATTATATTAGATTAAAAGTTTGACATCAATTTTTACTTCCGAATATCAAAAAATCACCATAAAACTCTAAAATTTTCTAAAAATTGCATTAAAAATCACTAATATTAAAAAATCACAGGGGTCAAAATTTACTCTAATAGGGTAAAACGTTGTAATTGGAAATATCTCATGAATGACAAAAATCCGACATCAAATGCAAAAAATCTCGAAAAATCGCATTAAAATTAGCTGAAATTCATAAATCTTAACAGCTAAAATTTAATACATCAGCCTGAAAGTTTTAAGCAAAATTCCTTTTACTAATGTCGAATAATAGCGGCAAAATTTACATTAAATAATTCACTAAAAATCCAAACCGTTGCACGAAATCCAAATAAATTATATTGAAAAGAGAACAAAATTCACTAATTTAGGTCGAAAGAATGAAACCGTTTTCCTTTTCGCTAATGTGGAAAAATCGCCTCGAAACCCACTAAAATTCGCATATGTATTAAATTTAAAAAACTGAAAATCGGCCTTCAATGTGTAAAATTTCATACATAACTTCGTGCAGCGGTCTCTCCAGAGCATCGCCGGTACTTTAAAAAATTTAACATGGGTTATAAACTACCTTAAAGTGTAAAACAGATCTCTTTATTATATTTCCTAATTTTGTTCGCGCCCCTCCTTTCACGCACCCTGAAATGTGTCACACCATTCTTTGTTTACATTTTTTATCATCTATTACAAACCATTTTAAAATTTAAAATAAATCACATTGTTATATTTGCAAATTTTAACACAATCGCGTTCTGTTAGTTCCATTTTTCACCACCAGCTAGCGCACTCTATTCTTCAAAAACTTTATCAAAACGATACTCTGTTAAACAACCTATCAGATGATATATTACTCGAGGAGGTAGTGGTCTTAAGCAAGAATTTAAGATATTTTATGAAATTGCTATTCGAAAATAGTGGTAACTAAATTTTTGGCATTTTAAGTAAATTTGACAAAAAAAAAAAAAAAAAAAAAAAAAAAAATACTATTTATTGCATTCTCAACAGCTCAAGATTTTGATAGAACAACTATGAAAAAATAGATGCTAAACGCAAAAATCTTGAAAAAGCGTTAAAAATCACATTGAAAATCGCATTAAAAATTGTTAAAATTTAAAATTCGTAACAAACACAAAATTTAGGGCTAAAAGTTTGAAATGGTTTTCTTTTTATCAATCTCAAAAAAAAAAAAACCCGCAAAATGAGAAAAAACACTAAAAATCGCATTAAAAATTCATTAAAAATTCAAAAATCGCTGTACAAATTCCGAATAAACTTTGCTGAAAACAGAAAAAAAAATTGCTATATTGGGTTAAAAGAATGAAACCGTATTTCTTTCACTAATGGGATAAAATTGCAAAAAGAACGCTAAAAATCGCCTAAAAAAATTATCAAAAAAAAAATCTAATCAAAAAATTGAAAATCGGGCTTCGAGGTGCAAAACTACATGTATAAAAGTACCTTCCCTCCACATTTTGTAATTCTACATACAACAGACTCTACAGAACAGCGCTGACACACACACAAACTTGTCTCTTTATTATTATAGATTTAAAAAAAATAGCGTTCTATTAGTTCCATTTTCCACCACCAGGTAGAGCACTCTATTCTTCAAAAACTTTATCAAAACCATACTCTGTTAAATAACCTATCAGGTGATATATAACTCGAGGGGGTAGCGGTCTTAAGCAAGAATTTAAGATAGCTTATGAAATTGCTATTCGAAAATAGTGGTACCTAAATTTTTGACATTTTAGGTAGATTTCACAAAAAAATACTGCTTATTGCATTCTCAACAGCTCAAGTTTTTGATAGAACAACTGTGAAAAAAATAGATGCTAAACGCAAAAATCTTTAAAAAACGTTAAAAATCGCATTGAAAATCGCATTAAAAATCGTTAAAATCTAAAAATCGTATCAAACACAAAATTTAGGGCATTAGGCTAAAAGTTTAAAACGATTTTCTTTTTATCAATCTCAAAAAATAGCCGCAAAATGAGAAAAAACATTAAAAATCGCATTAAAAATTCGTTAAAAATTAAAAAATCGCTGTACAAATTCCGAATAAATTTTGTTGAAAAGAGAGAAAAAAATTGCTATTTTGGGTTAAATGAATGAAACCGTATTCCTTTCACTAATGGGATAAAACCGCAAAAATAACGCTAAAAATCGCCTAAAAAATTATTTAAAAAAATCTAAACAAAAAATCGAAAATCGGGCTTCGAGGTGCAAAACTACATGTAAAAAAGTACCTTCCCTCCAAATTTTGTAACTCTACGTGCAGCAGTCTCTTCAGAACAGCGCTGACAGACAAACATCCTTCACTCTTTATTATTATAGATATTTATTGTAGATGTTGAATAGTAGTATGTATAATGGTTATATATATATATATATAGTCTAGCCTCATTAACATGAATAAAATCCCTTAACACAAAACAATATTTCAGATAAGTCTTAAAATCAATGTTAATTTATTAACACAAAATAAAATTTTGCAAAATCCTGCTTAAAGTGATTTTTTTTAATATTTCAAATTTACACGTCATTTCATTTTAATATTTAATTTTTTTCCTTATTTTTGAAAATGGAATTTTTCTCATGGTTTGAAAATGATATAAAAAGAAAAAGCGTCAAAATGGCGAAATACTGAATTCATGAATCCCTGCTTTTCTTTGTCCTTTGATATTCAGAAGTGTTCTCAAAAAGACCATATGAGCTATAGATTTCCTACAAGGAAAGTTTGGGTACAGGAATTTCATTTTTGAAATTGACTGTTCCATTGCTCACTTCACTTTATTGATAGTGACATAAACCATAAATTAGTTTTCTGAAATCCTCTGAGTAAAAGAATTGATAAGCCTAACTCCATTTATGTCTCTAAGATAACTGAAAAATTAATAGCAATATCACTGTAGAACTCTATAAATGATGAATAGATCTATCTTTTTAAATAAAGTAGAAATTTTTTAACAAAGCCAGAAATAAAGTGCTGAAAAAAAATCTATTGTGGTTTGTTAATAAAATTAAGCAGCAACGCAAATCAACATTTTTTTGTTTCTTTCAAAAAGTATTCAGTATTTTTTCTGCTTTTTTAAAACGATCAGCAGCATTGTTCAATATGACTACATAGTTGTCTTCAAGTCAAAATAAAATATCAGTGTTGATTAAACTGACACTTTAACTCAAATATTACAAAGGCATTGGTTCTTTTGTATCACTTTATTAAACAGAGAATTTCAGCAGCTCCAAGCAGCCTTCTCGTCTGCATACTTCACGAACACAATTTTTGAACAAAAAACAATTCATTTCACTTCAGTTTCTAGACACTGAGATTTTAAATATAAGTGGCTTGGTATGTCTGCCTATATGGGACATACCAGTCCCCATTGATATGTTTTACAACATTCAATAATATTTTTTACTAAGTAATCTAATTAAATTAATGCAAAAAGTTATTATGTACATTTACTTAAATATAATAATTGGAAAAAAAAAAAAAAGAAAGAAAAATAATATAACACACATACATACATATTTACTTTTTTTTTCTTTTTTAAGTGCCATGAGGTTCAGGCATAGGTAAAATATATAATTTACTGATCAGTCTTTTAAAAATTTCATTTTGGGTTTTTATCTGAACCCATCTAAATTTTCTTACCATTACTGTAATATACTTCAATAATTCTGCCTAATCGATACTTATTTGACGGTAAATATTCCTCTACTAACAACACTAAAAATCAGATTTTTACGTTATTTTTCTCCAACCTCCACTTACCCCTTTGTTATAATTCATTTAAATAATTATGATACCATTTGCGCCAGAAAAGTTGTACAATTTTAGTTATCTTTTGAGGGGATTTTCTTTTATATTGGATAGAACAGGCCCAATAATGGCATTTAATGGTCTGTTTATCAGAAAATGGGCTGGAGTTAAGACCAAAATCATTATCTCGCAGGGAGCTGAGCCCCCTAGCATAAATATCTTTATATTATTGCACGTTACTAGCAAGCATCATTAGTTGAAAAATAAAATGGAAACCATATACACATATACACACAATAACCCTTAAGAATATTTATTTTGTAGGGTCACCCGGGGTAAAATGGGTAGCCGGGGTAAAATGGGTTTATTTTATTTATATATTTTATTATTTTACCAGACAAATTTTTAAAATAAATTAAAATTATGAACAAAGTGCTTACATATCTGGCAATACTTAAACCTTATAAAAACAAACTGGTGACGCATATAATGGGCTTAGCAACCATTTTGTTTTTCAGAAGATAGAACAAAGTGTTTTTAGTGGTTGAAAAACTTCTTTCCAGAAAAATATACAGGAAGAATTTTAGGAATAAACTGTTTGATATTTATAGAAGAAGAATTCTTCTAACTGAAAACTGTTAAATTAAGGAAATTTATTTACTCACAAAAATTTTATAGCGTTTTTTGTCATATGGGGGTAAAATGGGTATAGGTCAAGATATGAATGTATGAAGATTGATCAAAGTTGAAAGACCTTTTGAGGGCAAATTGTTATTGATAACAATTTCAATTATTGATTGTGATTGATTGAATTGTTATTGATTGGTTTTAAACTGAAATTATGCTTTGTTATATGAAATTAGGGTATTACTTATCATCAATTTATCATTTATATTATAAATTAAGCTATTTTGGGTGACATTATAATACATGCAAATTGATTAAATGTACAGGAACACAAGGTAAGAAAAATATCGCAAAATTAAATTAAAACACATTTTCTAGTACTAGCAAGGCTATAAAAAAACTCAGAGAAAACGCAAGACAGTACAAGCAAAGGTAGGAGAAGTTTTAATTACAGAGCAGGTAGCTGCAAGTCTTTGCACTAGGAACGCAAAAAAAAGTACAAACAGTTAAAAGAATCGAAGCAACCCATAAAATAGAAGTTAAAACAAAGGTTTTCACTGCAATGAATCCAGTGAGATTGGCAATTGAGTCCCTGTAAAAGTTAATGTAAAGAAGTCTGTTCAAGAATTCACAGGTCTTATTGATATCCCTGATGAAGGTGAAAATACTGTGAAGTTTGCAACAAAGTCATCTGCACTGCTGGATTATTTTATATCTTTCCTGAGAAAGACTATGTTGCTGATGTGAACGCATCCTAATTGCCAGAAAGCTATCTCTCAACAGAGCTGCAATAGTACTTGCCAATATATACTTTGCATGTAAATTTTTATTATGTTATACCTATCTGCATAAATTGCTTTTGATTAAACATTGATTTTCCAGTGTAATTTAATTTCTCATTTTTCCCTATAGATATTCATGCTGATATCTATCTGCTTTTGAATTTCATTAAGTAAAAAAAGTACTTTTAAAGAGAAACACGATTCACAGCATGTGCGTAAACTGATGTGGTGAAGGATAGGATTTGTCAGTACTCTCATCTTATTTACATTAGTTTCATAACAGTGTTTTTATATGTCAAGAAAAACTAGTCGTTGGAGGCCACCGTAATACTTACCCATCATACATATGCATAATATAAAATATGAAAATAAAACATGTGTAACTTATTTATAAAAGGCATTGCAATTCCAAAATAAAATTTTAATGCATATTTAAATAGTTTTAATATACATAGTAATGATTTATTAATGAATTGCTGATGAGCCAATTTCGACAAATTATATAAAACGCCAAAATACTCAAGTAATACTGGATTGCATAAAAGAAACATCCTTATAACACCAAAAATAATAATCATATTAACTAGCAATTTACTGCGTCGGATGAAGTGTCTCATTTCCAATCAAAATATATCTTTGAATTCAAATTTGAATGAAATACAGGGTCATGAAAAATCAAAGAATGTGAAAAACAGGATTACACGTATCTCAGCAACTAATAAACCGATCGACTTCGTTCTTTATGAAAAATTTGTGTTATTTTATTGTCTTTTATATCCACTCCTTAAAATAAAAAAATTGGAAAATTTTTATATACGTTTCATCAGAATGAATTTTTCGAGAGTCCGAAAAAAATAGTTCCGTATAATCGAGGTTATTGATATTAAATAGGCTTCGTGCCATTCTTACATACTAAATACATACAAAATTTCAAGTCTCTATCTCAATTTATTCGGGAGATAGAGCGGTTACAGACAGACAGACATACAGACTGACAGACAGACACACAGGCGGCAAATTTTTTTTTCTAAAAATATGTTTTTTAGAATCTCCAGTATCTGAAACGTGTAAATCCATCAAAAAAAAAATTTTGATTTTCAAAATGATTGCAAGACTTACCCTATACTACGTATGATGGGTAAGTAAAATGTAAGCAAATTGAAGTGGGGAGTTTTTGAAGCCCCTTCCACTCACCTTCCAAGTTTACACATGATTCAGAGGATGAAAGTACAAAACTTTTAAATGGTTTACACATTAATTAGAGTGTATTTAAGTATATTTAATTTATTATTCAACTTTAACCAGCATATACCCATTTTACCCCGGTGCATACCCATTTTACCCCGAACCACGGGGTAAAATGGGTATACACCGGGGTAAAATAGGTATAGTGTTTTACACAAAAATTAAAATAAAAAGTAAACACAAATTATGTTTAATTTAGACCTAAGATGCACAATGTCAAAAATATTGAACAAAAACATGAATTTATTTCATAATATTTCTGCTATGAAACATTAAAATTAAAAAAGCTGATTTTTATACCCATTTTACCCCGGGTGACCCTACTAAGTAATCTTCTTACCAAGCAATAACAATAATAATAGAATTACAAATTTCACCAATGAAAATATCAAGATAATTATTTTCTTTTACAACATAATAATAAAAAATACAATTTATGGCAATTTGTATTTATCCTAAAACAAAGAAAGTTAGAAGTTTTAAGGCTTTTTTTATGGTGTTCAATTCTTCATTTTATTTAAAAACCAAGAATCACCAATCATCAGTTTGACATGCAAAAGTATAAATAAAAGAAGGCAAGAAAAATAAATACCGGTTGAAGCTGCTGCAAGCAAGGCAACACAGGTGGCTGACAACCATCTATAAATAAAGTTTAAAGATTTATGTAGTATTACATTTTAAAATAATATTGTTTTAATTTTTACTATAACAACAAGTATAATAAAATATGCATTTATAATATTACAAGAATTAATTATAGAGAACACTTTGCAAGCAATTAGCATAAGTTTTAATTACACTGGTTCACAAATAAAATTTAGACTTTTTAAAAAAATATTTTTGATGAAATACTCATTTTCTTATTATATTACTTCTTACTAATGAAAGGCGGTATTTGAAAAAAAATCTATCACGTCACATTTCTTCTATACAAGGAGTCCACTCTCAACCATGTCCAAAGACTAATTCCTAAACCGTTAATCATAGACATATATTTCCAATTACAAAAATGTTTTAAATGAGGTAAAGAAATATTTTATGGTCGATTTGGGTCAATAAAAACATTTATTAATGAATTATAAAATTTAAATTTGCATTTAAATTAATAAAATTTTCCTATTGCATAGACAAATAAACTAAAAAAAAAAAAATATTCTACAACTAAAATTGTCAAAATAAATAACTGTTTATAGTTGGATTATATTTTTTGCTGCAAATTATGGGTCATTCACATTATTTGGTAGAAAAATAATTTTGTTAGATATATTAAAAAATAGTTGAGAGTAAAATTGCAATATATATTTGAAATCTTTAATCATTTTGACATATTAATGCAAAATATACAATTTGTAATAAACATCTATGATGAAAAAAAAAAAAAAAACAGAATTTTTGTTAATTAATGAAAATTAACAGCTTCAATTCTTTACAAAATGATACAAATTTTAAAATGTTAGTAGATAACACTATCCTGCAAAAGTTGGATTATATCATATGTTTTAGTTTTTCATATTCATTCTTAAGTATTCTGTACAGCTGAATCCAAAATTTATTTTAATTTTTTCCAACACGTAAAAATTTTTTGCAATCTTTAATTTTAAAGTTAGTTAAAAAACAGCGAAAAATTGGTACAAGAGAAAGGATCACATTGGAAATGGGGCACGAGATTAATCCTTTGTCTCACAATATCCATCAGGGGAAAACTGTTGTTCATGGAATTTAAAAAAATTATGAAGATAAAAATTATGAGAAAAATATTGATGTTTTATTAAAAAACTACCATGCAATGGGTGTGAACATGTCTCTGAAGATGCATTTTCTCAATTTACACCTGGATTTTTTTCCTGAAAACTTAGGTGCCCTGAGTGACAAGCACGGTGAGCATTTTCATCAAGACGTTAAATTTTTTGAAGACAGACATAAAGCTTTTTGGGACAAAAATGTATTAGGAGACTACTGTTGATCTATTTTAAGAGATACAGATGAAGAAAATAATAAAAAAGAAGAGTAAAATCAATCATTTCTAATTTTTTCTTTTTATATTTTATGTTATTATTCTTTTAAGTATTTAATAAATACTTTTTAAACTAGACGTGACAGATTTTTTTCAATAATTTTTCTGCACTCAGTGCACTAGAATCTATGAAAAAATACATATTTCGGCGAAAGTATATAAACCATGTAAACCAGTGTTATTATATACTTAAAATATTACTTACATTGTAGAAAATGTATGACCATTAATACCAAGGAATAACTGGATAGGGAGTTGTTTTTAGCATCATTTATTCCATGATGTCGAGCCCACATTTTTACCAGCAAAACTAAGGGCGGAAATCTTTCATCAACTGAAATAAAAAAGTGACATTAAATTTCAAAAGTTTCTAATATAATTTTTAGGAAGAAAGTAAAGATATATAAAATTTTAGATCAGCAAAAATAAATTGTAGATGTAAAAACTGACTGACATAAATATCGCTTTAAAATATAAGTACAATGAGAACATAAGTGAATGAAAAATTATAGAATAAATAAACCTAAAACTAGAAAAATTATACAGTGGCCTCTCTCTATTCTGAACACTCATGGGACCGACCCTAAATGTTCAGATTATGGGAATGTTCATTATAGAAGGAGGTTGGAAATGCATTATTACTACTTAAATATAGGATGACTGAGCCAGTAGTCGATCAAATAAGGTCAATGCTATGGGGTTTTTATTGTGTTTTTTCCTTTTAAATTTTAGAAGTAAACTAACATGATAGTAAAAAAAAAAAAAAAAAAAAATTAATTTTCTAGCAACTGCAAAAAATAAATCTGCTAAAATGAAATAGCAACAAATTTATAAGCAAACACTTTCGTTAATTGTCATTTTCCCAGTAGTTGATCAATTGAAGAAATTAGTCAAAAATACCATAATTAATCTTTAAAATATCTTATTGGTTTTGATCCCTCTGGGCGACAGTATGAATGCAATTGAAAAATGCTTATCACTGAATTTTTTTCATGGGTTCACAATGCTTTGAGTACAAAGAGTAATTTATTAAAAGGGGTAAAGATAGTCCCTGCCCGCCATTCTAGGAATACATAACTTTAGCTAATATCTTATTTATGTAATTTTTTTTTTTTTTATAAATTAGCTGAGAAAATATGAATGCACATTTAATTGAAACTTATGATTTTTCTATAAAAATTAACAGAAAGGAAATCCTTTGTATTTTACAATAATAAAAATAATCATAACAAAACGACAGTTAACATTTACTGAAAGTAGCAATAATCTAATTGCAGAAAATGTGATATTTACTGTTTCAGGTGTCTTATTTTTTAAATAAAAATGTTTGACTGTTGGTAACAGAGGGGAACATTTTAGACTGTTGCAAGTTCATATTTTATTTATTTATTTATTTATTTTGATGTTCCAAATCAAAAAGTGAATTGCTGTTTTCAATTTTATATACAAGAAATGTTTTAATATCATCTAACATTTACAAGTAGTATTTTAAAGATTTTTTTATTTGTAAAAAAATTCCCAAATGTACAAGTATTTTGAAATTCACCCACATGCCAATATTTCAAAAACTAACAAATCCAAAATGCTACTTTTTTTTTTTTTTTTTTTTAGAAACATGTTCAAAAATTTCAAACAATTTCTTCAAGCCAATCAAAAGTAATCGATGGACAAAAGTGCTCAAGTGTCAAAATGGCCCCTACCGCCAGTCTAATGTTAAGCTGTGATTAACAATAATTCATATAAAACTACTATTTGAAATAAGCAAGATGGAAGTGGGTTATTGTAACTTACCGCAATTGTCTCTAAATTAATCAAAAACTAAATGTTTACATTTTCCAATTAAAAAAATCATAAAATGGCTTCTTTTACAGCAGGCAGCTGACAGCAATTAAAACATTCAATTAAATATTTTATCTGGAGTATTCAAACAAATTACAACTTCAAGAATATGCTTAAAATTTAGCAGTTGTCTGTTTATTTTTAAATTGAGTTTCGAACCTTTTTATTCTTCTGTAACAGTTGCTCCAAATTTCATGAGGGCAATCTGAATTCAGATTACAAATTCATGTACAGTTTACAGAGAGGTGGTGCAGAAATAGGGACCAAAAGTAGTGTTCATTATAATGGGGTGTTCAGAATACAGAGAGTTCACCTTTTAAGTCTTTTGAGTTTTGCCCAAACTGTCGGATTGTGTTAATAATATTATAGTTCACATTAGGGAGTGCTCAGATAGAGAAAATCCATTGTACATACACATTTTGGAACACTTACAAGGGCACCACCAAACATGGTGCACACAGATTTTAATGATTTCAAAGTATGTTGAAGGGGTCATACCACTAATTATTCAGCTGAAAGGATTCTTTCAAATGGGCCTTAGTTTTTGAGAAATTGGGGGGTCAAAGTTCAGCGTATATTTCAAATACTTATTAGTACGACCGTCGCATGTGAATCGGTGGCGTCGTGGTAACGAACGAGCCTGCAAGTCGAAAGGTTGCGGGTTCGAATCAGTCCTCGGCCTTTTACTTATTTTTATGTTTTTTTACACTTCGTAAATTATAAGCAGAATTGAAAATTCGACAGCTTTGAACCTTTGGATATTTTCTGAAGAGGACAGTTTACATTGTCAACATTTTTTTATTATTATTTTTTCAAAATATGGTGAACTGACTGCACTTCAGGGTTCAATTAAAAGTACATTTTGCAACAAATAAATAAATAAAAATTTGTATTTAATTAAAATTTTGAAAAAGTATAAGAAAATTTCAATATTTTAAAACCTTCACTACTTTAAATATTAATATTTTTAGATTAATCAGTCACTTTTTTTTCTTTTCAAATGTGTATTACACAATATTGTGCTTGGATTTCTAGATAATTTAATACTGCATTTAATGTAATTTATATTACTAAAATACTTAATTCGTGATAAATATATTTAAAAATATATTAAAAGTAAAAAAAAAAAGGTTTAATCATCATTTGTAAAAGTGCAAAAATAAGACCAATAACAAGAAATCTTCATTTATTCTGATAATTACGGAGGAAAGCAGACGATTAAAAAAAGTATTTTTATATGTATTATAAATTTTATCTCATTAAACAGACGATACGGAAAGAGTGTTTTGATTTGTTATAAAAATCAAAAATCTGTCATTTCTTATTTGTGCAAACGATAACTTATGTTTATGTTGAACTTTGGAGATAAATGTATTTACAGAAAATTGGAAAATTGAAAACTTGGATAACTGGCAACAACTTGCATTTTAACATTACTGCACTAATATTTTATTATTTTTTCGAAGATACGCATTACTTGAATAATCTAATCCTAAAGACATTTAAAAAATTGCACACGAAAATTATTTTGTATTATGTATACATATACAAAAAAGGCAAGTTTTCATTTAGAATGCTATAAAATAAAAAAGCGATAGGAAAAAATAATCATTATTTCAGGATTAAAATAAAAATGCTTAAAATAAAAAACGCGAATAATAATTAATAAAAAAAAGTTCTAGGCATAAACTAGTTTTGTAGTTTTGTCAATAGAAATATTCGTTTAAAAATTGCAGAAAAAAAAAATAAATTTTCATGAAAAAATTTAAAAATGTAAATGTAATTTATTAAGAAAATATCAAAAGCTGTAGCAATTTTGTAATAAAAATACTTAAAATTTGTAACGTGTAAAAATACAAAAATAAATAAATAAAAGCCGATGACTGATTCGAACCCGCAACCTTTCGATTTGCAGGCTCGTTCGTTACCACGACGCCACCGATTCACATGCGACGGTCGTACTAATAAGTATTTGAAATATACGCTGAACTTTGACCCCCAATTTCTCAAAAACTAAGGCCCATTTGAAAGAATCCTTTCAGCTGAATAATTAGTGGTATGACCCCTTCAACATACTTAGAAATCATCAAAATCTGTGTGCACCATGTTTGGTGGTGCCCTTGTTAGAGAAAACACCTACTTCATTTTGGAATCTTAATAAAGTAAAAAACTTACATCTAGCATAACTTGACAATAGTTGAGTGTTTCGAATTCCAACAGCATTATTTACATTTAAATCCACTTCAATTCCACTATTAAAAATAAAAGAATAATTTCAAATATCTTAATTAGTTCAATGTCACATATTTTACTAACAATCATACATAAAAATAAAAGCAACGTGTACAGAATACATTTTATCTTATAGATGAAATAAATTCTCAGTAATAAATCCAAGTTTCAGTGATCATTGTTATTATTAATCTTATATAATGGAATTTAAACCTATCTATTCTAACTTCTATCATTCAGGCTTGGAAATAAATATTATATTAACAATTAGTATTTACTTCACAAACTTAGCATCAGTGGATGAAATTAGGTTACCCAACACCCTAATGCAGAATTCTACAATACATTTAAAGCAACATTTCATATTTTGACATATTTTTATGTATTGAAGAGAAAGAAAAAAGAGTTACTTGAATGAAGTTTTTATTTATTTATTATTAATTTTTTTTGTCTTTATACGAGGATTGCTATTTATATTTCTGGCCTAGTAATGAAAAGAAAAATATTTATGATCAATATTGAATGTATTGTTTATCGAAGTATTCTCCCATGAAGATCAATACACTTTTATATCCATTTGAAACAATTTTCGAAGCACTGTTTCCATTCCTATGGAAGTAACCCCAAACACGCGTTTTGAGCACAATAACCGCTTCTTCGGGTGTCGAAAATCATTATCTATGTCATTTAATTTTGATGTGTGGGAATAAAAAACCTTATTGGGTGACAAATCAGAGCTCTATGGCTGATGACCTATCAATTCGATGTTTTGGCCTTTCAGAAATTTCTTTGTTTGAGCTGATGTGTGAGCTCACATGGTCATGGTAAAAATATATTTGCCTATTATTTGTCTTTTTACAAATTTCTTCGAAGACTTCTGGCAAATAAATAGTCGATTACCATTCAGAACTGATTGTCCTGCGTTGATCTAATGCCACTGTCTCCATGTGACCGATAATGTCGAAGAAACAAACAACCATTTGCTTTGATGTGCTTCTTCCTGGAACAACTTTTGTTGAATTTTCTCATCTTGGAAGAACCATACAGTCGATTGCTGTTTTTTTTCCAGCTCATATGCATAGATCCATAATTCGTCATCTGTGTAGATGTTATACACAACTTGTCACATTACGATCTTGCTTTATCAGTTCAGGCACAACATCGATATTTTCAGACCCCACACCCTTTTTGGTAGACCTTCACGGAATGCGTCCTTGAGCGAACATGGAACACATATGAATTCGTCATACCAGCTTTTTAAAGTGCTTTAGGATGGTGCTTTATCATTGTATAAAAAATTTAGTTCATGGAAGTATTCTTATCTTGACAATCCACGTCAAAAGTTATAAAAAATGATGGCATGAATATGTTCATGAGTCAATTTCACTTTTTGCACAAGATGAATTTTTCAATTTACTGCAAATAACACAAATCAAACTAAAATGGCAAATCGGTCTGGAGAATTTATGGTTAAAAATATCAAATTTTCGATGAAAATCGTCAGCGATAGCTTAATAACACTCCTTGTTACCAAGGGCAGAAATATAAATAGCAGCTTTCATAAGATCCACATTGACACATGGCCCATACATTTTTTTTTTAAAGTGTCTAATTAAAAAAGACATCAAGTAAGCTTACATTAAAATAAAAAGAAGATTAGCAGGATCATCTTCATACTAATGAAATTGTACAAAATTTGAAATTTTTAATATGAACATCTATTTTTGATATCATATTTGGATATTTTGAAAAATTTCACCTTATGTTATCAAACAACAAGTCATTTTGTGAAGTTGTTGAGGTATTATACATCCATAAAACATTCAACTTTCAATGTTAGATTCGTTTTTGATAGCAGCAAAGCAAACTACAATATATGTACTTTCTTATCCCAAAGAAGAATACTTTGCAATGTACTGCAACAAAATTTAGCTGATCGAAAATGTTCAGCAGGAAATGTATGAGTTTTTCTCACGACCAATTGATGATTTTCACAAACTTTTTAAATGAACTATAAAAGAATTTTGAGATTTTTTTTCCCTAGCTAATGAGCAACAAATTTCTTAAGGTAATTCTCACTTTAAAAAAAAAAAAAAAAAAAAAAAAAGATTCACAGCAAATATTTAGAAAGATTTCAGCAGAGGAGGGTGGGAATGGAATCTACTCCTGGCATTAATTTTCTTTTTTTTCAACTCATTGACAAAATTTGCAGTTTTTACATGATTTTTTGATGAAATTTTTGGTTATTATGTAATTTTTTAACAAAATTTACATTCCCCCCCCCCCCCCCCCGACCTTTTGACAAAATTTGTGAATTTTTTCCATAATTGTTTGAAAAAATTTGCTTTTTTTCATGATCTTTTGACAAAATTTGCAGTTTTTTCACGATCTTTTGACAAAGTATGAGGTTTTTTCACTATCTTTTGACAAAATTTGAGCATTTTTTTGGAGGGGGAGGGGGGAAGGGAAGAGGGAATCATATGATGAAATTTACTGTTTTTTTGCAATTTTTTACTCAAAATTTCCATTTTTTTCCCAATCTTTTGATGAAATTCGCCATTTTATTCAATTCCTTAACGGAATTCACAGTTTTTTCACAATCTCTTAATGACCATTTATTGAAACTTGCAATATATATTATATCCAAATTTTCAGAATAGTGATCGATATTTTTAATTTTAGAAATGGATTACCTTAAATTTTCAGAAAATTTGAAGCGCCTATGAATTTTTTTGATTAATAACAATCACAGTCAGAATTACAATCACAATTTTTCATCAAACAAATTTTCACCATGAGCCTCTTGGTTATTCAAAAATTCCTACGAAACCCCAGTTAAACAAAAATGCTGCGATCCCATGCTTTTCAGATAACTGGGATTTTACTGTATATGAATTTCAACTCATTCTACCAAGTAGTTTTTGACTTAAGTTTAAAAAAAAAAAAAAAAAGCACAGAATTTAGATAGTTTTGCTAGTTTAAAAATAAACTTACCATTAGCAGTTGGAAACTTTATAGTTGCATATTATTAAACTACTTTGGAAAATGATTTCCTATTTTATATCTTTAGATATATTTTCATAAAATATCCAAATATAATGTCAAAATTGAGTATCAATGCTTAAATTTTTGAAGTTTGGTATAATAAGCTTTTTTAAAAAACACAAATTGATAGAAGAATATCCAAAGCAGCTATTTTTGTTTCTTTTTGCGATAATTTGGCAACTAAAATGTACAGGATTCACCCCCCCCCTCCCCCCCCCCCTTTGGCAAATTATTTGATGCAAAGTAAAAGAAAACAACTTATACATTTTAACCACCAAATTGTCCTTAATTTTTTTTCCTATCTATTTTTAAAAAATAGGCCCAGGAGTCATCTTCATACTGAAATTGAACCAAACTTTGAAATTTTTAAAACAAAAAAGAGAAGCAAAAATTAAAGAATTTTAAATTTTAAATTTCAGGAGATGCTGATAAGTGATGGGAAGAAAAAAGGAGAGAGCAGATATTGTGGGAAGAGGTGACAATTTACCAGATATATTTTTTATTTATTGTTACCATAGTATAATCAATAGGTTAGGAAAAATAAAATTAAACGTTAAAGTAGTTTTGATAACAGAAAGAAGCAAAAGAAGGAAGTGGAAATTCTGTGGTAGGATCAGGTGATTCAGAAACTTCATTATTTATTGCTACAATACAATAACTAAAAAAAACCACCAAAATGTAAAAAAAAAAAAAAAAAAAAAAAAAAAAAAAAAAAATTTAGAGAGTTCAAAAGATTTTTTTTTTTAACATAAATGTGCCAAAATAGTATAGATTCTCCATCTTGTGTGTATCTTTTTTTACTTCTAAGTTATATATATATATATATATATATATATATATATATATATATATATATATATATATATATATATATATATATATATAAACTGTAAAATTTTGCAATTAAATTGAAAATTAATTTATTCTCTGATTTCCATGCTGCATTAGTTTGTACATTACATGCATAGGCATAGAGTTGTTTCCGCTCATGAAGCTCGATTCTTACGAGTAATTTCCAAAATGGACTTTTTCTCCTCTTTTTAATACAAACAAGAAGGAAAAAAAATCATGCATCACGCATAGATTATGAAATACTTTCCAATACATTCAGAATAATGTAACAAAAATGTACCATTTAAAAAAATAAAATATTACGTCTGATTTCACCATATGGAAATGCATAATGCATTCTAAAATCGAATTTCAGCTGTTCTATAATCAGAAAATTATCCAAATTTTTTAGAAGCCCTGTACATGATACAGAGATTTGTATCTATTAACAATATGCATTCCAAAATTTAATTCATTTCAGCGATACATATATTTCAGAAATTTTCCCTTCTGCAATTTCTTCTAATAAGGAGAATAGTATGTGAATACTTTAGTGCAGCCCTGTATATGAGGTATAGAATTTTTATATAAAAAGTAAAATAATAATAATAATAAAAAAAAAAAACAAATGTGCATACCAAATTTTAAAATGTATTCCCAAGCAATTATTACATGGAGATAGAACTCTAACCGATTTCTTTTGTGTATCCCAGTAAATTAATAAAAAAGATATGAATGCTTTAACTGATTGTAGTAAAATTCATATAAGATTTATTAATTAGATATTATATAATTATATAATATTAATAATATTTATATGATTTATATAAGATTTAATACATTTGATATAGCATAAGTTCATTAAAATACTCTTCAAATGATTTTCCCCATATACCATAATGTAATCAAATTCTTCTGAGTATCCCTGTAAATGAACCATTAATTGTACATACTTCATATGCAATACCAAATATGCTTTGGTGACACTTAATTGCATGAAAATCTGAGTATTACATTTACAGGAGTAGGACAGACAAACTGAATGCATAAGCACTTTTTAATTTTGTTGAATTTTTTTTTTTTTTTTTTTTTTTTTTTTTTTTTAATATACTTTCTAATGTTTTATTGATTTTAACAAGGCATTTCTTGGCAGATAAATATTATTTTCTTAATTTGACATTTTTTCCACCCCTTTTTCTTTTGTTATAGGATACACAAAATTGGGAAACCTTTTCTGTTCTACTTTTTAAATTAAATTAAACAGCTGAAACAATTGAATTTATGATACAAAAAATGAAAATAGTTGAATAAAAGATGTTCATAAAAATCAACCCATTCAATCAGTGGTTGTGAACTTATTATAAATAATTATCTAATAACAGCAAGTGTATTATTATCATTTTATAAACACGACTTAATATTTCAAAAATTACAATGCCCTAGCATTTTTATTTAACTTACGATTTACTCTTAAGTATGCAACTCTGCATATTTTCTTTAAAGAGGGGTTAAAAAAGCAACAGTAAATTGATAAGTGATGGCTTTTACATGCACAAATACATATTTTGGGGAAGAGTTATAAAACAATTGATTCTCACCAATAATTTTCAAAAGTTTACACCTATGAGATATAATTAGGACCAACATAGAAACAAAAAAGGAAAAGCACAGAATACATGATATTTGAAGAGTTTTGACTTTTTAAACATAGCTACATATTTGCTTAGTTTCTAGATAATTAAAATTGTTTATTTAGTGGACATGCAACAAAACAGAATATGCTATCAATGCAAATGCTAACAATCACAATACAGTTATAAAACCATAGCATCACAGACATAGCACAATTATTCTGGTAAAAAGGATTTTTTGGCATTGCCAATCACAACAAAGTGCTACAGTGCAAATGTCAAACAGCAACATTTCCTTGTGTTTGCTGCACTTTGACATAAGAAATGCTAATATTTTTTAGTCAACAGTTTTGGAAAAAGTTTTCTTACACAGGGATGTCACACTTCTATAAAATCAATTAAATTATGAAATTTAATAGGTACTTGTGTACAATTCTAAAATAAGAACAGACGTTTTGGGAAAAGATGATGCAAAATCAGGCCTTTTTTTTTTCTTTCTTTTTCAGAAGGTGGGAAAAGATTTATATGTAATATCCATGATTGCAAAATTTTCAGAAAAAAAACATAGGCTAATTCAGGAAACAACAACTAAAACATCTTTAAATTCTAATTAAACATACATCTAATTATAGTTGAAATATATATCTATAAAACCATTACTAGTATTACAATATATGAACCACTGAATTTAATAGAAAATTACCACATTGAAACATGGCAATATATATATATAAACATTAATTGTAAGACAATATCCATAAAACATGAAAAATGAATTAAAAGGAATATATTTGAAATTTGCAGAATCATAGTAGATTCATCAGACTCCATATATATATATAAACCTTCAAATTTAATACAAAATTACCACATTGAAACATAGAAAAAATTAAAATAAATATAGTCAAAATATGTAGAACCAAAGTAGAATCTGCAGACACACAAATACTTTGGAACTACAAATAAAGTGTGTGATTTCATCTTCGTATTAGCCATAAAAAAGTAAAATAATACAAATTTGAGGTTACAACCAGGGCTGCGGAGTCGGTGGGAAAAATGGCCGACTCCAACTCCGACTCCAGAATTTTTAACGACTTCGACTCCGACTCCAACTCCGGAAATTTTAACGACTCCGACTCCGACTCCAACTCCTGGCTTCCTGGCTAGCTAATATACTAATGTTGATGCTGGTTAAAGTTATGAAGAAACAAAAGAAAAATAAGGCAAAAAGTCATTATTTCGGTATTTAGTTCTTAGAGCTTTGGAAAAAAAATATTTTCTGTTTTACAAATTCTTTAATTTTACGTACCACAAACCTGAAAAATTAAATTACCGAAATCTAAAAGAGATAACAAAACGGATATTTTACGATTTCGGATCCGTGGCCTCGAAAACGGGAAATCTGTACAATTTTAATATTAACTAGTGCTCTCCAGAGCAGAAAAATTTCAATGGGAAGGAAAAAAAATAGTCAGATGTGTTAAGCTTAGAACTTTTTTCTATATCACACATGTTAATACTTCCTGCAGCCGATGCAGGCGCTGCTATGCTGCAAAAATACAGCATAGCAGCGCCACCTCTTATGTGATTTACACCAAAATCTAGTCAACAAGTTATATTAACTTCCAACTAAATTTGAAGTTTGGTGAAAATCAGTACATTAATTTCTGAGATAGGGTTATTGCTGAAATTTTAAAATTCTGCATAACAGCGCTACATATCCAGTGATGTACATCAAAAACGAATCAGGATCAATTTCTATCAGATACTAACTAAATCTCAATTTTAAGGAACATCCATGCATTAGTAATTGAGCCACAGCTATTTCAAAATCGTAAAAAAATCAGCATATTAGCGCTACCTGTAGGGCGATTTACACCAAACACTAAACCATACTAATCTAGATTACAAACTAATTAAATATAAAGTTTGGTGAAAATTCGAGCATTTGTTTTTGATATAGCGCTGTTGCAGTATCATGAACAACGCCACCTATTGAGCGATTTGCACCAAAAAATTTGCAGCACCTAATTATATCAAAGACTAACTGAATCTAAAGTTTTATAAAAAACCGTGCATTAATTTTTAAGATATAGATACTGTGGAAATTGTGAATAATGCAGCATAGCAAAGCCACCTGTCGAGTGATATACACCAAAAATTAATCAGATCCAGTTTCTATCAAGATCTAACAAAATCTAAAGTTTTGTGAAATTCCATCCATTAGTTCTTGAGATAGAGCGCTCCAAAATTTTTGTCGCATGCTGATTCACGAAGTGACAGATACTGACAGACATTTTCGAAAAACTACCAAATCATGTTCAGTTCAGGACCTTCTAAAACGTATAAATCCATCGAATGCCGGAAATCAAAATTTTTCAAGAATGAAATACTTTATTCTTGCAAAGATAGAAGAAAATAAAATTGAAGATGAAAATTTTACTAGTTCGCAAATAATCTGTGATCTACTAGAACTTTTAATTAAAAACAGCTTTCATCTCCTGTATACGGTAGACAGTTTATTGGGATTCTTTAACTTGGGTATTCCGATATAATCCAAAAATAACAATAAGAAATTCCTTCTATGGATTTAAAATTATATTTTATTGGTTTAATTTCGTTTCAAACTGTAACAAAAAAGCCGGAGTCGGAGTCGGGTTGTTTTTTACGACTCCGACTCCGCAGCCCTGGTTACAACACACATAAAGGCAAAACAAAATTAAGAAAAAACATTAAAAATAAATCATAACAACATTATTAAAATGGATAGAAAAGGCATATGGATATTATATATATATATATATCAGAACACTAGAAATGAAAATCCATTCTTTATTTTTTTTATATAAAAATATAAGAAATTAAAATACTAATTTTGAATTACCTAACACAATCTGTAAATCGAAGGATAGGAACTTTTGCATAAATGACTTCTACATTTCTCAAAAAACCTATTAGAAGAAGCAATAACACAAATTTTAAATTATACAAAACATAATTTACAAGAACAATTATAAAAAGTGTGCAACCTCCCTGATATTTTTGCATATTCATTTGCAGATGCATATATATTTAATATTTTGTCTTCTAATGCATTAATTTAAAGAGATTAATAGTTAAAATAGGAAGATTTTATGTACACATTTCATTTGTTTTAATTTATATTTTCACTACTGAAAACATAAATGTTTAACAAATTATAGCAAAAACATTTTTTATTAATATTATTCCATCTTATGAGCCATTTTCAAATTTCACTTACATATGCTGCCCAAGAGTAAAAAGGGGAAAATTCAAACATAAATTACTATTTAAAGTTTGATTTCAGCTAAGAATAGCTAAAGAAGGTTATATTGAGCATTTCTAAGATTAAAAACTTTAAAAAATCAATAAAAAATTTTGAGATATAAATCTTGATTCTAAGAAAAAATGCCTGTCCCATTCCAAGTTTTATGTTTCTAACTGTGTATTTTTTTTTTTTTTTTTTTTTAATTTGAGCGAATTTTTTATATAAAAAGGTTTAATTATTTTAAATACGAACTGTTAGTGTTCTATATTAATGAAAAAAATTATTACAAAAGATATTTTCTTTAAGAAATTACCAGAAATTTTTTGTCCCTCACTTTGTATCAAGTCCATTACATTGTGATTATTTTAGTCAAAATAGGTTTCTAATTCTACTTAAAGTTAACAGCAAATATTCAGCGATATATAGTTAAACTATTCATGCAACTACCACTTGCCATTTTTTACTCTTCAATTGTGAAGCAATGCAATAGTGGCAAGAATAAGCTTTCATCAAAGTTGATATTTTTTTTCACTGTCAAGTCTGTTACTGTAAATTTAAATATTAAAATAATGATTCTTACATTTTTGTAATTAAATATTGTTTATTAAATAGTTTCAGAAGGTATGTGTATTATTGTGCAAGTTAGAAATTATACAAGCTAGTTCATTTCTAATAATTTTATTTGAAATGTCAAGTCCGTTACTTGTCAAGTCTGTTACCATTTTTGTAAGCGATGAAATGTAAGTTGCTAAGTAAGTTTACTAAATAATTTCAGAAGGTATGCAAATTATTATCTAAGTTAGAAAATATACAAGCTGGTTCATTTTAATAGTTTTATTTGAAATGTCAAGCCTGTTACTTGTCAAGTCCATTGCCATGAAATGTAAGCGAATGGTGAAAATAGTCCTTATACATTTTTTAATAAAATGATTTATTTAAAATACAACTATTAATTGATAAAAATACTGGATTAAAAAAAAAACAATGAAAATAATAACTATTTCAAGGAATAACACTATTTTTTTGTTATAACTATTGATTTTTATTTTTAAATTAATGTGAGTCAAATTTAATTTTTTATTCATTTTGCAAGTTGATGTTTCCAACTAAAACATTAGTACATAACATGTTGCAATATTGGTGAGGGGGCGGGGTATCCTTTGAGAGGGGTAATATTACTTTAATTTTTCGAAAATAAGAAATCAAAATATGAAGTTATGGTTCTAAGTATAACAAATAAATATGATGTTGAGAAAATATTATTTTAAACAGAATTAGTTAATTTCAATATAAAGGCTGGCAAGAGTTAGAATTTTTTCTCTGGTAAAAAAAAAAAAAAAAAAAAACAATAGATGACAGTTTACCTTACAGCAATAGCTATAAAGACAATTAAAAAAGTTAATCTTCCATAAACAGTTTTACTCCAAGAATCAGTGTGAAACATGGGCAGCACTGGAAAGAACGGGGAAAAATATATTTTTAAATTTCATTAAGAAGCCGCCACAAAACTCTTTGTTTCACTTAATTTCTCATTGAAATAAGACATTTATCATGATTATAGAAGATTAACTACAGCATTTTATAAATTAACAATTCTCCTTTATAAATATATACAGTGCAATTCATAAAAATTGAAGCAATAAGCTATTTCCTTAAATATTCCCACAAGCCACATACTTCTAATTGCAAAGTTCCATAAGAAAAGAAAAAAAAAGAGTAAAATTTGATGAAATAAATTGCATCTCTATGGGGGTTCTGTTTGAGAAAATACAAAAATTAAATTTTTACATGGTCACTGTAGGATAAAATTTTCACTTAGGAATAAGCTATCTCCTTAAATATTCCCACAAGCCAAAAAATTCTAGTTGCAAAGTTCCATAAAAAACAAGTTGAAAATTGCATGTGAAGCGTAGCAAATGAGGTGCGTTCATACGATAAGTTTTAAAAATATCAATCTCAAAAATTGTAAATAATTACAATTAAAATGTGCACCAAACTAGTGTTCACTCTAGAAATATAAAGGGCATGGTGCTATTCACTAAAAAGAGCACTACTGCATCAGAAACGGGCACTTATACAAGAAAAAATTTGTTATTGGCTTTAGGAGGGGAAAAAAGAAAACAAAAAAATACATAATTTTTAAGTATGATAAATCAAGTAACATTGATTTTGAATGATTTTATGTTATAAAAATTAAAAATACAATTAAATTACAACATGGTTGAATAGTTTCATGTTCTGTTTGTTAAAAAAATTTAAAAATTCTATCATTTTTGGGCACACAAATTTAGAAATACTATGGAATTAAAATTTTTTTTATCAAAAATCTCTGGGTAAAACCTGTGGTGCATTTTATTGCTTTTAAAAAGGGCAGGGTGTATTTTGTAAATTTGAAAAAGGGCAGGGTGCTGCACCCTTCAAAAATGGCCTAGAATGAACACTACACCAAACAATGTTCTCCCTATATCATTATGCAATGGAATACTTTCCTGTGGCCTTGTAAATCAATAACAAATATTCTTTGTGCTACAGATTATGCAAAATGTATATTATAACATGTACTTTATAGATGCATATCAATTTTATTATGTTCAAATGAGTGTAACACTATTAAAATTTGAAACATTTCCCCCATTAACCGTAATGTAACAGAACACTTTTGATTGTCCCTGTAGTTGAACTATGCATCCGATTTTGATAAAATTTGAAATAACTCGACAAAATTATGTAATAATTATGTATTTAAAATTTCAAATGATTAAAATGCATTTGAAACTTTTTTCCCATTGACCGTAATGTAACAGAATCCTTTTGATTGTTCCTGTATTTGATCTATGCATCCGATTTTCATAAAATTTGAAATGACTCGACTAAATTATGTAATAATTATGTATTTTAAAATTCAAACGATTCAGTTGGGTAGTTTTTGCATTGTTATATGCAGACAGACAGACGGACGGACGGACTGAACGACAACAATAGGTGCTACATATTTACAAACGCACCTAAAAAAGGTGTAAAATTTGATGAAATAAGTTGCAGCTCTATGGGGGTTCTGTTTGAGAAAATACAAAAATTAAATTTTTACATAGTCATTGTAGGATAAAATTTCCACGGAATTTTTTCCTTATCCATTTCAGAATTAAAAAAAAAAAAAAAAATCCATTTTGATATTTGCAAAATTTACAGAGATATGACAGTTTAAATAATTCATCAGGTTTTTAGGGATTAGACACAAATTTAAACATGTGTAATTCAAGAAACAATGAATTACTATAACAGATCAGTGAAACATATAAAAAATATATTTATTGAATTTGAAATATGATTTTTATTTTTCTTGATGGTTAATTAAAAAAAAAAAAAAAAAAAAAAAAAAAAAAAAAAAAAAATAGAATTTTTCATAAAGTTAAAAAAAATAAATAAAAATAAAGGAATCTTATTTTTAAAAAGTGGGGTAATTTAAAATCATTACTGCTCAAAATATTATTTATTGAATTTTATTAATATTTTTTTTTTCATTTTTTTTCATTCATTCATTTTCATGAGGAATATAAAATTTAAATTTTGTTTCTAGATATTTTTAAATACTAATTTTAAAAATATTAAGAATATAAATTAAACAAATGATAAAACTTATTTTTAATTGCAATGTAAAATAATACAGAACCATTATGCAGAAAAATGCATTTATAGTTTTAAACAAAGGTTAGCTCTTAATAAAATATTGAAATGCCTTTTAAAAAATTTCAGGCGAGTAAGAAACTGCTTCCTGTAGCTTAAACTTCCGATTCAATTTAGCTTTTGCCCTTTCCACCTTCTTTCTGTACTATTTAAATATCCTCAATTTAAAACAAGGCTTTTTCTAAAATACTAATTTTGAGTTTTTTGATTATTTAAGCTCTCGGAACTTCAGATTTTATATCGTCTGGTGAGGCCTTAAAAGGAGCTTGTATTCTGCTGGCCCGGCTCATTTGAAAGATTGGCTTCATTTTGCTGGCCCAGCCCAAGGGCCAGACTCAGGCATATTTTCTTACAAAACACTCAAGCAGGACTGAACTGGCCTTGGTTTTCACTCTTTTTGAACCAGACTTGGACTTCATTTTTTTCTGAAGGTCGGACGGGTCTGGTTTTTATTTTTTCCACATGAAGCCAGAATTGACTTTGTTCTTCTGAGGTCTGAAAGGATGAATTTTCAGTTCTAGTCTCAACCCAACCCATATTAACAAAATTGTCTCTGAGTGACCTGACATATGGAAAAATTAGTAAAATTTGGCTCTGACCAAAAATGTTTGCATAAAATGCATAGGTTTTTAAATCACCACTATTTTACAACTAAACTTTCGATTTATTTTTAATTGCAATGTAAAATAATAAAGAACCATTATACAGAAAAGAGCATTTATAGTTTTAAACAAAAGCTAGCTCTTAATAAAATGTTGAAAT
Organism: Maratus speculifer; assembly: GCA_964019185.1. NCBI lineage: Eukaryota > Metazoa > Arthropoda > Arachnida > Araneae > Salticidae > Maratus > Maratus speculifer. The sequence goes on from OZ025291.1 coordinate 69,633,001, forward strand.
GCCTTAAAATGTTTTAAAATATTAATATATTTTATTTAATATACATAAAATACATTAATATTTAAAAATACTAAAGATTTCAAGGCAATAAAATTAAAATACAATAGAACCCATGACAAAAAAACCGTATGATGGAATTCTGTTTTAAACAGTAAAATGTGGTCATATATTAAAATCATTATAACAAAACCTAAAAAAAGAATATAATACTTTTACATCTGCTAAGGAGGTAACTTGTCTATAACACATTTTTTTCTTTTTTATGCAATTCTGTTTTAGAAGATTTTACTGTACAGCATTTTTAAAAATCTTCAATGCACAGAATATGGACAAATGATATTAATGATAAGTGACACTTTTACATAGATATTCAGATTCATGAAAAAATAAAATAAATATCACTGCCTAGACCACTTTTTTAAAATGAAGATTGTAAATGTAAAAAATGAAGGCTAAAATAGTATTTTTGGTCAGAGCTCCTTCTACGAATAATTCAGTCAGTTCAATTTCAGGATCGGGCTGAGATTTAAACTTTTTTTCCAGGTCAGAACTTTTTTATGCTATGGATCAGCTTGGGTCTGGATATCTTGGCGACTGCAGTCCTCCAGCATATTTTTAAAACAAATTTGATGTAAAATCCATATGTTGCTAGTTTATATCCATACGAGAGGTACTATCTTAAATTGATTTTTATTAAATTACAATTTGAGGATGATCCCTATCTTGCATAAAAATTGTATCAATAACATCTCGCTAAGAGGCATGGTTAAATGGTGTAAGTTATAAACTTTAGATTTTAATATCTCTGAGATTTGTACATATTGAGATGATTTTTTTTGTTTGTTTGTTTAATTCAGGAATGGAGAAGGGAAAACTTCTTAATTAGAAATTTTATCCTACAAGGACTGTATAAAAATTTTATTTTTGTACTTTCTCAAATAGATCCCCCCCCCCCCCCCCCAAGGAGTTGTATCAAATCTCCTCAAATTCTGCACCTTTTTTTTTAATGAAACTTTGCAATTAGAAGTATATGCATATGGGCATTATAAGGAGAATAAAAAAAAAGGGGTAAAATATTATAAAAAGCAACTAATGTTACTTACTGCAATTTAAAAATACATCACGGACTGTATGCAAGATATTTGTGGCTTCTCTCTCTTGATCTATCTACATTAAAGAGATTAAAATCAATCAATGCAATAAAAAATAACACAGTAAATAAAATATTTTTTTTTCTTTTTTGTTAGTGGAAATTAAGGGATTAAAATTAAATGGAAGTGATGTAATAAAATTATTAATTATATATACATTATTTCAAAAAGACATCAATCAACTCTTTGAGATACAAAATTGTGCTTTTAATAATTTTAATAGATAATATTAGACGGTGAATTAATTCATAAACTTTATTTTTTCTGCCTTTATTCACAATTTTAATGCATGCCTGAAAGGTATATGTAACCCAATCATAAAAATACTGACCTAAAAATTAATTATCAGTTACATTAATTGAAAAAATTCAATTAATGCCTGGTTATTATGCAGGATAGTTGGCAGTAGCCAATATTCTGATTATTTGGCACATTTTTTGACCTAAAATTACATTTAAAAAATCATAAGTTATTTATAAGTAATACAATAGAAGATCTTTATAATGCAATTCTATATAACATGCAACTTCTCAGGCATAAACAATGAATTTTGCTGTTAAGAAGCAACTACATTTGCACATTGCAAAGAATCACTATTCTTTAGAAGACTGATACATTTGCACAACTTTATCTCTTTAATCCACAGCTTTTAAATGAAATAAATACTATTATTACAATCTTTTGAAAATGAGTAATATAATGATTGATTGGGTCTGGTATATTTGGAACAAGTTTATAAAGTAAATTTAACAATATGTGATGATTTATATAATGCAAAAATTTATAATTTGGATAACTCCTGGCGACAAGGAATGCAGTATAAAGATACTCTAATGTGTTTTGAAATGTTTAAGACATATTTGGCCATGCATACAAGGTAAGTTCAATAATGTGTAAAATCTCATCCATGTAACACAAAATTCTGTACAATGCACATTCTTGCCTTTTTTAGGTTTGTGTTACAAATATCTTCAACTATAACATTAATGTTAGAGAATTTTTTTTTTTTTTTTTTAACTAAAATTCCATTTTTAAGAAAATTTTAAAAATTTTATAGCTTTGATCGATTTTATAAAGCATAAATTAAATTTAACAAAGCAAAAAAAAAAAAAAAAAAAAAAAAATGTCTTTTGCATTTTTAAAAACATTGGGAATTTAGCTACTGAGATAATTGTTACTTTCTAATATGATATTTTAAAAATTAAATCAATATAATAAATTCATAACATATTGCTACCAGAACTCCAGAAAAATGTTGGAAATATATTTACACATGAATAATTAATTATAATTTTTCCAAACTGGGCAAAAAAGTGCCTAGCCCAGGATTCGAATCAGGGACCTTTTGGTTGAAGCTGCCAATACTCTAACTACTGAGCTATCCCAGATAAATCTGGTGCACCTATTTCACTCGGAAACCTAATGACTATGACATTGAGTCTGAAATTTGAATCAGCTACACAGAATAAATTACAGACAATGGAAACCACAATAAATGCATTTACATTCATAAAAAATTAGGCAATAATCCAAGAACCAACAGCACAATACCCTAAAATATCAAAAACAAAGATTTTTTTTTTTTTTTTTTTTTTTTTTTTTTTTTTTTTTTTTTTTTTAAATGGATGAGTAAAAATAAGTTTCTACTATTTTTAGTCATCCATGATTATCCATTTTTACTCATCAACTCATCAATGATCCATGTCTGCTGGAAGAAGAGGTGTATAAGCCAAATATTAATACCACCAGTGATTGAGTCATAGGCTTATCATAGTGTTTTCCAGCTACTACTCCTCCATGTTTTCATACCTTTCATTGTAGGACAAAGGGCAATTTGGAGAATCCTCAAGTGAGGGACAGTTTCAGAAATATTGAAACTTGAATCTGATGTGTGGGTCAGGGCTAATTTTTACACTGCCGGCCCATGTTGCTTCCAACTTTTACAGTGGCTTGGGTTAGGGTCTGGTTGATTTCTTTTTTTGCTACTAGTCAATTTAAATAATACTTTTACAGTGGGTCACATTCCATTTCTACTTTTTCTGCAGGTCAGGTTAATTTTTACTTTTTTGCAGCATGTTGAGTTTGAGTCTGGTTGACTGCTATATTTTGCTGCTGCTCAGGTTAACTTATACTTTCTTACTGTGGGTTGCATTTGGGTCAAGTTAATTTATTTTTGCTGCAAGTTGGGTTAACTTCTACTTTTTAACTGCGGGTCAGATTGACTTCTGCTTTTTTGCTGCAGATCGTGTTGATGACTTCCATTTTCTAACTGTGCCTAAAGTGTTGGGTTTTAGGCAGATTGACATATATACAATATTTCGGGTTTGGGTCAGTTTCAGATTAGGTTTTCACTCTTGAGAGAAGAATTTGGGTTGACCTGATTTTTCAAAAGAAAGACTAAATATTTTTGAAGATAAAAACTAGAGATATAAAATTTCCAGAAAAATATAAGTGGTGGAAAAAAACTGTCTTTTTACCTTTTTTTTCGAAAAAAAAAAAAAAAAAAAAGTTGGAAAAATTGATTTTTCATGATTGTTTCCCCCAAATAAATTATATTTTCTTAGAGAGTATGAAATAATAAACATTTTTTCCCATTTATTTGTATTAAAAGAAAATTATTTTTCCTTTATATTACAAAATAAAAAGAAAGTAGCAAAACCTGCTTTAAAAGCTTTTTTTTTTTTTTTTTTTTTTTTTTTTCACAGCCTAAGAATTTTTATTAAATGCTATTGTTTGTTATATCATATCTCTGTTGAAATGATTTTTGAGTTGCATGTTTAACTACCAATTGACCTAATGTAAAAATCTGAGCCAATATGTCTGCAGTTTGGAATGAAATAAATTATACATTCCATTGACATAAGTATAGTTTTTACGTAAATGATACTAGTTTAAAGAAATTATTGCAGTTTTGTCATTATTATGAATATCAGTATTCAAAAATTCCATTGTATGTTCAAAATATGTATATTTTTACATTATTACATTTTTTTCTTACAATTATAATTTTGTTTCCTTTAAAAAATATGTTTATTAATGGTATAGCTTTCCAATCTCAACTCAAAAAAGTTTTGTTTTAGTTTTCTAATCTAAATTCAAACAAAATTAAGTTTTAGTTTTGTTTACTCAGGTCGGTCTACAACTAAAAAACAGCAGGATTTATTGACTGTTAGATTTTTACTCACTGAAACCAGAAAAATATTTTTTTTAAAAGTTTAATTAAACATAATTTTTTTCTTTTTATCCTGAAATCTGGTATTCCATTCTTGAGTAAGAAACCATGTTCAATAATGTTTCCATATGGTAATTTTATATTTCTAAAAGTGGAACTCAAAAGTTATTAAAACAGAACACTACAAATAGAAAACACTCACTATTTGAGGAATTAACAAAAGCAGTTACATAGAGAGATAAACTTCTATTGTGCTTTAGAAAACTACAAAAATTAAAAGTTTAATCAAGAGGGAAAGTATAATTTGGAACATAGTTATTTGTAATATTTTTTTTTCTTTTCAATTGCAGTTGTACTTTTCTATTACTAAACATTACTAAACTAACTCTATTACTTCTATTTCTAAACTGCCCATGTCTTTGCAACATTACTGTACATTATAGAGGTAAAATGGAGGTCAATTTTAGATTCAACACCTTGAAAAAACATTCAATTAATCAGCTATAACGAAATCTTGAAAAATGCAGCATAGTAGTGCCACCTATAGGGCAATTTACACCAAAAACTAAACAACATTAATGTACATCAGGAACTGTCTGAAGCTGTAGTTTGATAAAAAACCGTCCTTTAGTTCTTGAGATAGAGCTATTGCGATAATCATGAATAATGCAGCATAGCAGCGTCATCTATTAAGCGATTTACACAAAAAGTAATGAGTACAAAGTTATATCAAAGATATCTCAAGTTTTATGAAAATACATACATTAGTTCTTGAGATAGAACTATTGTGGAAATTATGAATAATGCAGCATAGCAGCACCATCAGTTGGGCGATATACACTAATAACTAAACATCTTGAGTTTGTATCAAGGTGTAACTTAATCTAAAGTTTTGTGAAATTATGTGCATCAGTTCTTGAGATAGAGTGCCCATAAAATTTTTGTCACATACAGACTCACAGAGTGACAGATATTTTCCAAAAACCATCGAATCATGTTCAGGACCTTCTAAAACTTTTAAATACACCAAAAATGAGAAGTCAATTTTTTCACGAATTTAATACTTACTTCTTGAAAAGATAGAAAAAAGTAATAAATCTGATATTATTTAAAAGTCTTTCAATATCTTTTTCACAGATAGGTGTATTCTCACATACAGGGCATAAATTTTGCAGAGCCAACTCACTGAATATCGATTCTGTAATATGAGTTTTACAGCATTGTTTTCCTGACAAAATATAGAATCCATAAAAGCTTAAGTTTAAGCTGTTTTTGGTACTGTCATGAGACAGTTTTTACCTTCACTTATTAGGCAAGAAGTGTTAGATTTGTGACAACGAGGTATTGATAAATGTATATTATGCTTCTTATTTGTGGAACTGTCGACAGTACTTGTTGATGCATAATCTCTTATTGTTACATCAGAAGAAAAAATAGACATATTTCAAGTATGAAGCAAAGAAAACACATGAGATCTGCATTTAGAGCACAAATTAGAACCTGTTCATCACAGTTTTCAAAACATCTAATTATCAATGTACTTCTGTGTTAGAAACTGGTGTGAAAATCACTATTACTTTTTGCCAGGTTTTTCAACAATGACACTGACTTCCAAATATTATTTATTATTCAATAAATAATAGTACCTACCTATTTATTATTCAATAAATAACAGTACCTAAGTTCCTCAATAAATAGTTACAACAATTTTACAAAACAATATTGGCATCTGAACAAGATAAACTCTTTTTGAGTGTGATAAAACAAATTTAAATGAACTCAGATTGCAGTGCAACTAACACTCTGACAAGAAACACTTTTTTTCTCTAATAGGTAGAAGTGCACACTGAACCAAAATAAAATAATGCTCATATCACAGCTTATAAACAGTAGTATCATTGCAAGCCAAAATTAATTTGGTTCACAGAGCACTTCTTATACTTTATAAACAGCAAATAAATCTAAAAACATTGTATTTTAAATAAATATGATTTTGTTTCTAAATACTTTAAATGTACTTATAAGTTGACAGTTAAAAATAGGAATTGTGAAAAGTTCTTAAAAATGTGTTTTAAAAGTTTCTTTAAATATTTGGTTTGGCCAAATACTTTGATATTCGGCCAAACCAAACGTATGGCATACCGAATACTTTGATATTCAGCTTAACCGAATTGTTTGATATTCAGCCTAACTGTATATTCCACTAAACTAAATAGTTTGATATTTGGCCCAACCAAATATTCAGTAATATGGCCAAATACTAAATATTTCGTACATCCCAAAGAAATTCTAAATTTAAAAGCAAATTTTCAGCATATTTGGGGGGGGGGGGGGGGAAGATTGCCTCCAGTTAATTATTTTTGTTTTACCTGTCGAGTTAACTGTTTATTGATCTTTTGATGAAATCGAAAATTTTTTTCTGTGAATGATTGAGAAAATTGTTTTTTTTTTTTTTTTTATGGCGATTATTTGTCAAAATTTGTGACTTTATATCCAAATTTTTAAACTGATAATTTTTTTTTCGGAAAATTTGAAAATAATTCCTGTTTTTTATTGTATGCTAACAGTAAATATATCGTACATAAAATTAAGGAATATTTTGAACTTTTTGGTACTTAAAAAAAGTTACTTTTTTTCCCAAAAACTTTTTGCAAAGTTCTGAACTTTGCATAAAATTCTCCATGTACAGCCTGTGCACCTGCGCCTATATTATACAATTCTGGCAATAGAATGAAATGAAAGTGAACTAGAAGGTAATTAAATTAGAAATACTATTAAGGAGAAAAAAATGGGGCTATACATTTAAGAATATAAAACATACTATACAGTTAAACTTGTAAAGACAAATCACAAGGAACTAGAGAAAAATCTGTTTTCAGCAGATTTCTCTTTTCGCAGATACACAATTCTTTATAGTTGTATTGTAGTCTTTTCATTAGGACACAATCAAATTTCTCTATTTAGAGCAGAATTTTGTTATATACAAACACAGGCATAAGCAAAGGGGGGAACCATCCTTTCTAAATCTTTGGAAATAATAAATAGGATGAAACGTGAAGTACAAGGGTCATTTTTGTCCTTTCTTACCTAGTAAAAATCCTGAGTATGTTCATGAATACAGGTTCTGTTTTAACAGGTTGTAAAGTATTACTAAACTAAAGATCACATAGACAATAAATTTATTACATTTTCAAATATATATATATATATATATTTGAAAATGTAATAAATTCATTTATTATATTATCATATTATATATATTAACAGTTTTTGAAATATATTTAAAATTTTTAACACATCTTTTTTTTTCTAACACACATTTCAAGCTGGATAATATATAAGCATTATCAGCCCCTAAATAATCGTTGACACTTAGTCCAAAATGTTATAGCTAATAATAGTTTGATATAAAACTCATTTTTTTAAATAAAATTTTATATATGATAAAAAAGGACAAGTCTAAGGTAAAGTCAAAAGTGAAAATTTTAACCTATCAAACAGGAGAAAAATGTGTATAGTTACTTCATCATGAGTCAGCATGAGACACATATCCATATCACTGCTTTTAGCACCTAGTCCAGTCATAGACGAACCAACAACATATAAACCACAAGCTGAAATGAAATTATATGCAACATGTTTAAAAAGGAATAGATTTAAAAATATATAAAATATATTGCAATTCTCTAGATTCAAAAAGTTTTGAAATTTTACAGTATATGAAAAGTTATAGTTTATAGAAGATCTGCTTACTTAATGGGTAATGATACATTCAACAATCAGAAAATGTTCATTATTATTATTACTATTTTTTAAATAAATAGACACCAGAATGAAATTGATTTAAAAATATCTATTATATCAATCTTTAACATAATTAACATTTCTTCAATATAACAAATCAAAATGGTGGGTAGTGGATCTGTTTCAACATTGCAATATCAAAAATGCAGCTTGTAGCATAACTCTAAAAATTTTCATCAGATAGATTCTGAATTTTAACTACATATTCTTTTTTCTTGGAGAAGCATACAAGATTACTATGATCAATAAAATATTTTTAAATGATGTACAAAGACAAATTTTTATACAAAAAAGCATAGTGATTTTTTTGCATGTTTGCTATCTTTAATGAATGTATTCTATGCAATGTATATTCCTTTTCTCTTTCTTACTTTTGGTCACCATTTAATAGGCTTTTAAATTTTTTTCTTTTCTGCCATTACAAAGTTTTGTCATCTGATTTTCTGTAAAAGGCTTAATTGATTTCATCTTTTACATCCCTAGTCTTACAAAATTTTATTCAGTCAATGAAGGCAATGTGAGATAAAAGCTCACAGTGCTTAAATTATCTTTTTATTCCTTTCAACCTTGTACATAAATATTCTTTAAATTTAATTCTATATTTAGTTTTACAGAAGCGGTTTTGTCTCATGCTTTTATCGACATTTCTTTTCGTACTTTATGTAGATTTGGAGATACTCTTTCCTTCACGACAGCATATACTATCATGATGTCATCAATGCATTTGCTCTTCCCATCAATGACATAATCGTCAAATAGAAGCTTAATTACTTGTGATACTTTGGAAGGACTGGAGTGCACTAGAGCAAATTAGAATCAATCCATTTAAATGTATTTTACCTGATTTGTTCAATAAGATATAGCCATATTTTTTAATTCTCTAACTAATTTAAACATTTACGTTGAATTATTTTGTTAACCCTCATAATCATCATCTAAATACTAAATCCTGTTAATTTTAAAACTCAAAATTGGGTGTGACGAGTGATAGAAAGATGCAGTTCTTTTTTAGAATTTTATCAAGTTTGGCCTCCGCTGGCACGCTTTTTTCAAGGGAGCAGTAAAATGCTTCATGGTATCTTTTTGATGTGGAATTTAATATCATTGCCTACTTTTTTAGCACTTTCTAACTAAGTTTGAAAAGTGCTTATGCATTCGGTTTGTCTGGCCGTCTGTCTGCACTCTAACTCTCGTAAATATACTCGGATCGTCATGAAATTTTTGAACGTAATTGACGTTTACCCAAGCACGAACCCTATTGAAAATGAAGAATCTACCATGATTAGTTTATCTACAGAGAGAATCAAAAGTTTCCCATTACATTATGGCCTATGGGGAAAAATCGTTAATATACTCGGATTGCCATGAAATTTTAAGACGTTATTGACGTTTACCCTAGCACAAATCCTATTGAAAATGAAGTTTCTACCATGATTAGTTTATCTACAGGGCGAATCAAAAATTTTCATTACATTATGGCCCATGGGGAAAAATTGTTAATATACTCGGATTTCCATGAAATTTTAGGACGTTATTGACGTATACCCTAGCACAAGTCCAATCGAAAATGAAGTTTCTACCATGATTAGTTTATCTACAGGGCGAATCAAAAGTTTCCCATTACATTACGGCCTATGGGGAAAAATCGTTTCAAAGGAATTTTAAAGATGTTATACCCTGTCAAACATATTAAAATCTGCATTCTATAAAATATAGGGTGAAAATGTAGCTATTATTAATTTACAGGGCCACACAAAAGAATTCCATTAGAAAATGGTAAAAGGGGAATTGTGTGTGGCATATTTTAAATATATTAAGCTGTTTCATGTATGATAAAATTGATGGGTGTCATTGAAGCTTAATATAAATTATATGCTACTGTCTTGCATAATATGTAGTACATAGCATTTACAGGGCTATACAAAAGATTTTAAATAGTATATTCTTTCCGAAGTACCGTATATGTGTCCGATGATGGATGATGAAGGGATGAAATGCATTTTAATTATGATATGCGCATTTATATTTCGCTAAATATATGCACATTATATGATGTGTATAAATATTATAGTTGATATACAGGGCTACCCAAAGGAGCTCACCAACGTTACTGAATATGAACGTAAATCATTTAAACGTGGTTCTTAAATAAACTATGTATTTTTATGCTGAGCTTCATTCAATTTACTGAGAAATGTTTGCAGAATATAGATAAAAAGGTATACAGGGCCACGCAAAGAATTTGGTACATGGACGCCTATGAATGATAATTTACGAGAATGTGATTTCAGTTGTTTTAAAAGTGTTTTAGTTTACAATAAATTTTAGCCTAATGCTGACGTGTAATAAAGGTACAATGTAAACTACAGGGTTGAACAAAAGTATTCAAGTATGTTTCCATCTAATATTATGAATTGCTGAAAAAGAAATTTCAAGCTACTGTGGGTATTTTCTTGCTAAACTAAATTTTCCCATTACATCAACTGACATATGAAATACAGGGCTGTTCAAAAGTACTGGAATACATATTTGGGTATATTTGGCTATACACTATTATTTCCTTAAATAACAAAGTTTTGCTGAAGGTTTCATTAAGTGTTGGAAAGTGCTTCATAATCTATGCTTAACGCATGATTTTTCTTACTTGTTTATATATATTTTAATCAGTGCTGCCTCTCTTTCAATTTAAAATAAAAATAAATTAATTCTACATGTTGCCTCTTCACAAATTTGGAAGTATTGGCTTTTTTGTGACCAAAAGTAAAGTCTTTTATTTAATCTTCATCTACTAATCAGATTTGGAATAAAGTGATTCTTTATTCTACAAAAATATTTCTTGATTTCATTCTTTTACATTCCATGAAATTATCAAGTAAGATGGTTCTTATTTTATTTTTATATGTTATCGATCATCAAATTTTCACAAATCCAGCAATGTTCTTAACCCTATATACAGAATCATGTCGCAAACGGTCTCAATCACAGCCAGACAGAGGAGTGAGGAAAATAGGGTTTTGTCAGATGAATGAAACCCTAAAAACATTTTGAGAATGTATAGTTAATTTTGAGGGCAATCCAATAAAAAAAGTCATGCTGCAAGCCACATTTTGTCGAAACCATGTTACCACAGCTCCAGCATTACCATTAAAATAAACACACACACACACACACACACATATGTATATATATATATCTATACTAATAAAAGAAGAAAACGCTCTGTCTGTGTGTGTGTGTGTGTGTGTGTGTGTGTGTGTGTGTGTGTGTGTGTCTGCGATGGCTAGCAAAATCTACAGCCCGTACGAAGCTCAAAATTTTTTTGAGAGTAGCTACAAATCTCTCCTGATGCACCTGGGTTTCAGAATTTCGAAATTCCAATTATTAAATGAGTAATTAATTAAAATCGAGAGGTCACTCTCATAAAAAAATCATCGTTTTCCCATTTTTTTCTCTTTCATTTGTTTACGGTTGGTTGGTTGTGTAAAAATTTTCGCAAACGTAATAAGAAAGCTGAAACAGAATTAAAGAAATCCATGGATGAATGAGATAAGTGGAGGTGAAGTAAGCCTCAAAAATGGTTTGCAATATGAAACCATTTATCGCTCAAATTTTAATGTGCCAAATAAAAGGACGTGGAAGGGATTTTGTATTATAAGACGAATTGAAAGAAATGAGTTACAATTTTAAGCATATTTTAAGAGGAAATAGCAAATTTTTAAAATGGTCTTTGTTCTATAATTATTTATTAAAAAAAATGTTCGTTTTTCAAATGAAGGAAATTGGAAAATTAGCAATAATTAAATATCAAATTAAAATTAAATAAGATATTGAAAACATTTGATACGAACTAAAAATTGTATTGCTAAAAGTTTCCTTCATTAATGTAATTTTAAATACTTTATAACGTAGATGAAAAATGTTTATAACTTAATAATTGCATGTAAATAAATATTTAAAATATAATGATGAAAACATTCTTTTAAAATCGTGTATGAAAACTTAAGTAATAAATATTAATCTAAAATATAGATTTCTGACTGCAAACGATTTTTATGTACTAACAAAAGAATGTTATATTTTCAAGCAAAACGTTAAAATAACTTTCTATATTGATATTTAAAACACATATGATAAAATAATTAATTTATTTTTACCGGTGAAGCTATAGATTGGTTCTTTTTAAGAAACAAGAGAAAAAAAAATACGGGTTTAAACCTGTTTTAATTGATAGGCGTGTCAAATCACGTGCCTTTGTTGATACTTAATTGGACTTAATGTAGGGTTACATTTTTAGCATCACTTCCAGAGATAATTATTTCCATGGACGTGAATAAAAATAATTTCCAAAATAATTTCCATGGACGTGAATCCGACCAGAACCTTAAAAATCAATTTGGAAAAATCTGAAATCTGAATCGAACCAAATCTGAATCTGACGAAAATATTCCAAATAACTATAACCAGATACGAACAAGGCAATATAATTTCAATGACATAAACCCAATCCGAACCAAAATATTAAAAAAAAAAATCCCGAAATTTGAACCTAACTTTATCTGAACCTAACAAAAATATTTCGGTAAAGTATAACCTCATTGGAACTAGGTAAAATAATTTCCATGCAAGTACAACCCGACCCGAACTTAAAAATCCCATTTGAAGGAAAAAACTCCACAAAATCTGAATTGAACCGAATCTAAACTGAACAAAAATATTCCAAACAACCATAACCGTATCCGAAGAAGACAAAATAATTTCCATTAACATGAATCCAATCCGAACCTAAAATTCGGATGTTCTACAAAACATAATGCGTTTCGTAGCAGTGGCAAGTGAAACTAAGTACTTAGCGCGAGATGGATAAGATATTTCGTTTATAGTTAGAGTTAAATTATAACTTGGTTATGGTTAGATAACTGTTAGGTTGTAGTTACATTTCGATGAGCCTTATGTTATATTTAATTTCCGGTTAGGTTACAGTTAGATCATGGTTAAGTTCCAGTTAGGTTAAGGTTAAGTTGCGGTTAGATTGTGATTAGATTATGGGTAGGTTATGATAAGGTGACGTGCAGGTTACATTTATGGTCTATTTAAGTTACATTTAGGTTACTGTCAAGATACAGCTAGGTTACAGACAAGTTATGATACAATACAATTAGGTTACGGTTAGGATTTTGTTCACAGAATGAACATTACGCATGTTTGATAAAAAATATACACCTATTTTTGTAAAATGGCTCTGAAATTATAATACTATATACTAACATTTTAGCTAATCATCGAGAATTGATTTCATTCACGGTATAGTCGGATTTAAGAGTGATATAATTAGTTTGAAATTCAAAATATTTCACTTGGGATATCTGTGTGAAAAAAGTATATTTAGTTAAGTCACTTAACAGTAATTTTAAGGATAAATATCAACACTTTAACACGAAATTCAAGCAATCGTTTGACACATATTCCCTCCTGCGTTTCCCATTGCAGTCATTTTGGGTATTTTTGGAGCTAAATATTAGTTTTTTTTTAAACCAATTTTTGACAGAGTCAGGGGGTACGTATTTAATATAATGTACACTGTAAAAAATTTGACCCTTTTGCTGCATCATCACTCCCCCGCTTTTATAGAATATCTCTCTTTTGACCTATAAGAATGCTCCATAATAAGCTGAAGTAGTCATTTTCTATAAAAGCGGTGGAGTGACGATGCAGCAAAAGGGTCAAATTTTTAACAGTGTATTTACACATATTTCGAGTTAAAGATAAAATCATAAAAATTCCAAATTCGTTTAACATTATTATTACGGACCCGGGCAACGCCGGGCGGGTCAGCTAGTATATATATATGCTAATGACATTAAAGATTGATAAAATAAATACTATTAAATAATTTTTATTCCAATGCATAATTTTCTTACAAAAAAGGAAAATAAAAATAAAAGGATCTTAAGTAGTGTTAAATCTAAAAATAAAAACTATGTGCCTGTCATACATTATGAAACAATTTCCACCACATTCAGGGTATACTGTAACTATACTATACTGCATACTTCAAAGTTCATTAAGATAAAGATGATGTATAAAAAAGCAATTTCAAAAATGTTTAGAACATTTGAAAACTCTATTTTCATTATTACCATCAAAGGTCTGAAAAATATCTGATTTTTTTTGTTGTTGTGGTTCAGCTCTATATATTGATCTATAAATTTGCATGTATACCAAAATATATGTGTATAATATATATTTGTATGTATATGGTATGTTAAAAGTTAAAATTCATATTAACACTTTAATGCACGATTTTTTATTTTATTATATCAGTTTTACAGTTGCTTCAATTATTATAATCTTAGACATTAAACTTCTATAATTTTAAATAAAAACAGTTTTTCTAAAAAGTAGCATCAAGGGTGATTATGGATCAAATTTTCAAAACATTAATCATTTCCAAAAAATGCAAAATTTCCATCAAAATCCAAAATTTTGGATATATTGTGAATTTTAAGAAATGCTTGATTAAAAAAAAATCTATTTGGGTCATTTTCAAAAAACTTGTACATTTGGGAAATTTTTCACAAATAAAAAATTTTTTTTAAATGCAACTTATAAAAATATTAGACGATACTAAAACATTTCTTGTATATAAAACTGAAAACAGCAGTTCACTTTTTGATTTGGAATGTCAAATAAAAAATAAAGTATGAACTAGCAACAGTGAAATGTTCCCCTCTGTTACCAACAGTCAAAAATTTTTATTAAAAAAAATAAAACACCTAAAACAGTAAATATCACATTTCCTTTAATTACATGATTGCTACTTTTAGAAAATTCTAACTGTTGTTTTGTTATGATTATTTTTATTTTTGTAAAATACAAAAGATTTCCTCTGTTACTTTTTTGGAAAAATCATAAGTTTTAATTAAATGTGCATTCACGTTTTTTCCGTTAAATTATAAAAAAATATTACATAAATAAAATATTAGTTAAAGTTACACAATTAATTATTCAAAATGATGATTGATAAAATTTTTAGTGAAATAAACCAGCTTAAATTGACGGTAACAGAGTGGAAAAAAAGTAATCGAAGGGAACGCTGATTGATAGTGGAGCGATATTTGATGCGACATATTTTTTTTATACCGTATTTTCGGGTGTATAGTCCGTGGCTTATACAAGAAAAAAAATCTCCCAAAAAACCGCTGCGGCTTATACACGGTGCGGGTTATACAAAGATTATTTTTAATAAATTGGAAATTGTGATATTTTTTCTACAATTTTTAAACCTTTAAAAATTTGAAAAAACATCGAAATTTGTAAATTTTTTTCGCTATGCCTTGAAATTTAGATAGTTCTCCCATGTTTGTAAAGGCTTTTTTTTACTGCTTAAATAGAGTTATTTCTGGATATGGAAGAACTGTCGCAACTATCGCTAAGTATTGCACTGATAGATGTATAATAGCCATTGGGTTTGGAGAATACAAAATCCAAAATCCGGAACCCTTCCAATCTCGACAATTGTGAATTTAAGATCATTTTTAGTTCATTTTTCAAAAAAATATTCTACCAAACCTGTTGCAAAGAACAAAAAAATGTGCGTGATTTATATCATTTCGGAACGATTCAGAGCAGTCGTTCTTTTTCGAAACGATTCCGAGGAATCGTTCCTTTACAGAGTCGTTTCATTTCGGAAGGAGTTCAAGAAATTGAACTTTTCCGGAGTCGTTTCATTTCAAATAGTCCGAGGAGTCGTTCTTTTTCGGAGTTGGTACCTTACCCTGTTGCAAAGAATAAAAAAAGTACGTGATTTATGTCATTTCGGAATGATTCAGAGCAGTCAGTCTTTTTCGAAACGATTCCGAGGAATCGTTCCTTTACAGAGTCGTTTCATTTCGGAACGAGTTCTAGGAATTGAACTTTTCCGGAGTCATTTCATTTTTCAGATAGAGTCCAAAGAATTGTTTCTTTTCAGAGTTGGTGCATTTCGGATTGATTCCAAGGATTCGATCCTTTTGGGAACCAATGACCTAAGATACGTATACCTTTTATGTCTGAAATTTTAAATTTATCACCGATTTTTTTTCGGAAATTTTTTTTTAATATCATGCTTCTTTGAAAAAAATGCTTGTAAACGCCGCATCGCTTGAAATTTTATCTTAAAATACGAAAACGCCGCGGCATTTCTTCCGAAAATTACGGTACTGATAATCTTAAATTTTTAGCCCAATTACTGTGGATATTACGCATCACGAAAAAAATTGGTAAATTTGTGTTAAAAATTAAGACTAATAGCTTCTAATTTCGAACCCTGGTCGAAATATACATTCGTAAATGGTGTATAGCCCGCGGAATATACACCGATGCATCTCCGCGGGTTATACACGAACTTTTTTTACTGCACTGCTCAATTTAGGGGTGCGGGTTATACACAGGGTGCGGGCTATACACCCGAAAATATGGTAAGTTTATATCATGTATTGTATACGATCTTAATGTTTCAAACATATCCAGCAAGAATTTAAAAATTTTTACAAAAATTACTATTGGAAAATAGTGGTATTTGGCAGGGCATTCTCTTTTGTAAATTTATATCATGTGCTATGACAAACACACTGCTTAGTTTAAAAAAAAAATCTTATCCATATATTAGTCGAGATAGTGGTGCTTTAAAGCAAGAATTTAAGATTTTTGCAAAAAATATTAAAAAATAGTGGGATTAAGCCAGGCAATTTTTTTATATAACTTTTTATTATGTGTTATAAGCTATCATGAAGTTTCAATGTTTCAAACAGATCAAGGCAGAATTTAAGATATTTGCAAAAAACTACTATTCGAAAATACTGGTTCGCATTGTTTTTATAAATTTTTATCTGCGTTCCAATTTCTAACAGCTCGCCTTAGATTTTCAAATTTTAACAAATTCGCAAGCCAATTGAATGACACTTTAACCAAAGAAATAACAATTTTTACAGAAACGCTATTTGAAAATAGTAATATTTGATGCGGTGTATCTTTTTTATTAATTCTTTCCTACTTAAATAATGATCTTTCTTTTTTAATACATTTTTATCATATATTATAAAATATCCTAAAATTTGAAACAGACCAAGCAAGAATGAAAGGCTTTTACAAAAATTAATATTCGAAAATAGTAGTATTTCACGCTGCATTATTTTTTCATAAATAATTAGTACTGATTCATAAATATAAATGACTACAATTAAAGAAGCATTTTGTTGGAGAAAATTAAAGCTTAATGTTTATGGCAACTAGCTCACCACAAAAAAAATAATGTTTTATATTTAAAAAGAAAAATGCATATTTTTAATTCTGTTCTAAGAACATGAAACGAGAATGTGCAGCCTTCAAGAACAATGTTAAACTTGTTTTTTTTTTAGTAGTTTCTTACTCTGTTCCACTCTGTTACCATAAGCATGGTAACAGAGGGGAATGGTAACAGAGGGGGAAAAAACTGCAAATGATTTTATCAGCACAAAGTGAATTAAAAACAAGAAAAACTAAGCCTATTTATTTAAGAAGCACCATTTGATCTTATGGTTAAAATTTTATAGAAGTATAAAAAAAATAAATTTCACATAAATAAGCTGGTAACAGAGGGGAAACTGAATAAAACATCCTTATCTTGTAAATGCTTTAGTTCAACACCACGGTGAAAATAACTTAATAATTTAAAAAATGGTGGCCTCATCTAAAAATAGACTGTTCGAAGAACTGCAAAAGCTTGTGTTGAACATTTAGTAGTAATAATTTATTACCATAAATATGGTAACAGAGTGGAAGTAACAGAGGGGAAAAAAATCTGGGGACAACAATAAATTGTTCCATTTTTATAAAAAAACAAGTTTTTAAAAATATGTTATATGGTCTATGCTACAGATAAGACATACAACAATAGTCACAACTGAAAAAATTAGCACTTTTGACAATTTATTTATAATTTTATAGCAGTTGAAAAAGTAAAAAGGGAAGAGGGGACATAGCATTTTAGCTATAGCTGACACATTGAAACCATAACTACACTAATAGTTTTAATTTCTGATAATATTTAGCTCACATTTACTCTAAACAGTCAGACAAGTAATGTAAATGCTTAAATTATATATTTAAAACTTTATTTTAGTTATTAAAAATTCTTAAATTTGGGGGACATAGAATGTACAATTTTTTTGAAAATGACCCATTTAGTCAATTGTTCTAAGAAAAATCACCAATTTTGTCAAAGGATCACCTGAAAAATGTAAATTTTGACACAGAATTAATAATAAAAAAAAAGCAAATTTTATCAAAAGATCATGGATAATTTAGAAATTTTGTCAAAAAGACATGGTAAAATGGCAAATTTTATAAAAATCATGAAAACAACAAATTTTGTCAAAACTGCAACTAAAAATTTTAATTTCACGCTTTAAGATTTTTACAGTGGTTGTCATTTGACGCCTGCCTTTTATTTCCAATTTTTATCTCTGATTGAGACCACTGCTCCAAAAAGAAAAATAACTCTGTCTGTTGATTTCAATGAAATTATTGTTTCTTCATCTTATCGGTGCAGTGGTTAGACATCTTTTAACCTCCAGATTTGATTGATGTGAAATGATTCTCTTCTTTTCCCCCTCCCTCTCGAATTGGTTTAATTTTAAATTGTGATGGTGGAGGCTAACTCATTTCCAGTTTTCATCTCTGAAAAAAGAATTACACAAAGTTCTAGTATTCATCAGGGGCTTTTCACAGAAAACATTAAAATGATCCATATTTTAAAAGTTTATCATTTAAAATTTCACGAAATATTTTAATTTAGATTTTGTTTATTTTTAATCAGTTTTATGAGAGAGGCTAAGCTCTCCAAACCAATTCCTTTGATAAAATCACTCCTGGTAGCAACATATCATCTTTGCAGTTAGTTGCATAAAATGTACCAGAACTATTTTTGATTGTACATTGTAACTCACAGGCTGATAAAAACAAATATTCAGCAATTAAGATTTTATCAAAATTCCTTAATTACCACTGTATACAGAAGCAATAGATATTTGAGGGAAAAGAAGTCTATATAAATAGGATAAAACCTCGAAAATCTAATCTAGCATATGAATAATTTTAATGAGACAAACTAGTTAGTTTATTTTTAATTTTTTGCTTTATTCTTTTTTGTTAGACAAACAATAAAAACTAAACAGAGGAAGTATTTACATTTTAAAAGATTATCTAGAAATTAAAGATAACATACTTGGAAATGCAGTCAGCAACATTTCATGAAGCTTGTCACGTAATGCCATTTTCATGTTATAAACATTCTGGGTTTGTTTGTGTTTTCTATACAGTTCCCAAATACTGTTTCCCAACTATTAAAAAATAATGATACAAAATGTATAATACTTACAAACAGTGACAAAAAGTTAAATGAATAAATAAAATAAAACATTTAATGTAATTGAATAGAATAAAACTAGATAAATGCTATAACTTAATAAGTTACACAATTAAAGCAGATATTTAAATAAATACATGCTGAATGTTCTTATCATATCAACTGCAAATTAGTCTTTTAATTAGAATGTATAGGTGTAAATTAATGGTCGCCACTCGCCAC
Source organism: Maratus speculifer (assembly GCA_964019185.1). Taxonomy (NCBI): domain Eukaryota; kingdom Metazoa; phylum Arthropoda; class Arachnida; order Araneae; family Salticidae; genus Maratus; species Maratus speculifer. Next base: position 69,652,733 of record OZ025291.1, read on the forward strand.
GTGACGATTAAAGTTGTAAAAGTGGCGATTAAAATTCGGCCATCGATCGCCACCCTAGTCGCCACTTGGCGATTGAAAAATCTTATTCATTTGCTTTGTGAAATACAGATTTTTTCATGGATATATTCATCTCTACTTTGTTTGCATCTAATTGGTGAATTGGTTAATTCTTTAAATTCAAAATTGGCCTTCGATCGCCACCCTAGTCGCCACTCGGCGATTGAAAAATTTTATTAATTTGCTTTGTAAAATACAGATTCTTTTTTTGGATATATGCATGTCTACTTTGTTTGCATCTAATTAGTGAATTGGTTAATTCTTTAATTTCAAAATCGGCCATCGATCGCCACCCTAGTCGCCTCTTGGAGATTAAAAAATCTTATTAATTTGCTTTGTGAAATGCAGCTTTTTTTCATGAATATATGCATCTCTACTTTGTTTGCATCTAATTAGTGAATTGGTTAATTCTTTCTTTCTGTCTGATGCAAGCATATTTAGCAACTTTGTTGTATTTTCTATATTTTGGCTTTTTACCATGAATTCTTTATTTGGATTATGTTTTCAAGAAATAGTTTTTTTTTTTTTTTTTTTTTTTTCGACAAAATATAGTCATTAATTTTAATTCCACATGCATTTCGAATAAATTTTACCAATTTTACCTCTGAATGCAAGGAGATTTTAAGGACATTGCTTTATCTTAAATCTTTCACTTTTGTCATATGCTCACTAATTGTACCAGTAATAGTTGGCTGGTACATTTTTTTTTTTTTTAATTTTAAAGTTTAAAGTTTTTTTAAAATTTTAAAGATTAAAGTTTATGTAGGTGCCAAGAAAGATTGAAACATTATAGCCAATTACTTTAAAAATATAGGACAAAATTAGCACTCGCCACTTTGGCAAGTAATACTGCGAATTTAGCACCTGACTTTACTACTACCAAGTAGACTTCCTCCACCTTACCAACACATTGGCATTCTCTGATTTTGCCTTAATAAGACATCCGGAGTGTTGAAATCTCAGCCAAAGCAAAGAATATATATATTTATCTGTACACTCGCCAAACTTAATAATTACGATCAATTTTAAGTAAGAATAAAATATCCAAGAAAGATGTGAAATTATTTTTGAATTTAAAAATACAATTTCCTTGTTTGTTTTATACAATGCTTAATGCTTTAATATATATTTAAATATAGTTTATCACTTATAATTTTATCTGCAGTATTAATCACCAATTCATACTTTTCCATTCAGTAGAATGACAGTTTTATTTTTAACCAAATATATGTAACTTTGTAACTCACTAGCCGTTAAATAAAAAAGCCATTTTGACCTATTTTTAAAAAGTGGCTACTAACTTTTAAAAAGTGGCCACTAATGAAACTGGGTCTACCGGCCACTGGCTACTAATCGAATTTCCCAGTTTTCACCTATATTAGAATGGTATTTAAGATTCCACAAAATAAAAAAAAATTGCTTAATGCTGAATCTTTAGTATTAAATTGAGAAAAATTTAAAGTAAAAAAAAAAAAAAAAAAAAGTTAACTGCTTGAAAAATTAGACATACAATTAGACATGCACAGGCATAAAGATCAACTAGCAGGGGAGACCGAGCTTAGCTCGGTCAAAATTAACTTTGTTTTCAACTCGATATAGTATTTTCACTGTATCATTAACTCTGTATTATTACTGTAAAACATGTTTATAATAGTATTATTTAGAAAAACAATCAAAAAGAAAACTATGTTTTTATGTGCATGTTTATAACAAAGGGACATCGATCTAAATCGCTTTTTTAGCTCGACTCTGATTGGTTTAACCATGCATCTCGAATCCTCTTAAGAATGTATAAAAAAATTCTTTACATTCTGAATGACAGTATTTTTTGCTTGATATAGCCAAATTTGGAGGCATTCTTTCATTTGGATCCAAATACGTGTTTTGGTTTTCGTAATTTTTATAGTCGATTTTTTGGCCATATGTCGCCAATATTTTGTCAAATATCACCAAGTTATTGCCTATTGCCATATTCTCGTGACCCTGACCCGTATTACCCAAAATGAGCCACTAATCAAATTTGATCAAGCATGTGACATACCTCAATCGTCTTCAGGTAATCAAAAACAGTAGAATATAAAATTGAATCAAAACCGTTTAAGCCATTTTTTAGGTAAAATTAGCTTGGCAGCATTCAGCAATGAAGCGAAATGACCCACTAATATAATTCTGTTTAACATGCGACTCAGCCCAATAGTCTTCTCGTGACAAAAGACGTTTTGTTTCAAAATTTAGGTAAAATTGATTGAGTCGTTGTTACATATAATTAGAATGACCCTAGCTCATTAAGACACAAAATGACCCACTAATCGAATTTTCGCGAGCATGTGTCCAAGCCAAATGGTTTTCTCTTGCTCAAAAACGATATAATACAAAGTATAGTCAAAATGGTGAGTACCATTTTCTATATAAAATTAGCATGACCCATCATGACCAACAAATGACCCTTATAATCGAAATCTCTCAAACGTGTGGCCTAGCTCATTAGTTTTAGCGTGCCGAAAAACATTAGATACAAAATTTAAATAAAATCGATTGAGCCGTTTTTTAGATATAGTTAGTTTGACCCCGACCCCTTGTGATCCAAAATGACACATTGATCGAATTTTCTCAAAAATCTGTCATAACCCAATGATTTTCTTGTGCCCGAAAATGATAAAATACAAAATTTAATCAAAATTGCACGAAATGTTGTCTATATAAAATTAGAATGACCCAAAAGTGGCCCACTAATCGAAATTTCTTGAACATGTGACCTACCCCAATCATTTTCTCATGCCAAAAATATGTTGTATACAAAATTTCGTTAAAATCGAAAATTTCGTTAAATTCCATTCTTTAGATATAGCTTGACCTTGACCCATTAAGACCCACAAATGACCCTTATAATCGAAAGCTCTCGAATATGTAACTTAGTCCATTAGTTTTCTCGTTTCTAAACATTGTTACATACAGAATTTCGTTAAAATTGATCCTGCCGTTCTTTAATTATATATAGCTTGACCCAGACCCTTTATGATCCAAAATGACCCATTAATCGAAATTTTTCGAACATGTAACCTAGTCCAATGATTTTATCGTGCCAAAAAAATGTTGCATACAAAATTTCATTAAAATCGATCCACCTGTTCTTTAGATATAGCTTGACCATGACCCATTATGACTCATCATGACCCACAAATGACCCTCATAGTCGAAATCTCTTAAACATGTGATTTAGCCCATTAGTTTTCTCATGTCAAAAAACTGTTACATAAAAAATTTTGTTATAATCCATCACGCCGTTCTTTAAATATAAATAGCTTGACCCAGACTCTTAATGACCCAATATGACCCATTAAAATTTTTTCTCAAACATGTAACCTAGCCCAATGTTTTTCTCGTGCCCGAAAACCATAGAATGCAATTTTTAATCAAAATTGCATGAGAAGATCTCTAGATAAAAATAGCATGACCCACAATGACCCACTAACCGAATTTTCTCGAACATGTTACCTAACCCAATGGTCTTCTTGTAATCCAAAGCGATACAATATAAAATTTGGTCAAAATTGTTAGAGCCGTTTTTTAGATAAAAATGGCTTGACCCATAATGACCCCAAAATGACCCACTAATCGAACTTTTTCGAACATGTGACCCAGCCCAATAGTTTTCTCGTACCGAAAAACAATTGGGTACAAAATTTCCTTAAAATCGATCCAGCCGTTCTATAGATATAAATAGCTTTATCCTGACCCATTATGACCCTGTAATCAAATTTTCCCGATCATGGGACCTAGCCCAATGGTCTTCTCGTGCCCGAAAATGGTAAAATCCAAATTTTTGCGAAAATCGTTAGAGTCGTTTTTGAGATAAAATTTACCCACAGACACACAATTTTTGCTCACATTATAGTATAAGATAAGCTTATGATATGCACAAAAATAAATTCAAGTTTGCCTTTAGTAGGAATGCAAAACCTGCAGCCCAAAAGTGGCTTGCAAATTTTGTCAATTTATACCTAATTAAAAAAAAAAAAAAATTTGCAAATTTTGTGCATATGTCACAGGAATAAACTGTAAATTTTATCAATTTGACACAGGAAAATTGAAATTTTTTTCAGTCACTTAAGAATTGCAAATGTTGTTGATTGGGCATGGAAAAACTGTGAATTTCATTAACCAAGTGTAAAAAAATAGCTTTTTTTTTTTTTTTTTTTGATGAGATGCGAAAAATTACAAATTTCACAGTTCAGGCATGGAAAAATCATGAATTTCGTCAATCTGATGTGAAAAATCATATATTTCGTTGATGGGGCAAGAAGAAAATCACCAGTTTTGTTGATGATGAATGTAAAAATCACCAATTTTGTTCATTGGCTGCAGAAAAATTGCATGTTTTGTCATTTTATCATGCAAAAAAAAGTGTGAATTTTGTTGATCAGGTGCTGAAAAATGCATATTTCATTGATCAAAGGCAGAAAAATTAAAAATATCGTCAATCGGATATGGAAATATTGAGAGCTTTGTCGATAGATTTCTAGAAATTGAGAATTTCGTTGATAGGACATGAAACAATCATGAATTTTGCTGATGATGTGCAGAAAAATCGAAAATTTCATTGATCAACTACAGAACAATAGTGAGTTTTGTCAGCTTATCGTGAGTAAAAATTGTGAATTTTATCAATTTGCCAAAGAAAAAAAAAATGCATATTTTGTCAGAGTCAGTTAAGAAATAAGAATTTCATTGATCAGGTGTAAGAAAATGCATATTTTGTCAATTAAAGTCGAAAAATGCACAAATTTCATCGATCGACCACAGAAAAAATCCATTTTTTATTAATTAGACTCAAAAAAAATTGTCACTATTGTTAGTCGGGAACAAAAAAAAATAGCAAATTTTGTCGATCAAAGTCAGAAAAATTGCAATTTTTGCCAATCAGGCCAAAAAATTGAGAATTTCATAGACTGGCTTTGTAAAAAGTGCAAATTTCTTAGATTGGGTATGGGAAAATTGCAAATTTTCTCGATCAGGTGTGGAAAAATTGCAAATTTTCTCAATCAGGTGTGGAAAAATTGCAAATTTTCTCAATCAGGTGTGGAAAAATTGCAAAATTTCTCAATCAAGTCAGGAGTGGAAAAATTGCAATTTCATTGATTAGGTGTAGAAAAATCTTGTTGATTGATTCCTTCTCTCTCCTCCATTCATAAAGTCCAGATTATTTTTCCAGCACTAGCCACTTATGTTGTTTTTTAGTACTTTTAATAAATTAACAAAATTTACTCTCCCAAATAAAATCAAGGAATATTATTACATCTTTGAAAATAATCATCACTTTATCTGTTATGTACAGAAATGCAAAAGCAACTATATATCCTTACCAACTTTGATATTATGACTGGGAAGTGAACCTAGAGAGGTAACACTCCCCTTCTTTCTGAAACCACATTTTAAAAAAAAATCTGGTTATAAGCCACAGATTGCTTTCTCATTTGCGTTATTGGTGTGGCCCTTGACCACCCAGACATATTTGTAAGTGACCCTTCTCTTGAAAAGATTGTGCACCCTTACCTTTGAATTCCTAGCATAATAAAATCAGATTAAAAAAGGTAACATTTATTACATTTTGTGAGCCATTGCGCTTCAAAATTTGCACATTTTTCATTATCTTCCACTGGATTTCAGAAAATTAATAATATTGCTGCCATCTATATCAAGTTAGGACTACAATTTAATTATTTTTTCAATTCTACTCTACTTTAAAACATTACTGTACAAGAATGTTTTAATGTAGATAGGCAAAAACATACTGAAAGCGAGAGTTAAGTTTTCTGTATTTAAAAGGTACACTTTTATCAATAACATATTATTAGCATATTTCATTTCATATACAGTAGACTCCCTCAAATCCGCACAGCTTGGGACAGAGGTTGTGCGGATTTTAGAATTTTGCAGATTTCTGGTCATTGCTTTGTTTACATTTTTTTTTAAAGTAATTTGAATGTAATTAATAATGAGATCAAAAATATAATGAATGCTTACAATATACTAAACTAATAAATTTAGTAATAAACCAAAATAATAAAAAATTAGATAATTTTTAAAATGATTAAAATTCATTTTACATTGAATATTTGATTGCTCCGGGCTGCCCCTAAATTCAACACTGATGCTATCTCAAAAAAGATTTGCTGAGGTGGAGCTGAACTAGTTTAATGGAGCTTGCTTACGAGCAAAAAACATGCAAACATTAATAATTTTTAAACTTTTTTTAAAATTTTTATCGGAAAGGGAAAACACTAGGATAGGAATTAATCATTATGGTTGAAAATAATTGTTGTTTGTCTTTAAACTAGTGCATTTCTGGCCCTAACTTAGACAATTAAGGAGGTGCTAGATGGCAAAATCATATGCTACAAGATGGGGAATGTTGTAACTAGGTTAACAATCATTTGATGTATTTTAGAGTGAGTAGTTCGCCACAAAAATATTTAGTATTTATACTTTGTTAACCAGATTATTTGTTTTGTATGTCAAATAATTATTGGGATCTAAGTGATATTTACCCACAGATTTTTAACATCCATTTTAGCCAACCCTGTTATGGATCATTAACAAAGAAAGTAAATCAAGGCACTCAAGGATGGCATATTTGACATAATTTTTTTGCATAAACAAATGTCAAAAAAGAAAGGGAAAATTACTTTTTCAGAAGCACTATTTCGAGAATTGTGATATACATTTCCACTAGGCGAAGAGTCACTTCTTAGTCTTTTAGGGCTGTTTGAATGGAAACTATTCTTTCTTTTCAAATCTGGTACCTTATCATTTTGGCCAACACAGGTTTTCTAAACAAGAGAGAAATTCAAAATTAAGACAAAATAAATGACTTATAAAACATGAGACAGAAATAAATAATACATTACATTATATATAAACGATAAAATCGCTTCTTCGTTAATTTTAGTAGCTGTCAAATCCATGTGCTTACAAAACAAAACAAACCTTAAAAATGTAAACAAAACCATTTTTTTCATTATCAAGCAATACAACAACTAAACTCTGGCTAATGATTAACCAATCACGATCTTTTAAATTTTGTCAATACTAAACCAATCACGTGTTCTGTGGAAAACAATAATATTTTCAATCTGATTAAAATGTGTGTTTTTACCATTTGCGTTTTCTATTGAAAATGAAAATCATTAAAGTATTATTCACTAAAATAATGTTTAATGATAAGTCAATCTATGAAATAACTACGATTGCGTTTGCATCCACAAGGCAAGGCAATCTAAGTAAAATTTCATCAATATTTTAGTATTTTTGGCCGTTTGCATGCATCAATCTTATATATAAAATATCGCATCTAATTCTTAATGCAGATTAAATATAATTTCAAAAGCTAAATAATGTATCAAGCACAAAACTATTACTTCTCATTCAAAACATTTTAGTTATCTTAAAAATCAAAGTTCACACAGTACTATGAAAATATTCAATGAGAAGAGATAATCTAACTTTATGTATTTCAACACAATATTCAAACGATCTTTTGTTGCTATGAATAAACACAACATTTTCTAAGCATTTTTCATTCAAACAGCATAAGTTCTAAGCTTACAAATAAAGCAAAATCTTTTTTCTTCTTCTTTTGTTATTCATACCTAATCTGCCAAACCATTTTTTTTTTATTTTTTTTTTTTGGATACTATTTCTTTTTATTTCTTTACATTCAAGCATTTCTCTTTCTCTCTCTCTTTTTTTTTTTTTTTTTTTTTTTTTTTTTGTTGTTGTTGTTGTTATTTTAAGTAGGTATTTTGAATATGTTATATAATTTCATAAATTTTCACAAAAATGAGAATTTTTACTGGAATATTAAATTATATAAATCTATTCTTACAAGTGTAATCAGATGTAAATTTATTTTTCTAACAGAGAATGTAAGTTAGCAATGACCTTAGAGTTAAATGATGTTTAAAAAAATAATTAAAAAATTATTTCTTATTTTCAAAATCTTTAATAGGGTGGATGCCCCGGTTTTGGCCACATTTACAGAAAAGTTTAAATAAACATTTTATAGTTCCTGACTGATTGAAGCATATTAAATCTTACTAACACCATTATTTAGTAAATTTAATTGGCTTTCTGTTCGTTATATTAACTTTTTACAGAATATTTTAGATTGTGAGCTATAACTTATTAAATAATTTTGTACAATTTGTACCAGTTTTGGCCACGATTTTACCTGAAAATTTCAATTGAAAAAAACAAACAAAATTACAACTGAATTATTTTTTAATTTTATAAATAAAATATATACATTATGAAAATACTAACAACATGAATCAAATTCATCACTGAATTCATCTTAATCATTCTTAAAATTAGTGCAGTCCATGCACATAAAAGAATATATTCCTTATCACTTAAATCTAGTTCTTCCAGTTGAAATTTTTTACATAAATGATGGGTGAGCATTCAAAATGGAATTGTTTTTTCATATTTGTCGATCCATTTAGACGATATGCCACCACTATCTTCATGAGAAAACTTCTTTTGTGGCCAAAACTGGATCATCTACCCTATGCTTTAGTTTATCATACCTAAACATCAACACATCACTTCCCAATAAGTTTTATCAGTACTAAATTATAATATTTTCTTATTTGGCAATATTATTCTTTAGTAAATAGTACAGTGTCCTTCTTTCTAAAATGAATTATTTATTGTACAGAGAAAAACAATCTTTTTTAAAGAACAGTCATTAATTTTGCTTTTTTGTTGTTGTTGTTGAAAATATTACTCAGGGTTCATATTCATTTTCTAAGAAAAAATCCCCTGGGAATCCCCTGATGTATTTTCCAGGATGTAAAATTTTTCCATATCAACAATTAACAACATTTTGATATTACATATGATAATAAAGCACATGAACAGTAATAATTGCTCCCAATTTCCCAGAATAGACAATTATTTTGGCAGGTTTTCCCAGGTTAAGGAATTTTTTTGTATTATCCCCAGAGATTCCCCTGATTTTTACAATCTAAAATTCATCCCCTGATTTTTCCAGGAATCCCATATTCCCCTGATGAGTATGAACCCTGTTATTATATAACACAAAACTAAACTGATTTTGCTTTATCCAGTTTCAAATGTTCTTAAATTTATTTAATTGATAAAATTTCCACTATAACAAATCATGTGGCCAAAAGTGGTACATAATGTTGTACCCTTTTTGGCCACCCCATGGCCAAAACTGGTACATATAGTAAATTTAAAGCACCAATTTTGGCCACCCCCCTTTAAGCTGTTAAAATAATTAATTTAAATGTGAAATTGCAATAGAGAGAAAACTTACCTCAAAAAACCTTGTAGTAATTTATTTCAAAACAAATGAAGTCCAATAAGTGCCTAATATTAAAAGATTCTGAAAACTTGTTACCTTAGCAAAAATCTTAGTATGTGTGGGCACATACTACAGTTTTACACATTTATTTATTTATTTATTTTGCAAGTCATATTTTATCAAAAAATAAACAAATGGAATTGTAAATGATAAAAGAGTGTTTTGCTTAAGATGTAAGAATTCAAATAATTTGTTAACATCAATTCATGGTTTAAATATTGGACAAATAAATCCAGTGTGGCCAAAACCGGGGCCTCCACCCTATATATATATTTCTCATTATAGATAATTAATATATAGGGTAAATGCATCAGTAATGAACACCCTTAAGAAATTTCATTGAAAATTACCTTTATTTAATAGTTTTTATATTCCAATTTTTTCAATATTATAATAAACAATATTTAACTGTTCTTATAGTCCCATCAGGGCCATAGCAAAGGAGGCGCTATGAGCGGCTCAGCCCCCCCCCCCCCTAAAATATTTTGATTAGTTTGATTTATTAAAATATTTTGATTTATATTGGGTAATTACCCAATATAAATCAAAATTTAATTTTAAATAAACATAAATACATCAAAATACCCAAATGCCCAGTAATGGACATACTCTGGCTCATTGACATCCTATGTAACGTTAATGGACATCCCATAAAAAGTATTAAATATAATTGTTTTTATGACTTCATTTAGAACCAGAATTTAATGAACAACATACTAAACATACTAATGAAGTGGAATAGTTATTTTGAAAAAAATTAGCATACCAGTAGTTATAGTCCATTTAATTAGCGGAGGCGGGTGACCTTGACAAGCTTATCCCTCACCTTCAGCAACTGAGAGGAAAAATCACATGTAGTTCTATTACGAGTTCCGTGAAAACATAGTTTCACCTTGTCAAGGTTAGCCGCCTCCATTAAAAAAATGAACTATAATGAAATATTTGTGATAATCATTCACTGTTTGCATCAATTATTGTAACTATCAAAAGATCAATATTTTAATTATTTTAGATGGATAATTTAAAATACTAAATATCAGGCAATTACAGCTATCAAATAATTGAGACAGCAGGGGGTTTTAAATGTAATAATTTTAGAAAAGGTTTTGGAGTATAAATGTATAGTTTCATCTCACTATTTTTAACAATTAAACTTCCAGAGATTATTTGATATATTGTTGTAATATTTATGAATATATGAAAGAAATGACACTGTGAGTAAGATATTTTAAGCACCAAATAAAATAATTTAAAAATAAAACTAGAACTAGTGTTTGAGGTCACTAATCTGCAGATTTACTAGTTTCATGATTTTCTTTTTGTTGGAAATGAAGCCGAAAAATTTAAAGAAGAAAATAGGTTTTTAACAAATTCTGTAACTTTATTGCATTTATTTAAGTAAAAAGGGATTAATCCCTATGAGTCCCTCTTTGATTGTCTCTTTAAACAATATTTTCTCCTTCCTGGTTGGTTTGATTATCAAATTATAAAATTGTAAGGCAGAATTATATACAATAACAATAAAAAAAGAATAAAATATTGAAATTTTATTAACCACATATAAAATAATTTAAAAGCAGCTATATTTATAAAAGTTTTGCTGTTATTACATTTTGGTAAATAGAATTTAAGAATTAAATATAATTATTTAGCTTTGCAGTTAAATCAATATATTTTATGCACTATAAACATTACTGAAATTACATTTTTAACAGTGTCAATATAGGCTGTCCATTAATGGAAAATGACTAATTAAGCCAAGCGTCGCAATAATAGACACCTCTCTTAAAACCTTAAAAATAAATAAAAAAATGACTATTAGTATATAAAATTCAAAGATTTCTATTACTTTACTACCAAAAAAAAAAGCTGTAAATGTGGCAAGAAAATAAACAATATATGAATTTATTAAAGAAGTCATCTCTTAGCGTGTTCATTAAGATTTCTGCTGAAAAACAGTGGAACATTGAAACATTATTTTCTGCTTTCTGATTGGTTTGATTAAGAGTGTCAGCAATGATGCAAAGTTATAAAATATGCAAGGGGGAATTATGAAAAAAAATAATAAGCTAAATTTTTATTGGTTATTTTTTTTTAACCAAAAATACTCAAGGGTGTCCATTACTAGACTCTCTCAAATCCACAAAGCTTGGGACCAGATATTGTGCACAGGGCCGTAGCCAGAAGTGAATAATAGGGGGGGCTCAAGAAAATGTAGGGGGGGCTCATGTTTTTTTTCTCTCACTCTGACGTAGAAAGATAAATTAGTGCATATTCATATTGTATGTACTATGTTTTTTATTAAACTGTTGTAATAACCTCATTTTAAGCTAAGAGAAGAATAAGCTGATGAAAAATTCGAGTGTATAACGAGTGCAAAATTAAACATCATCTTAGCTTCGTATGTGCAAATAGGAAGAGCGAGTGTTGAAACTTATTTTAGTTATAATTTAATATTTCTACAAAACTTTGAAAAGGCCTCAAAACTAAATTAGATTTTTGAACATAATTTCATTTGGATTTTCAAAAAAGAAATTCATTGAGTAATCATGAAATCTTTTCTAAGAGAGGCTCAAAATGCTTTAAGGGTTAGGGGAGGGGGAGGGGGCTGAGCCAGCACATCCTTAACTACGGCCCTATCTGTCATACTTGAACTTTCTGACAGAGTAATTGAAATGCCTCTGCATTTTCGAATTAAAATTTTCTAATAACTTTAAATCTGCTTTTTTAAAAAAGCACATGAAAAAGTTAGTCATATATATGCATTGCTATCTTTATAGTTTGCACTCGCGTCTTAAGTAATTCATGACAGATAATTATAAAAAAAGAAGTTCATAGGTTTAAATATATAGGTTATAGAATTTTCGTCAAAAACGAATTTTCGTAAAACTCAGAATTTTGGTCGAAAATGCAAAAGAATTGGCGTTCGATCTCTAATACTTATTACTGGTGAAATAAATGATGATGTCAACAAGTAAATAAAAGCTTACAGTTCACTTGTTTCGAAATAGTTGCAACCTTTAATCTTTTTTTTTAATCTGCCCTCAAGGAAGCTTAAGTTTCATTCTTTTAACCAACATTAACAAAATCAAAGTTGTATTTTGCATTTAAAATTATTACTGTGTTCATTCAAAAATTAAAAGCATGTACATTTGAATTGGCTATTGGCATTTTTCTTTGATTACCATTCATAAATCAAGGACTATATACGTATATATTTTAAAATTTAAACTAGAAATATTCCAATATAGAGCAATTCCATCTCAGCTCAGGCAGGGCATGTCAAATCACCATCACAGATTTTTTTCAAAAAAATTCAGTAGTTAGAACTAAGTGATTTATATAATTTCCTAAAAGGATTTTTCCCTAAAAAATTTATTTCTCTGATTACAGCACTTTAAAGTTCATGATAAAATTGGCAGTTTTCAGAAAAACTGAAAAACGCTTCATTTTGAAATGAACACAATACCAAACATATTCAACATATTCAGTCAATTTATTTTTTATAAACAGTTATTAAACTGAATTTTACTTTGGCATAGTTTTAAAAAATATAGTGACATTTTTACTTAATTAAAAAAATTAGATTTTAAGTACAAAAAATATAATTATTAGTGAATTTAAGATTTTTTTTCAGAATGAAAAAAAATATTTGAAAGCTAAACATTGATGACAATCCAAAGACCTTTAATGGGAGTTTTACAGCAAATTTTATTTTAACTCTAAGGTGCTTACAACTTTTGTAATTCAATTTTAAATTATGCAAAATTTTGTAAAATCACTACATTTAAAATGCAATTTCTCAAAAACACCATTTTTAAAAAATCTGATAATATGCTCAATTCATACCTTATTAGTCTCTAATAAATACCTTACAAGCAAATCGTGTGTTTTTGCTTAGAAAATTTTATATGATTTTTTGAAAATAACATGTTGTGTGTATTTTTCAACAGACCACAAAGGCAAGCTCTTCCTTATTTAACCGAACTTGTAATGTAATTAATATTTCAAACTAAAAAATACATCACTAGTACATAAATATTAGTGTTAAATTATAGCTAATCATTTGCTTAAATTTAAAATTGCGTAAAATACAGTCAATAATAAAATTAGTATTGATCACATGTCATTTCATTCCATACTCATAAATGTGCTAAATTCATCTACAGTGTGTTAAATATTTTGTTATATAGTATGGATATAATATATTAAAATGCAAATACATACATTACAACTGAATTAGATTTTTTTTTCAAGTTTAGTTTTTTCCAATTAGTTTTTTTTTTTTTTTTTTTTTTTTTTCCTCAGAAAACCAGAAGATCAAGTTTTTTCTTATTTCTCTGTATTTATAATAATATTTTTTAATGAAAAAATAATAATATGCACATTATTATGGCAGATAAATATAAGCTAATCTTTAAAAATTCCTATTCATAAAATTAAATAAGCCAAACCCCTTAAAAAAATCTGCGCTTGTGATGCATTTTGACTTTGCTGAAAATTACTCACTAATACTGCCAAATGAAGTACAAAGCTACCACTGGCAGAATACTCAGATATCGTTAGTTACTTGCACAGCATACTTTAGAGAAGAAATAAAGAATTTTATCATAGTTTCTGATGATTAACTCATGATATAGCTCATGCTGTTTGTGACATAGAAAAAGTAAAAAAAGAATTATTTAAGTTGTACCAATTACAAACACTGGAATCACCTGTGTATATATCAGATGGAGCTGGAGCACATTTTAAAAACAAGTATTAGTTTTATGAATTGCGCAAAAATAAAATTGTACTGAAGTAGAGGATATTTTCAGGTACTGGCCATGTTAAAAGTGCATGTGATGCTATTGGGGACTGAGACAAGCAATATGCAACAAAATTTAATTTCCAAAAGGAGCCAATAAAAGCTATCCAAAATTCTGTCTCATTTGTTGCTGAACTATCTTCTCTGCTAAAAAATAACATTCTAGTCCATCCAGACAGAAATATTATTCAATCCTATAGAACTAATAATGAGAAAAAATATGCTAATGCAAAATCTATTGTTGGTATTAGATATAAACATTATAAGGTGATTGTAAATAATGAAAATTATATGGAACGAGCAAGTAAAAATGAATTGACAAAAGTTGAAACCTTCAGTGAAATGAAAAGACAATATTCAATACATAGTTTCCAAATCGGTGATTTCATTGGATGCATTTATGAAAATAATTGGTGGATAGGACAAATCAATGGTATATCAATCACAAGAACTAAATGACATTAAAGTATCATTCATGTACCCAACATGGTCCATAGATAAAGCATTCCAGTGGCCAAAAATATCTGGAAAGAAAAAATATGAATGTGCATTACCATTGGAGAATGTGCTTCTAGAAACAGAAAACCAGTTACAATAGGACAATCTGAGCGACTTCATACCTTCAACAATAAGGAGTTGAAGTTAATTTAAGAAACCTTCACTACCTAATTCTTCTGTTATGTATGTATTTGCACATTAATATATTATATCCATACTATATAACAAAATTTTTATACACTGTAGATGGATTTAACACATTCATGAGTATGGAATGAAATGACATATGATCAATACTAATTTTATTATTGGCTGTATTTTACGCAATTTTAAATTTAAGCAAATGATTAGTTATAATTTAACAGTAATAATTATGTACTAGTGATGTATTTTTTAGTTTGAAATATTAATTACATTACAAGTTCGGTTAAATAAGGAAGAGCTTGCCTTTGTGGTCTGTTGAAAAATACACACAACATGTTATTTTCAAAAAATCATATAAAGTTTTCTAAGCAAAAACACACGATTTGCTTGTAAGGTATTTATTAGAGATTAATAAGGTATGAATTGAGCATATTATCAGATTTTTAAAAAATGGTGTTTTTGAGAAATTGCATTTCAAAAGTAGTGATTTTACAAAATTTTGCAAAATTTAAAATTGAATTACAAAAGTTGTAAACACCTTAGAGTTAAAATAAAATTTGCTGTAAAACTCCCATTAAAGGTCTTTAGATTGCCATCAATGTTTAGCTTTAAAATATTTTTTTTCATTCTGAAAAAAAATCTTAAATTCACTGATAATTATATTTTTTATACTTAAAATCTAATTTTTTTAATTAAGTAAAAATGTCACTATATTTTTTTAAACTATGCCAAAGTAAAATTCAGTTTAATAACTGTTTATAAAAAATAAATTGACTGAATATGTTGAATATGTTTGGTATTGTGTTCATTTCAAAATGAAGCGTTTTTCAGTTTTTCTGAAAACTGCCAATTTTATCATGAACTTTAAAGTGCTGTAATCAGAGAAATAAATTTTTTAGGTAAAAATCCTTTTAGGAAATTTTATAAATCACTTAGTTCTAACTACTGAATTTTTTTGAAAAAAATCTGTGATGGTGACTTGACACATATCAGTACTGTCTGCCTGAATTGAGATGGAATAGCTCTATACAACAAAATGTTTATCATAAGATAATATTTATGATAAAATTAATTGTAAGTTTGATCTATGCTAGTAATAGAAAACGCTACAGAATAAATATTTTCAGTATATAACTAATGCTGATACAATATAATATAAATAATATGTCAAAAGTAATTAAAATGCTCGCATTTCTCCTATTTAAAACGAGTTGTAATCTTCATTTCTAATCATTATCTTTTTTTAACAAAAAGAAAACTTCAATTATTGTTATATAATAAAAGCATAAACAAATTCACTCATAGATAAAGAATTTAAAAATTATTTTTATGCACAGTCAAATGTTAAAAACATTTGCAATTGAGTATACTATTAAAAAAATTCTTTAATTTGAAATACCATGACTCAAACTTTAAAACAAAGCAAATTATGAATACTTAAAACTTAATTTTATACTAGAAGTAAAATAGGATTAAAAAATTCTTCAGAAAAAACGCTTTATAGCAAAATGCTAAAATACCAAATTGCAACAAACTGCATTTTTCACGTAACACGAAAACAAAATAATAAAAACAAACAATAGTACATGTAACAACACTTTTGTAACAAATGGAATTTTTTTAAAACCAATTTGGAAAAATATAATGAAGTATGCTTTAATGGATACATGAAAAAATATAAAATATTTAAGTTAAATAGATATATAAATACGAATGGTTATATAAGCATTATAAATGTGAAAACTAACCTTGTAGTGTATACTAAATACAAACTGAAAAAAGTAGATTTAAAAGGAATAAAGTAGTGTCAACAAATTGAAGTTCACCTGCTTTAAAACAATTGAAGTCTTCTATTCTTTTTCTCATTAAATTTTTTAAGGAAAACTTCCATATTGATTGTTTCTGTTCTTTCTTTTTCAAACGCAAGAAAACTCAAATCGGCCATTCTTTGATGAGACATTGTTAGTCTTTGTGGACGATTTATTCTTGTAAGGACTGAAAATGTTGATTCACATATTGCAGTACTACATCCAAAAGTTTTAACAGTTGCTAATAGTTTATAAGTGTCTTCAAATGCAACCCTATATTTAAAAAGTTCATTAAATACAATGGTGTTTGAATTTTCTTCAATGGTTCTTTTTATGAAATTCTCTACAACAATTATTTCATCTTTAGATGGAAGCATAACATTATAATTTTCTAATATCTTCATTTTATTTAAATCCATATCAAGCTCTGCACTTGACAGCGCTAGAAATAACTTATCGTTATTATTAAACCGCCTTTTCATTTCATTTAATACTATATCTAAAGTTTCAAAATAAATAGCTTTTAGATGTAATGTTTCATCAATATTCGAGCTAGCACCTGTAGTTTCTACAATTAAATAATCCCTGACTTTTGTAGAAGTGGTTTTTCTTCGCTTTTTTGAACATATTTCTTCTTCCTCTTCCTCAACAACAAATTCAGTGGACATCAAATTTAAAATTTCTTTGTAAATTTCATCTGACCTTAAACAAGTAAGTGAATCTATTGTAGAATCTACAATTCTTAAAGAATCAGTTAAACTAGTTTCTAGCTTTTGCAATAACTGGTTTGCAGGATCTAGCGTTTCAAGAATTCTCTTCAAAAATATTAAGCAGAATTTGAGAGCTTTAGTTTTCATTATTGTTAACAAACCAGTGCTTTCTGCAATGTTTACTCCATCTTGTTTTCTGTCCAGTTTTACTTCTTTCTAGAGTATTCAGAATTTTTTTATAATTGTTATACACAATTTTTGTAACATGTAAATGTCCACTCCATCGCTGTTCTAATAAACGAACAAGGGATTGACCTTCATATTTCTTAGCTATGTTACCTTTTCTCAAAAAGTTGTACACCATGGAACACTGATCAAAAAACTGTTTGGTTTCACTTACATCATTTATTGCTTTTATAATTACTAAATGAAGTCTGTGGCTGCAGCAATGTACATATGGGATATTTCTATCAAGATGTTTCTGCAATATAGCTTGGACCCCTCCTTTTTCACCGCTCATGACTGAAGCACCATCAAAACATTGACTCAAAATTTTAGAATTATCTAAATTACAATCATGAAGGATCTTTAAAGTTAAATCAGCAAATGTTTTTGCATCCAAGTCAGAACATGTTTTTATTGCGATAATTGATTCTTTTATTTTCCCGTCCTTTACGTATCTTGCTCCTAATGCAACATTTTCTCTATTATTTCTATCACGCGTTCCGTCTTCCAAAATCGAAAACCAGGGAACATCAGCATTGTTAATGTCATTTGATATATCTTCTGACACTATTTCAGCAAGGATTTGTATTACATCATTTTGTATTTCAGGTGAAGTGTATTTTGCATTAATTGGCACTGATTTGACACATTCTGCAAGTTTATTGTCCTTTTTGATTGTGTATTTAAAAAGGTTTTGAAATAAACTACTTTCCTCGTGTTCATCTATATCATACGTACCACGTAATGAAAGTTCATTTATAACTAAAAATTGTACGATTTCTGCAATAGATTGAACATATCGGTTTTTTTCTAGAACATCGTTACATACCAAAGATGACACACTCAAATTCATCTTTTCACGTTCTTCTCTTTCTGTCCACATGCTCATTGATATTATATGATTCTGTGACGAAGCATGCTTTTGAAACCCTCTGTCCTTGGACAATGCTTTTTTCCAATTCCGGAAACCAGCTGAGATAAATGGATTTTCTTTAGTCCCCGAATGAGGAAACTGTCGACAAGGTTAACAAAATACAGCATCTCTTCTGTTGGTATATTCCAGCCACTTAAATTTTTCATCCAATCTGTTTGAAAACTCCTGTTATCCGAATTTTTGGGTACTCTGATAAATTTGTACTTTTTAAATTTT
This sequence comes from Maratus speculifer, assembly GCA_964019185.1. NCBI lineage: Eukaryota > Metazoa > Arthropoda > Arachnida > Araneae > Salticidae > Maratus > Maratus speculifer. The sequence continues at coordinate 69,671,523 of OZ025291.1, forward strand.
TATCGCCCACCTTCGATATGTCACTAGGTGCATCGGCATTCATCCTGCCTGATAAGTCACCGAAGACCGAAAGAATAACCCTCACGCCCGTTGAGTTTCTGATATCCGATTGCGTAATACAGACTAAAAATCATAAAATCACTTCCAACAACAGAGGGGGGGGGGGGGAGATACGGCACCTCATTGACCGAATGAAAACTTTGCCTTTCCGACTAAGAGCAGATTTCTATAAAACAAACTGATAATTTAAAAATTCCTTTTTTTAATTAAACCACACACACAAGAAAAAACAATTATTAACATAAATATAAAAAAATATATAGTAATAAAAAAAGAGTCATTTACACTTCCTGGATCCTAGCTAAGCTAAATTCTACATTTGCTTAAATATATATATATATATATATAATGCGTTACCGGGTTTTTGGCGCCGGCTGATCATGGCGCCACACATACGTCACCCATGTATACTAGCAGTAGAAGACAATAATACCAATAATAACTAGATAGGATGCACATTACAAAATACCAACGATTTAAATTTACAAATCTATAAACAACTCATTCACCTCGCCAACAAATGGGGGGGGGGGGGGGTAAGATAATAAATATTTCTGTTGATAATTTGCCAAACCAAACTGTTGATTGTTAAAAGCAAAAATATTTTTTATGATCATAATTAAGTACTTTTTTTCCATTTCAGAAAAGATTGCTCAACTTGAAATTTAAATAGATAAATAATGAACGTCGATGATTAGATTCAAATGTTTGTTTTATTTCTGCTAAACATAAACCGAATAATCTAGATAAATTTTTGAAGTATATACAAATTTATATTGATTGCAAAACATCATAATGTACGATTATAGACATTCAAAAGATTTGCACAGGCCGGGTTCGGGCCGATTTCTCATTTTGATTTTTTAAACAGTTTTATTTAGTGACCTTGGAATCTTTTTCAGGGGGGGCTCAAAAATTTTTAGGGGGGTCTCAGCCGCCCCTGGCACCCCCCTAGCTACGGGCCTGATTGTGCAGATTTTAGATTCTTGCAGATTTCTGGTCATTGATTTGTTTACATTTTTGAAACTTTAATTTGAGTGGTAGTTAAGCATTGTAATCAATGCATATAATGAATTGACACATTAAAATAATTAAGTAAAATATTTAAATAAATAAACAGTTAAAAAGCAAGTTATTATTTTTTAAAAAAATAATAAAATACAATTTTAGAAAAATATTAAAATAAAGTAAATAATTAAGATGCAATACTAAATATAAATAATGATGAGGAAAAATTAATCTTTAATCTTTTTTTATAAAGAAAAATATTTGTCTTTGTTAATAAACAAAAAAAAGGGTTGATTCATTAAAAAATATTCATTTATACAGCAAAAATTATCCTGCCTCTCGAATAAACACTGCCAAATGGTTTTGAAGTTATATTATGCTATAACTATGATACAATAATGATTATTTCGATTAAATAGTGATCATCATAATTAGTAAACTGGATGTAGATCCCAAATTCGTTTCGTGACTAGCAGGGATAAGGAAATAGTAATAGAACTATTAAAATAATAATTTTATATAGCAAAAATTATCCTGCCAGGCAAATTGCAAACAATACCAAATGGCCATTGAAAGTTATATTACTCTGCGACATAATGATTAATTCAATTAAAAATCGATTATCATAAATTATTTTTATGACCATCTATCAAAGTTTGCAATACTTTTCAGCGACAGATGTGCAAAATTGGCTATGTGCTTCCACGATTTTTTGATAAAATTTGCTATGTATTTATATGGTCTTTTAATAAAATCCATATTATTTTTCCTTGATTGTTGATTAAAATTAGTCTCCCACACACACAATTATTTTTGATTTTGGTGATAATTTTCAAGAAATTGATAAAATACATTGTGTTTCTGTGATCTTTTTTTATGACATTTGCGATTTTTTACAGCGATCATTTCTTCAAATTAGCAAATTTTTTTTTTTTATGATTGTGTGTCAAAATTAGTCAATTGATGTTTGTAGTAACAATAATACAATAAACTGGAAAAATATCAATGGGACATTTTTCAAAATATGTTTGTGTTAACATAACATCTAATATAATTCTAACTAATAAGTGTTTCAAAATAAGAAAAATGCAATAAATAAATCAATAAAAATGAATAATTTTATCAATGCAATATTACAATTTATAATATAAGAAAATTTAAATATAATTTTACCTGTATATTATATTCTGGTGATTCATGTATGTGATGATTAATAAACATGCCATTAGGTGTTGATCGGTTAACTGGGTGTGAACCCTAATAAAACAATGTGAGAATATGCCATTTAGCCACTTTTTAAAATTTGTGTAAGTTAACATATGTTTAATGTGTTATAGTAATGGCTTTTTTCTTTCCTCAAAAAAAGAAAAGAAAAAGAAAGAAAGAAAATACTAAAAGAAAAAAGTGTAATTTTACAAATTACAACAATTTGAAAAATGATTTTTTCAAAGACTAAAATTCAAGAATTATAAATATTATTATACAAGAATTATTATATAACCAAGTCTATATTTAAAAAAATAAATAAGTAAAAGAAAAAAATGTAACTTAGCAATTTACAACAATCATTTGGAAAATGACTTTTTCAAAAACAAAAATTCAAGACATGTAAATAAATTCTACATTTTAAAAAAAATTGTCCTTTACAATCTATTAGTTCAACATTATGTTTCCTTTTTCCCGATTGCTGCACCTTTCATAATCGGTGGGATCAATAATTAGGCCTTTTTTTTTTTTTTTTTGGCTTTAAAAGAATCTTTCATACAACGTCTTTCTAAGGATTAGTTTTTTCCATCTGTTAATTTGCACCTACCCATTTTGTAACTTTTTTACTTTCTTGTTTATTAATAAGCAGGGTTGTTTGGTTTAAACCACGCTGGTTTAAACCGTGGTTTAAACCATGGTTTAAACCAAGTGGTTTTTTTAAAAAAACCATGCTGGTTTTTTTAAATTTGGTTTTTTTCCCTTTTTCCCAATGTTTTCATTTATTTTACACATTATTAAAATGTGCAAAATGAAAGTTATGGAGTAGCTACAAGCAAAGCTAAAGACAAATTTTTAAAGTGACAAACATCTTTAATCAATCTAATTTTTTTTACTAGCTATAAATTGACATGGCAAAATATTTTTCTACAGTGAACTGTGGAGGATAAAAAAAGGTAGTTAGTTTTAATTCTTCTTTAAACCTTTTATTTTTTTAAAAATGTAAAAATGGCATATGCCAGCCAAAAATGCAATTTTACTGCTTAGATAGCTTGATTATGATTTACTGAGGCATCATGTATCAAAGCATCAATAATGACATAATCATAAGTCATTCTTTCCATTGGTTACTCTTGTTCTGTATGCTAATGAATGATTGGCTATGAATTTTCTCTGTTCCATAGTTATTGGTTTTAGTAAGCTTTGGTTTTTCTTAGATTGGATTTGCAGTTTTTACATTATTTTTTTCTGTTTCCAGTTACTTTGTATTGTATTTTATTTTAAGAAAGCTACTTATATATATTGAAATAAAAGAATGTCTAAAACTAGAAGAAAGTAAAATATAATCTGGTTTTCATTTGAGGGAATAAGAAATACATCAAAAACATGTTTAAGAGCCAAATGTAAAAATTGCATGCAATGTAAATGCTGTCAAATTAGCTCTTCCTTATAATACTATAGGTGTGATTCATTTTCAGATGCTTTAGATGTTTACCTTAAAAATTGCCCCACTTTACTTAAAATTTGTGTAGAAAATAGGAATGTTATTGATAAAAATATTCAAAAGCTCGTATCTGTCTAATTTTTATTTTAAAAGAAAAGTTGAAGATATGTTTAAACTGTTAAATTCTATTGCAGTTGCCCTGGATAATATCTAAAGTAATAAGTTCCATTACTAATGCAGTTTATAATTGGACATGTCTTCAAAAAATATTAAGAGGAAAAAAATTTAAATAAAGAAGTCTCATAGTTTTTTAGTCCAGGTATAAAATGGCCCTAACACCCATGCCCTTTTAGGTATACATGCTTGAACCACAATACAGTCAAAGTGAACTATGTGAACAAGAAAAAAAGGATACATTAAATTTTACAAAACAAAAATATCCATGTAACTCGATGCTTGCACAGATAATAAAATTTAATGCTAAATCTTCACCTTTTGAAGAACAAAGAAACAGAAAAAATAAAGTTTGTATTTAAAATAATAATAATAATAATAATTTTTCTAAGCCTATGTCTCAATTTGTGTAAGCATTACATTCGTTGATGTATCAAGTAAGTCAATACACATGTATTTTTTAGCATTAATAAAATGCATATTGATATTTTTTAATTAAATATATGTAGTAAGAGATTAATAATCATTTGTTGATGTTAATACTGTAAATAATTTCTAAATTATACACAAGAAAATGTTTTCTATTTCAGCTTATTTCTGTTAATTTAGTAAAATATGTTTGTTTGCCCTTTACTATGTTCTTCATTATCAACCTGCATATAATTATTTCTTAAATTATTATCTAAAAGGTTTATATAAGTATACTAATAAATTAATAGTTTTTTTTTTTTTTTTTTTTTTTTTTCACACAATGAATATTTCCCTATAGAAACCTAAACTTATAAGATAATTAATTATAATTTTTTATGCTTTAGTTATTTAATTATCAAAAAAATAAATACTAATGTGAATGTTTAACATTAATTAACTATTAATTACAAAAAATCCTCATGACTTTCTAAAACACAAGTTATTTTTCTTGCAAATGCTATTTAAATAATGATTTGAAAAAAAACCTGGTTTAAACCAAAAAAACCTGGTTTAAACCAAAAAAACCCGGTTTTTTGGTTTTTTTCAAAAAAACCGGTTTTTATACCAACCCTGTTAATAAGACATTTTTTTCCTATTCAAATAAAAATTCTTCTAAATGTAAAGGATTTCGTAACAGAAAAATTAATAATAATAATTAAATTTTTTATGATGATCAAAATGTGACTTGTGTAATAATTATTGTCATCTATTATGTACACCATCGATTAAACATTAATATTCCTGGACCAATCTTAAACAAATTTTAAATGACAATTCAGTTTTACAATTTTCAATAATGCAAATTTTTAAACTTCTGAATTTGTTTAAAAGCTGCGTCTCTTTTTTTAGTTTTTTATACATTTTTTGCCATTGTGGCAATAAAAGTATTCCATTTCTGGACATTAAACATGGACAAATCAGAAAACGAATAAAATCCGGACATCATTTTAGATATGTTTCAGATTTTTCTATTCTCAACTGATAAAAAAAACCATTTTCCAAATGGTTAAAGGAAAAAAAAAAAAAAAAAAAAAATTAGACACACAACTAGGTTTGAGTTAAGAAAAATAGCATTTTGCTATCTGTTTTACAATTGGTGGTTCTGTAGTCGGGAACACAGAATGCAGTGAATGTAAATTTTTAACCATGAAATTTTGCATGTTAACAAAACATAAAAAGGAAAAAAAAGTATGTAATTTATATTTATGTAGACCAGAAAATTTTGCTATCATTTAAAAGAAGGAAACAGATTACATTCAAATAAGTTTATGGTAAAAGAGGAAAAAAAATCAAATATTTCTAACAGTACCATATTAAGACTTTTTAAAGTTAAGCCTAATTTTGGTACATTAATCAATTATCGCTACTGGCACTATGCTCATATGCAATAATTTCAAGCGATTCTCTGATCATGTTTTCAATTGGATTACTACTTGAAACTGACTTTCACCTCCCCAAAATGAATATAGCAGCCTTTATTATCCAAATAGAAATGAGAAAAAGTTATATTCTGTTTAAAATGTTTAATATCTTTATAATGCTCCATAATTCTTTCAGATAACATACGTTTTGTCATATTATTTTTGGAATGCTATTCCATGTGAAGACATGAATAGGTAGTTCTTCAACAGCGCCGTGCGAAAGGGAGGGGGCAAAGGGGTGGTCGCCCCGGGCGCAGAAACTTAAGGGGTGCCAAATTAATACTATCGACGTCATTTTTGGCTTGTCGCAAGAAAAAGTTGGGGAAGGGGGCATCAAATTGGAACTACGCCCCGGGCGCAGTTTTCTCTTCACATGCCCCTGATCCTCAATAATAATTTAAAAAAAAGTTAAAAGCTTTACTTTTCTGTTATGATGTATTCAGTTGGAATATATTCTTATAATGAACAAAAAGCATTTATTTGATGAAAATACAGTGGAATAATATGTTGCACGTAATATTGAAACACTTCATAACATAAAAAAGGTGGACATTCTTGACACTATTTACACAACACTAAAATAAAGAGAAATAACTTTGAAATATGTATTAGCGTCAGTTTGATGCAGTTTATATTGAATAACAATTATTCCTTTGGAATAATAATGGATTTTTAATACATGACAACATTTTTCTGCCAACTTCTACCAGAGTTACTGATTAAATAATTGTTCTAAGACTGCTCCAGTAAAACAAGAAGAATTGTATGATGCTGCCTTCTGGTGGCAGGTTCTGGTACAAAAGAGCAATTCCCTAACAATTATAAAACTTTATCATTATTTAAAAGCATAATAATAGGTATTTCATACATAATCAGACCTTTGGGCAAATAGGATTTTATCAGTTATCTCTAAAGATGTCAATAAGGTAACATTGGTGAATTGCTACCAACTTTATGTTATACTTCTGTAGGATCACTTTTACTTTCTCAAATATGGTGAGAATATAATCTTTTGACAAAATTCCATTTGACCAAAAATATATGAAATACTTATGAATACTTGAAATATATGAAATACTTATAACATTATTAAATAATGTTATGTTAATGTTAATTAATATATGTTGTCTACACAAGCACAACAAAATACAAATTATTTGAAAGTCATAGTTACAGATAATAAACCATTTGAAAGCTTGATCAGAGAATCAGTCAAAATGCTTGCACATAACCATATTGCCTGTAACGATAATTTATCTAATAATACAACAAAAATTTGACTTAATATTATAAAAAAGGTTTTAATTCTGTACCTGTTTGCAATATTTAACTTTTCCCCTCTTTTACCATGAACTTGTTTGAATGTAATCAATTCCCCCATCATAGCTAGTGACACTCTATGATTTTCAAACGAACTTTCAATTCATCTCAATTTATTTTATTTTAAGGTTGTTCAACTGAGAACGTGCAGATAAATAAAGGTGGCGGCAGCTCTGAATTGAACATTGGTGGATTTTTTTTCAAAGAGATCTGTTTTAATTTACTAAGTAAACGAAATGTTAATTATAAAAGATGTTGTTATGAAAGAATGTGTTGCTTTAAATTTTTGATTTTTTTTTCAACATTTTACCTCTAAAAACGAAAATTGTATTAATTTGTGATGAGACTAGGATTTGAGTTTGCCTAGCAATTTTGATATTAGGTAGCGCCATCTATCAAATGTGAATAGAAAGAAATTTCTGATATGAAAAGTTTTGGTTAATAATTTAGATTTTTTTTTTTTTTAAATAATAATAAAAAAGAAAAGCAGATTTTTCTTACATTTCAGTTTCTGCTTTTTTATGTTTGTTTAAAGCATGCAATTGCAAAAACAGGAATTTTGTGACGACAAAATAATAAGCCGTTAAACTATAATACAGTATAATAATTAATTTTCTTTCTTTCTCTAAATAATTACTTTTGTTTAGAAGAAACATTTTTCTGAAGATTTATCTTGAAAATTTTCGCATTTAAAAATTTGCACACCAATTACATTAGTTAAATTAATTAAAACATTAGATTTATGTTAGAAAAGATATATGAAAAAACAAAATCATTTTCAATATTTTAATTTTTGTTGAAAAATAAATAAACAAACTAGCTCGTTATTTTCTTTTATTCTAATTACTATTGCTAGCCTGTTTAGAAAACTGTTTATTAAATTTAATTATTAAAGAAAAAAATACAATTTTTTTAATCAAGTAACTTTTATGAAAAAATTTTACTGTAACTCAAAATCTTGTAAAAATAAAAATCTTATAACTGTATCGGTATTTCTAACCTTTGAATCTAATTTTGGGAACGAACAAAACTACCAAATCACAACGGTAATTCGAAATGTATCAGTCTAAAAATTAAACACAAGTATTCATTTCAAATCTTGGTTTTGTTTCGCCATTAAAAATTGGTGATATGCGAGGATCGAACTCATGAATGCGATGAGTATGTCATGTGATACCTTTGGCCAATCAGGCATGCACATTTCAACCTGAAGTTCACTAACCCGAGGATGACGAATCTCGGTTCTGAAGTCAGCGATGAATTTCAAATATTAACCGGCTGTTAAATTTGCTAACCTAAGGTTTCTCAACTGTGAGTTGAACCACGAGTTGAAGGTTGATCGAGACTTGCCTGGTAAGAGTGTAAACATAATAGTACAGGTCATACATTTCTGTGAGGATTTCTCCCTGAAACTCCATTGGGGACCATCAACAAACTGAAAAAGAACGAAGATCTTTTGGATAAGCTTGTCAAAACTAATGGAACAAAAGTGTTCAAACTATAAATCTTGATTTAATGGCTTATTGTAATAAACTGTGTTCATTTTTATGTGGATAGCATGTGTACATGTAGAAAAATTAAGGTTTTTATAAAAACAGTCCCAAATTTTATCAAGTTTTTTGCTTATAATTTGCAGAGTTCTTAATATAAAATAATGTTCTTTTTTTGAAAATATGACAAACAATATTGTACACAATACTCCGATATCAGAATTAAAAAATAATAAAAATTGTATGAAAAATGAGCATGTTTACTAAAAAAATTTTTGCATATTGTGTTAGCTAAATGTATAGAAAATTTTTTTGCAAAAGTCTCAAAATCGTCCCTTGAAAGTTTTGAAAGTGATCATCGACAGAATAAGCTCAAAATTCATTATTCCCAAAACGAAGCAAAAAGATGAGGGGCTGTATCCATACATCCATTGATTAGTGTCAATATAGATTACACAGTATGGTATGTATTAATATATATGGAAACAGCACTCCTCTTTTTACTTCATTTTGGAAACAACAGATTTTGAGCTTATTCTATCGACAGTCACTTTCAAAATTTTCAAGCTATGGTTTTGAGACTGTGGTGTCATGGCCGTTGTTTCCACCCTTTTACCATATATATAAAAGAAATAAATCATTATATCAAATTTCATTCCTAAGTTCTTTATTAGAACTGCTAATTACAAAATTAAAATATAGTCTACTTCACAATCATATGTGAGGTAGTTTTCACTCGTACATGTTGTTACGATTCAATCATCGCCAACATAAAAATATCAACCTTTTCCTCCGAAGACTATATAGAGAATGTCCTCGCTTTTCTTCTTCAGCACACCTATTCTGTTCAACCCCTTTCATTTCTCAGAAACTTAGCTCTTTCCTCTCTGCAAGCAACTGTCCTGATCCACAATAGACAGTCTCCACTGACATTCCATTCCACTTTCCTCTTTCATTATACATAGGATTATAGTAATCACTCACAGAGATGGGAAAACTGTTTGTTTCCTCAGGTGATTCATCTAAGACATCACAAGACTTTTAGAAAAATTGCTCTATATATTTAGCTAATACAATATGCAAATGAAATTTTGATAGTCTTCAAGCTTGCACAGTGAAAAATTATTTAGTAAATCTGCTCATTTTTCATGCAGTTTTTATTCTTTTTTAATTCTGATTACAGGGTATTATGTACAAAATTGTCTGTCATATTTTCAGAAAAGAACAATTCTTTTTTATTAAGAACTCTGCAAACTATAAGTAAAATACTTGTCAAAATTTGGGACTTTTTTTTAAAATAAAAACCTTAATTTCTCTTCGAGAATGCAAGCTATCTACACAAAAATGAGCACAGTTTATAACAATAAGCTATTTAATCATAATCTGCAGTTTAAGTACTTTTCCTACATAAGTTTTGACAGGATTACCCAAAAGATGTTCATTCTTTTTTAATTTGTTGACGGTCCCCTATGGAATTTCGGAGGAAATATTCAAGGAAATGTATGATCAAGGTAATTATGTTTACACACCTGGAATTTCAGGAAAATTCGTCATGTATTTTTCTAGATATTTAACAAAATGCCTAAAATTGTAAGTGGCTGGTCACCTTTGGCCTTGTAGTGAATAATTGATCAAAATTTGACAGGGTGCTTTCATCTCTAGACTTTTAAACATTTCAACATCATACTTAGCCTGAAGAAAACTGCAGAAACAGTTTGAAACATCAATATTAAGATTTATCATCGATTATATTTGTACAAGTTTATATAAAAGTTCTTGTTTTTGTTTACCCTTGACCAAGTTTATATGTTTTAAAGGTATAAGGGGAACTGGGGCACATTGATACATCCCCTCTATTGCTCACAAGGTCATTATAGGAAGTTTCACAACAGCTCCAAAAGATGATGCAAGTGTATTCAACTACAAACAGAACGTCTTGGGATGATTCAGTAGTTTGATGAAATGGGACAGGTGATTTATTTTTTTGTAGGTCAAAAGTAAGTTTCAGCTGTGCAATAGCAATGGTATTATACAACTATTCCAATATTTTCAACTCAAAAGTATACACTCCCTGGTAAGTAAAGTTACTTTTTATCAGTTCCTCATTCTTTATTGTTAAGTAAATTATGAAGAGTTGGATTTGAGACTCATGTTATTAAAAATGGCTGCATGGGGCACAATGATAGTCTATGCCGGGACAGATTGATATGTATCAATATGCCTCATTATAGTTACAGACAACCTAAATCTTTTTCTAGTATATTTTTTATTGTATTATTATTTTTTTTTTACCATATATTCCTTTATCCAACCATTTCCCGCCAAAAATTTCTAATATTAGTTTTTATTAAAGTGGAATAGCTCCAATTTTTTTTTTTTTTTTTTTTTTTTTTTTTTTTTTTTTTAAGAAAATTTTATAGTATTTTTGGAAACAGAAGCTGTATGAACTTACCTAACTGATAGTGGTAGTAGAACTAGCAAAAGAAAAGGATAGCAGCCCTGCAAATCTCGAATTTCTATCGATTCTTTAGAGAAAAAAGTATTTTCGACATGTGAAATGTTAAATAAGAGAAACAAGCTGTAACACAGCAAAGGATAATTATATTATAAACAGAATTTTTAATATAATTATCCTTTATTTTCTGTTTATAAACTGATTTATAAACAGAAAACCTGATAATTTTTTCATCTTTCCTAAAAAAGAAGATAATGCAAGGGTTGAAATGCCAGAAATGCAGTTACCACTGCTGACAATCAGACAAGGAACAGCCAGAACATCAGGTCATTATACATGTAATTTTAATTGTTTCAATATTGCTTACAAATAAATGGTGTGTCATTTGAATTTCTATAAATAAATATAAAATGGTTTGCTAACTCATTTTCTATGAAAAATATGCATTGGTGTTACTTTGTCTCCATCTTTTCCAAATGTATCAAAGTGCACCATGAAATGTATCAATCTGCCCCGACCCCCGAGGATGGGCACATTGATATAAATGATTTTTTTTTTTTTTAATTACATGCAAAAATATTATATAAAACAACAATTTTATATTTTCATAACACACTAGATAAGTTTTGCTGACAACACACGGAAAAATAACTTGAAATTTCTATTTTCTGGACACCAAAAAAATTCTTAGAAAAAAAACCATATCAATGTGCACCATTTCCCCCTACATCTTATTTATTATATTTTATGGGCCATTGTCCTACATATGTTAAAGAAAAATTACAATTTGAAAGATAATTAAGGAAGCATGATAGAATTTTATATCACATGTTTTAATTTATTTTATTGAGAAAATTAGTAGCTGATTGAGAAAATTAGTAGTTGATTTATGTAAAAAATAATAAATTTTGAAATCAGCAAAATTTTGTGGTCTATAAAAGTAACAGTTTCTTATCAATTTATATCAATATATATGAAAGGATAAAATTAATCCCTTTAAAAAAGTGAAAATAAACTTTAATTTAAAATTTAAATGTCCCATCTAAGTTTCTTTTACCTTAATTCTAATGCTTAAAAGCAAGTTGCCCCTGGTAACTTTATTTTCCAGCAAGACACCTTATTACTTTCAGAGATCATTTTTGGATGCTCTTTAAGATTAAAAAAGCTTACATAAACCCAATTCTTCATTTGTGGTTTTAGCCTGCAGCACTGGAAAACCACACCTAAATAACGTCAGAATGCCCAGATACTTTTTAACCAATTAAATTAGGTCACCACTCATTCTTCTAGTGTCGCGATCTGGCAGAAATAATGCAAATTAACATCCTTTAAATAAGCAGGCACCGAAAAAATGGACAACTTTTTGACCCTAACATTGGCCTGATAAAATACGGTCAAAGAAACGAACTTTTAAAAAGAGTACGTCAAGCCACAGAAGTCGAAATAGATACCAGATACTCTCTCAGTCCGGAGGCGGTACTGCGGCGTACTCTTTCCCCAAAAAGCGATAACAGCTGCTGTGTGGCATGAAGTGACTATCATTCTGCAACCCTTGTGATTTTGCCATTTCTGATGGGCAGAGATCATTCGTTTCAAAGGAAAAGGAGGATTTACGCAGATATTTAAACATTTAAAAGGACAAAAAAGAACCAAACCAAAATGTGCGCATGTGTTTTTATTTATTATTTTTTTCCTCTCCCTCTGTCAATCGCGGATTATTGCTCAAGGTAAGATGTTTTATTTGATTAATATGAAAAGGAATAAGGGTCAAATATTTTTACAACGATATTATTAAGAAAAAAAAAGTAAAGGTGATTTTTTTTGTACTTTGTGTTATTTTAAAAGTTATTTTTAGTATTTATTTAACATTTTAATCATACAAAGAAAGATTGCACTAAAAAAGAACATGAAAAAATAATTTTTTTTAATTTTAAATTTTTACTGCAAAGTTCGTTTTGCATTTGTTTATTTCTGTTCCTTTCTAGTTGAAAAAGATAGAATAACTTGAGTCATAAAAAATTATTTAAGCATCAGGTTAGAAAAACTACTATATTTGGAATTTAGTGTTATTTTTTTGTGTTACTATGTTAGATTATATTATGAATTTGTGAAATTTTATTTGTAGACATCATGAGTACTACCCCACCATTAGAGAAAATAGAGGACATTAAAACAAAAGATGATGAGGTTCCCGAGAATCCGGGAAAGGAAATTAATGCAGCAAATTCTCAGTTCTCAGGTAATATTGAAGGCATATGTCGAAAAGATCAAGAAATTGTGCCATTCTCGCCAGAATCAAAAATGTTATGGATTCGTGACTGCAATACTTTGAGTCAATTTGTGTCGAGAGACAAAAGGATGATTTGTGGAAAATCCACAACATCCAAAAATATCTAAAAAATACCGCTCTTACCTTATATATCAACAACTGTCTTCATATCCTCCATTGGACAGAGTTAGTGTTATTGTTCACCGAACGCTACACTACTCTTGATACACTATCATTGACAGATTTCTCCCACATCAAATTTAAATTTGGAAACAATTTAAATGAATATTACCATCAAAAAACTAAAATAGGACGCACTTTATGCTTAAATCAGAGTTTCATTTTGGACGGTCTTAGCGATGCACTACCGGTAGAGATGAAAAAGTTGGTAGTGACAAATGCGCCGTCTGATGTCAATGAATGGAGAGAATTTTGTATTTAAATTAAGTAAATTGCAGTTAGAGCAGAAAGATAAAATGGACAGGAAAACTCTGCCAGGAGCCCAACCCTCAACATCCAACCCAATATCAGCAATGGAGACCTTTTAAATCCCACGCTGACCATGGACAAAATTCCCACAGACCATGGAATTATCGTGTCCCATACCAATCTTCTCAATTTCGACATTTTAACCCTAACCCAAACCCACAAAGAAATACATTTAGACCTATGTAATCAATTCCCACAAGATCTATTCAGACCAATCAACAACGACCAAGCCTACATTATCAGGCCACGTTGCCACCAACGCCGGGCTGGGTATGTCTAAATTTGGACATTTCGAATGCCTATCATTGGGTGGGAGACTGTCCTATTCGTAAACAAACGCTGAATGCTGCTGTCCTAGCACCAAACCCAAGTGTTTCAACCCATAACCTTGATCAGAGTAATAATGAGTTTCAACATAATACAGGAGATAGCCAATGACAATTAATAATACCCGGGTATCTCAAAACAGATAATGGATCCAAACAAAAAATAAACAATTGTCAAACAGTTACTCAGGTAAAAAGCGAAAACTCATTATCATGTTTGATAGATACAGGAAGTTCTATTAGTGTGATGCCATATCATTTAGCCCATAAATTTAATCTAAAAATATCTAAAGTTCAAAAGAATATCTTAGTCGCACAAACTCAAAGTGTTCTTGCTTTGAAAGAAAAATGCCTTGTCAATTTGCAATTAGGACAAATAACTCAAGCCATTGAACTGTTTATAATTCATAACTCTTTACCATATGCCTTAATTGGGCTACCACATTGTGAATTGTTTAGATTAAATATTGATTGCTCTAAAATGCAAATCTATCAAGATAACAAAAAAAATATATATATATCATTTATGTGTAATATTTAAAAAAAAAATCATCCCACCATACTTTGCATTTGTCAGAACTATATAACCAACTCGCCAAAAGCAGAGATCCAAAATGCAGAGATATTTGAAGAAAATGTTGAACCAGAGTTGTTTGAAATCTCTGACCATGAGCCCAAAGTTCAGTTGGCTAAAGAACAACTACCTGCTCTTCTTGCCAAATATGTCTGTATTTTTGCAAAAGATAAGTACGATGTATGCTGTGTGAATACAGAACCCCAAAGAATCCATTTAACCTCTGAACTTCCCATTTCACTTAGGGCTTACTGTGCATCACCCAAAGAGGAGGAAGAAATCCGAAACCAAGTCCAAAATTTGTTACAAGCAGGAATCATTAAAGAGAGTTGTTCTCCTTATTCGTCGCCTGTCACTTCAGTTTACAAGCGTGAAGAAGGGAAGAAAACTCATTTATGTGTAGATTTCAGAAAACTAAACGCTATTACCAAGACCGACGCAGAACCTTTACCCCGAATTGATACTCTTTTGGATAAACTAGCACAACCTAAGGTCTTTTCCATCCTCGACTTGGCCAGTGGATATTGGTATGTATACCTATCCACCCTCGAGACACCGAAAAATTGGCATTTGCGACCACTTTTAGCTTATTTGAATAGATGCGATTACCTTTTCGCTTAAAAAATGCACTTGGAATATTCAATCGCACACTCTGAAGAATCTTTAATAAGTAAAAAATTAATTTTGCCTGTAGTTATTTTGATGATGTTATTGTATTTTCTCAAAATGAGGAAGAACATTTGATGCATTTAGAGACATTATTTAATATTTGTGTCCAAGAAAACCTCAAATTAAAGTTATCAAAGTATAATTTTGTTAAATCCACAATTAATTTCCTTGGTTATAAAGTTTCTAATGGGTGTATTACCCCTGACAATCCAAATGTAGAAGTTATTAAGAAATTAAAACCACCAACCAATGCAAAAGAGTTGCAACGCTTTTTGGGATCTATTAATGTCTATAATAAATTTATTCCTAAGTATGCAGAAATTAGATATCTCCTCAACCAATTGTTAACGAAAAATGTCCCCTATGTACGAGACCAGAATTGTCAATATTCTTTCGAGAAGCTAAAACAGGCTTTGATTGAAAAACCTATTTTAAGAATGTTTGATCCCAAAGTGCCGTGAACTGTTTGTAGATGCCTCAAGTCATGGAGTAGGGTGTGTTATGAAACAGGTAGATGAAAAGGGAACATTACACCCTATAGCATATCACTCTAAAAATCTTCGTGATTATGAAAAAAATTATGCAATTACAGAATTAGAATATTTGACAATTGTGGATGTCTTGGATAAATTTTATCATTATTTACAAGGTCAAAAATTTGTCATCCATACAGACCATGCGGCACTTACCTTAAAATGCTCAGAAATGTTAAAAATTTAAGAGGGTGTCTTCTCCGCTAGTCTCTCAAACTTAGTATGTTTGACTATGAAATTAAATACCAAAAGGGCTCCATTAATGTTGAAACTGATATGCTATCAAGACAACCTGTTTCAGAAAATGTACACCATGTTATACACCTCCTTGACTTAAGTAAGAGACAGTCAGAAAAAGGAAAATGTAACAGTAGATGGTAAAAAATACTCTGAGATAAATGATGTTGTTGTAATTCAAAAGAAAAGTTTGTATAAGATTGTTGTCCCCATGTGTTTACGGTTACCTCTCTTAGAAAAAACCCACACACAATTTGGCCACCCTGGTATTTATAAAATGATAAATTTAATTTCCCCACAATATTATTGGCCTAATATCAATCAGGACATTGAAAATTTTGTAAAACACTGTCATACATGTCAAATAAACAAAAAATTTAACAAAAAAGATTTGGCATGTTACAGTTGATGCCTCCAACAGATATACCTTTTGAATGCTTGGCATTGGATTCTGTTGGCGGATTCAATTGCTACAATTCTACAAAAAAATATTTGCATTTGGTGGTTGACCATGCAACTCGTTATGTGTGGGGCTTTCCTTCAAAAAGTGTAACTACTGAAACTTATACAAACATTTTGAAACAGTTATTTCAACTACAAGTACCAAAAAAATTGTTAACTGACAGAAATGGAGCATTTACAGCTTCCAGATTTAAGAGATTTCTTCGTACTTACAATATTAAACACAGATTGACAAGTCGTCACCATCCTGAAACAAATGGAAAGATTTAATGCCTAAATCAGACTATTGTAACCAGATTAAAGTGTAAAGTTAATTCTTCTTCTAAGAAAGTACCCTGGACTAAACTGTTAGATGAAGTCTTAGTTGAATATAACAATACTCCTCATTCTGTAACTCAATTTACCCCTAGTTATTTATTGTTAAGAAAATTGCCATATGATCCTCCTTTGCCAAATGATAGTTATTATCCTCCAGTTGATGAAGCTAGAAAGTTGGCTAAAGAAAAAACAACTGCTTACCATAAGAAAAATAAAGTCTGCTATGATGCTCGTTTCTTTCCTGTAAAGTTTAAAGTTGGTGATATTGTAATGTATGAAGAATTTCATTATCCTAATACCCATAAATTAACTTCCCCATATTCTGGACCATACACCATTCTGAAACAACTTTCTGAAGTCACTTTTGCAATTGATAAACCCAGCCCACATTTTAAGAGAAATTCTGAAATTGTCCATTCATCCAAGTTAAGGTACTATCATTCTCCTCAAAATCTCAAACTCAACCATGAATCTCTTTCATCTATCCCCATCTATCTCTTTCATCTATCCCCATCTATCTCTTTCATCTTTCAATTTTTTATTTTTGCTGTTCTATCGTCCCTCTATCATTAGCATTTGGAAGAAGACCCAGCTGGATGTTTAACCCTCAACCCCCAGCGGTAAAGGATGGAAGTTACAGTTTAAAAGCATTGTTAAATTTAAAAAAAAATGTTAATAGTGTATAATAAAATGTGTTACATCAGTAGGGGTCCTTCACTCCATGGCCACCCGTCTTTAGCCAGACTGTTTTCCCAGGTTCTCTACCAAGGTTGAACAGAGAATATGTCAAAACTGCTTCGTTCGCTCTTTGTAGGTGAATATCCATTTCCCACTTTCCTTTTCTATAGTACAAGTGGCACATTTTTTGGGATGATACTTCACCACAAAGTATTAAAACCCATGTCATACTAACCTTGGGCATGGTGAGAATTATAGCAAGTTTATATTTTTACTTAGTAGCTATAGTTTTCAGAGGTCTGAAATTTTTATATTTTTGAATTACCCTCGAGTTAATCCTAAAGCTGGATATTGTACAATGTTAAAAGAAGGTGCAACCTAAGAATTAAGTAGGAAAAATAGAATTTTTATACTATTAAAATTAGTATTGTGTTGTGTTGTATTTGCTTTTTGTGATATTTCAGTGTCAACATACAGTATTTTCAGAAAAAAAAGTGTATTTATTATACAATTGTATTTTTCTGATAAAATTGAATTTCATATTTTTTTGTATTTGTTATTTTTACCCATATTTACTGTCAATAACTTGTGTGTGTTTTGGTATTTTATTTTTGAATATTTTATTATATTATAAAGTATTCCAATTTTACATAAAGAATGTTTCCAAAGGACTTTCCTTCATAAAAACTTTCAACCAAAGGAAACGTCCCGGCATTTAGAAAACTGTTTAGTGAAAAAAAGGATATTTTTTAAATGGTTTGCCTTTTATTCAATGTGTGTTTCATTATTTTAAATGTTAATATATTGATTTTGATTAATGTTTTTTTTTTTTTTTTTTTTTTTTTTTTTTTTTGTCCTCCTTGAGATTGTCTCTTAAATGCTGCAGCATTAGTGTTCATTTTATTCAATGCCAAATTATTGACAAATATTTTGCTGTAATATAGTGTTTTTTATGTGAAGAATAATGTTTTCATGTAACCAGTAAATAATGTAAAAACTAGGTCCAGTTGGCTTGACGGTGTAAAACTGAGGAAAAAAAAAAAAAAAATAATAATGAAGAAACCGAGGTAAAATATTTAGGAGAGCTGTGACCCACAGACCTTGCAGGCAAGATCTGTGGCTCTTGTTTTAATGAGGGGGGGGGGGGTGGATGTGAAAGGATAAAATTAATCCCTTTAAAAAAGTGAAAATAAACTTTAATTTAAAATTTAAATGTCCCATCTAAATTTCTTTTAACCTTAATTCTAATGCTTAAAAGCAAGTTGCCCCTGGTAACTTTATTTTCCAGCAAGATACCTTATTACTTTCAGAGATCATTTTTGGATGCTCTTTAAGATTAAAAAAGCTTACGTAAACACAATTCTTCATTTATGGTTTTAGCGTACAGCCCTGGAAAACCGCACCTAAATAATGTCAGAATGCCCAGATACTTCTTTAACCAATTAAATTAAGTCACTACCATTCTTTTAGTGTCCCGATCTGGCAGAAATAATGCAGATTAACATCCTTTAAATAAGCAGGAACCAAAAAAATTGACGGCTTTTTGACCCTAATACCGGCTTGATAAAATACGGTCCGAGAAACGAACTTTTAAAAAGAATACGTCAAGCCACGGGGACCTGGTTTCACCAAAAAGAGATGACGAAAAGGATTAATAAACCAGGCCCCAAGTAAAACGACTGTTGTCTTTATTGTCTTACACCAACACATCGGGATATGGACAAAATATTGGGTCTTATCAACGAGAGATCGCAAAGTCTCTCAACAGCACGACGACGATAGACGGGACACCTCAATTAGCGAAGTCTCCTAGAGACGGCTGTGCTCCAACGCACGAAAGCTAAAGGCTGGATTGTGGCACATATATATATATATACAGTAGACTCCCTCAAATCTGCAAACCTAAAATCCGCACATAATTTATGAATGTAAACAATGAAACATTCAGTTCAGATGCAGGGACAAAATTTGACTTTCGTAGTTTTATATCAATTCCAAACATATTTTAATTTTTAATTATTGCTGACTTCATATTTTTTCTTGAAGGAAGAATAAATTTATTTCTGAAAAAATTCATGATATCGCTGATATTAATGATAATCATAATCTTCTTACTGAATATATTTATGTATTAATCAAGCTGTTTTGGTTATTAAGACTGACTAAGCCTGAAATGTCCTAATTTTATTATTTTGATGTGAATTAGCATTGTACATTATTTATGAGGCAAGTTCCATTGAATAATTTAAGAAAAATGCATTTTATCTTTCTAATGAACACTTAATCATACATTATTAATTAGAACTTTGTTTTTAATATTTTAATCATTTAAAAAATTATCTAACTTTTTATTATTTTAGTTTATTACTTATTTTAATGTTTTAATATATTGTAAGCATTCATTATAATTTAGATTGCATTATTAATTACATCCAAATCACTGTTTAAAAAATGTAAACAAAGAAATGACCAGAAATCCGCAAAATTCTAAAATCCGCAAAACCTCTGGTCCCAAGCTGTGCGAATATGAGGGAGTCTACTGTATTAAAAAAAAAAAACATAAAATATCAAAATATTTGCATAGTAATATACTAAAATAATATATTTATAATCACATAATTAAATTCTCTTTCTATTAAAAATAATAGATTATTCATAAAAAAAAAAAAAAAAAAATGTAAATAATTTAAAATAACAGCAAGAAATGTCAATAAAAATGTAAATGTAAATTTCTTTTTTATCATTATTTTTTGTTAACAGGTTAGTTCTTAAATGCTGCAAAATATATATTTAATTTTTCATAAATTTCAATTATCATATATATATATATATATATATATATATATATATATTAACAAATGTGATTAAAAAAATAATTGCTAAAAATTCTTACTACAAAAAATAAATCTGACTGGGATTCAAATTAAAAAAATTTCCAATCACTCAAAATTTCAAATCCAGCATGCTGCCAACCATGCAACTGAGGTGCTATTCAAACAAGGGAATTTATCTGAACATAAATTGTAATGTAAACTTTGAGACTTATTTTCTCAAGACCCTCTTTGGTTTTGTGCTTTATACCTTTAATATATTTAAATATTAATTATACTCTATTGATACCAAATGTTCACAGCATTTTGTGTTCCTGATTTTAGAAGCCCCCTTTGTTTGGGGGACTTCTGCCAAGAGTAAATACAAACATCTTTAAACTAGCAAATTGTACATAAAACTCAATAAATTGCATAAACACCTAAATATTTTGACTGGTTTAGCAGGAATTAAAAGTATTATATATATTTATATTCACAAAATGTTTAAACATATGCATAACCTCACATGCCCTTCAAAATGATGAAGTCAAAATAAGAGAAATGCAATTGCAACAATTAACACAACAAAACAATAAAAACACAACTTAATCAACAAAACATAACTATTTAAACATTAAACTAACAAATTAAAAAATAATATAATTTTACCTGCATATCATTACATTCTGGTGACTTATCATTCTGAAGATTAATCATGTCATTAGGTACTGATTGGTTAATTGATTGAAAGTCCTAATAAAATAATAAAAGGAAATGCCAATGATCAGGTTTTTTGAATGTACATGAGTTAACAAAATGTCTTGAAATAATTCATACAGAAAATAAAAGAAATGGCTGTAAGTAACACCGAAATCAGTGAAAACATTACTTTATCAACAGAAAACCATAATTGAAAAAATAAATTAATAAATCTTAAATTCAATATAATTTTACCTGTGTATTATAATCTGATGATTTATCCATGTGAGAATTAATAACCATATCATTAGGTGGTGGTTGTTTAACTGGATATGAAACCTAATAAAATAATATAAGGATATGCCAATCAGCCAGATTTTAAAATGTGTATAAGTTAATTTATTATTTAAGGATGAATTATAATTCACACAATAATGAAAAAGGCTTCAAAATAAGATAAATGCATTAAATAACAAATCAGTAAAAATGCACAATTTTATGAACAGAACATTACAATTTAAGTAATAAACAGACAAATCTTTAATAAAATTTTACCTGTGTATTGTCATAGTCTGGCAATTCATCCACATGAAATTTATGCATACCATTAGGTGCTGGTTGGTTAACTGGATATGAGCCCTAACAAAATAATGTGAGAAAATGTCAATGAGCCAGTTTTTAAAATGAGTTTCATGATAACATTATTTAATATCCAATAAATAGCATAACAAATTGGCAAAAACACTCAACTTTATCATCAAAGCGTTACAATTTAAATAAGAAATTGATAAATCTTAAAATGCATTACAATTTTACCTGTACATTGGTATAGTCTGGTGATTTATCCATATGGGAATTAATAAGCATGCCATTAGGTGTTGATGATCGGTTAACTGGATGTGGCAAAAGGGATTTACGCCTATAATTATACAGAAAATTTAAAGTATAATGATAATAATTAAAAAGTTACTTGAGTGTGAAAACATTACTTAAATAGGTCATCAAATAATGAAGACAAAAATTTAAATAAATATTATATTTTGAGCATTCAATAGAACAAATAAATTGGTGTCTAACTAAAAATTACATTAATATTTACTGTTTCAAAAAGAAATATCTTCTTTTTTTTTTCTTTTTTTTTTTTTTCATGTTTGTTCAGTATAATAACAAACAATCTGGTGATTCCATACAAAATGAGCAAATCAGTCAGGCTAACACATCACAGATTTTAATGAAATTCAGCATATAAGTTGATCATATTTATTTATGAGTAAGAGCGAAATAACAGATTTCAGGATTGTTTATTTGATACTACTTGGTTATTCCGTTGACCAAAAAACTATAACATTAAATGTCAATAATGGCTGATCGTAACTGTCGCATTCAATGACATTAAATATGATATACATGTTTAAAACACCATTCAGTTATTTTTATTTCAACTTTTTATAATACTTTTATTAATATTTTTGCTAATTATTTCTTTTTTCGTTATTTAAAATAAAAATTATGTCAATATGTATAATTTGGCAATTTGTATAATTGGGTGCAATTGGTTGATGAGATAACCAGGTAATATCATTTATTTAAATATCTTAAAACTTACAATTAAAAGTTGATACAAAATCGAGATTCTTTCTACATGCTTGAATTCTCAATTTTGATTATTTAGTCTTAGGAATAGTAAAAATGTATCAAATATAATTTATTATTAACAATGAATAATGAGTAACAATTTAGCATAATTTAGTAACTGTTTTTATTTTCCTTAATGGAAAAAAATGATTTCTGAAAAATTTTAAGAAAAAATGGAATATTTCTATTTGATGTTTGAACATGAAGGAAAGCACTTAAAGTTTTGAAAATTTTTGATGCTATATATAAAAGTATATATTTTAACTTTTATTCTTGCTTTTTTATTCCTTAATCAGAAAAAAAAAAAAAAAAAAAAAAAAAAAAATGGAGGTGAAAATACAATATTCCTATGACTTGTTTGAACATGAAGGAAAATTTATTATTTTTTTTACATTATATAGATAAAAGTGTACATTTTAAATACAGAAACTTTAATTTTTGCCTTTAGTATATTTTTGCTTATCTACATTAAAATATTCTTGAGCAAGAATATATTAAAGTAGAGTAGAGTTGTAAAAATAATTAAATTGTAATCTCACTTGATATAGATCACAGTACTATTTTTTTTTTTTTTTTTTTTTTTTTTTTTTTTAATCGAGTCGAAGATAGTGAAAAACATCCAAATTTCGAGGTACAATGGCCTACAGAATGTAACTAATGTTATCTTTTTGAACATAATTTTGTTATGTTATTAATGGCATAAATGAATTTTTTTTTTTTTTTTTTTTTTTTTTTAGCTTATCATATGCTTAATGATCTTTATGCCTGTGCAATACTGCATGTATCTGATATTTCCTTCAGAAAATTTTTGCACCTGCAAAGGAATAAAAAGTGTGCTTTTGATTTTTTTTAGTTTATTTAATCTTTTAAGTTATTTTAAAGATAAAGGAAATAAATATCAACTTTCAAATTTTAGCAATGTTATTCCCATGTGTTTGATTACACTAGGCACTATTTTTAAGGATATTTTTAAATTCCTTTTATTTTTAAAATGTTTTTAATCTTCTCAAAATTGGCAAATTTTTAATTTTTGCAATCAATTTAAGATTAAACATAATATTACCAAATTCTTATTATTAAATAAATTTTAAGTTAATTTTCCAGAGGTTAGAATGTTATAAAAAAGATTTAATTCATGTTAAATAGTTTTCAAGATACGAAATTTCAAATGTGCAACTTTAAATAATTGCACACATGTCACTAGTTTTTTAAATGCCCAGAACTGCTAAAAAATTTTATTTTTTGTCAAGGTATCTTGCATAGCTCTGTTTGAATTTAAACTAAATCTGTTTATCAAATTGTATTAAAATCTGTTACTATGGGGCCACAACTTTTTTTCTTTATTTTTTGCTCATTTTGTATGGAATGATCCATTGCTAAAAGTTTGAGAGGACTTTAACTCTTATGAATAAACTCTTACATAAAACAGAAATGTCCCATATAGAAACCCTATGTGTTGGTATCAGAACTGTGCTTTTTCGGCTAAGTCCAAGGAATGTCGATAAATTTAAGACAAATCGATATGGAGTATCAGTGACACTGATGTTACAGCAATAGCCATTTCGAAAAGTCGTGTTGGAATGAACATTCCTAACGAATGGAAGGTTTGCCTCATACCATCCAAGATAGTAACTAGTTCTAAAAGCATGGGAAAAGTACAATGATCTTATCGAACTAAAGATTGTATGTGAAATCATCAGAGAGTTTCCCCCAGGTTTAAAAAAGGGCAGGGCGTTACTGTTCTGAAAAGTGCACTTTTAACATTTTTCAGGGCACTTTTCACATTTTTAGGGCAGTTTTCATTTTTAATGGCATTTTTATAGAGTTGAATTTAGAATCTAGTGGTTCAAAAAGTCATGAAAAAATAGAAATTTCATCAAAAAATTGCAAAAAAAAAAAGTAAATTTTGTTAAAATATTGTAAAAAAAATGCAAATATTGCTAAAAGATCACGAAAAATAGCAGATTTTGTTAAAAGATCCCCCAAAAAAAGCAGATTTCGTTAAAAGATCGCAAATAATGGCATATTTTGGTAGAAAAAACTTGAAATTTCGTGAAAAAAATTGCAAAAAACAGCAAATTTTATTGAAAGATCGCAAAAACAGCAGTCTTTGTTAAAAGATCATAGAAAACTACACATTTTGCTAAAAAATCGCGAAAAAACGAAAATCAAAAACAAATCTCGGGAAAATATCATGAAAACGGAATTTTTCACAGAATTTGACCACAAGGGGATTTCTTTGTCTGCGACTATGTCGCTGCGTCGCCGTATTTACAAGAATTGATCTTATCCAAAACTGGTCAATATAAAAGTTGTAGATTACATTAAGAAGATTTATAATTAATCTAAAAAAAATTGATATCTTGTGAAAAATGAGAAAATTATGATTTTTTTCTTCCTCAACTTTCTTACCCCCCCCCCCCCTCTCTTATTTTTATTAATTTTTATTTTTTTATTTTTCCTGTAAAAATATGTCCTATCAAAAAATTGTGTGTATAACAGTTATAGATAATATAAAGAAGATTTATAGTAAATTGAAATGAATTTATCTTGGGAATTCATTTTTTTTCTTCGTAAAATAACCTGTTTTTTCACACACACAGCCTTTAACCTATTTTTAATAATATCTAATATCAGTCATACATAAATTTTAGCCCTTTTTCTAGAAATAATAATAACTTTAAACTGATTTGATATGTATTATAATTAAGAAGTTATGGATTTTTTCTATTTTTTACAAAATTCCCCCCCCCCCCCCATCTTCTCCTTAGTCCATATGGATATTTATAAGTTTTGAACTGGAAGTAATTTTGGATTCTAGGGAACATAATTGGCATAGATCTGTAATTTTTTTTTCTGAAATTCCAACATAGGGGAAATTATAAAAGGCAGTATATCTCATAAAATCTACTTATAATGGATAAACAAAGTTACATTTGATTACATAATAATATTTTTATGAGTCATTTAAATAACATTATAATATAAATAAATGAAGACTTACTTATTTCTAGTAATATTTGCATTATCATCCTTTAATTCTGGAGATGAAACTACAGTTGAAGGATTTGAAGAGATTTTTGATAATAATTCTAAGGCTGCTTTTATGTTATCAAAGTTTTTAGCACAATTTTCACAGCCATTATAACTATTAGTTTTCTCTAATGAATTTCCATTATTTTTTGCTTTATTTACCAAACTGCTTCCACACAGAATGCATAACAAGGGTATTTTTGTCTCTTTCTTAACAGTTTCAGTAAGACCTGTGAAAAACACAGGCAAATTTTCAGAGGACAGTCTTTTGTTGTCATTCTTGATTGAATTCATCACAATGCTGAAATTATTGTTTTTTTATGAAACAGAGATTGCAAATGTCTGTTTTATCTTTTTAAAGTCTTCCATTTTCAAAATACAGCCTGCAAAGCAAAATAGTCAATTTTTTTTTCAGTAAAGAGATTTCTTGTAAGCATTTAATCTAGTTAATATGTATACATATATGTATTAACCTTCAACACATTGAGTGCATCATCAGTTACCAGTAAATGACACTGAGCTTTCTTAATATCTGTTTAGGTCGCCTCTAGTATTTAAGAATATAATCCTCTAATAAATAAAAGTTAAGTAAATTTTAAATAAATTTTCAATAATTACTTAAAACAATCTATATATATATTTTAGCTTTATATCATATTTTACACTGTCAGATACTGGTGACTGACACAGCCTAAACAAAAAGTTCAGTGTCAGTCACTGATGAGGCACTCAAAATGTTGACATATATAAACATCATTAACAATAAACAGCATAATGTAAATCATTAATCAAAGGATTAACAACAGTAGTATCAGCTTTTAAAATATGTTAGTTGGGCATGTTTTGAAAAAATAATAAACCTAGTTTTTTTTTCTTTTGTATTTGCAGAAGGGTTGTAAATTTTCACATGGATAGTACAATAGACTGACTCTAGGCTTAACCAGAATGATTGGGAAATGAATCTGGATAAATGAATATTCCAGATAATTGAATTTGTACAAGGTTTTATGAAAAATTTAGTAGTTAAAATTATTATACAATTCAACATTAATAGCTTAACTGATGCAAAAGAAAGAGAATAAACATAAATTTGAATATTATTTACATTTACAGTTAGACCATTAAAAACAAGTTGGAAATTGTACGTGTACGTAGCAAATGAGGTGCGTTCGTACGATAACGAAGTTTTAAAAATATTCAGATCTTGCTGATATAGTAGAGCATACTCCGGATACAGTATAGTAGTCGAAATCTTTACGTTTCTGTAAATATGCAGGAAGTAATTTTTATTACACCTCAGCAACGTAAATCTTATTCATAAAATGTGAAATAGTTGAATATAATTAAAACACGTACCAAACCATGTTTCCCCCGTATAGTATTATGTAGTGGAATACTTTTGTGCGGCCCTGTAATTTAATAATAAAAATTCTTTGCATCACAGATTGTACAGAATGCATATTTTAGTATATATTTCATAGATTCATGCCAATTCTATTATGTTCGCAGTGGCGGATCCAAGGGGGGGTCATGGGGGTCATGACCCCCCCCCCCCCCCCTGAAGCTCTTCAAAGAGGAATGTAAGTGTAAGTAAAAAGTGCTAAAACAGGAACGCAAAATAACGTCTAATCGAAAGAATTTGCGCTTTTTTCGAAACTGATCGAGAAAATTCGCGAATTTGCCGCTCCTGATATACATAATTCACAATTTTTCCGCACCCGATCGGTGAAATTCGCGATTTTTGCGAAGCGGATCCACGAAATTCACAATTTTCCATGCCTAATCGACGAAATTCACAATTTTTTTGGGTGTGATCGACGAAATTTGAGATTTTTCCACGAATGGTCTGCGAAATTTGCGATTTTTCTTCACTTGATTGACAAAATTCACGATTTTTCCATGTTCAATTCACGAAATTAGCACATTTTTTTCGTTCTTGTTCGATCAAATACGAATTTTTCCGCACATGAACTATTAAACTGACGAAAACTGACTGACGAAATCTGCATTTTTTTTTCCAGCCATAAATTAATGAAATCCGTGATTTTTTTTCTCGTGATAAAATGACGAAACTCACGATTGTTCTGTAGCCGCTCAAAGATTTTTTTAATTTTTCCGTGCATCATCGACAAAATTTGCGGTTTTTCCGCGCCCTATCTACAAAATTAGCGACTTTTCGTTCCGAATCGATAAAATTAGCGATTTTTTTGTTCCGAATCGACAAAATTCGAGAGTTTTTTGTACTCGATCGCCCGAATTCGTGCTTTTTACGAAGCCGAGCGACTATATTCGCGATAATGTCTTTCGATGGAATTGTCAATTTTTGTTCACCATATCAACCTAATTCGCGATTTTTTTTCAATCCCAATGACTGTATTTTCGCTTTTTATGAAACTGATCGCCCATATTTGCGACTTTTTCGTTCCCGATCTACAAAATTCGCAATTTTTCCTTGCCCTACCAAAAGCGATTTTTTCGTTCCCGATAGACTAAATCCGCGCTTTTTACGAAAGCGATTGACCGTATTCGGGATTTTTCCGGACCCAATCGACGAGATTCGCGCCTTTTTCCGTTCTTGACCATGAAATATGCATTTTTCCGCACCGAACAATAAAATTCGCGATTCTTAACTGATTAATGAAATCTGCATTTTTTCCCTGCCGTAAATTGATGAAAACTGTTATTTTTTTTTCTCATGATAATCTGGTAAAACTCGCTATTGTTCTGCAGCCGCTCAAAAAGATTTTCGATTTTTCCACGCATCATCAACAAAATCATCGATTTTTCCTTGCCCTATCAACAAAATTAGCATTTTTTTCATTCCGAATCGACAAAATTCGCGAGTTTTTCGTACCCAATCGCCCGAATCGCCCTTTTTACGAAAACAATCGACTATATTCGCGATAATTTCTTTCTTGATTCACGAAATTGGCAATTTTTGCGTTCCACATCAACTCAAAATTCGCGATTTTTTTTATTCTCAATCAACAAAATTCGCATTTTTTTTCGTTCCCGATCGAATAAATTCGCGCTTTTTACAAAGCGATCGACAAAATTGGGGTTTTTCCGTGCCCTATTAACGAAATTTGCGATTTTTTCGTTCCAGATAGACAAAATTCGCGATTTTTTTGTGCTCAATCGACAAAATTTGCGATTTTTCTGAAACATACAGACAAAATTAGATTATTTTCAATGGCCGATAGACAAAACTCGCGATTTTCCAATATCCAGTTGACGATATTTTCGATTTTTCCGTGCCCAGTCAACGAAATTCGCGTAGATTTTTTTCCTTGGCCGATAAACGAAATCTGAAATTTTTCGCGTCCGATCGACAAAATTCGTGATTTTTCAGTGCCTAATCGACAAAATTCGCGATTTTTTTCATGCCCGATTTGCGAAATTTGATACTTTTTATCGTAATTCCCTTTTCACAAGATTTACTGTATTTTAAAATTGTTTCATTAAATCATCTGTCAAAAGTTGGGACCCCCCCCTGGAGGTTGGGCTGGATCCGCCCTTGTATGTTCGAATGAGTGTAACATCATTGAAATGCATTTGAAACTTTTTCCCCATTGACCATAATGTAACGGAATCCTTTTGATTGTCCATGTAATTGATCTATGCATCCGATTTTTATAACATTTGAAATGACTCGACAAAATTACGCAATAATTATATGTTTTAAATTTCAAACGATTAAAATGCATTTAAAACTTTTTTCCCTATTGACCGTAATGTAACGGAATATTTTGAATGTCCCTGTAATTGATCTATCCATCCGATTTTCATAAAATTTGAAATGACTCAACAAAATTATGTTATAATTATGTATTTTAAATTTCAAACGATTCGGTTAGGCAGTTTTTGCGTTGTTATATGCGGGCAGATGGACGGACTGAGCGACAACAATAGGTGCTACGTACTTACATAATTACGAACGCACCTAAAAATGAACAGAAATGTAGTTTATCTCTTTATTTTGTGAAGTATGAAATGATAAAGATCTGTTTTTGTTTTTCGTTTACTTTTTGACTAACTTTACTTCTAAAATTACTCAACAAATTTTTTTCATCTTCTTGCTCCAAGTAATTAACTTATTCCTCAGTGTGTATTAATGCATCACCATGATTTAATTTTGGATTAGTCACAAGATTTTCTTCATCATTTCATAGCATTTTTTGAAATTCCTTATTTCCCCTGAACCAAAAGTGACATGTGAAATAATTTTATCATCATTTAAAATTTACTAACACTTCAATTTTGAATCTTTGTTAATCCATTGATGCACTGCTTCTTCTTCCACACTTTCAGAACAGTTTAACTTTCAGAAATCTACTGTAATTTTTCTCTGCAAATCAGTAGTATTAGAATCTTCTGCAGGAACTTCATTTTCTTCATCCGATAAAATTGTCCTTCATAATTTTTTAAACATAATGCTTTTAACTAATTTCCATGCAGCAGAATCATAAAAAATTGCATGCGAAACTGAGATTTTAACTGTCCTGGTTAATTGAGAGTCTACTGTATTATCCACTTAAAATACACACTCAATATCAGTTATATGGTCCTACATTCCTGAAAAATATGACCTTATAAGCAAGGTGATCTTATATGCAGTGTAAACAAGAATGAACAATATAATTTAAACAATGTGTTAGTTATATTAGTAAAATAATGTATAAACAAGTTACAAAAATATAATTTATAAAAGAAAATGTATAGACAAAAATTTCTTTACACATAAATTTTCGAACTGATAAGAATATAACATATACTAATAAAAGAAAAATTCATTCTATGTGTATGTTTGTCTATATGTCTGCGATGGCTAACAAAATCTACTATACATAAAGATTTGAAAATTTAGTTGAGGAGTCTTTAAATGTAGCGCTCCTGAGTCCCTATAAGCTTTTTGTTCGAAATTGTCAGTAACTTGAACCCTTTTTATCTAATTTTTTTTTTGTTTTAGGGTTTTTTTCTCCATTTAGTCATTTGCCAATTTCTACATTCCAGTTAAGACTCTGGCCCTCTGTGGCCCTGTACAGGAATCCTTGAAGTTTTTGTGCCCTAAATTTATAATAATTTCACTCCTTTTGATCCAATCTTCAATTTTGGGTTCTTTTTCCATTTAGTTATTACCATATTTTTTAATTGCAGTAAAGAATTTAGGACTCTGTCCAGGACACCTTAAACTTTTCGTGTGTCATGCATTTTCACCCCTAACTGTGTCATCCTCTCAATGCATAACTTTAAAGTTTACTCTTGGACTTTTCTGTATAGGCCAATACACTCATACTTTTATTGGGCCTCTGGAACACTTTTTAAAGGATTTCCTCCCATTTTTTGCACATTTTTTTAAAATTTTATTCTAATGATAATTTTATACTCTATGCTTAAATTTTGACTAATTGAAAATGAAAATTGCTAAGTGCTAGAGCTGTTTGAACTGCAAATATTCCCTACTAAATAAGAGATATTCTTTAAGATATGAAGTACTGAATTGTTACTTAGAAATATGAATCGTTAATCATTACCTGTGTCAAAAGACAACCGAACAAAGTTGAACTAACTTCAAACGCTGTTTATGTTTGTGCAATTCATGAATGCAACCAGACAGTCGAATGCAGTAAAATATGAGAAATTGTGTTTAGACATTGATAACAGGTGCCATTTTCAATTATTTTCATATCAGTACAGAATATCATTCTGTTTGTACTAGTTATTCTCAAATCTCAAATGATTTGGATTTCATACGGGCTTATTGATTTATTTTATTATGAAAAAAAATAAAAAATGGATATATTTTTCTGAAGCATCAAATAATAAAGCAAAATTCCAATTTATGCCAATCAAAATATTCAGTTAAAGGGGGTTCAGCAATGAATAAAATATATGTATATTTTGGTAAAATATCCACAGTTTGCATAT
Organism: Maratus speculifer; assembly: GCA_964019185.1. Taxonomy (NCBI): domain Eukaryota; kingdom Metazoa; phylum Arthropoda; class Arachnida; order Araneae; family Salticidae; genus Maratus; species Maratus speculifer. Next base: position 69,703,229 of record OZ025291.1, read on the forward strand.
TTAGCAAAAAAGTATTCATCAGTTATGTACATTAGTACTATCTGTAATTTTTTTCCAAAATCAAGCTATTTATTATCTGAAAGAACCCCTCCCTTCAGGGCCAAAATTAAGGGGAGAGCAGAAGGGGCATGTGACCAGACATCAAATGATGATTTTTTTGTCGATTTTTCTCACATCTATATTTAGCATGGTATAGTTAAAATCATCCTGTCTGGGGTATGCCAAAACATAGAAGAATCTAAGAATGATATGGAGTAAGAAGCCTGTATAAAGCAAAATTTTTTTTCGATTCTTTTAGATTCTATTTTCAAGATTTTAATAGAGATGGGCATTATTTAACGTATTAGGATAAAAAACACTGTTACTGTGCTAGAACCTAATATTGCATTAACATGTTATTGAAAAGTCCCTGTTAATTAAATAACATATGGTTTTAAATGACAGCTTCTTCATTCATTTGCCTCAGTAAAGAAATCAATTAAAATAGCGAAATATTCACTAAAAATGTCCTGAATCGTTTCCTTTGCATTTCCGCAACTGAAAATCAACAACAGATATTTTTTTAATATTCCTCCATTCATTCTGATATATTTTCATGTCGCAGCAGTAAATCGGGTTCTTAATAGATAATGATCATTTTATCGTTTGGCTAACTTCCAACAAAAACAGATAATTTAACATATTGGCAATTATTTATCTGTAAATATTTTCTGCGGTCATTGTAACATTTGATCCAACAGCGTTTCAAATTGAAAAAAGAAACTGATAATAAATATAACAGAATAAACAATTTTTGTCTGAGTGAATGACATTTGATTAAAAGTGTTTGTTTATTCTTTATGGTTTGGTGGGATGAAAATATCGCATTATGGTATGGAAATGAAGAAAGTAGTAGGAAATGATTTCAAGTAGGGAAAGATTATGTGTTGATACTGCGAGTGTTGAATGAAAGTTATGGGAAGTTTAGTCGTATTTGAATTTTTAAAAGGGATATTACTCATGGAATTTTGTTTTAAGGAGAGGAAGGGGTCACTATAAATTTTGTTTTTTGGCCAAATATTTTTATTATATTTGTTTTGTATTTGCGTTTAAAAGATTTTATTTCTGAAAGAAAGATAAGTCTTCTACAATTTGCGAAATAACTTAATTTTGGTACAGTTCTAATTAATTTGAAAAGCATATTTGTACGAGCGAAATTTGTTTCGGTGAATTGCATTCGATTAAAAGTATATAAATAATATTTTTGTGTTCTTGTGAAAATAGCTTTGGGGTCGCCCACAAATGATGTCACGCTTGGAGGGAGAAGTGGGGGCTAGGGGATTCATGAAACTATGACAGTTTGTGACTAGGAGGTGGAGGGGGGGGGGTAAGAAGAAATGTGACGTCACACATTTTGGTTAAAATAAAAGCATTAAAAATAAGCAGATTAAATTAGAAGTTATTTTAAGAATAAAGTACTTTGTGTTCATAAAGTAAGCATATGATTTAAAAACCTAATATATAAAATTCTATTTTAAATTTCAAAATTCTATTATTTTCAGTTGCTCTTAAGCAGATAAAAATAAGCAGATTAAATTAGAAGTTATTTTAAGAATAAAGTACTTTGTGTTCATAAAGTAAGCATATGATTTAAAAAACCTAATATATAAAATTCTATTTCAAATTGCAAAATTCTATTATTTTCAGTTCCCTATTCATATTAATATTCTTTTACTATTCTATATTATTTATGTTTTTGTAGTGAATCTTAACATTATTTGAAACAAAAAAAGTACATGAATCATTTTTATTGTTATGGTTATGAATATCATTAAAACACTCAGTTAAAAAATAAAGTTTGAAATATGATCTATAACATAGTACTTTGTTTCTGAACCTGAAGTACATGTTTATGTAATATATCGTTGGGGGGGGGGGGTCGTAAGGTGAAGTGTGGCAATTTGCGACAACGGGGAGGAAGGGGGACAAAAAATATTGAAAAAAAAAAAAAACATATAATCATTTATGGACAGCCCCTTTGAATATGCGTTGATAGACATCGCTTATAATAAGTCGCGGATCAAATTTTTCCTTTTTAATACTTACAAGCGCAGTTGAAAAATGTTTATGAATTCGGTTTGTCTGTCCTGCGCTCTAACTTGCATAAATATAGTCCGATTGTCATCAAATGGATGTATATGTTAGTGGGATTAAGTATGGCATGTTCGGTATTGAAAAGGGAGTGCGTTTTTTTTCTTTTTTGGTATATTTGCAGGGCCACGCAGAAGAATTCCATTACATTATGGTATATGTTGAAAAATCACTCGCCAATGCCTGTGTTCTATAAGCTTTATTTAGAAAAAGTTTCTCCACATTCTAACAACTTAAACAATAAAAATTTGTTCTTGCATGCTCGAAATTTTCGGAGTTAAAATGAGTGAATTAATTAAATTTTTAATCCCAAACTGATTTTGATTCATCGTCGTAGAAAATAATATTTATAATTACATCAAAAAATTATTTAAAACATTTTGTTTGAAATGACTTCTAATTAAAATATCATAATTTACCTGTTATAAAAATAACAGGTTGTTGGAACCTGTTACCTGTAAAAGAGTGGAACGATGCAACCTGTTAACCAAAAATAACTATATTTCCCATCTCTAGATTTTAATGAATCAATATTTGACAAAGCAAATTACGAAGTTCAGCATTATATATTTTATGATTACATATTTTTAATTTTAAAATAAGTTATTAGAAAATTTGTAAAATTCATGTTTGCTCCAAGTGCAAAAAGGCTAGTTTCAGCCCTGAGACCCTTTTCATTAAAAACAAATCAAATGGAAAAAATAATATTTTAAAATATAAATCAAAAAATTTAGAAATAATAATGCGAATGATGTAAACTATGTTTGATAAGATGGTAAAGTCTAAAAGGAAACACATTTCTTTTAAATATTCTGAAAAATTTCGAGCAATAATGCATTTACAGGTTTGTTTTTAGGACATTCTTTTTCCTATAAAAATATCTTTATATGTATATTTATGTTTTATATTTGAAAAAAAATATTTTTATGATAAAGACAATTTTAAGATTGCTTGAAAAAAGGTTTTTATCATAAAGTTTATTTATTTTTCTGTTGTATTTTTTTTTTTTTTTTTTTTTGGTGGTGGGGGGGGGGGGGGGTATTTTTTAAATTTTATATTTGTAAAAAAAAGTATTTTTAAATATAAATAAAAAATTACAAAGAAAAATAATGTGATTGAAGTACAAGGTTACTTGACAGGATGATCACTTAGAAAAATAAACATATTCAAAAAAAAATATTTTGAAATTATTATAGAAATTAAATTTTTACAATACATAATTACTTTAAGTGTAAAATTAGTAAGTAAATTTGCTTATTAAAATATTTTGCTTGTGTAATTATATTTCATAGTTTTATTGTAAAAATTTATTAAACTTTTACTCTTCCTAAATTGCTTTCTCTTATTATTCTTTATCTAAGTAATAAATTCTACAATTTAAACATTATTATGTACAATTACACAGGCCTGCAAATTGATAGTCATAACTTCCTCTCTAGAATTTGAGAGCTGATTCTAGGGTATTTTGGTGCGCTGATTACGAATATGTACTTAGTTTTTTTTTCCATCACCTTCAGATTTTTCAAAAAAGATAGAGATATAAAATAGAAAAAAAACACAAGTTTTCATATAAAAAATATATATTTTAAAAAGTACATTACTTTTAACAGGAAAAACAACTAAAATATAATAATAACTTATTACTGATCTAAATTACATATAAATTTTATTTGTGGAACCTGATCCTTTTTCCTGGAAGCTTCGGTTGTACGATTTTCGCTTAAATTTCTGGTTTGGATCATCGCGCTTCAACAACCAGCAATAGTCCGCCATCATGCTAGTATTCCATCTTCCTTGATATCGGACTTCTAGCTCTTTCAAATCTTGGTGAAATCTTTCGCCTTGTTCTTCGCTAACGGCTCCTATATTTTCTGGGAAGTAACAATCTCCACTCATTAGGATCGTATTCATTGTCGTACATTTTCGTCAAGCCTAGAATATCTTTACAGTACACTAAATCTTGATCTTCAGCGAAGAATGGAAGAAAATCTTTTTCTCTGTGACGGTACCATGAAAATGAAGTACCAGGTGCAAGCATATTTCTTTCTTTTAATCGTGATCCAAGAAGTTCTACTGCATCTTTGGGGAGATTCAAATCTCTTGTCAAGTCGTTTAAATGTGACTGGGAAAAGAGCTGACACTCGTTAGAATCTACTTGAAATTCAGGATCAGATTGGTATACATCCTGTTCATCTGTATCACAGTCAGAGTCTTCAAATTGTATAGTCGGAAACAGGGGCTGCACCATTTTTGAATCGCCGAAAATTGCAGACGTAACTGATGAGACATTTGGATATTTTATGTCCCTTTTATTTTAAGAATTGTATCCAGTTATGTCACAACAACAAAAGTAGCAATCTTTAACAAGGTCTTTAGGCTCTCTCCACAGCATAGGCGAAACGATTTTGAAGCTATTTTTCTGTCCTTTTGACCACTTGCGAAGTTCTAATAAACAAGTCGTACAAATTTTATGAGGTGTCCAAGTTTTGTCTTGGTCACTTAAAACGTATTTAAAATAATTTTTGTAAATATTTTTTACAAAGTCTGTAATGCTGTTTCATTGTTTTTTCACCATAAATTTCCCGCAAATATAACAAAAACAATTCAGAGAATTTAACAGCTTCGCGATGACATTTTAAAGGTTATGTTGCAAGATGTGCACTACAACTGTTAATTTTCTAAATCAGTGCGGGTACTTATAGAAAAACCCTTTGGTTTACCTTTATTATACCCTTTTCGACTAATATTTACAACAATTAGGTTATATTACCTAATCATTATGTATTAATGAGCTCATTACTAAATTAAGCCAAAATGACCTGTTTTCAACATGGTTAATGTGAATTACTTATACTTATTATGTAGTAATTAACAAATTACTGTTTTGAAGTAATTTCTATGTCACCTTACACTAATTAAATGCAATAAAAATTAAGTTGAAGTAATTTAATGATGTTTTATAAATTTTAAAATGTAGATGCTCAGACATTTTTCAGCAAAATCTTAAATATTCAATATCAAAAAATTCTGACGTGATGGAATTTTTTTATTATTTTTCTCGTAATCAGCACATCAGAAACTATAGAAAACGTTACTCAGATTTCAAAGAGGGAAACCATTGCAGACCTGTGTTATGCATCATATTTTAATTTGTTTGCATTTTTTGTCCTTAAAATTTAGAAACTTAATTAAATATCAGTTTTATGTACAGATGGCAGCATAGATCGAAATCCTCCAAAGACTTGTACAGCATATAATTAGATTTGTTGCAGTTTTGTAGCAATGTGTTGATTGTTAATACCCGGTTTCTGAACAGCAATGAAAGTAATAAGTAACAAATAATGAGTTCGAAAGTAACAATATCATACAAGTATTCATTTTGTCGTTACTTTTACAGCATTACTAAGCACTAGAACCTTTTAACATGTTTTTATCTTAATATCATGTTCTCAACTATCAGTTGGTCCCTTTTGAGCTCCTTATTATATTCTTCCTTAAAATTGTCCAATTCACTTTTTTTTTCTAACAGTTTTTTAAATTTTCCTGTTGCTATATGAATGACAAAAAAATTTAATATACTTCATCTACCACCAATTTTGGCATTAACTGCCTTCTTAAAATTTTCTTTAATATAGTTTTAGGATCCCCCAGCTATTTCATAAATTATATATATATAAAAAAAGTCCTTATACCTGAGCTGCTATTTTTTTTAAAAATATTAATCTTTTTTGGCATCAACCTCAGTTTACTCACTACACCCATAACTTATAATCATGGAACTGTTAAATGTTATTTGTTAACTTTATAAGGGCGGCATGGATTGCATCCATAAGTTAAATTTCACTTTAATGTTAAAAATAAGTCATCAAATTTTCTGAAGGGCACCTTGCTCTTCTTGGAGGAGCACTCGTTTTCTGTTGGCTAATTACTTAATTCAACTTAAATTACGATTCAGCTGCTTTCTGCTATATGAAAGTTTATTTTAGACTTCTGTTACTACTCTTTTCAAACATTAACGGCACATTCTTTCTCAGATTTTATGGGCTAAATTTCAATGGAAATTGGTTTATTGAATTTAGCTTACAATTGTTTTGTAGATTTTAGAATCACATTCCATCGCCAGAGGACACATTCTTATCTCAGGTTCTACTGTCCAATTATTACAGGGTTTGGCTCAGTCATTTGAGCTTTTGATTGTTTCCAGTGCTTGCGAAATGCTCCCAGTACATTCTACGTTAGATAGTGGGGACTCATGTAACAGTTTCATTTAGAAAGAGATTTGTTGGGAACACACTAGACACTGCCAAAGACATTGGAGCCCTAAAAACTAATTCAATTTAAAACACTGTATGCTGCAAAGGTAATAGGGCCCCAAAACTAGACTTATTTGAAAAATTTCCCAAAAATAAAATCACACAAATTTCAATTAAGGTTATTTTAACAGCTAAGGAGGCACCAAAGCAGATCAGCTAATATGATAATAAAACCTGCTTCTTTATTTAAAATAATCTTTTATGCAGAGTTGTTTGCTTTTTATCACTGTTGCTAAATCTGATATTTTCTAATTCACGAACAGTTTTAAAATGTTCTTATGCTTTGAGAGCTTCTGATTGTATTGTTGGTGCTGCTTCAGATTTACTTTCCCTATCATCATTTCCATAAGTATTCATATTTAAAACTCCTCAAACAATTTTTGATAATGGAAGCTTCACCATTAATAACTGTCATTGACAATACCTGCATATGCCAGTTTGTCTTGTATTGTTAAAATAGAGACAGATTATCATCATCATCATCTTCAAAAGATAATTCTATACATTCTGAAAGTTGAGCATTTCTAAGAAAATAGTTAATGGTCTTCTTTTACCACATTCCAACTCTTGTCTGTGCAGTTTATTAATTTTCTTTTAATCAATTACAGCAAACCAATCAACTATAGTCATTTAAAAGCTGCTTTCAATAATGTACATACCTTGAAATTTTGAATAATCCTTTGATCTCGAGGTTATGTAACACTAGTAAGTAAACAAGTTTAATCAAATTTAAATCTGGAATTATGGAATGGGCAGTGCAGTTATTTGCAATATAGCCACTTTTCTTTTTTTGTAAGTCCAATTTTTTGTCAGATTGACAAATTTCTTTTTCCCAAATGATTTTTGTCACCCAGACTCTTCGGTCCAAATATTAAGATGCAAGCAATGATTTGCAGTTTTCTCTAACAGTAGGGGGTTAAGAAATTTGTAATATTTTATGAAATTAATTTCTATGAATCATCCTTATATGCTACTAAAAATAGTTCATCTTTGTTTTTCTTCCCACCACTACATTTTTCATTCTTAAAAGCAACACTTTTATCTGGCAAAACACAAAAGAACAGTCAACATTAATCAAAATTGAAAACATGACAAAATCAGATCCTATTGATAAAAATTCTCCTGAAAATTCCTTACAGAAAGGAAAAAGCTTAGAAAGATAGAAAATTTCCCAATAAAAAGGAACACTATATGACCATATATCTGAAAGTAGCTATTAGAGTCTGATCAAATAGGCAATGTATTTTAACATAATACCTATTCAGTCAGTCGAGACTTATACCAAGTTGACCTTGTAAGCAGGGGGACCATATATCAGGTTCTGGCTGTATATATTTGGCAATTAATCCTTTAGTGCAAATTACACAGTGGATAAGAAAGGTGGCACCATTGGTTTATAAAAATTTGTGGCATTTACAGTATACATATTCAAGATTCAATATATAGAAGAACTATTGTGAATATTTAATTATAATTTTTTTTTTTTTTTTTTTTTTTTTTTTTACCTCTGATAAGAAAGAATCTGACTCTGGACATTCACCCCGCTATACGGAAAGTGCTATCATGACATTGATGAAGAAGGTTCAGGCTCAGTATTCATAATAAAAAATTAGATTCCATTTGTCATCTTATACGGCAAACAGATTTGCCTAAAATCATATGGCATACATTCCAGTTAACTACACAATCACTTATTTGCCAAAATTAAGTATATTAAAGAGCTTAAACATTTCTTAAATACAGTCAAAGTTCTATAATCCGCACAAGTTGGGGCCAAAGATTGTGTGGATTATGGAATATTGTGGATTATAGAGTATTAAGGATTATACATCATTTTATTATTCCTAGACAACATTCTAATTCTTAAATCAGGGTAATATGAAAAGATAAATATGAAATCTAATAATTAATTTGATATGCTATCTCAAAAAAATTATTTTTAAAGTTTTTTTGTATTAAAAAAATTGATATACATGTGCTTTTAAATAAAGTTAATTACATATGTTCGGTAATACAGTTTGAATTTTACTGTTGATAAAATAAAAGAGTTATATTAAAAGAAAGTAGATGTTTTTTATGATTTTTTTCAATATTTTAATAATTTGTTTAAAAAACATTTTTTGTGTTACGAATTTGTAATTTTTCTGAACTGTTTATTTCACTGTTTACATTCGTAAAGTAACACGGATTTTAGAAAATTGTGGATTATCGATCCTTGACTGTATACCTATTTGGAGTGAAATCAATGTTTCAATTTTAAAGCCATAGTGTCTTATAAAAACTATTTTTAGCTAATTATCAATATAATTCACAGCCAGTTATTTATAAAAGTATTTCATAAGAAACAAGATGATTTTCCTGAAGTTGAATCCTCTTTTTTTTCTCTCTCTCTAGAAGTGGCTTGCTTACTGATATGAGCAATGTGGAAATGATGAACTGCTCATGAGATCTTGAAATGTTAAAATAAAAATCAACTATTTGAGACTCTGCATTGTAGTAAAGTAGCATTATCAGTTCTGACTAAAATATCAAAAAATTATGGAATCAATATCAAGACAATCTAACGCTATGATTGAATTTTTAAGATATTTAACAGAGGTACATGATAATAAATATAACTTTCTGAAACTAAACTCAAATGTTTATAATGCATATAGTATAAAATTAATAGAATAAAATAGGTCTACATACTATTTTATATTATACAGTAGACTCCCTCAAATCCGCACTCCTAAAACCCGCACAAATTTTACAGATGTAAACAATGAAACATTCAGTTCAGATGTAGGTGCAAAAATTGATTTTTTCAGTTTTATATCAATTCCATACATTTTTTAATTTATAATTTTTGTTAAGGTTATTGAATTCATGTTTTTTCATGAAGAAAGAATAATTTATTTCTGAAAAAATCAAGATATAGCTGATATCATTTGTAATCACAATCTTATTAAATATATTTATATATTAATCAAGCGTTTTTAGTTATTAAGTCTGGCTAAACCTGAAATAAAGCTTCGTTATTTTATGATCCTGATGTGGATTAGTAATGTACCTTTATGAAGCAAGTTTCACTGAATAATTTAGGAAAAACACATTTCATCTTTATAATGAATATTTAATGTACATTATTGATTATTAACTTGACCTTTGCTTTTAATATTTGAATCATTTTAAAAATTATCTAAATTTTTATTATTTTAGTTTATTACTTATTTTAACATTTTAGTATATTGTGGGCATTCATTATACTTTTCATTTCATTATTAATTACATTCAAATTATATTTTAAAATATATAAACAAAGCAATGACCAGAAATCTGCAAAATTCTAAAATCCGCACAACCTCAGGTCCCAAGCTGTGCAGATTTGAGGGAGTCTACTATATATAACTTTCCCTTTCTTTTTTATCTAAAACTTTTGTAAAAATTGTTAAGTCTCCAATAATTTATCAAAAGTTTAAAAAAATCAGCTATCTTCAGCTAAGTCAGAAGTACTAATTTCACCAGCAAAAACTAAATAATGATTAGAAATAAACCCAGTTTAGCAATTTTATCTGGAAATTTTTGATGCGTTTTTGATTTCATTTTTATAGGTTTTACCAGACCCATGTTAAGGCGGTATTATAAAAAAATAAGTAAATAAATAAAATATTTTTTTTTTACATTACACAATTAAAAGTTTTCTGACACATTTTCAAATCCATTTTTATAAGAAAAAATGAGAAACTTACTAACAACATGATTTTTGAAGAGATTTATAAGTGATCTGTGTTTTTATTTATTTTTATTTTATTAATTGGAACTTGATTTATCAACATGTATTTTAAAAGTACAACCATATTTTGTTTTCAACACTATCACTTTTGTGAATTCAGTTGAAAATGCCCATTTTTACAACACTATTGAAATATATTTTGCCTTTATCAAAAAATCGACCAATATGGCATATGATGTAGTTTCTGAATAAAAAAACTTTTCAACTGGATGTATTTGATTGCCCAAAATGAATTTAAAAATGAGTCAGAATTTAGTAGTTTGGATTTGAGTTTACCCCTAACAAAATAATTTTTTCTTCAATTGTTATGTATTTTTAATTTGTTTATGCTATAAGAATTGGTCCTATCAAAAACTTGTCAAAATAAAAGTTGTAGATAATATTAAAAAGATTTATAATAAATTCATATGGATTTGATGTTTGCGAATTAATGGTTATGGATTTGCTCCCTCCTGCCTTTTTGTTTTTATTAATTTAATTTAATTTATTTATTTATTTTTATTTTTTTGCGAGTTGAGTTGGTTTTATCAAAAACTTGTTAGCATAAAAGTTGTAAATAATATTAAGAAGATTTATAATAAATTTAATTGGACTTGATATCTTGAGAACAAATAAAGTTACGAATTTGTTTCTCAATAAAATCCTATTTTTTTCGCACTTTGAGCTCATTTTTAATTTTATCAAAAATCTGTCATACACAAATTTTTGGCATGTTTTCTAGAAATAATAACTTTAAATTGATTTGATATGCATTATAATTAATAATTACAGATAGATACATGGATAAAATTTTTAATTTAGGGTGGTTTAGGGTTCTAGAACTGTAGATCTGCAAAACATTTTCAGGAATTCCAACATAGGGGTGAATGCAATACGTGTAGGTTTCTTATGAAATCTACCAAAAAAAGAAGTATCAAAGCAACTTTAAAATGACTACCATCTTTCTTTCAATCTCACATGCACAGTTTTATAACCTACCATTTATAGCTTGATTGAGTTTCTCAGTTCCATCTTCATTTTACCACTGATTTTGGCAAATGGTGAATTTTATTTCATAATCAAACAAGAGTTAAGCCCACAATCAGTGGCGTAGCTAGGATGGGGGACGCCTGGGGAAGATATAAAAATGGTGTCACTCCCACCCCCCTTCCGATCTGTTACATTTTTTAAAACACAATTTTATGTTATTAGAACAAATAACCATACCATTCCTTATTTACATTTTGTCCTCCTGCATAAAAAAAACAAAGGAGTGAATCGTCACTCAACCCACAGTCCGCATAAGTCAATGTGGTGTCTATAAGTAGAAGAAAATTCTTTCCTTTAAAATTTGCTTTTACTACCCACTCGTTGGATAGGTTGGTTTTTGTTCCTTAGTGCATGTCTTATTTAGATACACCATTCGGTATAAAATTTCACATTCTCAGGAAAAAAAAAAAAAAACTAACTATTGATCTGGGCGCTAAAAATTTAATTTTATTTTAGAATTTTTTTCCAAAATCTTATAAGATTATATTTTTTATTTGAATATAAAGATTGGGTGTCATCCCTTAGAAGGTGACACCCGTGGCGTATCGCCCCCAATAAGCTACGCCACTGCCCACAATAGGAGATTGCCAAAGAATTACTGAGTTAGTGGTGCACTAGTTAGCTGTAACTCTCTTTTGCTCTTCTAGCTTTTATGTCTTTGACCAACCCTGTACTTCCGAAAAGCATGGCATACATTACATTTTTTCGCTGTTCATTGTTGGCTTGATTATCTTCAAAGATCCATATATTACTTTCTTCATGTATTGGAATGTATCTTTAAGTAATTTTAGTATCTCTTTGTTAATTCTGACATTCTTTGCTTTTTGGTGTTCTGTTAAATTTTCAGAGATCATAATTTAACAATAAATTATTTGTATATCCAATGTTAAATTCTTTCTGTATCATTTGGTAGGTACAGCAATTATCATTAAAATGTTTTATAGTGGACACATTTTCTGGGACTACAGCTGCCAAAGATCTTGTATATTATTCATCAGGAGAGAATTTCAACCTCTTTAAATTCTATAAACCATTGCAATACAGTGGCTTTATTTTCATATGTTAATTTTAGATGTTAAAGGCATTCTTTTAAATTTAGTCCCACTTAAAATTATTGATTAATAATTCTGATTACTCAATCTAGTGTCCGTAATCCTTAATGGTCTTCTGGACCATCAAAAATTTAATCTGACCTCTAATTTGAAAAATTTAGTAAAGTTATAGTGACTTAATTTTGAAAAATCATAAGTGACCAACAAACAAACAAGATGGCGAACTCTGGACAAATACAGCAGTGCTTCCGGTTTGTGTTTGGTTTTCTCAGAGACAGCAAAATTTATATTTTTCTGTCAGAGAGAAAAACATGTAAATTTTGATGTCCTTGAGAAATTATAAACAAACACAAACTGGAATAACTGCGGTATTTGTCCAGAATCTGCCATCTTGTTTCTTTGTTGGTCAATTACAGCCACTTTTTGCTTAGTTAAAAAAAAAAAAAAAAGGTTGAATTGGTTTACAATTGGTTGAAATAATCACAAATAAAATATCTAATTAATAATTTTATAACTTTTGTTTATTTAATGTTTAGCAAATAATAATTTTACATTTAATTATGCTGAAAATTTAATACTCTAAGAAGAAGGAGATGGTGTCACTTAAAGGATTAAAGGTATTTAATAGAATTTTGCTAGGGATCAATGACTTTTAAATCAATTCTACCGCTGCTCAGTCTGAATTCAATTTTTTCTTTCAAAGTTTATTATATGGTAGCTAATTTGTAATTGTTACAAGAAATTATCATATGCGGACATAAAGGAGTTCAAACTTAAATGTCTCATCTATCTATATATAAATATACATATATAGAACCATTATACAATACTACAATTTAACATCAAAATATACAATAACCCATAAAATAACAAACTACAACAAAACAGAGGAGTTGGCGAAAATTGTAACAAATACAAAATACTGGAAATGTGGTACTTAGCTCATTATCAAGGGTAATACTAAATAGGCACATTAATTGCGATTAATTTCTAATTAGAAATCAGGATGAACCCAAAAGTGATTTCTATATACACACATACAGTGGAATCCCAATATAATAATGTTTATGGGAGTGCTTAAAAAATTGTTAACAGCAGGAAAATATTAAATCGGAGTTATAAGCAGAGTGTCACTGACTTTTAGCCAACATTAGGAATGTAGCTAATCAGAAATTAAAAACAGTAACCAAATTAGATAAATTCTAGCAAAATAGGTTTGTCGCAAAACTCTGAAAAATCTAACTTTAACCCTTTAATACATTTTTTTTCCTACCCAACATGTTCTAAAAATAACCTAATATTCTAAAACTACTTATAGCTCAATTACTCATCTAGATTAAATTATAAGATATGGAAACTATTAAAAATATTTACAGTCAAAATGTCTAGTGCAACCGAAAAAAAATATATGATATGCAATTTAATTCACTAGAATAATATGAAATAAAATTTCCTAATCAAAGATAACTGACAAGGAAGATCTCCATAGTGGGCATACTTAGAATATTTTGAAAAAAAAAATACTCTAATTAAACAACTTACATATGTAATAAAGGATCAGTCAAATTTAGCGGTGAAATAACAGTAGAAAATTTATAAAAAAAATAAAATACTTTCAAATATTTGGCATGAAAAGACGAGTGTCACGGGATTTGATGAGCAGCACTCTTCCTCGCCAAAAGGAAATGATTTTAATGCAACTGAAAATTGTTAATAGATTTTTAGAATGCATGTAAATGATATTTAATGAACTTATATATACCGGGTGATCCAAAAGTCAGGACGAACTTTAAAAATGAATAACTCGAAAACGAATCAAGATACAAAGATACGGTTTGCACCAAATGGATGGAAAAGAAACCGGATTTTGTGTGACAACAAAAAAATATTGTTCTATTGGCGACCAACGGCATCACTAGCAGCATTGAAAGATGCCATCCGCCAAAACGTGTCTGCCATAAAGCAAGAAATGCTACTAAATGCTGTGAACGGTGTAGTGCCAAGTCTCACAGCTGCACTTATGAATGAGGGACAGCACATTGAACATTTTCTGTTGTACTAATTAACTGTAACTAAGCTGACTTGGAAATTGTCAACATTTTTTCATTTGCAAATCATCTTTTGGTGCAAAAAACACTACCGTGTCATTTTTTGGATGTCAACGGCAAACTATTTTTTTCGTTGTCACACAAAATCCGGTTTCTTTTCCATCCATTTGGTGCAAACCGTATCTTTGTATCTTGATTCGTTTTCGAGTTATTCATTTTTAAAGTTCGTCCTGACTTTTGGATCACCCGGTATATATTGTAATTTGGAGTTTAATATATATATATATATATTACTATATTGTATTACATATATATTTTGCTTGCTGCAGCAATTATTCAATTTTAGTACTGTAAAAATAATTTTATAGATAAAAAAATATTTTCATATTGAAAAATATATTTTCATTTATTTAAGTGTATTCCAAAATAAAGGCTAGATGAAAAATGCTGCAGCAATATATTTCAATATCCGAAAAGTTTTTATTTCCATAGCAACAAACTTTAATTGACACTGCTCCATTGATCTTAATTTTGAGATTGAAAAAAATTTAATTTAATTTTTGTTTTAATTCATAAAATTTCATTATTAACTTTTATTATATTTATATATATGACAAAACTAGAGTTATAATAAACTAAAATCGACAAAACTAAAGTTATATTTAAATAAATTTTTAAAAAACCAGTTCAACTTGAAACATTTTTACCTTAAAAAGTATCTTTTGAAATTTTATTTCATTGCCAACTTGTAATAAATCACCAAATAAATGAAATGTTCATTATTTTTTTACAAACGTTCTACATGGGTTCCGCCGAATTTTTTTTTTATAAACATATATATCCACATGAGTAGAACATTCTGCAATTTTTTGGAGTATGCCCATA
Organism: Maratus speculifer; assembly: GCA_964019185.1. Taxonomy (NCBI): domain Eukaryota; kingdom Metazoa; phylum Arthropoda; class Arachnida; order Araneae; family Salticidae; genus Maratus; species Maratus speculifer. The sequence goes on from OZ025291.1 coordinate 69,718,461, forward strand.
TGGAGACCTTCCTTGTGAGGTTTATGACATTGCATTTAATGAATCTGGAAAATAATAATAAAAAAAAATTACAAAATGTATGTCACTTCAAAAAAATATATATTTTCTTAGAATTTTCTTCAGTTTTTTATTGCCCTGAGACTTTAAAATTGCACTGTTGCTTACTGGACCATATGGACCATTACTTACTGGACTAACACATATTGAAAGGCATTATGACATTTCGTACATATATTTCCTTTCTCAATTTAATTTTCATTATACTTAATGTTCATTACGCTACATACTCTCTTAAAGTCCACTTAATGCTGTGGCAAGACTGCAGCAATGTGTAACATATTGTATGTTTTATATAAGTTAAAGCTGCGACAGATCATTTCTTTGATTGAGATCTATAATTGTCAAAATTCTTGATTGTGAAAAGATAACTAGAGTAAATGAATAAAAGTGTCGTTTGCTACTGGCACACACATACATGCAAAGTAAAAAGAACAAAAATCAAGCACTCTGAATTCGGTCAATTTATTAGCCAAATGAAGCATAGTGTTATAATTCGGCACAATGGTGAATAACATTGAGAACCCTGGTTATAAGAAAAACACGATGTATGTCATTTAAAACATCACTGAAATGGTTAAAATAAGTTTAAATCAATTAAATTAAATATAAATTAAGCATTTCTAACTAACTAGCATATTTCGTTATTTTAATAAAAAGTAAAAACATACATGATTTCAACCTCCCCCCCCCCCCCCCCCCAAAAAAAAAAAAAAAAAAAAAATTGAATTTTTGGCACTACTTGGTTATTCTGTCAACCAATTTTGCCAAATTATACAAATTGCCAAACTAATGGCAAAAATTATACACATCGACTTAATTTTTATTTTACATAATTAAAAAACAAATAATTAGTAGAATATTGATAGAAATACAAATAAAAATCTCTTAACATTTAAACACGTTTTGTATTTAATGAATTTAATGAATCCTTGAATCTAATATTCACGATCATCCATTATTGGCATTTAATCTTATAATTTGCTGATAGTTTTTTGGTCGACGAGATAACCAAGTAGTACCAAATTTTATTTAGTTAGCAAAACATACTAGGAAGTCTCAAGCATTAAAACTGTAACCAATCATTTTTGTTGAGCCTCATATCCTTTAAAAAAATGTCCCAGTTTTTGCAAAATAGCTTGGGATTTATTAAAAAATGGCATTGATTCAACAGCTGCACAATCTTTTTCATCATCGCTTTCATGCAAAGATAGTTCCATGAATTTAGCAATCAACCATGTTTTTGCTTTGCAAGTCAATATTTCAGCATCACATTCTGCATATTCAGTAAAATCCTTATGTTGCACTGAATAAACTTCATTGGAATTGACATTTGGTATGTGATTAAAAGAGGTGGTTCTGATAAGACTGGGCCCAGAAATCCACCTTTTTGAAAGTATCGGAGAAGTAGTCTCTTGTAACATTTTTCCATACCAACGATATCAAATATAGGGCTTCCAACATGTTTATCTTCTTCTTAGATTCATGCTGATCACTAGAATTGACAAGATTCCAACTGAAACTATACCTTTCACACAAGTTGTTATAAAGCCATTTTGAAGGAAAGAACTATCCCTAAGTTACAAGGCTATGACATGTAGGTACAATTTGGTGGAAAAGTATGATTTTTGTTAAAGAATCGCAAATAAAACACAAATTTTGTCAACTATCGCTAAAAAACCACAAACTTCCTCAAACATCATGAAAAACTGTAAATTTTATCAAATATCACGAAAAAAATCCTACAAATTTCGTCAAATATTGCAAAAAAAAAAAAAAAAAAAAAGACGAAAATTTTGTGAAATGATCGTGGAAAAATCCCATGCAATTGCCCACTCGGAATATTTTTCGCAGATTTTGGGGGTGCAAATTAATGGTATTATTTTAGTTAAACTAATTTTTTAATGTCATCTGTTCATTTTTGAGATTTAAATTTTAGAAGAGAATCTTAATTTCAGTGGTTTTCGTATAGATATCATAGCTTGGAATTGAAACATCTTGCTAGTAAACAAGAGATTCTTAGTTTAAACCCTGGTTCTGGACGTTGAAATTTTTATATTTTGATAAATTTAATTACTAGAAATTTCGTACTTTTTTCACCAATATAAGAATTTCTTATGCTGTTATAAATAATCACCGACATTCATAATATTTTTTGGGAGTTCAATTTTTTTTCTATTTTAAAAACTATTGCAATTTATTAATGATTCAGCCATCCAGCACTTAAAATTTTGTTTAAACAAATTTTTTCGTTTTTAGAAATAAAAAAAAAATTCTATCTACTATTTTTTTTTCTTTTCAGATTATCAAAAAATTTGAAATTTCAGATTTTATTCAAATAATTTGATTTGAACATTTTTAGTTTGATTAAAATAAATCAACTCTTTTATAATAATTCTAAAATTAAATTTATTTGTGCCACTATTGATATAAGAATTTAAAAATTAGCTGTTTGGATTTTTTAGTTGAAGGATAAGTTGTATTGAAAAAATATTAAACATAATCCTCTGTGCGATCTGCGACCACACTTATCCACTTGCTTTTATAAATGACATTCCAAATTTCCAGCAATATATAGTTTTTCTTTAAAATATATTGCTTATGTATTTGAATGAACTCGGTGGAATTCAAAACCTAAATTCCACAACTCCCCCTCCTCAGAAAAAATGACATCTAAAATAGAAAACCAGCATTTTTACATTTAAAACTAAAACAAACCATAACTTTTGCACCACTATGACATTGTTATTACTGACTTTTTACCATTGATCATGCTAAGATTACATATATCCTCCATAATTTATTGATGTTTTGCATATAGTGACTTTCACTTTTCTATGTTCAGAGTTTCCCCCAGCTTTAAAAAAGGGCAGGGCGCTACTGTTCTGAAAAGGGCACTTTTTACATTTTTCAGGGCACTTTTTCATTTTTAAGGGCACTTTCATAGAGTTGAATCTAGAATCTAGAGCATGGCCGGATTAAGGGGGGGGCTAAGGGGGCTGCAGCCCCAGACCCCAATCAGTCAGGGGGCCTCAAAGCAGAGGCTTAAGTTGTACCAAAGTTTCGTTTAAAACAATTACAGGGGTGTAAGAGCTGCGCGAAATCGCCGTTTTTTTTCATTGAATTGCCATTTGACGTCATTATTGTCTGTATCTCCGAAAATTTCCAGGTTTAACAAAAATGGCGATGAAAACGAAATAAAAAGGGTTGCGTAAAAAAAGCGCGAATTTCTTCAAAAAAAGAACAGATTTAATCAAGATCGCGGAAAAGCGCAATTTCCTTCAAAAGGCCGTGGAAAAAGCGCGAATTTCGTCAAAGGATGGCCCAATTTTGGCAAAGAATCGTAAAAAAACGCAAATTTCATCAAAGAGAGGAAAGAAAAAACGCAATTTTCTTTAAAAGATTGCAGAACAAGTGCAAGTATAATCAAGAGTTCGCGGAAAAAAAGCAAAATTTACCAAATCATCGGGAAAAAACGTGAATTTCGACAGAGGACAGAGGAAAAACGCGAATTTCGTCAAAGGGTCGTAAAAAAACACAAGTTTTGTGAAAGAATAGCGAAAAAAAAAGTAAATTTTGTCAAAGTGTGGTGGGAAAAAAGAGAACTTCTTGAAAAGTTCTCGGGAAAAAGGGCAAATTTTGTCAAAGGATCGCGAAAAAACGTGAATTTTGACAAAGAACCTCGGAAAATTGCGAATTTCTTCAAGGGTTTGCCAACAAAACGTAAACTTTGAGAAAGAATGGCGAAAAAAACGTAAATTTTGTCAAAATGCGGCAGAAAAATGAGAATTTTTTGAAAAGTTCGTGGGAAAAAGTGCAAATTTAGTGAAAAGATCATGGAAAAAGAGCGAATTTTGACAAAGAACCGCTAAAAAACGCGAATTTCGTCAATGACTTGCCAAAAAATGCTAATTTTGATAAAGAACTGCGAAAAAAAGCGCGAATTTTGTCAAAAGGTGTCAGAAAAAGCGTAAATTTCACAAAAAATTTGTGAGAAAAGCGCAAATTTAGTCAAAAGAGCCAAAAGTGTCACTCCGAAAATAAGCAAATTTTGACAAAAAACCGAGAAAAGGCGCGAATTTCGTCAAAAAATTGCCGATAAAACACGAATTTTGACAGAAATCCACAAAAAACACAAATTTCGTCAAAGGATGGCAGAAAAAGAGCGAATTTCTTGAAAAGATCGCGGGAAAAGCACAAATTTAGTCAAAAGGTCGCGGAAAAGAGCGAAGTTTGTCAAAGAGACGCGGAAAAAGTGTAAATTTCTACAGAGGATAGAGGTCTGCATGGGCCCGGGCCTGGCCCGTACCCGGCCCGCGGGCCGGGCCGGCGAAATCGTTTCGAATTTTCTAACGGGCCGGGCCGGCAGATTTAGAATAGTTTTTTCAACGGGCCGGCAAAAAAATTGAACGGGCCTGACGGGCCGATAAAAAAATAATTTCGGGACTGCCGGCCCGTTCTGAAGATTTCAGTTGAAACGATAAAATATGAGCTATTTTCAACGAAAATGGTTTTAACGAGAATAAGTATAAATGTGGCTATACTAGTTTGACAGCATCAATATAAAAATGCACAGTGTATCGGCATCGGAGAATTACATTATGATTACCCATTTTAATATTTTTTTAGCTGACTCATGCCGGTCCGAGATCACGCTTGCATTATTTTTCTACATACAGACTGGCCGGTCCGGTACTAGACTTAATTATTGGCAAAACATGATTTGTAAAATTATTAACAGCGATAAAGAACTTTTGTTAGCTTAGTCTTCGGATATATCTCGATGAATTTAAATTAATTTCTCAATAATGCGAAAGTTTGGCACATTTTCTGTTTAATTTTTAATTGTAAAAGTATAAAAGTGATAAGCCTAACTATTGAAGGGATTTGGAATCGAATAGCGTTTTTCATTGTTGGTAAATAAAATACTTGTTGAGATATAATAGTTTCTCAAATGATTGCAGGTTTTTCTCCCTTCCCTTGCTATTGCTTCCGGAAATTCTATTCAAAACGCTAATTATGACAGTATTTTATTGTTTGCAGTATTCTTAAATTGCTTGTATCAAAAAATGGATAACGCCATTCGATTATATAGTTTCTGAAAAATAGATATCTGCTAATCTTATGCGTTTCTGAGGGAAAAAAAAATGAATTTAGAAATGTAACAGAAAGGACTTCTTTGAATTTAAGAATAAATTTGGATTTGAAACTTATAATAAAATAATATAGAAATATATTTATAAATCCTTTTTTATGAAACAGCTTCAAAATTAACGATGTTTTTAACTTTCTTTCTTTTTTCTTTTATTCTAAGCCATATTAATTTTTTAATGAATCTTTATTCGAATGTTGAAAGTCTAAGAATCTAAGTAATCATTAATGTTGTTAATGTGTATTTCCTGTAAAATATACTGTAAAATCATTCCATAGATATGTATGCAGCATTCTTTAAAGAAATCTTATTTATATGATAAAAATCTGAATTTTTAAGAAATCGTAGAAATTGTAACGGGCCAAAACGGGCCGGGCCTGTTTTCGCTGATTTTTGTACGGGCTGGGCCGGACCTAAAATATAAAAATTTAAACGGCCCGGGCCGAAATAACTTTCCTACGGGCCGGGCCTGGAAATTCCGGCCCGTGCAGACCTCTAACAGAGGATCGCTTGAAAAAACCGCGGATTTCGTCAAAGAATCGCTAAAAAAACATGAATTTTGGCAGAGAATCGCTGAAAAACCGGAATTTCGTCATAGAATGGCAGGAAAAACGCAAATTTCAGAAAAAGATCACAGAAAAACTGCAAATTTTGTAAAAAAGGTCGCGAAAAAAAGGCGAATTTAAAAACACCATTAAAGATAACAAAGAAAAATAATGACTTACATTATACATATTCAAAATCTAAGATTTGTATTTTAGGATTAAAAAAACAAAACAAAGGTGTGTGTGTGTGTGTATTTGAGGAGGGGTTGACATTCAGTATCGTGGTAGGAGGCTTAAGATTTCCAATAGCGTAAGGGGGGGGGCCCAAAATTCCCAGTAGTCCCGGGCCTCAGGAGTGCTTAATCCGGCCCTGATCTAGAGGTTCAAAAAGTCGTTAAAAAACAAAAATTTCATCAAAAAATTGAAAAAAAAAAAAAGGTAAATTTTGTTAAAAGATCGCGAAAAACCGACCAATTTTGCTAAAAGATTGCGAAAAAACAGCCAATTTTGTTAAAAGATTGCAAAAAATAGCAGATTTTGTTAAAAGATTGCAAAAAATAGCAGATTTTGTTAAAAGATCGCAAATAACAGCAGATTTTGCTACAAAATCGCCAAGAAACGTCAAATTTTGTGAAAACATCGCGAAAAAAACGGGGAATTTTATTAAAAGATCGCAAAAACGGCATATTTTGCTAAAAAATCGCAAAAAAACGACAAATCTCGTGAAAATACCGCAAAAAAATGGAACTTTTCACAAAAATTGTCGTTTTATTGTGATTTTTGGACGAAATTTACCTTTTTTTTTCCGTAAATCTTTTGACGAAATCTGCCGTTTTATCGCTATTTTTTGACGAAAGTTGCCGTTTTTTGCGACTCATTTGACAAAATTTTCCGTTTTATCACGACTTTTGGAAAAAAATTATTGTTTTTCCTCGATCTTTTGAAGAAATCTGCCTTTTTGTGAAATTTTGTGACGAAATTAGCCATTTTTTGCGAATCTTGTCGGAAATTAGTCTTTTTTTGACAAAATTACCCGTCCCACGGGACGTGTATGAGGCTATTTTTGCGTTCCGTTGCCGATTTTTTGCGTAATTTACACGCTATAGTGGGTTCGTATCATCGCTGGAGGGCTATGTTTTTTCAAATGTGGGGCAAGAAGGGCACTATTTTTTTAGAATGAATGACAAGAGGGGCGCTAGTTTTTGGATGAGGGGCAAGAGGGGCGCTATTTTTTAAATTAAAGGGCAGGAGGGGCAGAGCGCCCCCCTGAAACCCTCTGGGGGAAACTCTGCTATGTTTACTGAAAAAAATAAACGTTGAAAAAACTATTAAGTAAGACTCAGTCAACCAGGTACTCACTAATTGTAAAGTCAACTCTCAAAAATATGTTTCTCCAAAATGTGCAAATGTTTAAAAAAAACCAATGCATCATTTGCAATGTTGACTTCAAACTAAAAAAAAATCAGGGAAGATTCAGTGTGAAAAAGAAAATAATAATAAAGATGTTTTGCTTTGTGAAGTCTAAGCTGGGTGGTTTGTACCTATTGATGAAACAGTTATCAATTAGAATCTCATGGTATAATGCAGTTTTCAGAGCACCCAAAGATACTGAATTAGAACAGCTTTTGATAAGAAATTTTCTCCTGAATAAATATTTCAAACTTTTTAATAATGCAGTGAGTAAAAACTGATGATTGTTTGTTGAATACAAGAAAATATTAAAAAAAATAAACTAATGTTCTTAAATATTGATTATATGTGTAACAAATTTATTCTGCAATAGTGATTACGATCTAAAAATATAGATTTTAATAAATTAATTATACAATGATCTTTATTTACATTAATTATGCATATCTATTTCCTAAAGATATAACTATTCTGAAGAAGTTCAAGAATTTAAACAAAGCAATGATCTGAAATCCACAAAATGTAGAAATCTGTGAAGTCCTTGGTCTCAAGCTGAGCAGATTTTTGAGTTTACTATATTACAAAATGTTTCACAACTGTTACACCTATGTGTGTTATTTTATTTTGCATAATGAACATATTGGTGTATCATGTTTCATGTCTATACTGATGCTTTTTTCCCCATTATTGTTGGCTTCATTATATTTAAATTAGAAATTCATTCTAGAGTGTTTTTATGTGAATAAATATTACATAGAGAAAATACCACAAAAAATCTTTAAAACTTTCTTTTTCTGAACAGAGTTTTTCCTTTCAGGATATCTAAGATCATATGTATATTCATTTTCAACAAGAGAAGAACTTTGATTTTAAAATGTAATTAACATATTACAGATGATTCTTACCAAACAGTCTGACTGCTAATTGCCTAAATATAGTTATCTTGTAAAGCTAGAAAATGTCATTTTAAAAGGGGTAGGGGAACTTTTGCATTAATTTTCAATTGTCTTTATATGTTGATGTGCTGAAAATTTCATTATTGAAATTGACTATAATTACGAAATTACAAAGAACTGTTTTGAAATATAGCACCCACTTTCTAAACTTTAAACATTAACTTTTTTAAAATGCCAAAAAATCTTTTTTAGTTTTGAAAGTAATTGCTTTATTGATTTATCCTTGAGTTTCAGACTGGTGATCAATTTCAAAAATGGCATTTTGAGAGAAAATCATCATGTTCATTCTGCGAACCACAAACAAATTTATTCCAATGTAACTTCTATGGGCTATCTGTAAGTTAAAATGAAAATACTTATTCAATTTAAGAAAGGTTTACCTTGTAACGCCTGACAGAGAGATTTGGCTAGAAAGTACAACATGCAATTTTAAAATCAAATATATAAGCAGTACATTATGACCAAACATTCTATCTGGAACATAAAAAAAATTGTATAAAAAAGGCAAAAAAAAAAAAAAAAAAAAAAAAAAAAAAAAAAAAAAAAAATTTTTTTTTTGAAACTTAAAATGAAATTTTTAAGTAGCTAGGGGATTTTTGATATTGGTGGCCAAAGATAGATAAAGTTGTTGCCCTTTGAATAAAGTTGAAGTTCTTTTTGTCTTTCGGAGCTGTTGAGACTGACTGTAGATCTTTCCTTATTAAAGCTATTGAAGATGTGAAAGAATTGTACAATATGAAAAACTTTTTATAAAGATATATTTGTTGTCAAAACTAAAATGATTAGCTCTGGCAAAATTAGTGCTGTATAAAAGTTCTATTGTTGTATGGAAAAGCAGATTAAACTGAAATATATTTTTAAAAAATGGCATTTTGTTTATGTTCTTATTTAAAATTTGATTTTTTTTTTTAGCCTCCAGAACCGTTTAAAAGATCTAAAATTCTTTACTGATTTTCATAAATTTGTGTGAAAATGATGTAACTAAACTATTTGTGTGAAAAAGTACCATAAAACACTTATTCATCAAAATTTTATAAATCATACTTTTATTCATCAAAATTTAAATGATTTTCAGGTGAATGTTAATTATCTGAAAATGAAACAAAATAATCTTCGCAAATAATTTACAGATGTAAACAATGAAACTTTTAGTTCTTATGTAGGGATAAAATATGACTGTCATTTTTGTATCAATACCACATATTTATAAATATATAATTTTCGTTAATGTTACTGAATTCATGCATTTCATGAAAGAAGAATAAATTTATTTCTGAAAAAATTCAAGATATTGCTGACATGATTGGTAATCACAATCTTTTTATCAAATATATTTATGTGTTAATCAAGCTTTTTTCGTTATTAAGTCTGGCCAAACTTGAACTAACATTCCATTATTTTATGACTTTGATTTGAATTAGTAGTGTACTTTTATGATACTAGTTCCATTGAATAATTTAAGAAAAATCTCATCTTCATAATGAATATTTAGTTATACATTATTGATTATTTACTAGACTTTTGCTTTTAATATTTTAAAAATTATCTAAGCTTCTATTATTTTATTTAATTATTTTATTGCATTGAAGCATTTTTTATAAATTTTATTGCATTTGAATAATTGTTTAAAAGAATGACCAGAAATCTGCAAAATTCTAAAATTTACACAATCCAGTGATACAGCCAGAATTCGGTTCTTTGGGGGGGGGGGGAGGGAAGGTGAGTTTCTGATAAAGGTGTATGCTGGTTGTTTGAATTGCCGATTAATAGAATCAATACTAATTAGAATATTCACTGTATAATACTTAAACTGAAAGAGCATCTATGTGGCAGGAAATAATCATTCTTTTAGCATAATACATCTCAGATAAGGAATTTACTTCAAATAACCAATTTTTACTTAACTAATGCATGTAATATGCACTTTCACAGTTTTAAGTAAAATAGTCACCATTTAATTGAATCATTTTATTAAATGAAATCCAATTCAATAAAGTAGCAGATTCCGAAATACGCCAAAACATTTAAATATTAAGTTTAGTTTTGATTTATATAAGCGGTAATTATAGCGATCTTTCTCAGCTCTGGGAGGGATTTTGAACTTCCCTTCCAGGCTACTCCACTGGCACAATCTCTGGTCACAAGTAGTGCAGATTAGAGGGAGTTTGCTGTACTCACAAAAAATTCTTTAAATAAAACAAAATTTAAAATACTATCAATAAATAATCTTTAACATATGCAAAATGATCACTTTCCTCCAAAACAATTTCAAGGAATTCTAAAGAAATGGAGATTCAAATTTTTATTTTAAATAAAAGAACTTTGCAATTGACTATTAAACATAAAATGCATTAGATAAAATACTACTCTAATTTTTCTAGGGACAGGGGATAAGCCATTATATGAGGACCCTAGAAGCCAAGGGGTACAAGTAACAAAATTTCGATTTGAGTAAATTGAGTTTAAAAATAATTGATGTTAAATTGGAACATCAATAACAATTGAGTGAATTGAAATAGGAAATTTCTGCTTGTTGCATTCTGGTCTTTGAACTCTTATTTCAGTAACTGTTAAAAAATAAAGTACAATTTTCTTTAAATGTATAATTAATATTGTTTGTTTTTCGAAAAAAAGTGGTTTGCTTCTATAACTCAGCAAATAAGAAAATCACTTATATTTCTTTACCTGACATGAAAAAAGCATATTTTTAGGTCGTCTGTGTATTTAGTTTATTTTTTTCAATTTTGTCACTTAGTTTCAATTTTACCCTTGGCTTCTAGGGTCCTCATATATAAACATACTCATCAGAGGAAAATTGCCTCTCTGTTTCCAAAGCCCCCCCCCCCCAAAAAAAAAGAAAAAAATGGGGAATAGGTACACAACAGTAATTTATTACTAAAACTTGATGACTTGCCCTTTCTTCAACAGTAATAATAATAAAAAATGGTACATTAATATAACAAATAAAATCTAAGTAACAATGCAAGTTTGTTTTTTCCTATTGATATTGATAAAACTCAATGTCTTAGTATACTCATATAGAACACTTAGAATGAGACTAACAGTTATAAAGCTTACAGAAGTTCTTAATTCCTTTAAATTGGTGAAATAAACCATTAGGAGTTCAGCTTTTGATATGATTGCATGTATGCACCAAAACTCTGTCTTTGACTGTCCTTTTGAGAAATAAAATTTACTAAAAAAGAAATTTTATCAGCTTACATATGTTCTCCAAGCATTACTATGACTACGTATTCATAAGTGTGGTATATTCTAAAAAGAATTCGTACTTCACTTACATTACGGAAATATTTCATACAAATGTAATATATTGTTATGGGCAATGAATGTGTTATATATTTGTTTTGTATAAAATAATACGATAAAAACATTTTACTTCTAAGAGAGAGCGATAAACCAGCTATATTTAAATATTCTATAATAAGAAAACTCGTGAGTGAACCATATTTAGCTAAAGAGATATTGTGCATAAAAAATTAGGGTAACTTTTATTAAGTGAGCATTTCATTCTTTTAAATGAAGAATATTCATTTATTAGCCTCCTGCTAAGAAACTTTTACTTATCTCCTTTAAAAAAATTAAATCAATTTTAAAAAATTAATAAATAAAAGACAACGAATTCTGCTCATTAATGAATTTGTCATGTGTCATGTCATACGTAAACAGAGAAGAAAATATAAGCAAATCTGATTTAAAAAAAAAAAAAAAAAATGTTACAGTGAATTACCGTTGTTTTCGAAAAGAAGAAAGTTATGATAACAAATAATGAAACAAAACAAACATACAAACACAGGAAAATTTAATGCTGAATAAACTGATATTTTAGTAAGCACAACAGTTACAAATTAGGTAAACCACACAAATATTTCGGTCAGTAATTTTAAATACATACAAAAGTAAGAAAATTTTTAGAAGTAAATTATTATGGTAGGTAGTGCCATAAGACACTCACAGAAATTCGCAGAAATTATCAATTATAGAAATTCGTCTGGTTCAGTTCCGTTTTCCACATAACACAGCTGTGGCTAAAGTTGTTGCCAGGCGCATCGACACACTTTAAAATTCCGCAGCTCTCTCTGATGGAACATTTTGCTACTAAAAAAAAAAAAGTACTTTATTTTAATTTAAAGCATTTTTAGCAATGGTTGATTAGATAACCTATTTTTAGCCTTAAATTTCAAAATAATATATGTATTTTTACATCATTTTACTTCGTAATAAGTTGCAATAACTCGTTAACTTTAACACTTATCGTAACTTTATCGTCTATTTAACTCAATGGTTTTATGATAAAAAAATACTTCAACTACTTCTAGTAACCTTTAGGAAAAAAATTACAGATCCGCAGAGAATAAAAATTTTTAGAAACAAGTGGTAACGTGTTGTATGTTTTGTTTTAACATCACAAGTTTTTTTTATATTTTTTATTTTATTCAAAGATTAGAAATATTTGATATTAATTATTTAATTATTTTATTTTAATGAGTGACGTTTGCAAACTGAGATTAGTGTTGCGAACATTGCATATCTCAGTTTTGTGTTAAACATGGACGTCTGCCTCAATGTTTGATCATACTGTTTAGAATTGGAGAGGTGTAAGATTCTTTGCTAGACACGCGTTTTATTTTAAAGCAAGTTTATGCCTGTTTCAGATAAGTATATTTCATGATGAGTGTTGATGCATATGGACCCAGCTCTCAAACTTTAACATTTTTGGATCCAGAAGAAGGGAACGATCTTTTGGGTGCTGATACCCAAGGGTCAGATTTTGAATTTACAGATTTTTCTCTGCCGTCTCAGACTCAAGCTTCTCAAATTGATCAAACTCAAAGTCAATCGTCTCGAAGCCAGGTATGTTATTCAAGCTTATTTAAAATCATTTTATTGTTTTTAATTTGCTGCATTAGGCTTAAATTAAAACACTCTGCATCAGCTGTTGCGGTATGTTTTGATATTTTGTTTATGTCTTTAGATATTTCATTCATGATTTATCATGATGGGAAAGATTTCTTAATTTTATTTTACTTCATACCTCTCAATTTTATCATTAACTCATTTTTTGACTCTGTTTTAGCGCCATTAATGTAATTGAATATATTGATCGTGCTTACGTTGAATGTTTACATTGGAGAATATTAAAAGGTGCACAGTATGTTATGTAGTTGAATGACATCATTTAAAAAAATTTTGAATTATTCTTGCAGTTGGAATTGTATATTGTGATTTTCTTTAATTTTGCATCTGCAAGAATTGTATATGGTTCAATATCAAAAGTGTTGCAGACGATATGTAAACCTTTCATGCAATAATTTTTACTGAATTGTAGTAACAGCATTCTTTATAGTGTGAATTTATTCAAAGTTAACAGAATATTTAAAAAATATTTTCAAATGTTGCTATAATATGCATTATGAGACTAATTTTGACACAATTTTAAAAAGAATTGTTCAGAGTTCAAACATTTCCTAAAAATGCACACTTTTTTTTTAAGCATGATAAAAAAGGGCTTTAAAAAGTCCTTTAAAGTGCTTGCATTTGTTTAAACCAAATTTTCCACTTGAACTGGGCACCACAATAACAAAAACATAATTTTAGGTATAGACCAACGTAATTTGGCCTGCACTGCATATTTTTTATAAATGTTTCAAACTTTGCTCGGTGTTCGTCCATATGACAATGCAGCAAAATAAAATTATTAAAACTACCCTGTACTTTCTAAAATACTCATAATATGGAGTTTCATTCATTTGTGGAGTTTCAAAAATTTGAAACTCCAAAAGAATTTCAACTAAGAATTTGAAAATACAGCATAGTGAAAATCAAATTTTTCTCTTTGTAAGTGTACTGTTAAGCATAATTCAACCTGTCATGAAAATAATTTTGTTTTTATCCTTTTTCAATTTTTCATTATAATTTGGAGATTTAAAACTCTAACTTCACTGACATTTTGTATTGAATGCTGCAGGATTTAGATGTTAGTCTGTTTATTTATCTTTATCCTCCTCACTATTTAAATGCTTCAAGAATTACTAAAATTATTTCTAGACCTTTTGATAACTGAGTGCATAAGCATTGATTTATAGACTGACTAGTTGACCTGCCCGGGTCCGTAATAATAATGTTAAACGAACTTGAAATTTTGGTGATTTTACCTTTAACTCGAAATATGTGTAAATACACTGTTAAAAATTTGACCCTTTTGCTGCATCGTCACTCCACTGCTTTTATAGAAAATGATTACTTCAGCTTATTATAGAGCATTCTCATAGGTCAAAAGAGAGATATTCTATAACAGCAGGGGAGTGATGATGCAGCAAAAGGGTCAAATTTTTTTACATTGTTACATTATATTAAATACGTACCCCTTGACTGTGTCAAAAATTGGTTTTAAAAAAAAACTAATATTTAGCTCCAAAATGTCTGCAATGGGAAACGCAGGAGGGAATATGTGTCCAACGATTTACGATTGTGTGATTTTTGTGTTAAAAGTGTTGATATCTATCCTTAAAATTACTGTTAAGTGACTTAACTAAATACTTTTTTCACATAGATATCCCAAGTGAAATATTTTGAATTTCAAACTTATTATATCACTCTTAAATCCGACTATATCGTGAATGAAATCGATTCTCTATGATTAGCTAAAAGGTTAGTATATAGTATTATAATTTCAGAGCCATTTTACAAAAATAGGTGTATATTTTTTATCAAACATGCGTAATGTTCATTCTGTGAACAAAGCTTTAACTGTAACCTAATTGTATTGTAATCATAACTTGTCTGTAACCTAGCTGTATCTTAACAGTAACCTAACTGTAACTTAAATATACCATAAATGTAACCTGGTCGTCACCTTATCATAACTTACCCATAATCTAACGACAACCTAACCGCAACTTAACCTTAACCTAACCCCCATGGCAAAAACACGGCGACATAGTCGCGGACAGTTTTTCTTTTTGTCTGTACTAATAAAATCAATTTTTAAAAAAATTCCGCCTTTCGGACCTTTTGTGAAACTTTCGCACACTTTTGTCCGCAACTGTTGGACACTTTTTGTTTGCACAAACAAAAAATTTTAAAAAATTATCCAAAACTTTCGGACACTTTTTTTCTTTCGGCAGTACGTAGCTGTTCTCCTGATACGGAAGTCAAATTCCCGCCTCTCTTGCCAATTCATTCCTGCTTTCTTCAGCGTTGCGGCCGCTAAGATGAGCAGCTGTCTTTGTGAAGAACACGTGCTTAGAACGGTGGCTCGGGATAATGTTTTTTGTGCTGTGTGCAATTCTAAAATGGTTAAAAAAAAAAAAAAAAAAAAAGCACACATTTTTTAAGACGCTATCCTAGTCAAAGTATGACTGGAAATTATTTTAAAAAATGGAAGATTCTAATTCAAAAAAAAAAAAAAATCAGCTCTGAATTTGATGAGTATCACGATCAGGAAAATATCTTGGAAAATAATAAGAACAATGGAAACTAGAATACTGCAATAATGAAGATATAAAGATTTGTTTATGAGCGAGCTGTGAAACGAGCAAGATATGGCGATGAAAAGTCTGCAACTCTAACTGATGTTCTACAAGCAGTAAAGAATAAATGTTACATAATTTATATTTACTTATTGTTAGTATACAGTACGGGACTTTATTTATTTGAAAATTAGGGCATCCATAAAAAACTCATCACAGAGTAATAGCAAAGAAAAATGAGATATCTATCTGCCATTTGTTTTGCTTATTTAAATGCTTTGTTTAAATGCTTTTGCTTTCAAGCATTTAAGTTGGAAGTCAAGTAGATTATATTTAAATAGAAATAAAGTATATATAGTCATGAAATATTTTTGTTGAAATTATCGTTTTTCGTACTAAACATTATCAATGGAAAGCTTATCTCATTAGCGTCAGAGTTCTTTGTTCTAAATAAACAAACCACAAGTCGTTATTAGCTTTTTTTTTTTTTTTTTTCTAGCAAGTGAGCTCTTTTGTCATTGGGAATAATTTTCTTAAAACTAATTATATTTTATTAAAAATTTGGTACACAACCTAATTTATTATTATTGCAACTTGTTGAAAATTTGAACGAAATCGTACAATTAACAACAGAAATATAATTTTTTTTTAAATTATATCTGCAATTCGCCGAAAAAACTTTAAAAAATGTTAAGCTAAAAATCAAAACCAAATTTTTTTTTTATTTTTTTTTCCGCAATTCTTCGATGAAATTGTGTTTTCCCCCCACGATCAGGAGTGCCCCCCCCCCCCAAGGAATTTATGTCAGAAAAATTATCAACCATTAAATGCGAGACTGAAACAAAAATTTAAAAATTGCCCAAACGCTAAAATAATTTATCAGATTTGATTGCAATAAAAACATATTCATTAAATAAACGCTTTATGCATAGAAATTAATAATTATTCTGATTCTTAAGCTTCAGCTGTAACATAAGGCTCACCGGAACGTAATTGCAACCTAACTGTTACCTTACCGTAGCCAAGTTCTAATTTAACACTAACGAAATATCTTAACCATCTCGCGCTAAGCACTTAGTTTCACTTTCCACTACGGAGCGCATGCAGGAGCATTATGTTTTGTAGAACATCCGAATTTTAGGTTCAGATTAGATTCATGTTCATGAAAATTATTTTGTCTTCTTCGGATACGGTTATGGTTGTTTGGAATATTTTTGTTCAGTTTAGAATCAGTTCATTTCAGATTTCGTGGTTTTTTTTTTTTTTTTTTCCCTTCAAATGGGATTTTAAAGTTCGGGTCGGGTTGTACTTCCATGGAAATTATTTTACCTAGTTCCAATGAGGTTATATTTCACTGAAATATTTTTCTTAGGTTCAGATTAGGTTTGGTTCAAATTTCGGGATTTTTTTTTTTTTTACAAATTTTTTGGTTCGGATTGGGTACATGGAAATTATATTGTCTTGTTCGTACCTGGTTATAGTTATTTACAATATTTTCATCGGATTCAGATTTGGTTCAATTCGGATTTCAGGTATTTTTTCAAATTGATTTTTAAGGTTCTGGTCGGATTCATATCCAGGGAAATTATTTTGTCTTGCTCGGATCCGGTTTTGGGTTTTTGGAATATTTTTTTCGGGTTCAGATGTCATTCAATTCAGATTTCGTTTTTTTTTTTTAATGGAATTTTTAGGTTCAGGTTGGGTTGCACATCAAGGGAAATTATTCTGCATTGTTCGAATAAGGATATGCTTCTCTGGAATATTTTTGTCAGATTCAGTTTTAGTTCAGTTTTTTAGGTTCAGATTGGGTTTTTGGTCATGGAAATTTTTTGTCTTGTTCAGATCTGTGTATGGTTCTGTGGAATATTTTTGTCAGGTTCATATTTGGTTCGATTCAAATTTCAGGAATTTTTTTCAAATGGAATTTTAGGTTCGGATCAGGTTCATGTCCATGAAAATTTTCTCTTATTCGAATCCGGTTGTGGTTCTTTCAAATATTTTGAACGGATTCAGATGCAGTTTGCATAAAATTTCAGATCGTTTTTCAAATGGAATTTTTTAGGTTCGAATCAGGTTTATGTTCACGGAAATTATTTTGTCTTGCTCTTATCGGTTATAGTTCTTTGGAATATTTTTATCGATTTCAAGTAGTGTTCTGGTCATTTTTCGGGTTTTTTCAAAGAGAATTTTTAGGTTCGGGTCGGGTTGCCTATACACAAACATTATTTTTCCTTGATCGGATTGGGGTATGCTTCATTTGAATATTTTTGTGGGATTCAGATTTGATTCGGGTCAGATATCAAATCCATAGTTTTTTTTTTTTTTTTTTTTTTTTTCTGAATGTTATTTTTAGGTTCGGGTTGGGTTTATGCTCATGTAATTTTTGTCTTGCTTGGATCGGAGTATGGTCTGTTTTTTTCTGGTTGGGATCGGGTTATTTGTTAATATGCCTAAACCTTATGTTTTGCTATTATTCTTTTAGTGACTATTTTTGATATATAATTTATTTTGCTATTTGATAATTTATTACTGTGTATGAATCGTCTGCCGATTCGAACAATTGTACGTCAAACAGCCATTTCATTTTTGTTTAAAAAAAAAAATTAGTCTCAATAAAATTTTAACTTAAATAAAATGCATTCAAATTTAATCAATGATTTACAAAAACTGCTAAAAAAAGCCTCATATATACATGTACATATATTTACTGCAACATAGCTAACCATGCATACATTCTAATGTATGAGGTACCAACGATCTGATGTAACAGCTGTGTTCAAAAATCCTAAGTTAAACTGACATTTTGCCAGTCTATGAATTTTAAAGGTCTTTGGGAAAAAAAAAAGTCACTTTTGAAATGTCAAAATCTCAAATTGGTTTCTTTCATAGAGTAAAAAGAAATTAATAGAGTGGAATATCTCTGGAGGTGATGCTAAAAATGTAACCTTACATTAAGTCCAATTAAGTACCAACAAAAGCACGTGATTTGACACGCCTAGCAATTAAAACAGGTTTAAACCCGTATTTTTTTGCTCTTGTTTCTTAAAAAGAACTAATCTATTGCTTCACCGGTAGAAATTTATTATTTTATCATATGTGTTTTAAATATCAATATAGAAAATTATTTTAACGTTTTGCTTGAAAATATAACATTCTTTTGTTAATACATGAAAATCATGTGCAGTCAGATCTATATTTTAGATTAATATTTATTACTTAAGTTTTCATACATGATTTTAAAAGAATGTTTTCATCATTATATTTTAAATATTTATTTACATGCAATTATTAAGTCATAAACATTTTTCATCTACGTTATAAAGTATTTAAAATTACATTAATGAAGGAAACTTTTAGTTATACAATTTTTAGTTCGTATCAAATGTTTTCAGTATCTTATTTAATTTTAATTTGATATTTAATTATTGCTAATTTTCCAATTTCCTTCATTTTAAAAGCGAATATTTATTTTAATAAATAATAATAGAACAAAGACCATTTTAAAAATTTGCTATTTCCTCTTAAAATATGCTTCAATTGTAATTCATTTCTTTCAATTCGTCTTATAATACAAAATCCCTTCCACATCCTTTTATTTGGCACATTAAAATTTGAGCGATAAATGGTTTTATATTGCAAACCTTTTTTGAGGCTTACTTCACCTTCACTTATCTCATTCCTCCATGGGTTTCTTTAATTCTGTCTCAGCTTTCTTATTACTTCTGCGAAAATTTTTACACAACCAACCAACCATAAACAAACAAAAGAGGAAAAAAAATGGGAAAAAGATGATTTTTTATGAGAGGGACCTATCGATTTTAATTAATTACTCGGTTAATAATTGGAATTTTGAAATTCTGAAGCTCAGGTGCAACAGGAGAGATTTGGAGCTACTCTCAAAAAATTTTTTAGCTTCGTACATGCTGTAGATTTTGCTAGCCATCGTAGACACACACAGAACGTTTTGTTCTTTTATACATTATACATATAGATACATTATTGGAGATGCGGTATAGTAATTTTGAACTGATTTTTGCAGCCCCTGTGATATTTGTCTCGGGAAAGAGGATGTTATTTTGGAATTAAACACTTGTTAGCTTAATTTATTGATTGAATATGTATTATATGTTGAAGCAATTCTCAAAACGCTGCAATAAAATACGAATATTGTCAAAAGTCTGTGAGACCGTGAAAGTTCAGCTTTTCTTTTGCTGAGCCTGTAGCCCAACAGAATTTTTTTCTGCAGTCTGCAACACAAGTAAAATCTTAAAAAACAGTCTGCAGATTAATCCCTCGCATTACATTATATATGCACTCAAACATCCTAAGTATTTGTGATAGACATAAATATAAAAGAAAAGTATACTTTTAAAAAGAAGTTGTCTTTGTTCTCAGTATTTTTAACACCTCATGCATTGTTTGAAAAAGGGGGGGGGGGAGCTCCCCTTTGACAAAAATTGCAGGTTTTTAGTCTTTTGACGTGATTTCATTTTCGTGCTTTTTTGACAAAATTTCCTGGTTTTTTTTTTTTTTTTTTTTTTTTTTCCGCAATCTTTTGAAGAAATTTGCTGTTTTTTTTCTGTGATTTTTTGAAGAAATTTTATGTTTCTTCGTGACTGTTTAACGAAAACTGCTGTTTTTTCGAGATCGTTTAAAAAAAATGTGCCTTTTTTTTTTAAGAAGAAATTTGACATTTTTTTTGCGATCTTTTGACGAAAGCTGTTGTTTTGTTGCGATCTCTTGAAAAAACTTGCTGTTTTTTCGAGATCTTTTGAAAAAAATTGCCGTTTTTTCATTTTTTTTTTTTTTTTTTTTTTTTTTTTTTTTTTTTTTTTTTTGAAGAAATTAGACATTGGTTTGTGATTTTTTGACAAAAGCTTCCCTTTTTTTGTGATCTTTTGACGAAAACTGCCATTATGTCGCGATCTCTTAAAGAAATTTGCAATTTTTTCGCAATCTCTTGCAGAAATTTGCTGTTTTTTCTCAATCTTTTGAAGAAATTTTATGTTTCTTCGTGACTGTTTAACAAAAACCGCTGTTTTTTTAGATCTTTTGAAAAAATTTGCCGTTTTTTTCACAATATTTTGAAGAAATGATCCTTTTTTCGTGATTTTTTTTATGAAATTTGTCGTTTTTTCGTGATCTTTTTACAAAAACTACAGGTTCGGGTTTTTTTTTCATGATTTTTTGAATAAATTTGCCGTTTTATCGTGAATTTTGGTAGAAATTTGTCGTTTTTTGCAATCTCTTGCTTTTTTTTTTTCGTGATTTTTTGACGAAAAGTGCTGTTTTTTCGTGATATTTTGAAGAAATTTGTCGTTTTTTGCGATGTTTTGAAGAAACTCGCCGGGTTTTTTTTTTCACGATCTTTTGAAGAAGTTTGTCCTCTTTTTTGTGATTTTTTTTTTTTTTTTATGTAATCTGACGATTTTTTGTGACTTTTTGGAGAAATTTGCCGTTTTTGCAATGTTTTGAAGAAACTTGCCTTTTTTTCACGATCTTTTGAAGATTGAATTTGCTGGATTTTTTTGCCATTTTTTGTCGAAGTTTGCTGTTTTTTCACTCTCTTTAGGCGAAATTTGCATGTTATCCGTGATCTATGATGAAATTGATTTTTTTCCGAAGACTATTTGTCGAAATTTGCAATACATTTATGTCAGAATTTTCGGATTTAAAACCAAAATTTTTTAATTTCTGCTAAATTTTTAACAGTTGAAAAATAGTCTGCAGACCTACCCTAGAGTCTGCGACGTACGTCGCATCGCAGCATTGCGCCGATTCTGCTCCTGGGGCCTGTAATATGTCTGAATTTGTATTAACTTATATGATAAAGAATTATTGCTAGTTTGACAAAATTGAACGTGATACTAAAAATATGCATGATGCTTGATGCTAAATAATTCATAAAATGTTTAGTTTGTGAAATCTAAAGCAATTCGTTAATTTTTCAAAAATCTTTTTAAATAATAAATAGTTGTTGCTTCAGACTCTCTCTTTGGAATCATGTAATATCACAAAATTCTGACACCTAGTAAAGTCAGAAAAATTCATTGCTGATATCATTTCAGACATGTTACTTTTCCGCATAAACGCAGAATTCCGCTTTTTCGGCGAGGAATTTTACTATCCCTGGGATTGATACAAATATATATTAAAATTTGTTGCTATTTTTATGGGGGGGGGGGGTGTAACGGATGAAATACAACAAAAATGCAACTACAAACCGCACCAAATCAAGCAAATTTCTTCAAAAAATTGCAGGAAAAAATGCAAATTTCTCCAAAATAATAATAATAAAAAGCTATAAATTCATCAAAAGATCGGAAAAATACTATTTTCTTCAATGGATCGCAGGAGATAACGCGATTTCCGTCAAAGGATTGTGAAAAAACACAATTTCCGTGAAAGAATTGCGGGAAAACGCGGTTTTCGTGAACAGGTTGCGAAAACATACTCAAGTTTCGTCAAAAAATCGTGAAAAATACTTGGAATTTTATCGAAAAATTGTGAAAAATACTCATTTTGTTGAAAAATCGTGCCAATTTTATCGGAAGATCGGGGAAATACGCAAATTTTGTCGAAAAGTGCGGAAATTAGGCAATTCTTATGGAAAGATCACGGAAAATATGTTCATTTTTTCGAAAGACCAGAAAAAAATCACGAATTTTATTGAAAGATCGAGAAAATTACGCAAATTTTCTCAAAAGATCATGGAAAATACGCAAAATTTGACGAAACATCGCAGAAAAATGCGAATCTTGACGAAAGATCGAGGAAAATAAGCGCATTTTCTCGAAAAAGCGGTTAAAGTATGCAATTTTCTCAAAAAATCGCGGAAAGTATGCAAATTTTGTTGAAAAAAGGTAAAAACCCTTAAATTTTGCTAAAAAATCATGGATAAATGCAAATTTCAGTGAAAGGATATGGGAAAAAGTGCGATTTTCGTCAAATATAATCGCGATAAAACGCTAATTCTGTTAGAAATTTGCTGAAAAGATGCAAATTTCATCAAAACGCTGCGAAAATATGCAAATTTCGTCAAAAGTCCATTAGCCAGAGAAAGTTCAGCTTTTTTCTTGCTGAGCTTGTACCATGTCTGTGATTTAGAAGAGATCCTGATTAAATGTATTTAAGGCTTAAAATAATAATAAAAGCTCAATTTTGCAGAGAATTTGTTTTAACTTTTAAAAATTATTTTATTCTTTAAATGTTGATCATAAACATCCAAACTCTCGTTTGGTGGAAAGGAAACTATATTGGATAAAATGTAATAAATTAACATGACAATTTCTTTACAGTTAAATGGACCTGACTTGTCTCTTCCTAATGGCATTGATAGAGATGTCTGCACAACTACTCAAAGTCTTGGAGAATTGACTTTCCAAGAGGAAGAGGAAGATCAATACTATACAAAGGACTTACCGGAGCATGCATGCAAGTATGGAAAGTCTCAGAAGCATTTTTTAAAGAATGTTTCATTCAGTAGTTTAATATTTGTTTTTTAATAATTTTAATGAATGTGCTATTATTATGATGATGTTAGTCATTACGATTAGGGATTGACCGAATAAATAGTTGATTCAATATTTGGTGATTCGGCATGCAAACTGAATATGCGGCTTCAGGTAAATACTTTTATATATTCTTCCGAATGTTCTAAATTATTGGTTTATGGAAAACTGGAAATAAAGTATTACTAGAGTTAAAATACAAGATAACCAATATTCTTTGGATGTTATTTTAAGATGCTTCAGTTTTAAACAGTTATAAAAGCTGTATATTACTAATTGTAATCAAAATTTAACATAGGCAAATTGCGATTTAAATAAAAATAAAAGTTTTTGGGCATTATATGTTTATAATCTCTTTCATTTTTGTTTATAAATTTGTCCAGCTTCAGAAAAAAAAAAAAAAAAAAAAAAAAAAAAAAAAAATTCACTATAAGCACTGCTAATAGGTGAAGATAAATATTTTCTTGAATTTAGAGGAATTCTGGTTTACTTATAACTAGAATAGTCTAAACGATAAGTATTGAATAGTATTCTGGGCACAAGTTTAAAACTCAGCTGCACTACAAAAAGCAAGTTAAAAACTATTATTATTTTTTTTAACCTTCCTAAAATGGTCTCTTTAGGGGTAAAATTAAAACAACTGTCTACAAAAAGAGAAAAAAAAAAAGTATGGAAGGTAAGACATCTTTCCTTATGATCAATTTTAATTCTTTTTACATTATTTTATTTATTTATTTAAAGTGTATTTTATGGGTCATTCCATGTCAAATCAACGAGGCCCACAACCTGACCATCTCCAATTTTTGTGAAATTCATAGGATTGAATCTACTCATGTAATAACGCAATAAAATATTTTTTGGGGATTTTTTTTCGGGGGAGAGGTCCATGAAAAAACGAAAAACACTTAAAAAATGGGGTGTTGATAGTTACAAAAATGCAATTTTCTCAACTCCTATGAGAGGTATAGAGTTTATCTTGGTGTTGTTTTGAAGGTCTTTGTATGGGCTTTCATATGACATATCACTCAACAAGAATTAATATTTCAAGGTCACCGAATGTTATCTTTGACCTTGAAAAATTTAAAAAGTCCATTTTTGAAAAATCTGGAAAAAATATATTTTTTTCTTACTAATGTAACATACCAATTGTAAAAATTTCATGTTGGGATGGCTATGGGATCACATTAAAAAAAATATATTTGGATCATTCCATATCACTTCATCCAGACTATGAAATTCATGGTCTCAGAGTTAGATAAAAAATTTTGTACTTGTTTCTTTTATCACCTTTATTAACAATCTAAAATAGTACTTCAATATCAAAAGTAATTTTTGCAAAAAAAAAAAAAATACTGAAATAAACAGAAAAGTTGCATAAATAGCACTTCAAAAAATCTGTATTTAAAAAGCATTGTTTAAGGGGGGAAAAAAATAGTTTTACTATTTTTCAACATATCAAGTTGAAATTTGCATTAAAATGTACACAAAGGATGGAGAAATAAGAAAAATAAATGTTTGATGATCATGTTTTAATTTAAGACTCCCGAAATTGTAGGACGTTAGATGCAGAAACAGCAAAAAAAGTTACTGATATGTATGAGAGTGAAGAAATTAGTCGAATGATGCCAGGAAAAAAGGATTTTGTTTCTGTTAAAGTTAATGGAAGACGTGAGCATATCCAGAAACAGCTTATATTATGCAATCTTCGAGAAGCTTTTGCATTGTTCAAAGAGAGGTATGGAACCCTGAAAATAGGATTTTCAAAGTTTTGTGAGCTCAGGCCCAAGCATTGTGTTCTTGCAGGTGCAAGTGGAACCCACAGTGTTTGTGTTTGTACAACACACTAGAACGCAAAACTTATGATGATGCAATGTAAGCTGAAAGAGTTATTTTAAGGTGACAGTCCAATCAACTCTTACAAAGATGTCATAATATATGTAATATGTGATAATCCAACTGAAGCTTGCTATTTTGGAGATTGCAAAAACTGCCCTGGGTTTGAAGAAGTTAAGGGAAGGTTTGAAGAAGCATTTGAGCTCAATTGTATTGAAACCATTACATACAGACAATGGATACAAATTGAAAATAGAACAACTTTAGAGATGTTAGTTAAATCTACTGAAGAATTTCTTAACATATTTTTTGATAAACTTCCAAAACTTCTTCACCATTCATTTATTGCTAGCCAGCAGACAAGTTATCTCACACATCAGAAACAGTGTTTGAAAGAAGGTGAATATCTGATAATCTGTGACTTTGCAGAGAACTATGCTTTTATTCTACAAGATGCAGCCCAAGGATTTTATTGGAATAATGCACAATCTACAATCCACCCCTTCGTAATCTATTTCAACGATTCAAAAACAAAAACGTTGATGAATATTTCATTTGTTATAATTTCTGATTGCCTCCTGCATAATACAGTAGCAGTTCACTTTTTTCAAAGGCATCTTATTAGTTTTCTGCAATCTTATTTTACTGTAAAACCAAATGTTATCTATTACTTTAGTGATGGTGCTGGCGGTCAATATAAAAACAAACTCAATTTTTTAAACCTCTGTTTGCATGAAACAGACTTCGAGATCAAAGCAGAATGCCTTTTTTTTTTTGCTACATCACACGGCAAAAGTGCATGCGATGGTGTTGGCGGGACTATTAAAAGACTTGCAGCAAAAGCCAGTCTCCAAATGACAAATAATAATCAAATAATGACTCCACGGCATTTGTATGATTGGGCAAATGAAAACATTAAATGAATTCATTTTCAGTATAGTACTATTGCTGAACATAATGCAGAAGAAGAAACATTAAAACACAAAGTAACTGCAGCAAGACCAATTCCAGGAACGCAAAAACTACACTCTTTTGTTCCACTTGATAGGAATTTCGTGCAAGTAAAAACATTTTCATTTTCTAATAGCTCAAGAACAGAAAGCACAACAACTTCTGAGGGTGAACTTGAATTTTCAGAAATGGTTGGATTCCTGATTTGCAAATATGATGAACATTGGTGGTTAGGGTGTGTTATAGACTCTGATGATGAAAATCAAACCATCAAGATGAAGTTTTTACACCCGCATGGACCATCACCATCCTTCCACTATCCTGATGTTGATACTTTGAATGTAAACAGCAAACATATTATATCGAAAGTTGACCCTATAGTAAATCCAACAGGTAGAGTTTACAGCTTTTCAAAAGAAGAAGTGGACAATGCAAATCAAAAGCTGTTAAGAATCAGAAATTAAGTATTTTTCTAGGCCAAAGCCCTGATCTTCATAAATCCTTCACTGCATGGTGTGCCACATCTGGCACAAACACTATAGTTCTCATTATATGCCATGAATTTGGCTAACAGGATCACTGTAATTGATCAAGAACAGTCCAAAGAACGGAATAACCCTTATTTTTCCATGTCAAATGGCTGCATTTGACAAAATAACAATAATATTTTTTGTTATTGAGGAAAAAAAATCAACCTGTTACTGTTATTACTTTTACTGTTATTACTTTTACTGTTATTACTATTTTACTTTTATTACTATTTTACTTTTATTACTATTTTACTTTTATTATTTTTACTGAATTTGTGCTGAAATATTCTATTACAATATTTTGCAATTAAATGGGCTTAAATTTTATCAGTTTAACATCCTGCAACTTTCGTAATATTTATATTAAAATATTATGAAAGTTGCAGGATGTTAAACTGATAAAATTTAAGCCCATTTAATTGCAAAATATTGTAATAGAATATTTAAAAACCCTAACTGTGTTTACAGGGTACACTCCATAAAATATCAAATTTTACCTAAAAATTTTCAAATTAATTTTTCTTACTATATTTCCCGTTTATTAAATCAATGTATAGATTTCAAATCTTAAAAAATCTCACATTTAAAATTTTACATTTCAATTTCTTAATTTTTTTCTTATAAAAGTAGAAAAAAAAATCATGCAGTGAAGAGTTAAATGTATTAAACAGTAATATGAATTAAAACAATAACTTGTTTATTTCCTTTTGTACAATGCTATATTATGTATATATGCTTCAATTCATAATATATATTTTAAACTGTAGAAATTAAAAACACATAATGAGGATAAATATTTATTTTTTTGGTGTACATCAAGATATTTATTTCGATATTATTTTAAATGAAAGGTATTAAAATAACATTTGCCTATAACTTTTTTAAAAACACTCCTGTTGCTGAAAGATAGAGAAACAGTGATTTTTATAGTTTGTCTGGATAACTGCAATCAAATAGCAAAGATTAGAATGACCATAACACAAGACTACAAATTACAGTTACCTATAGTGTAAGTTACTTCTGATTTAATTTTTATGTGATCCCATTGCCATCCCAATATGAAATTTTTACAGAATGTCTGTCACATTAGGAAGTAAAAAATATTTTTTTTTCAGATTTTTCAAAAATGGACTTTTTAAAATTTTGAAGGTCAAAGACAATTTTTTATGACCTTGAAATATTAAGTTTAATAAATCCTGTCAAGTGATATGTCATATGAAAGCCCACACAAAGACCTTCAAAACAACACCAAGATAAACTCCATATCTATCATAGGAATTGAGAAAATTGTATTTTTGTAACTACCAGAATGTCATTTTTTACGTGTTTTCCACTTTTTCATGAAGCCCTCTCCTCCCAAAAAAGGCTGCAAGAAATCTACAAAAAATATTTTATTGCATCTTTTCATGAGTAGAACCAAACCTGCAAATTTCATTAAAATTGCTTGATGTCAATCTCAAAAGTATATTTTTCTTCGTTGATTTGACATGGAATGACCCTTATTTAATATACACATGAAATATGTGTACTTTTATCATGCCTATCCTACAGCTTTTATATCCATTAAATAAAAATCGCGCAAGTATTTTTACTTTGCACTATGTAAAATCATTCATCAAAATATATGTAGCAATAATTTGATAGAAAATAGTTAAATGTGCAAATTGATATATCTATTATATTTTAAAACATTTCTATTCAATGTGTTTATAATTAGATGATCAGTAAAATCAGCTTATAACACCATTTCTTTTTATTTGAATGAATTTTTATTTTTCTAACAATCCTTATCTTTAATAACACAGGGTGGCTACAGATTCTGGAAATCAGGGAAGTTTACCTATCTGGAAATATCAGGGAACTTTATAAAAAATACTCAAAAATCAGGGAAATTTTTCTCTCTGCGAAAATACTTTTGTTTTCACCTTACCAGCAACTTTGACTCGTTACCAAACAGGCTACATCTAAACGAAGGTGTGATGATAAAGAGACATAAAGCCATACTGCTGAGAAGTGATATCTGTCTGCATGAAAGCTAGTCTAAATTTAAAAACCCAAATTTTCAAAACTTAGTTCATTCACGATCATTTTGCAAAATTTGTCAATTTTTGACAAAATCTGCATGTTTTTATTTATTTATTTATTTATTTATTTTTTTCATGAAAGTTGTGTCTTTTTTGCAATTTTTTGACAAAATTCAAACATTTTTTGCGATCTCTTGACAAAATTTGCATGTTTTTAACAATCTTTAGCTGAGATTTTTGTGATATTAAGATAAAACTTGCATGTTTTTAACAATCTTTAGCTGAGATTTTCGTGATATTAACATAAAATTTGCATGTTTTTAGCAATCTTGAAATGAAATTTGCACATTTTTTTGCAATCTTTTGGCTAAATTCTTGCTTTTATGCCAACCTTTCACAAAATTAGTCTTTATCTACGGAACTTTTGCATGAAATTTGCATTTTCCTGTGATTTTTAGGACTAATTTCATGCTTTTCTGCAATCTTTTAATTAAATTTGTGCTTTGTTTTTCAAAACTGGGCGGGTTTTTTTTTTTTTTTACGAACTTTTGACAAAATTTTGTGTTTTCGCATTATTTCAAGTGATTGTTTGATGAAATTAGCTTTTTTTTTTTATCTGACGCCCGCAACGCTGTACCTTTTGTTGCATATCTGTAATTACGGATAAATCTTAATACTTGGCACTTATGCTAATTGAATACTGTGCAAGTTTTGTTTTTTCCCAAAAGAGACATTTGCAAGCTGGATAAGTGTGTTATACGGGAAAGCAGCATATGTTAAAAAAAATCATATGTTCTTTGATAATAAAAATCAGGGAAATCTGATATAAATAATAAGGGAAAAATCAGGTAACTTTTTTTCATCATTTCTGTAGCCACCCTGTAACATACATAGATACTTCTATTGGTTATTTTGGATATTGACTAATAATAATAAAAAAAAAGTGATGAATTAATAAATTTGTGAGTAAAAGTCCATCAGTTTTTTTTTTGTGTGTGTGTGTGTAGTTAGATTTAAAAATAAAAATGTAAATGAATTAAATTAGGAATGTACAACCTGTGGCCTGCGATGGGTTAACGTGTGGCCCGCGAGTTCTGCCAATTTACAACTGTAAAAAATTACAATTTTTGTGCATATATGACAGGAAAAAATTGTAAATTTCGTCAATTTTCTGAGGGAAAATATAAAATTTCGCCACTGAAGAATCGCAAATTTTATTAATCGGCACCGAAAAATCACATATTTCATTGATTAAGTGCGAGAAAAAGCGAATTTTGTCGATGAGGCTTGCAAAAATCATAAGTTTCACTCATCAGATATTGAAAAATCTCGAATTTTGTCCATGAAGTTAGGAAAAAAATAGCAAATTTCCCTGATCGGGCGTAGAAAAATCGTGAGTTTTGTCGATCAAGCATAGAAAAATCGTGAATTTTATCGGTCTTACGCGAAAGATCACACATTTCGTTGATCAGGTAAAAAAAAAAAAAAAAAAAAAAAAAAAAAAAAAAAAAAAGTCAATTCTGTAGATGATGCTCGAAAAAATTGCAAATTAAATTCATCGGTTGCAAAAAAAAAAAAAAGCATGTTTTTTCGGTTTATTGCAAGAAAAAAAAACGCGAATATCGTTGATTGGACACGGACGAAAAAATTGCAAATTTCATTGATAAGAGGCGAAAAAATCGCGAATTTATCGATGATGCGAGGAAAAAATGAAAGTTTTCGTTAATCGGCTGCGAAACAATCGTAAATTTCATCAATTTATCCAGAGAAAAAAAATCGCGAGTTTCATCTTACCGCGTAAAAAAATGCAGATTTTGTCAGTTAGGTACGAAAATCCCGAATTTCATTGATCTCGTGCAGAAAATGCTTATATCGTGAATTAATGTGAAAAAGTGCAATTTTCATCGATCAGACACTAAAAAATCTCGAGTGTTATACATCGGATTCCAAAAAATTGCAAATTTCGTTGATCTGAGACGGGAATACTGCGAATTTTGTTGATCACACGCTTAAAAATTGCTAATTATATCGATTAGGTTCTAATAAAATCTCAAATTCCATCGATCTGGAGAGGAAAAATCGCTAATTACGTCGATCAGGCAACTAATAAAATCGGGAATTTCCTGGATCGATGTGGAAAATTGTGAAATTTGTCGATCAAGCTAGAAAAATCGCTAATCTCGTCGAATGGCTTTATAAAAATCATCAATTTCGTCATTCAGGTTCGGAAAAATCAGGAATTTCGTCGATCATCTGCGTAAAAATTGCAAATGTCGTCGGTCAGGCGCAGGCGAAAAATGTGAATTTCATTGCTCATGCGAGAGAAAAATCGCGAATATCGTTGATCAGCTTTGAAAAGAACAAATTTTGTTGATCATGCGAGGAAAAATTGTAAATTTTCTCAATCAGCTTCGTAAAATTTTCAAGTTTTGTTGATCAGGAGCGGAAAGGTCCTGAATTTTTTCGATCGGCCTCGTAAAAATTGCGAATTTTGTTGATCAGGCTCGAAAAAATTGCGAATTTTGCCGATCATGCGAAGAAAAGTCGCCTATTTCGTCGATCCTGCGGGAAAAAAATTGCGAATTTTGTCGATCATGCGAAAAAAAATCGTGAATTTCATCGATCGGTTTCGTAAAAATTGCGAATTCCGTCCTAAAAATAGCTAATTTCGTCGATCGGCTTCAGAAACAGCGTGAATTTTGCCAATGAGGTTCGGAAAATCGCGAATTTCGTCGATCATGTGCAGAAAAATGGCGAATTACGCCGATCAGTTTCGGAAAGATCACGAATTTCGCCGATCATGTTCGGAAAAATCGCGAATTTCGCTGATCATGTGTGATCATTTGCTTAGCAATAATCGTAAATTTTGTTGATCAAGCTTATAAAAATCGCGAATCTTGTCGATCAAGTGCGGGGAAAAATTGCGAATTTCGTTGATCATGTATGGAAAAATCACTAATTTCGTCAATCAGCTTTGTGAAAGTAGCGAATTTTATTGATTAGGTGCAGAAAAATCGTGCATTTTCTCAATCGATTTCATAAGAATTACGAATTTTGTTGATCAGGCGAGGAAATGATGCAAATTTTCTCGATCAGCCTCATAGAAATTGCAAATTTTGTCTATTGGTTTTGTAAAATGTGCAAATTTGGTCAACCAGGCGTGGAAGAATTACAAATTTCATTGATCGGGCACAGAAAATCAGGAATTTTGTTAATCAGGCATGAAAATTCTTGTTGATCAGCTCCTCCTCTCTCCTTCATTCATAAAGTTCACTTTTTTTTCGGTACCAGCAATTTATCCTTTTTTAAAGCACTTTTAATAAAACAAAACTTATTCTCCTGAAAAAAGTCCAGGGATATTTTTACATCTTGAAAATAATCCTTGCTACATCTGTTATGTATACACTAAAATCTGCTGATATATCCTTACCATGTGAATTGGATATTTTGACTGGGTAAGCAAACTTAAAGGGGTAACACCCCCACCCCGCTCTGAAATCATATTTTTTTATCCGATTATACCAGGCCACGGATTATCTCCTTTAAATCGAATTATCTCCTTGTTATTGATGTGGCCCTCGACCACCCAGACATATTTGTAAGCAGGGTTGGCACGGTTTAAACCAATTGGTTTTAACCATGGTTTAAACCACGGTTTAAACCAAATGGTTTTTTTTCTCAAAAAAACCAATTGGTTTTTTTAGAAGAAATCTAATGACATTTTTTTTTTTCTTTATAATTTAATTGTTTCAGATTATTGAACATAAATAATTTCTACTTTTAACACTTTATTTCAGTAATAAGTATTATATATAGTGGGTTTAAGTCTTTTTTTATGCATAGGATTAAACCAATTGTTTTTTTCTAAAAAAAAAAAAAAGCAATTCGTTTTATAGAAGAAATCTAATGACATTTTCTTTTTTTCTTTACAATTTACGTGTTTGATTATTGGATATAAATAATTTCTACTTTTAACATTTTATTTCAACAATAAGCATTAGATATATTGGGTTTACGTCATTTTTTTTAATGCATAGGATTAAAATCAGTACACATTGGTGAACATATCTATTGCTCTAAAGAAAAACCTTAAAACATGTGAACTAATCAAAGATAAAATAGATTCAATATTTAGTAGAAAATATTTTAATTTTTTTAATAATGCAGGTTATTTAATGCAATTACAGGGTTCGCACGGACCTTAAAAGTCCTTATAAACTTCTTATATTTCGATAGTCCTTAATAAGGATCCTTAAAGTCCTTATTTTTTATTGAAACTCCTTATTTTTTAACGTAAGCTTAATAGTAACGCGATCCGTAAAATGTTTTAAAAAAAATCGCCAAACATTCTAGGGATGATTCTCTTCCGAAAATTTAAAGCATCCTCTTCCAAAAATTTGAAATCGGGTTATCAGTTTCGCATAGTTGCCAACTTGTAAGGTTTAGCGCGCGGAAAAAACAATCGCGGAGAAATGCAAATTTCATTAAAGGATCGCCGAAAAAGTTCGATCGCCTTTTAGTCAATATTTCGTGGGAAAACGGCGATTTCGTAGATGTTTTTGCCAACGAACTTTGCTGCCAAATATGGCAGCTGAAAAAAAAAAAGTTTCTTTGTTATAATTCTCTTATTTCTGATTGGACATTAAAGCTGTCTCTTTTGTTTCCCGATTGCAACGTAGAAACCTCGTATTTACAAACACCAATCGTAATCAATATTCACCATCTAAAATTTTCATTTTCTTTGAAATAGAGAAATGAATAACAAAGAAAAGATATTTCGTCAAATAATTGCGCCAATCTGTTCTATAATCCGCCAGGGATGCCGTGGACGCGCTATAGCGCGTAAAATACGCAAGAACTCGGCGACGGGACAAAAGAATAAAAAATTGAGCTTACGCGTCCCGCGAGACGCGTAATTTTCGTCAAAAAATCGCATAAAGGCAAATTTAGTTAAAAAATTGCGAAATAACGAATAATTTTCGGCAAATTCTGTCAAAAATTCGCGAAAAAATAGCTAAATTTGTTACAAAATTCTGATAAAAGGCAGATTTCCTCAAAAAATCGCGAAAAAACGACAAATTTCATCCAAAAATTTTACTAAAGTGGCAAGTTTTGTCAAAAGATTCGCGAAAAACGGCAATTTTCATGAAAAAGTTGTGATAAAACGAAAACTTTTGTCAAAAGATCGCGAAATACCGGCACATTTCATTAAAAGATCGCGAAAAACTGGCACATTTCGTCAAAGAATCGCAAAAAAGATAAATTTCGTTAAAAAATCGCGAAATAACGAATAATTTCTGGCAAATTTCTTCAAAAGATTAGCGAAAAAATGGCTAATTTTGATATAAAATCCCGAAAAAAAAGATGGCTTTCCTCAAAAACTCGCGAAAAAACGAAAATTTCGTCCAAAAATCACGATAAAACGGCAAATTTTGTCAAATTCGTGAAAAACAGCAATTTTCATCAAAAAATCGTGATAAAACGGTAATTTTCATCAAAAGATCACGAAAAAACGGCACATTTTGTCAAAAAATTGCGTAAAAACGGCAGATTTCGTCAAAAAAAAAAAAAAAAAAAAAAAAAAAACGCCAAATTTTGACAAAAAAAATCGCAAAAAAAAAACCCGACAAATTTTTCCAAAAGATCTCTTTAAAATGCAATTTTCGTCAAAGGAGCAAAAAAAAAAAAAAAAAAAAAGTTACTGCCTGGATAGAATTTTTCTGTTCCAAAAGCTAACTTTCCTTCTTCCAAATTATTTCTTTTTGGTGCTCCAAAAACAGATTTTTCAACTTCATAATCTGTTTTTGATTGAAATGAACAAGTTCAATTTTTGCGTCTAAAAATATGACTTATTAGTGGGGACCCGCTTTTGTAAAAAAGGGACACAGAATTTTAGAAGTCCTGGGTCCTTGGGACCCAGGATTTTTCAAGTTCAGCGTCATCCGTTGATCTATATTTGATCGTAGTCTTATTATTTCACTGGATATATGTATATCATGGGTTAACAGCAAGTCTTCCTCTGCAGAAAATTAATTGAAGATGACTTAGGTTTTATAAAGAAAAAATATTGCTTCTTGAAAAAGAAGTATCGGAGTTAGAAAATAAGGCCAATGAATTAGCTGATAAAGCTGAATCAACTAAAGATATTCATTTACTTATAAAATCGAACAATTGTAGAAAATCTGCAAAAGAAAAAAGGAAGCGATTTCCTCTCTGACCAAAGAAATAGATGCTAAAAAACAGTTGCTAGCCAACTAATGTAATATATTTTGTTATATAATTACATAATTATGTTTTATGTAAATTTTCAATCTATTACGATTAAAATTTAATGTAAGTAATAATATGTACTGTTCTTTTTTAACTTTAGGAAGTCCTTATTTTTTTTAACGAAGCCCTTACAAAGTCCTTATAGAGTCCTTATTTTTCATTTAGCAAACTCTGTATGAACCCTGAATTAATAATGTAACACAATGATCTTTTTAAGTTTTTGCACAAACTGTAAAAGAAATGTTTCTTTTTGGAGAATTTTTTGAAGAATTAAAAACAAAGACTGGTTGCTATTTATAGCATTTTAATAATAATTTTTTCCCTCTGCTATCTGCTGAATCTAACGACTAAATATGTTAACTTCAAATCGTCATTCCGAAAGAAAAAATCCTAAGAAGTATTTGTAATTTATTATTTGAATAATTGTGGAAAAGAATATTTATCAAACTACATCCAAATTTCCAAATTTTTATTATTAGTAATCAAAAGATTGTTTATAAAGATTTACAGGGCATCAATAGTTCACTGTGTAGAAAAGTTAAAACTTTCAACATAAGACTGTTTGCTAAAACTGTTTAAATTGAAAAATGAATTTTTTTCAATTTTCAGCATTAAATTCACTATAATTATTAAATTTAAATTATTTTAAATGAAGTTACACTGCTTATAAGCCAATAATGTCTGTTTTTATAAGTAAATATGCATGTATATGTAATAAGAAAGGATGTTTTAAAAAAACCCAGTTTAAACCAAAAAAACCTGGTTTAAACCAAAAAAAAAAGTTTTTTTTTTTGTTTTTTTTAAAAAAAAACCTGGTTTTTTCCAACCCTGTTTGTAAGTGGCAATTCACTTGAAAAGGTTGTGCACCCCTAAATTAAATGATTAAGAATTTAACTTTAAAGTTTATTTTTTAAAATAAGCAAATGTATGCAAAAATGTTTATTCAAAATTTTTAAGTATTTTGTTACCAAATAATCTGTATAAACTTTAATCAAAACTTTGGTATTTGGCAAAGTTACTGATTGTCTATCCCTAATTAAGATTTAAGTTATGGAAAGAACGCTTAAATTTGATTACTATTAATAATTGAAATCCCCTTTTTAATGTGATTTCTGCGTACCTTACACACACACAAAAAGTACAGGCATGAGATTCTTCCGCAAATCTGCGATTTTCCACTTTTTTTGTCAGGGATCTTCAAAGATCGCGGGAAAAAAATTAGATTTTTTACAAAATATCGCGAAAAAAAGAGATTTTTGTCAAAATATTGCGAGATAAAAACGCGATTTTCGTCGAAAGGTTGCAAAAGTAGCTATTTTAGTCAAAATATCGTGAAAAAGTGCCATTTTCGTCAAAATATCGTGAGACAAACACATTTTCCATCAAAAATCGAGAGCAAAACGCGATTCCGTCGAAAGATCGAGAAAAAAACACGTATTTTTTTTCATAAAAAGATCGTGGAAAGAAGCCATTTTCGTCGAATGATCGTTGAAGAAAAAAAAAAAAAAAAAAAAGCTATTTTCGTCGAAATATTGCGAGAAAAAATCGGTTTTCGTCAAAACATTGCGAGAAAAATGCGATTGTCGTCAAAATATCACGAGAAAAACGGGGATTCTGTCAAAATATCACACGATAAACGTGAATTCTGTCATAAGATTGCGAAAAAAACGCAGTTTCTGTCAAAAGATCGTAAAAAAAAAAAAAACGTGGATTGCGTCAAAAGATCACAAGAAAAGTACGGGTTGTGTCTAAAAATCGTGAAAAAACCATGATTTTCGGCAAAAGAAAACGCGGTTTTTGGCAAATCACAAAAAACAGTTTTCGGCAAAAAATCGCAAAAAAACCCCACGATTTTCGGCAAAAAGACCACGGGAAAAATGCAAATTTCTTGAAGGAATCGCAGAAAGAATACGAATTTCATGATAGAATTGCAGAAAATTTGCTGTAATAATGTTTTCAACAACTTTTTTGCAAAAAAAATGGCAAATTAAACATTAACTTGTATGTTTGTTAATTGATGTTTTAAGTGAAAACATGTTAAAATTTAAATTGGACAACTAGCTAAGATTGCTGTGCAAAATATTGCTTCAGAATTATGAACTTAAAATACAAACTTTAATTTCAGAACTACTTATAATATTTGCATAAATGGATTCACTCTGACCCTCTTCTTCCACCCCCCCCCCTCCTCCCCAAAAAATAAAATAGCAAATAAAATTAAACAAGATTTAAACAAAAGTATTGACAGTTTTGTTGTGAATAAAATAAGCTTCTTAATTGTCTTACATGCGCACTATTTAAAATAATTTCTCATTTTCCTGTTCACACGCTTTTCCTCTTTTTTTTTTTTTTTTTTTTTTTTTAACTTTTTGCAATCTCATGCCTGAAAGTAATAATTATACTTTATAAGGACATTCCATATTCAATGGATGTTTCTAATGTTTTGATTTGCACTTTGAAGCTTCTTTTAAACAAAGCAATTTGTGATTCAATAAGGTCCCCTAGGGTAATTCCTGGTCAAAAATCATTTATATTCAGTTATTATAAAAACTATTAAAGATTTTCTTTCCAAATTTTTTATGTAATAAGCCTTCCTATATAATAATATGTTTACTTAGATATGGGCTAGATGTGCCAGTAATGGGCCACCTCGCAGTTTTTAGTTTATAAAAAAAATACAGTAGACTCCCTTAAATCCACAAACCAGAAATCCGCACATATTTTAAGGATGTAAACAATGAAACTTTCAGTTCGGATATTGGGACAAAATTTGATTTTTTTTAGTTTTGTATAAATTCCATATATTTTTTAATTTGTAATTTTCTTAATAATACTCTATTCATATTTTTTTATGAAGGAAAAATAAATTTTTTTGGAAAAAATTCGAGATATTGCTGATATCACTGGTAATTAGAATCTTCTTACCAAATATATTTATGCATTAATCAAGATATTTTGGTTATTAAGCCAGGCTAAACTTTAAAAAAAATCTCTATTTTATGATTTTGATATGAATTAGTAATGTACTTTTATAAGGCAAGTTTTGTTGAATAATTTTGGGAAAATACATTTAATCTGTATGATGAATATTTAATCATAAACTATTGATTTTTAACTTGACCTTTGCTATTTTTACTTTAATCATTTTAAAAATTATCTAAATTTTTATTATTTTAGTTTTGCTTATTTTAATATTTTATTATATTGTAAGCATTCATTATAGTCCCAATTGCACTATTGATTGCACTCAAATTACTGTTTAAAAAATGTAAACAAAGCAACGACCCGAAATCATAAAATTCTAAAATCTGCACAACCTCTGATCCCAGGCTGTGCGGATTTGAGGGAGTCTACTGTAATATATGATAGTTAAGTTTTTATTATTTTTTCTTAGCACCCCTTGCATGCTGTATAATCTGGATTATTTTTTAACACTTTTCATCAAAGCAATTAGAAAGCAGAAAAGAAAGTTTCACAGTTTTACTGAAAATCTTAATGGATATGCCAAGAGCTGACTTTACTTTCTTAATTTATGTCTTTTTTATTTTCTGGTAAAAATTGAATGTTTTTGTTTGCAGTGGTGACCATCCCCCCCAAACCCAATGACGCAAATCCCCCCCCCCCTCCCCCCAAACATAATATTAATTGTACTTATAATCTACTGCACATTCAAAAGATAGCGAGTTGAGGATAGCGGAATGAGTTCTTATTGCCTTTATCTAGAATTTAAAGAGACACAGGAACATTTCTGAAAATTCTATGTTGAAAAATTTTAAGTGATATTTAAAAAAATCAAGATTTACAAAAGATAGCGAGTTCAGTATAGGTGAATGAGTTCTTATTGCCCTTATCTAGAATTTAAAGAAAAAAAAAACAGAAAAAATTCTGGAAATTAAGTTGAGAAAATTTAAAAGTGATATTAAAAAAAATCAAAATTATCATCATCAATGGATGTTTTTGAGCCTAAACAGTGGTATTGAACTTAGCTGAATGTGGGGGGAATTTTGAGGGAAATGAAATGATCAGAGAATGACTGAAAAGCTAAGTCGTACCGCAGAAGGGAAAATTTTGTGCTGAAAAGCAAGGTAGGCAGGAGCATTGCAGAGGGAGACAAGTTCCCGTGTTTCTACCATACCGACTGAAAAAAACTGGCTTCTTGGGCTGGCCCATTAGAGCGGGTCCGGTAGCTCATGCAGACAGGTTCCTATTACACCTAATAAAAAGGGAAACTGTCAAAAAAATAATAATGGTAAATAATGGAAAAAAAATAAAGTTATAAGATGCAGTTTACGATTGCAGTTATCTCAGGGCTGGGAAAATTTGTGTGCCTGTCAGGTGAGGGCAAAAGTAACAGATTCCGCAAACTGCTAAATTTCTTAAAATAATGATCTTGTTTAGTTTTTGGTGGTCTTGGACCTGTGAACCACCAAAGATATCAAATGCTGATAGCAGAATAATTTTATTCACCCATTATCGGAGAAATGTTTAGAAAAATTTTATGTCCTCTAAAAGACCCTTCACAGTATAATTTATTTTATAAAACAGGACCCTTCACAAAACATTTTACCCATGACAGGATTCTTCACAAAATCGACACTTTAAATAGACCTTTCACAGAATTTTTTCACTTTCAAATTGAACTTTCCACAAATATAATCATTTAAAAATAAAAATTTTCCTCTAACAGTCACTTAAATTTACAAACAAAAACATATTACTTAGATTTTTTCATACATGAAGGGTAGAACTTGGACGCATCAATAATTATTAATTTAAATATTTAAAATTCACTAAGCTGTGATTAGAATTTTCACAAGTATAAGAAAAACTACAACAAAACTTCACCTTTTGAGAAAAGTTTGAACAGACCCTTGATTATGCAATCAATCATGCACATTTTTTTTTCTTCTTTTTAATGTATAGGTATTGTGGCATTCATGATCCCAGTTGTGTTGTCCAGTGTAATATTTGTAAAAGATGGTTTTGTAACGGCCGTGGCAATACCTCAGGAAGGTAAGTTTCTGATGTTTTTTCTTCTGCGAGTTGTTAATGAATATTACATTGATAATGATTTTTTATTTTTATGTTTTAAGCCACATAATCAACCATTTGGTAAGAGCAAAGCATAAAGAAGTAACTCTTCATAAAGATGGTCCTCTCGGTGAAACTGTGCTGGAATGCTACAGTTGTGGATGCAGAAATGTGTTTGTACTTGGATTTATTCCTGCCAAAGCTGATTCTGTTGTCGTTCTCCTTTGTAGGCAGCCATGTGCAGCTCAAAGTAGTTTGAAAGATATGAATTGGTAAGTTTATCTTTTAAATTCTATACTTTATGTTAATAAATTAATTTTTATTAAAAATTTAGTGTAGGTTTTGCCAAAAGATAAGCAAAAAGAACAATTGAAGATTAACTAATTGAAAATAAGATAGAACTTGGTACCATATTTACACTGTAATAATTTGGAAAGTTAAAATATCTAAATTAAAAAATAGTTTATCTAGATTAAAAAATAGTTTCTGATAATGTCTCTATTGCCTACAGTTTTTCAAAAACTAAAAATTCGCTCACCTTGCCAGAAAATCCACTCTCCACTGGCAAGCAAAATGATGTATTTACCCACCCCTGTTCATCAGAAAACAAAATTTAGGATTCAGTATGTATAATTTATTATAAAAATTAATAACATAGTTGTCAGAGTTGGCAAGTTTCTTCCAAAGTGGAAGAAACTTATTCTGTAAAAATTTACCATATAAACTTCAACTTTGTAAGATACAATAAATATCTTCTTCTTGTAACATTAAATGAATTAATTCATCAAGTATACAAATTTAAATAATTATGTATGTTATAATAAAAAATATCAATTTTGGAGGCACTTCTGGATTTGATTAAAACTCTACATATATCACAATTTTTATCCTGGTATTCTCTCGAGGGAGTGTAATTTTTTGGACTTAGCACCTAAAAATATCAAGTTTAGAGTAACTTCCGGGTTTGATCAAATGCTGAAAATGGTTGATCAAATTACTGTAGATGATTTCACATTAGATGCCAGCATTTTTGTCTCAAAATTCCTTCACAGAGAGACAATAATTTTAGGGGTCTCTATCTAAAAATATCAGTTTTGGCGCAGGATTGAGTTTCTTCCAGGATAGTGGAAGAAGCTGTAAAAAACCGAAAAAAGCTGGAAGAAACAGACAGACAGCAAAACATGCTCAGAATTAAAGTATATTAACTATGTAAAATAATTAAACTAAAAGAATAATTACATGAAATCTAAATTGTAAAATTTAACTAATGTAAAAAAAAAAAAAAAAAAAAAAAAAAAAAAAAAAAAAAAAAAAATTGGATAGTTAAGTTATTTTTTTTAATGACAAACTTCAGGCTCAGCAGACATTTATGGGTGATGGATTTTATAATTTTAGAGGTAGAAGGATGTTTTTTATTTATTAATATGTCATTTAAGTAAAAAGAGAAGGAAAACAACCTGCAAAATGTTTATTTTTCATACAAAAATACATTGTTTTCATATAAAAATGCATTATTGATAACTGAGCAGTAAATATACAAATTTGCAATAATTTATATTAGTATCTAGCATGCTGATTTAAAAAGAATATTTTTCTCAAAATATCTATGGGCAAGGGTATAAAAATATAAGTGCCAGTGGGCAATTTTTCACCATTAAATTTTATTTCTTATTTTTCATCTAAATTTTTTGTAAAATTTCTAATAAAATTTATGTGAAGAAAATAAATAAAATTTATTGGTGCCTAAATATTTTCATCCATGTCTATGAATATGTCGAAATGCTTTTAAACACTCCCAAGTTTTCTGTAGGACTCAGTGCTGTAATTGGAAAAAAATATTTGTGGGAACTCAGTTTTTCATAAAGTAGATGGTGACAACCAGATGTTTGCTAAGCAAAAAGCAGTTTCAGACATCTATCCAAAAGACTTTTTAAAATTAAATGTTATATTCTTATTACTATTTTATTTGTATAGCATTCATTTAAAAACAATATTTAATCAGTCTCATTGCAAAAAATTCCATCATAAATTGAAATTGAATTGAATCCATATATGATATATATAATTTGCATCTAACCTAGAAGTTTCCAAAAAAGAACAATAATTGTTGAGTGAAATGAGGGTGACTAATTCCATGCCAACTGAAACCAGTAGTGAATTTTTCAACTTCATGTTATCTTCAAGTATTTGGTGTTATTTTAAAGGCAATTTATTGCAGTTAATGGATTTAATATTTAATTTTGAAAATTATGCATGGTTTAAAACTTTATGATAAATAATGGATTTAATGATTTTGATTTATAATTTTAAAAATGTGACTTTTAAAAGATGAGTTATTTATTAAAAATATGGTGATTTTATTAGGATGAGCGAAGCGAATCCTCTACTAGGCCACTCAAATTACATTTTGTCATACGCTTTACAAACAAACCATTCAATATTTTAACTTAAAATTAAACACACAAATAAATTATGATCTGTAGATTTGCACAATATAATTTTTTTACAGTAAAACGTTAAAAAAATTATTATTTTAATTAATTTATTTTACATGCATTTCCAATACGGACGCATTTTAGCAAATAAATAAAAAATGAAACGCGTATATTTTCAGAAAAAAATATATAATTCATGGAGTAAGTAATTGTAGATAGAATCATGATTAATTTAATAAATAAAATGTTTTCATTATTCAGCAAAATCGTTTGCACAGATGACACTTAAACATTAAAAAAAAATTTATTATGGATTTTTTTTTTTTTTTTTGACGTGACAACGTCTTGTAAATTGGTTTGCCGGGAGACACTTCAAGAAACTGCGTTACGTTACGTTACGCTCCGCTCACGATACGCGCTCACTTTTCTCTTAACTTTTTCCGGTCACTTGTGGGACCATTTTCTGAACGTGAATGTGAATTCGCTGCAAGGAAGGGGCGGTGCTTAATAGGAATTTTAGATAGTATCAAACTAAGACGAAATACGTTATGTATTAGTTATTAGTATAAAGTACAAAGAAAATAAGTGTAGTTTATTTCGTAATTCGGTGGTATATTATGGAAAACTAATGATATGTGATTAGTGAAA
This sequence comes from Maratus speculifer, assembly GCA_964019185.1. Taxonomy (NCBI): domain Eukaryota; kingdom Metazoa; phylum Arthropoda; class Arachnida; order Araneae; family Salticidae; genus Maratus; species Maratus speculifer. The sequence goes on from OZ025291.1 coordinate 69,761,304, forward strand.
GCCATTTTACTTTAGTTATATTCTGCTCATTGAAAAATTCTTTAATATGCTGTTTACAAAATTCAACATTTGACATCAATAAACATGAAGTAAAATGTGTTTAACAAACACAGTGTATTGCAAGTTATTGTATGTATATTTGTATATAAATACGTATGTATGTGTAAAGGTAAAAATAAAATTTTGTTAATATGAAATTCAGTGCGAGATTCTTTGTATAAATTAATGTTTTAAATATAATTCTTTGTATAAATTAATGTTTTAAATTGTTACTATTATTTCATCCTTCTTCCTACTATACGAATGAATATTCACATTAAAATTATTTTACAACTCAAAGTCGTTGTCACGTAAAACTTTCGCCCGTATACCGACTTTACAGGCAACCAATTTTTTTTTTTTTATACCAATCTTAACGTTTGTGATTCTTTAGCTTTTCTTCTCAATCTGAATGCGGTAAATTTTCGTCATCTGAGTTTAAATCTAACATGTCAAATTGATTAGAATTACATTGTCCAAATGATTGTTATAAGGTGATCCAGCACACAAAAATCTTCAAATTTCCTAAAAAAGAAAATGTACAGCATTAAAAAAATTTCTGCTTTTTAAATGCTTAAAATGACATTTAAATCATGTTTTTAGCATAATTAAATGAGGAAATTTTTTTTTTTCGTTTTTGTTTGTTTTAAAAAATTAGCTTTCAAGCAATGGTTGTCATGGAAATGACTTCTTGTAAAATCGCGTTTTTTTTTTTTTGTAAAGTGGCAACAAAATAATTGTAAACAAATAAAATTAATTGTTAAATTTGTTATATAAATGAAAAATTAAAAGAATTGAAGCGTGAAGTTGTTGCCTCGATTCAAGTTCTTTATAAATGTACTAAAGCAAAGTTGACCGATTCAGAAACGACAAATTGACTTTAAACATTTCTTACTTTATCACTTGAATCTAAAGTAATTTTACCTTCTTATTTGTGGACCGAAAAAGATATAGTGAACGAGACTTTAGACTTTGTTGCACGTAATAAAGAAAATCACAAGCCACCAGACCAGATATCGCGAATAATCATGGATAAATTTGAATACTATAATAATTTAACTTATAAGAATTGTTGCGTACCAATTCCCCCAATAATTAAATTCTGGAAAAATGGAAGCATAAATTGCTCAAGCAAAGAATTTCTTCTGCAGTTAGCTTTTACTGTTAAAATTCATAAATCCCAAGGTTTAACATTAGATGAAGCAGTTGTAGATATTGAGGATATATAGACACAAGTTGGCTTAAAAACGTACATAACGTTGTCGAGAGTGAAAATCCTTCAAAATTAAGCATTCAATAGAAATTTTCCTTACAAAAAATTCTACAATATTAAAAATTCTGATACGCTAACATGTATAAAAACGAAGAAATTAGAAAAAAAAATTACAGTTAAAAATTCATAGTATGAATGAGAGCAGATTTCATATGATTTCCAGAAAGTAGGATTTTGACGAAGTAACTTTCTTCCAGCTCTCTTCAAATATATTATTCTAAAATAGCTATCAAAGATTATTTGATATTAATTACAAAGATTGAAAACATGCATATTTCAAACAACTTTAAAAAACACCAGTGGTTACTGGAAATTGTAAAAACATCTTTAAAAGAGCTTTTAGTTGAAAATTTAAAAATATTTTGTAAATGTTTGCTTCGAAAATATTTTATTATGCCAGTCTTACATCATAAATAAAAAATTAACATGCGCCAAAACATAAAATAACGTTTTTGTTTAATAAAGATGCAAAAATAATATTAAAAAATATTTTTACTTTCAAATATCTGTTTTATAAAATAATGCTTCGCGAATCCAAACAAAGCATGGCTTTTGCTAGTATATTTTTTCATTTACATAGTAAGTTAAATGGTTCCTAATCATAATTTTACGGTAATAATCTTCATACACAACTTTCTTCTTATTTCTTTAAAATAAAGTTATTTACAATTTTTATTTGTCCCCTCTGTTACAATTTTTTTTTTTAAGTTTATTTTATTCAGTATATAAAAAAGATTTAAATTTAATAAAAAGTGTTTACAGTAAATATCATTCGTGTAATCATATTATGTAATAATTTTGAAAATATGCTCAAAATATTTTTTTTAATACATGCGTAACAGAGGAGACGAAGCTAAATGACCCCTCTGTTGCACATGGTTGTGAACGAAACTAATTATTTTAACACAATCTAATTTTCAATACAATCTAATTATTTTAAGCAGCTCAGATAAAATCCAACCAAGTATGTGTTACAAGTAGATTTTAGTGAAAACTTTACTTTTGTTACACAAAATGAGATACAATCAGCACACTGGATTCACAAGCAGTGTTCTTTGTTTTACTGCTGTTGCTTGGCTTCCAAAAGATGATCTCTTGGAAGAAAAAGAAATTAGGAGTTATGTCATAGCCAGTGACTATATGCACATGACAAAGATGCATCCACACTTTCAATGAAATCCTATTTGATAAATTATAAAAGGAATCTCCTGTATTAAAAGAAATGGACTCTTTTAGTGATGGGCCATCATTCCAATTCAAACAGAAATACACACTTTGATGTTACTTTCTCACCCTTTAAAGTCAATTGGCATTATTTTGCTACTAGTCCATCTAAAGAATGCAGTTGATGGAGTGAGAGGTACTGTAAAGAGGGCTGTGTATCAAGGAATTATGTCTGGGAAAATGGGCTTCTCCACCATCTGAAGCTAAATCATTTGCTGATACCATTTGCAATGGAGTAGAAATTATTTATTGTGCAAAAGAGGATGTAGAAAGAGACATTGCTGCTTTTAATGAAAGAGTTTCAAATATAAAAGTTATATCCAATTTGAGGAGAATTCATTGTGCTAGAGTGCTACAAAAATATTGTATTTCTTATTAGGGATGCACCGAATAGAATTTTGGCCGAATGCCGAATATTCGGCCGACAGGTGAACCGAATACTGAATATTCGGCTAGCCGAATAGTAATTGTTGGGCCGAATATTCGGCCAGCCGAATAGTAACTATTCAGCCGAATAACCGAATATTCGGCTTTCCAAATATTTTTTATATTTCAAAGTTTAAAGGTATTAAAATGTTACTTTATAAAACAATTTTACATAATATTTAATAAAAGAAACTTACATTTTGAGAAATAAGAGCTTTTTATAAGAACATTTAGTATTGAAAAAAAAAAAAAAAATATCTGCCTTGAGTTATTTAAGAAGCACAATTATGAGACTTTTTTAATTAATAAAATTTTTAATTTCATGGTTTCTCCTACGAATTAAAACAAACATTTTAAAATCAAAGAAAAATAATGAAAAAATGGTCGAAGAGAAACTTTACAGTCTCATAATTGTCCTTTTTAAATAACTCAAGGCAGATTTTTTTTTTTCAATATAAAATACAAACACTTTCAACTTAATTCTGAATAAAGGAATGTCTAGCTCATAGTTATTTTCTTATGAATGGTGGCATTTCCACCCTTCCCATCTATTTATAATAAAATGTGTCCGAAGAAATGTGTAGAACGGTTCCAGGTTGTCCACTCCTATCTGGATTCAACCGTTGCTAGACGCCACGTTAGGCTTAGTTGAAAACAGATGCTAAAATGATGCTTTTAAAATTTCTTCCACTTGAAATAATGTTTTTTCAGCATATTTTCATAGAAAACATGTATATCAAACCCAATTATAATATATAAAGATAACAATGAAAGTAGAAAAGTTTTTTATTATCGAGTACGATCGTATTTTATTTATCACTCTAGCACCGTCTCTCACAACTTTAGTGCTGCCATCTATGAACTATTTTAGAAGCTTTTTTGGGAATATATTATAAAAGATAAATTTAGTTTTAGATGAATTTAAATTTAGTTTTATTATTATTATTTTTTAAATGCTAGCATTTATCTGGTTAATTTTTTTAAATTTTGTTTTCTATTTAAATAAATAAGCTCTTTTTTTTTTCTTCAAGTTGTTATGGATATATAAGATATCATCATGACTGCATTAGTATAACTGAAAATTATTTTTTCATATGGTCTTAAATTAAAACTTTATCTGCTTTGATGCAATGCATGCAAATAAATCAAAATTGCTCTTAAATTAAAATTTGATGATTTTTATTTAGTTTATGATATTATATATTCCTTACATTTAAATGGCATTTGATAAAAAATACAAATTTCGTTTACAATGTAAGCAAATTTCGAATGGATATAATCGAAGCTTTAAAAACTGGTAGATTTAATTTAAAATTTTACAAAAGAAACAATAATAATAATTTTGGTTTTCATAACTTACGAATTGAATTTTTAAAGTTGCAAGCTGAAGTTTTTAAAAATTGATTTTGATTTAAATCAATGCCTCCTACTATAGAAAATAGCAGTATTTTCTATAAGAAACTACGATTTTTTTTTTTTAAAGTTTTGTGTATATTAACTGCGTATAGATGGCACCAAATCTAAATTATATAAAAAAAAAAAAAAAAAAAAAAAAAAAAAAAACTCAAAGCTTCATAATCGCATTGTAATCGAAATCGAATCATAAAAGCATCGAACTAAGAATCTATCATATACCCACGACTAAAATCGCTGACGAATCATAATAAAGAATGTATTTTAAAAACTGCAATATTTAATTTAAATGTTTGTGAAATCTTCAGAAATTGAGTTTTATTTTGCCAATTATTATTGTAATAAATACTGTTCTTTGTTTTGAAATTAAAATTTGTTCAAAAACTAAATATCAAGTTGAAAAAAAAAGAAATTATTTGTATTTGTAGAAATTTATTGCTATTTTTAAAATGTGCTTTTTTACAATACAAACTCTTCAAAAATTAAATCTGCATTCTGTTTGTATGAAGTATTAAAAAGATGAAACGCAAGAGAAAATTCCGTCATTTTTGACGGGGTTATATACTACTCATATTATATTTTACATAAATGAAAGCATGTAAGTTGAAAATATAGTTATGGTATCTTATTTATTGTTAAAGCAAGAAACAAAAACACATGTTTGACCTTGAGTGAGATTAAATACAATCTATTTATGACTCAATAAGTTGATTATGGTTTCATGAGCAAAAATTGTCTGCCTTCATGGCTATTTTCTAATCTCAAAAGTTTTTCTTTCTTGTTTAAGGACTTTTAGTTGGGAAAAGCAAGAAACAGATTATTTACTAAAAAAAATTTAGGAACTTGCATCTGCACATAATTTATTCCTAAGGAGAATCCTACTAAATCACCATTTTAATCCTTCTCACGGTTAATTTTCTTAAGTTATACTTTACAAACAGCAAATAAATAATGTAAAAACACTCTATTTCATTTAAATATGATTTTCTTTCTATTTTAAATATATTTTATATATTATAAATTGACAGTTAAAAGTAGAAATTGTGAAGAGTTTTTAAAAATGAGTTTTAAAAGGTTTTATTAAGTATTGGATTTGGCCGAATACTTTGATATTCGGCCAAACCGAATATTCAGCAGACCGAATAGTTTGATATTTGACCTAACTGAATATTCGGTAACATGGCTGAATACCGAATATTCGGTGCATCCCTATTTCTTATTCATCTGTGTCTGTTGAAGAAGGTGTACAGTTTTATTTCAAAGATGGTATGGATAAATCTGTAGAAAATAACAATTTGTTAACTCCTGATGTTAATTTTGGCAATTTTGCAATTATTAGATTTCAAAGAAAGAATAGGATGGTGGAATTTGTTGCCCAAATAACTGAAATTGACAAGGAAACTAACAATGTCCATTAGGGATTAACCGAATACTGAATAGTTGATTCGGTACTCAGTGATTCGGCATGTAAACCGAATATTCTGTTTCAGCCGAATACTTTTAAGTATTCAGCAAATTTTAAAGTAATTTATGAAAAATAAATGGTAAAGTATTACTCTAAAAATACATGATGGCTAATGCTCATTTAGTGTTATTTATTTTAATAGTATGCTTCAGTTATAACATAAGTGATAATTTATAAAATGATACATTATTTGTAATTGAAATTTAATATGGGCAAATTATGATGTAAAAATAAAAGCTATTCGGCATTATCTGGTTGCAATCTGTTTCTTTTCTGTTCATAAATCTGTCGTGCTTTGGAAAATAAACGTTCATTGTAAACACTGCTGGCTGGTGCAGATAAGTATTTCTTGGATAATGTTGGATACTTATGTCTTTTTTCTCACCAAACTAACTGGTTGTCTTTCCTTGATATAAGTGGTAATACTATGTATGCAGCTGATTCGTCTGAAGCTTAGCGTGAGGCTATCATTTTCAGTAGAAGGATTTTCACTTTGTTTTTTCACTTGTAGCAATTTCAACAAAGCACTCCTAAAATGATGCATGCACAGTTTGTGAGAGGGAATTCTTTTTATTACAGTGCAATTGCCTGCATGAAGTGTCATGGGTATCTATCTGTAGGTAACTCAGATGATAAGCTCACGCAATAGCTGTGTGTTTACTTCAATTTTGAATGGTCAATCGAGTCATTCGTGATTATTTTAATTCGCTATTTCTTTTACGATTTATGTTTAATTATGGCCTCAAAGAAAATGCTTTGTTTGATTAAATAATCGTTATCCTACAAGATAACGATTATTAACAATAGTCTGTTAAATTTAATATTTTCATAAATTGTTTTTGGTATTGACTAGTGATAAAGTAACAAATAAGTGATGGATTAATGAATTTGTCAGTGGAAAGAAGGCATTTTTTTAATGTACTAAATATATATAAGAATGAAAATGTAACTGAATTAAATTTTATTAAAAAGTTAATGTATGCAAAAATATTTATTAAAAATTTTTTAAGTATTCGGTTGCCGAATACCGAATATTCGTTTGCAGAATACCGAATATTCGGTGTACACTTTGACCAAATATTCGGTATTCGGCAAAATTCCTAATTCGGTCAATCATTAATCTCTATGTTGTATTTTTAAGTCGGTTTAGTGGACTGAAAACATTTAAATATAATAATAAAGATATAGCATGGGTTCATATGTTTGAAATGCAAGTACTACCAACTCCAACATTAAATAATCAAAACATCACCTTTGATAATGATATTGCACTGGAAATATGATCATTGAATTTGTAAGATGTCCCCTCTGTTACGTTTGACTTATTTCATTTAAATAAAATGTGTTTTTTATTCTGATAGATAATTATTATATATTTTCTGATTTGATAATTATCCGATAGATAATTATTTTACCATGATATGTCTTTACTTAAAAAATATATTTAATTTGTTTTTTGTAATTTCCAAATCAGTGTTTTATATAAATTGTAGTGCATGTCAAAAAAGGTGTTTTTTGTCCTTTTTGTTACATACCATTATTTTAATTAATTTATAATTAAATAATTAAGCTTAATCCTTTCTAATTAATTAAGCACTGTTCCATAAATTAACATAGTCTTGTAAAATTTTTGTCTGGAAAATTTAGTGAGTATTTAAAATGGTAAAGTTCTTGAGTAAATTCCCCTCTGTTATGCTTGGAATTCATCTGGTGTTTTCTCTGCACTTTCATTTGCGACAAGCTGTCTTGTCTGCTTATGTTTTACCTGATCACAATCAAGACTTCACTTATGGTTTGTAAAAAGAAATTTAAAGGTGGTTTTATATGGCTTATGAATATAAGTTAACTTTCTTTTTCAATAAAGAGTAAATTTCTGGGGGAAAAAATTTAACTCTCTAGGCCAGTCATGCACAACCTGTGGTCCAATTGTCGCATGTTGTCCGGTTACATTTTATGTGCGGCTCAATACACATACTTATCGATCAATGTTCCTAAAATTAATTGAAGTGTGCATAAATGATATTTAAGACTTTCATTGTTATTTTATGTATTTTCCTTGGCAGACAAAAATTTTCTGTTATTTAAAATTAATTTCAAACTATATTAAAATGTTTTAAACAGTTTGTTTAGACAAAAGTGGTTATTTGGTTTATTTATAACATAGCTAATACTGTTTAATGTGTGAAAAAAGGTACTCAAAACATTTTACACCACTATTTTTAAACTAAAATTTTGTGGCATATTTCTACATTTTCAACAGAGATTTACCATGAAGTGTATCATTTTGCAATAGTTGGATTAGATTTTTTTAACGTTTCTTTCACGACAAAATTTCAAATGTACTGATTTTATTAATTTAGTTAAAATGCTTTGTTATTGTTTGTTATAGTACTTTTTAAACTACTCTCTTTTTTGTACAATATATTGTGTTGTGGCCCACGTTAATTCGAAAACGTGTTTTTGACCAGGAAGAAAAAAAGGTTGAGTATGGCTTCTCTAGACCCATCACCAGTATCAATAAACTTGATAATTATTGTTATAATAAATGGGAATAATTATCGTTTCGCTTGAAAAAAGAAAAAAAAAATGCTTTCCGCCGCAGAAGAAACTTGTCAACCCTGTTTTGGCGGTACTTCCAGATTTGATCATATGCTGAAAATGGTTGATCAAATCTCTACTGATGACTACACATGTTTTTATGCACCATATATATTCAAATGATAAAAATCCTGGTCAATCGAAGTACCAAAGATATTTAAAATCACTTTGAAAAGTACTCTGAAAAATTAAACATTTTTTTTCTTTTTTGGCAAAACATTGTCAAGTGATCTATTTAAAACAAGAAAAAAAAATGTATAATAGCCTTACATTTAAAATTTCAAATGTTTCCAAGCAAAAATTAAATACATCTTGTCAGAACACAAAATGGAAGCAAATTCGGCGCACACATACACACACATATGCCCACTCGTGAATAAGCTTCAATTCAGTAGAGCTGCTTTTACTATTCATGGAAAGTATTTGCTGTTGTTTCCTAAAAGCATTACTGGGAATGTATGCAATGTGTGTTTTGATTTGGATAGAAAACTGTGCTACTTTTTAAAGTACCATCAAAGCATAAAAGGTTATTAAAAAAAAAAAAAAAAACTGAACAATTATTATTATTTGTTTTTCTTATTGAATTTACTATTTGTTAAGTTTGCTTGTCATTTTTTAATCATTTATATGTTTATAGGGACCCAGATCAGTGGAAGCCTCTCATTAGTGATAGAAGTTTTCTGGCTTGGTTAGTCAAAGTGCCTCAAGAACAAGAACAGCTACGTGCACGCCAAGTTACAGCGCCACAAATAAACAAATTAGAAGAACTTTGGAAAGTAAGAAAAATTGTTTTATAGTTAGTGTTAAAAGATCAAAAAAGTTACAAAACAGATTTTTTAAAAGCATTTTGGTGTTGTAGTAATTCTATTATTATAAATAGGATAATGTTGATGCCTCTTTTGAAGATTTGGAGAAACCTGGTGTTGATGAAGAACCTCAACAGGTATTACTAAGGTATGATTTTGCTTGTAAATTTTAAAAGAAATTTTTGGTGCACAGAATATGGAATTATAAGGTTAAATGATATTATTCTCCCTGACACCTCTTACAGGAAGATACCTTCTTTAGATATTTACATGGTAACCCCCACGTTCTTTAGGTAACCCCATGCACTTAATTTATCTTTCTGTTTTTCTTGTTTATTCTCTGCTCTTTGTTTCATTCTCATTGTAGTTTCCTCTTTAGAAGTGAGTGTGACCAGAGTCTAAATTGTATATTTTTTACTGTGAATGGAAGCACTTCACTTTCTTCCATTTCTTTCTTATGTAAAGAATATGAGCAAGCACACTGATAGTCTGTCTGATAGTTCTTTTTAAAAGAATTGCATCATTCCTTATTGTAAAAGCATTCCAATATGTGTTTGAAATGATCCAAAGCTCAAAAATTTGCCTGGGAATTTGATAAATAGGGTTTCTTCAGCCAGCAGTCACAATTTCTTTGAAATTGCACAATAATGAATTCCTTTTCTGTCCAGTTACATCAAACTCTGAATATAAGTTGTGGTGTATAATGCAATCCAGAACTTATATATATATAAAGAGATTTCTGTCTGTCTGACCTCGGATAAAGCCAAAATTACAACACCCTGGTCTTTGAAATTTTTGTCATGTATGGATGCTAACACCAGAAAGTGTACTTTGCAGACGGATTTTTAAATTTCACTTTATAATTATTATTATTAAAACTTACTGGGTAAGAAGATATTTGCAGCTTTTCACCAATCCATGGCAACAAAGCAGTCAAGTTAGAGGTTATTTGCAGCTAGCGAATGAAAACAAGCGGTAAATATGTGATTTAACGACTGTATTTCACGGCTGAATGTTAGCAACAAATTGCACATACATTTATTAATTTTTCCTGTTTTAATGATTTTGCTTTTCCTGATTGATTTACCTTCAATCTTCAAAATCCATCCATGACACCGTCCAAAAATAGTAAATTATGTAATTATTCCTTTTATGTTATCTTGGGGTTTGTTCAGATATGCAGCACACGTCGTGCATGCTCAGAAGATTTTGCATAGAGTAGGTCTCATTGAAGAAAGCAATTTTAAAATAATCCAAATTCTGCATTATTTTTGTGGCTCAAAACAGTTAAAATCAACGACTATATTTCTTTATCTTTCCAAAATATGGTTTTTGTAACAGAAATACATACCTGTGTTCTCTGCAATAAAATTTTAAATATTCTCCAAATAAAATTAAAAATTCTATCTTAGCATGGATGGAGATTTTAAGTATGCATAGTTTGTTTGAAAACACCTATGGTCCCTGGCAATGCCGCACAGATCAGCTAGTTATTTACAAATGATCAAAATATAATGTTCATTGTACCTCTTTTAAAAAAAAAAGGCATGAAAATAAAACCCTATAACAAAAGAACCACTAATCCAAATAACTTGAAATTTCACAAGTTGTTGCCAATGCAGTGGAAAATTTTGCCATAGTTAAAATCTTTCAAATCAAATCGACAACACAGCGAAGTTAGTTGTTTTGTTCTGTACAATTCCAAAGATGTTCACAGTGACCTTTTACGTCTTACTGCATTCCGAAATCAATGGAAGGAACTTTAAGAATGATGGAATTTTCCTAATTAAAAGGAAAATACTCGGTGAATCTAGAATAATTAAAATTTAACAGATCTTAAATCACAGTATGGAAACCTAAACTTAGTTAAGACGGTTAAAAATGAAATTGGCTAAGCTGAAAAGAAAAAGGATGAACTGCAGAATTTGTGCTCAAATTGGTAAAGTGTTCAATAAATACAAATTAGTTAAAAACGACAAACCTTAAAACAAAATACAACATTTAACAAAAATAGAATAATAGAATTTGGTTCAACAAATGTTAGATGAGATTTGATCCTTACTTAAAAGACAACAACTTTTATATAATCATACTGAACTTATTGGATATTAGATATAGACTTTAAATTAATAGAATAGCTCTAATTAAATGAAAAATAGCCATTTTTGACTTTACACATTTAATCTTTACTTAACTTGAACCTTATTACTTTAACTATTCTTAAGCTTTATTGAATAGGAGGTCTTAAATTTCAAATACTAAATTTTATTTCAATAAGTTACTTTAATAAACAGTGCAACTGTATACCTTATATTTAATACATAAAACACTTAAATTTAATGTAGTAAAAGTTTGTTAATTACATTTCATGTATTCAAAAAGTTTATTTAATGGTAAACAAGATTAAAGAAGTCAAAAGAAAAGTAAAAGCCACGTTAGTCAAACGCCATAACTACTATGTACTACTTGGTTATTCCGACGACCAAAAAAACTATCGCAAAAGTATAAGATTAAATGCCAATAATGATTGATTGTAAATGTCGCATTCACTTAACAAAACACGTTACTCCGTGTTTGTTAGGTAATCAAATGACTTTTCTTTCAATGTTTTCTTTGTAATTTTTATAAATTTTAAACTAATTTATTTGTTCTTTTGTTAATTAAGATAAAAATTGCATCAATTTGTATAATTTGGCAATTTATATAATTTAGCCAAATTGGTTGACGGGAAAATCAAGTAGTATCCCAGTATATCTAGCTGTCATCATGACCTTTTTTTAAAAATGTTAATTAATCAAGTCAGCTGTGAATGTGTGAACTTTTTGTGAGAATTTCTATTTAAGTGCTCACTACATTAATACTTTTATATCAAGAAAAAAAAATCTAATACTGTAAAGTTATAAATGTCATTACTGAGGCATGTCCCAAATTTATATATTAATTGAAACCCTTATTTTCAATATTTGGAAAGCTTTAGAACAAATATAGTGATTATGTGGGTATATTTCCCATCTCTATTTTTTACACATATGACTCTTTAGGCAAAACAGAAAACATTTCAAAAAAGGTTCTTGGTGCTCCAGTTTAAAACTAGAGCACCAAGAACCTTTTAATACATTTTAAGTGCAAAAAATCTATTTGTTTTCACTTCAGGTATTTTTAAAACATTTCTGTTGTACGAACACCATTCTCGTTAGGGCTGGTATGGACTGTTTTTTAAAGGAAATCTAACGACGTTTTCTCTTTTTTATTTCAGGTTATTAGATATACAGGGTTCGCACGGACCTTAAAAGTCCTTATAAACTCCTTATATTTCATAGTCCTTAATAAGGATCCTTAAAGTCTTTATTTTTTAACGTGAGGTTAATATTAACGTGATCCGTAAAATGTTTTTAAAAAAATCGCCAAACATTCCAGAGGTGATTCTCGTCCGAAATTTCCAAAAATTTAAGGCATCCTCTTCTGAAAATTTGATATTGGGTTATCAGTCTGCATAGTTAGTTGAAAACTTGTATGGTTTAGCGTGCGGAAAAAACAATCGCAGAGAAATGCAAATTTCATGAAAGGATCGCCGAAAAAGCACACGTTTCGTCAATATTTCGTGGGAAAATGACAATTTCGTAGATTTTTTTGTCAATGAACTTTGTCAAAAGATCCTGAATAACGCGAATTTCCTGTGCGGATCACGGGAAAAACGGCAATTTCACCAAATATCGCAGATAAAACACTGATTTCATCTGAAGACCATGGGAAAACATCGATTTCGTCTAAAGATAGCGGATATACTGCCGATTTCATTAAAAGATCGCAAAAGAACTGGGGGGGGGGGTAAACTCGCGGAATTGTAAGAGATTTAAATTAATTATTGTTTGTGGAGAGGAACAAATTAAGTGAAGAGGTTCTTTAATGTAATAATATCTATATCTTTATGTTGGAAATTAATTTCTTTCCTTATTTCATGGTCATATTATAGAGTAGAGGACCATTTCAGTCTATATTTATCATTCCAAGCCCTTAAAGTATTGCTAAAAATGTTGTCTTCTAGGCTTTGAATTTTGTTTGTGACTTTTACAGTGGCTAATTTTCTTCTATTGTTTAAGGGGATTAGGCCATATTCAGTCTCTCTCTTAATATTATTTGTTGATGAAATAGTACCAATAATGATTTTGGATGCTCTGTATTGAATGTTATCAATTTTATCTTTTGCCGAAGAAGCTGGTGCCCAAATGGGAACAGCATATTCTAGGGTTGGCCTAACAACAAAAACACGGGTGTTGAGGAGAATTTTAGGGCTTGAGCCCCAAGATGCACCACATAATCTCTTTGAAATATTTAGCTTTTTTTTTAAAGACTTATTTGATATTTGAAAGAACTGTGAAAATCTCAATTCAGCATCAAGAGTTAAGCCAAGATACTTTGGGTGTGTGATTTGTTTAATTAAAGAGCAGCACTGATTTATGACAGAGCAGAAAGAATTTATTTTTTCTGTCAGTAGAAAAGATGCAGAAGTTTGCTTTAATTGCCTGGATTTAGGGAGAGCTTAAGATCTTTTGCCCTGGTTTCAATGCTCTTCATACAGCTGTTGAGATTTCTTTGTGAAACATGAATGTCAGCGTGTGTATGCCAGATTGCTATGTCGTCAGCATAGCACGGTACTTTGCTTCCTTGCAAGTATGAGGGTCTATAGTATTAAGGTACAGGATGAAGAGAAACACATATCCTGAGGGACCTCAGGGACACATATCCTGAGGACTCTGAGTCCCTGAGGGACTCCTGCCCAAGTACAGTGGATTTTCAACAAAGAGCCACTCACTTTAACTCTCTACACTTTAGGTTCTCCCTGTCAGAAAGTCATTTATCTAAATGAGTAAGTTACCTGAGATACCTGTCTTACCGGTAATATCAATTAGTTCCTGTCTCCAGACCCTGTCGAATGCTGCAGATAGATCCAGGAAGACCGTGGTAGTTTTCTTGCGAGGCTTCTCTTGGAAGCCATCGATTATTGATTGCATGCCTGTTTGTGTTCCGGGGAATCCCTGGAATTCCGGGGGATTTTACTAAAAGTGCCCTGGAAATTCCGGAGTTAATTACAACAAATCGGCATACTTTTTTTTAACTTTTCTATGAAGCTTTCCTTTCATCTGGACGTTAGTAGCTGGGAAGCTTGATTAGAAAGTAACAAATCGCCCTTTAGTTTAAAAAATAGCGCCTCTCTTGCTCCTCATTAAAAATCTAACGCCCCTCTTGCCGCTCATTTAAAAAAATAGCGCCCTTCTTTCCTCTCATTTGAAAAAACGCCCTTACTGCTGTTGCGTGCGAACTGAATGCGCGCCTGTTAGTTGTCTTCTCATTCATACATTTAAGACCGCGCGTTCCCAAAGCGTGCATTGCGGTAGACAAGTCTTTGATAGGTCAAGTTTTTTAAGATTTTATTCCGAAATTTCTAAGAAATAAAAACATTCTGTTTTTTTTTTTTATATCATGGATCAGAAAATTGAGGCATAAAAAGTATCGCGAATTTCAACAAATGATTGCCAAAAATGTTCGTCAATCGTTCACACACACACACACACACACACACACACACACACACAAAAAAAAAAAAAAAAAAAAAAAAAAAAAAAAAAAAAAAATGAAAAGAAAGAAAAAAAACGCGAATTTCATCAAGGAATCGTGGGGGAAAGCGTATTTCGTTTTAGAACTGCGAGAAAAACGCTAACTTCAACAAAGGATCACCGAAAAAGCGTTAATTTCATCAAAATGCAGCAGACAAAAGTGTGAATTTTGAAGAATCTGAAAAAAACTTCGAAGTTCGTCAAGGAGCCATCGAAAGGATGCCAATTTTGTCAGAGTATCGGGTGTAAAACAGAAATTTTGTTAGAGAGCCACGGAAAAACGCAAATTTTGTTAAATGACTGCGGACAAAGACAAATTTCGTCAAATGACCGCAGAAAAAATGCTATTTTTTAAAGGGCCGTTGAAGAAACGCGAATTTTATCTAAGTATAGAGACAAAAAGCGCGAATTTCATCAAAATGCCTCGTAAAAATACAAATTTTATATCAAAGGGCTGTGGAAGAGCCTTTTTTTTTCGCTTTTTTTTTATCGTTATCCCTGAACGAAATTCGTATCTTTTCGCTATTCTCTGTCAGAATTCGTTTATTTCATGTGATTCTATAACAAAATTTGCATCCCCCCAACAATTTGTAAAAATTTGTGATACGTTTTATATTCGAATTTGCGGAGTTTTCACCGATTTTTTTAATTTTCGAAATGACTGGCTCAATTTTTCTTGATTTTGTGGAAATCTGATTAGAATCACAGAGGTGAAAAAATATGAAATTCACAGCAAATTTTCTGAAAGGTTACAAGAGAAGTGGGAGAAAGGGGGGAGCAATTCCATTGCAAAGTTATGTGCTTTTTTTTTTTTCGCGCCCCTATTTTGAAATTTGCGATCGTTTGACGAAATTTGCCGTTTTTGCGATCTTTTTATAAAATTTGTCGTTTTTTGTGATTTTTAGCAAAATTTGCCAGGGTTTTTTTACAATCTTTACAAAATTTGTCTTTTTTCATGATCTTTTAACAAAATTTTCTGTTTTTACGATCTTTTTAAAGAATTTGTCGTTTTTCATGATTTTGTAACAAAATTTGCCATTTTTTTACGTTTTTTTTTTAAACAAAAATTTGCTGTTTTTTTGCGATCTTTTAGCAAAATGTGCCTTTTTTGCGATCTTTTAGCAAAATGTACCGTTTTTTCGCGATCTTTTAGCAAAATATGCAGTTTTTTCGCGATCTTTTAACAAAATATGCCGTTTTTCGCGATCTTTTAATAAAATTAGTCGTTTCCTCGCGATCTTTTAACAAAATTCTTTTTTGGTGGATAGGAATAAATGTGCAAGGGGTGAAAAAGGGTAACATTTTTTGATGATTGTATAGTTTATAAATATTATAGGAGTAAAATCCACAAAAGAATAATATATTTGAAAGTTAAAAGCAATTCTATGTAATGGCTCATGGGATACTTATGAATTTAATCGGTGATTATGATTTATATACTATTGTAACTTATTTAAAAAAATGAAGATTTATTTTTTCAGGGGATTTAATCAAGTGCTACAAACAGGCATGTGATTGGCATAAATAGGATAATTAATCAACTGTACTACAGGGGTGCAGAATATGTCCAGTCCGGCGATCTAGGATTAGGGGAAATTTTAACCAATCGGGGAAATTTTGCTGAAATATACAATTGATTTCAATTTTAATAACGAATTCCATAATTCCCCGAGATAGAAAATTCACTACAAACAAAAAGATCCGTATGGTGACCTTCACTAAATAGATATGTACCGTATGACATGGGTGATTCTGTTACAAACTTTAGAAAAATTAAAAAACACTTATTAATTTGAAAATACAGATATAAAAATACCGTGAATTTTGTACAAGACATACAGGAAACACGCAAATTTCATCACAAAATCAGAAAATAACTGTAAATTTTGACTAAAGAACTGCAGGTTTTGTCAAAAGATCACAAAATGAACACAAATTTTGTAAAAGAAAAAAAAAAAAATGAACATCCACGTCTCCAAAAGATTAAAAAAAAAAAACTGCAAATTTAGTCAAAAAAACGCAAAACAACCACAAGTTTTGTCGAAAAATCGTGAAATTCTATCAAAACATGGCAAAACAACCACAAATTTTATAAGATTGCTAAAGAATGCAAATTTCACCTAAAAATGTAAAAAAAAAACCCCGCAAATTTTGTCAAAAGATCGCGAAACAACCACACATTTCGTCAAAGCAGGCAAAAAAAAAAAAAAAACCCTGCAAATTTCATTAAAATATCGCAAATATTGCCAAAAGATCACAAAATAAACACAAATTTCGTCAAAGGATCACGAAATTTCATCAATCGATCGCTAAAAATAGCAAATTTAGTCAAAAGGCCGCGAGGGGGAAAAAAAAAAAAAAGAAAAATTAATGCTGGGAGTGAATTTTCCCCTTCCCGTTCCTTGCTGTAACCTTTTAGAAAATATGGTGTGAATTTCAGAATTTTTTTTTCACCGAGAATCAGTCTTGCCTTACATACTTGCGCATAAGTTGAAAAATAACGGAAAAATGGATTTTCGATACATATGGTAGTACAGCATTTATCTCTAACATACAGTAAAATTTTGGGGAAATTTTCATATGGATTGGGGGAAATGTTGAGAGTAGAAACATTTTCTGCATACCTGCTGTACTATGCATGGACCTGTATGCTATTTGGTAGAAATGAAGGACCCTTTTCTATAAGAGCCACCTCATTGTATGGTGTGAATGATTCTTTCCATTATCTTGCAAAGGATACTGGTTAACAAGATGGGTCTGTAACTTTTGCAGTTCGTAGCATCCTTACTAGGCTTAAGGATAGTAATGATTGAGTGTTTCCATGTTCTGAGTTACTATAGACTTTAACAAACTATTTTATAAAATCAACACTGATATATACTTATAAAAGAACAATTATTAAAACTAAATTTAAACTGCAGGCATGAAATTGCCAAATAATAAAATTCATCTTAGCGTCATGAAGAAAAATGCAAGTTATTGCTAAATAAAAAGTATTTTTGATAAAAATAAAATCAAAAGATTTTGCATTTTTATGATTAAATAAGGTTCCCTGTTATTTTAATCTATATTCTGTACCTGAGTGGTAAATCAGGCATCTTTTAAAAGCTTATTTGTTTACTACAATAATGGTAAAATGTTATAAGTTGTCAGTAGAAACTGGTTGGATATTTTTAAAATAGGGATGTACCGGATATCCAACTGATTTTTCAATATCCGAAATATCATCGGATATTCGGATCACAATCACCGGATATCCGACTTCTCTATCGGATATCCGGCAAAATGCAGCCAAGCAAATATAGATGAATAACAGTAATTGTTTGATCCCAAACAATGCCAAAAAACTTTTGTTAATAATGCAAAGGATGAAATAATAAGTTCCCTATCAATGAGTAAAAGGTAATTCTCAAAAGCTTAAAAAATTGCCAGCTTTAATTACTATTTATATTTAAACTCTGTAATAAATTCAAGAATTTACATTTATATCTTTTAGAAAATTGTATCTTTACTTTCAGATTGTAAAACAAAATTTGAAGTCAAAATAGCAAATAAAGCCTTTTTGTAAAAATGTATAAAGATTGAAAACCAACATTTAGAAATGTTCAAATAATGCATGAAAAAGTAGCAAACAGCTGTTTCGAATCTATTATCGAGATCTTCATCAGTACAAGACTCAGCATGTAGAAAAAGCTAAGCTGAGCAAAGCGACAAAGAACCGCAGGCTTAATATACCAATTATAGGAGCGAATGATAGTAGATTCGAAACGGCTGTTTACTACCTTTAAATGCATTATTTATCCATTTCTAATTTCTAAATATTGGTTTTCTGTCTTTAGTCTTTATAAAATTTGAAATTGTTTAAACTATGATTTTATTAATATTCTTTCTTTCACTTAATTTAAATAATGGGTTAATTGGTTTTTAAGTCAAAACTAAACAAACATTTTTTACTTTCTTCTATCCTTGATAGAAGAAAGTAATGTAAAAAATTTTTTTCGACGAATTTATATGTTTTAGGGATCCAATATCCCAAAAAACATGTTTATTCAAAACCTGTCTGTTCCAGTGTCACCATCTTATCATAAAGTGTATGGAGTTATACATAGAATAAACAAAATATTTATGCATTTTTTTGGCTGTAGCCAGCAGGTCCATCTTCAATACGGAAACATTTTGCTGTAAGGCGGTGCTATAATCACAATTTTTGTGCCATTTACGTTATTCTACATCAAACTATCCCGCGCCTTTAATTTAGATAAATATATTTTTCATACACAATTATCAGATTTCATTCAATTTTAGACATAGAATCATTCTGATGTGGACAGCTCCATGATCAGTTTTGCGAGTTTATCGGATAAGTCTAAGAGGGGGGGGGGGGGGGAATGGGAGTTAACTCTCCCCCCTTTTAATTTAGTTTAATGGGTTTTTCACACAGAATTTATCGATTTGCTTCAAAATTTGGATATAAGTTCATTCTGGTAAGGCACTCCCCTGATTTGTTTTGGGAGTTCATTTCATAAGTATAAATAGGGGATTGGTGGGACTACCCCTCTTAATTTAGATAAATGATTTTTCATGCAGAATTAACCGATTTGCTTTAATACCGTATTTACTCGTGTATAAGGCACACTTTTTTTCCAAAAAAATAATGCAAAAATCTTAGGTGCGCCTTATACAGGGAATACTTGTTTACTGTTGGATGCAGTCGAATGATATACATATGGAACAAGAAATTATTCAAAGAAGATATTAGAACTTGGAAAATGTTACTTAATTGACATATTACTGCATATTTATTTCATTCCTTGCAGTTTTTTATACAACAGAGCTAATGACATTATCTAAACGCTAATTAGCAATCCCCTTTACCGTCACTCATTCCTATTTCCCATCATTTTCTTACAACCCGAAGTCTAAAAATGCATTTTCATCTTGTTTTCTGGTCTGGTGTAACATTTGTTTCGACTTTTTTTTTTTACTGATATTCATTTGGGCATTCTTCATTAGCATATCAAATTTACGGTGCACGTTATATACAAGATTTTAAGACACCGTGATTTTTACTTGTAAAGTAGGGGTGCACCCTATACACGAGTAAATACGGTATTTGGATGCAGGTTCATAGTGATAAGATGCTTCCCTAAGCTGTGGGGTTCTTTTGTTTAGCATAAAAAGGATGCAGGCGATTACTTCAAACCCCTTAAATTTGATAAATGAGTTTTTATGCAGAACTATCTTATTTGCTTTAAATTTTGGATGTACATTCTTTTTGATAAGGCGAATCTCTGGGTAGTTTTAAAAATTTAATGGTTAAGTATAAAGAAGGGGGATAACTCCTCTTAAATTACATAAATGGGTTTTTTATGAAGAATTATTCAATTTGCTATGAATTTTGGATATAGTTTTTTTTATGTGATAAAGCATATCCTTGATTAGTTTAAGGGATTCAATGATTAAGTATAAAAAGGGAAAATGAGGGGGGGGAGCTATTTCCCCCCTTAATTTCTTTTTCGAACGTTTTTGAATAGGCAGTTCATACAGCAATGGGAATTTCGTATCAAAACTGGCTATTCGCAAACAGCTGATGTATAGTGGAATAACAAAAAAATATTAATTTTAATAAATATCATGATCGAGATTAACTCTTTCTTAATCTAATTGACTGTAGCAAAAATTCTAGATAAAATCAAAGTTGGTATGATATTGAACCAACAATATTGATGTAGTATTAATATTTGTAAATATTTTTTGAAACATTGAGATCTATGAAATACACTGGTGTCCAAAAGTTAAGCATAATTGGTAATTAAGTAATTATTTTTAAGTAATGAAAGGAATATAAATCGAAATGTGGTGAAACTCTAGGTGTGTAAACAAAATAGTACGTGTCATATATTTTCACGAAGAGTTTTCCCCGAAATCAAACAGGGGACCGTCAACAAATTGAAAAAGAACGAAGATCTTTTGGATAACCCTGTCAAAACTAATATAGCAAAAGTAATCAAACTGCACATTATGATTAATTGGCTCATTGTAATGTACTGTGTTTATTTTTATAAGGATAGCATGTACACTCGTAGAGAAATTAAGGTTTTTATAAAAACAGTCCTAAATTTTTCCAAGTTTTTTGCTTATAATTTGCAGAGTTCTTATTATAAAATGTTTTTTTCTGAAAATATGACAAACATTATTGTACACAATACCCTGTCATCAGAATTTAAAAATAATAAAAATTGTATGAAAAATGAGTATGTTTAGTAAATAATTTTTCTTTGCGCATGCATCAATGATATCAAAATGTAATTTGCTAAAAATTGTATGAAAAATGAGTATGTTTAGTAAATAATTTTTCTTTGCGCATGCATCAATGATATCAAAATGTAATTTGCATATTGTGTTAGCTAAATGTATAGAGCAACTTCTGTAAAAGTTTCAAAAACATAGCTTGAAAATGCTCGCCTATAGAATCGACTCAAAATCCGTTATTCCTAAAGGAAATAAAAAAATCAGGGGTTTTACCTAAATATAGTTGTACGTGCAATATTGTGTAGGCACTAAACAATGGAATATGGATACAGCCCCTCATCTTTTTGCTTCATATAGGGAATAAAGGATTTTGATCTCATTCTATCAACGATAATTTTCAGAATTTTTAAGCTATGTTTTTGAGACTTTCACAAAAGTTGCTCTATACATTTAACTAACATAATATGCAAATGAAATTTTAATAGCGTTCACGCATGCGCAGTAAAAAATTATTTAGTAAACCTGCTCATTTGTCATACAATTTTTATTATTTTTTAATTCTGATGATAGGGTATTCTGTACAATGATGTTTGTCATTTTTTCAAAAAAAAAAAACATTATTTTATATTAAGAACTCTGCAAATTATAAGCAAAAAACTTAGGACTGTTTTTATAAAAACCTTAATTTCTCTACGAGTATACATGCTATCCTTGTAAAAATTAATACAGTACATTACAATAAGCCAATTAATCATAATGTGCAGTTTGAACGCTTTTGCTACATTAGTTTTGACAGGGTTATCCAAAAGATCTTCGTTCTTTTTCAATTTGTTGAGGGTCCCCTGTTCGATTTCGGGGAAAACTCTTCGCGAAAATATGTGATGCGTACTATTTTGTTTACACACCTGGAGTTTCAGCACATTCCGATTCATATTTCTTTCATTACTTAAAAATAATTACTTAATTACCAATTATGCTTAACTTTTGGACACCAGTGTAGAAGAGAGTCTTGGGATTGGTGCATCCAACTGGTTATTTTCGTGACTTCATTATAAATATTTAAAATTAAAAGTAATTTTTTTTTTATAAATTTCAAAGTGATTTAACTTAAAATAAAATTAAATGTAGCTTAAGGTAAAACAGTATTGAATAATTAAAACATGAAAAAAAAAATCATCAATTAAACCTATGTTTATAGAACTCTTCAACCATTTGTATATTAGTAAGACTTACATTTACATTATAAAAGGATGCTATGTATTTCTTTGTGAAAATGCTTTACAGTTATAGACATATTAATAAACATGTAAAATTTGTTCTAAAAAATTATCAGATTTCATTATACATATTATTAGCAATTTTCTGCGGTTCATTGCATTCCAGTTCAAGCAGAGTATTTAGATGTTAGAATTGCATTTTTAATCAGTATTATTATTATACACATACAGGGTTTAAATTTCGGGACGGGATGGCAGGATTCATGCACTAAAGAATATTGCAGACATGCTACTTTTCCGCGGAAACGCGGAATTCCGCTTTTTCGGCGATGAATTTTATTATCCCTGGGATCGATGCAAATATGCATTAAAATTTTTTGACATTTTTATCGGGGGTGGGGGTGGGGATAACGGGTGAAATACACCAAAAACGCGAGTACAAACCGCGCCAAATTAAGCAAATTTTTTCAAGAGATTGCAGAGAAAAGCGCAAATTTCTCCAAAGGATCTTTAAAAAACTAAATTCATGAAATGGTCGCGGAAAAATACTATTTTCTTCACAAGATCGCGGGCGATAACACGATTTCCGACAATGTATTGCTGGAAAAGACGCGATTTTGAAAGATTACGGAAAATATGCGAATTTTTTTAAAAGATCGAGGAAAATATGCGAATTATGATGAAAATTGAGGAAAATAGACATATTTTGTAGAAAGATCGCAAAAAATCAATCTATTTTGTGGAAAGATCGCGGAAAATAAATCTATTTTGTTGAAAGATTGTGGAAAATATGCGAATTCTGTAGAAAGATTACGGAAAATATGCGAATTTTGTCGAAAGATCGGGAAAATTACGTGAATTTTGACGAAAGATCGCAGAAAATATGCAAATTTTGACGAAAGATTGCGGAAAATAAGCAAATTTTGAGGAAAGATCGTGGAAAATACGCAAATTTTGACGAAAGATTGCAGAAAAATACGCAATTTTTTTTACGAAAGATCCTGCAAAATATTCAAATTTTGACGAAATATCGCGTAAAATAAGCAAATTTTCTAGAAAAAAGGAGATACGATTGAGGGAAATATGCAAATTCTACTGAAAGATTGGGAGAAATCTGTGAATTTTCTCAAAATTGCGGAAAACATGCGAATTTTGTCAAAAAAGGATGAAAAAAATCGCGAATTTTGCTATAAGATCATGGATACATGCAAAATTAATTGAAAAAACAGTGGGAATGCTAACTTTGTTTAAAAAAAAAAAAAAAAAAAAAAAAAAAAAAAAAAAAAAAAAAATGAAGAAAAACACAAATTTCATCAAAATGCTACGAAAAAAATACAAATTTCGTTAAAAGTCTGTGAGGCCATGAAAGTTCAGCTTTTTTCATGCTGAATCTGAAAAAAAAAATCACTTTTTGAAACTTTATTGTTTATGAAGTGATGATAAAGTCTCAGGACAGACTGATTATTTTCTTGATATTTTCCTCTATCGATTGACAAATCTCACAGTTTGCTCTTATGACAATTATACAAAATTCATGATTGTTTTCTGCATTTGACTGAAAAGTTTTGTAATTTTTCTCACAAAATTTTCCTGCTTGCTCCTCTTAATTTTTTTTTTTTTTTTTTTTTTTTTTCTGGAGATTAACTGGCAAATTTCACAAATTTATTTCAACTAATTGACAAATTTAGCTATTTTATTCTGCGACTGATTAGCAAATTTCCCTTTTTGTTTTTGTGACATTCTGATGAAATTAACAATTATTTTCCTGTGTCCAGCTGAAAAATTTGTTTTGTCTTTGTTATTGGCTGACGAATTTCATGATATTTGCTTGTGACAGATTAACAAATTTCATGATATTTTAATGTAATTGATTGACAAATTCAAGGCTAACTTATCATAATATAAAGGCTTGTCATTCACCAAGTTTCCTTTGACCGCAGTACAGGGGGCGCTGAACTACATGATTTTCACGTTGGTAGTGCCATCTAATGTTAGAAACTGAAATGTTTTCCATTATTTCCTATGGGATTATTAGCAGTAGTATGCACCAGGTGGCGTTACATACGAGACGAAGTCATATAATAAGTTGGCAATTATAGGGACAATTTCAACAATAGATTTTCTCCTGAATGCGAGGCCTTGATATTATGATAAGGGGGCCTTGGACAAATTTTGCTATATTTTCCCACTGCCTAAGTTCTCTCAAAGTTCAAATCTTTTCAGACCGGTCACAATTTTTACAAATTTATTTTTGACATGATGGACGAAATCAGTGGTATTTTTTCTATGATCGATTTATATATTCTGCGAATTTTTTTTCCTGTGCCAAAGCAAGAAATAACTAAAAGGGCAGTAATGGTCACTAGAGTCTGAGCTCTATCACGAGTCTGGAATTAACACTAAACAAAATGAGATTAAATCCTGTGTTGCACATTGGGGAAAAAAAACAATAAGAAAACATGTTTTTTTACAATCAGTGGTTCAACATTAGATATTTTCATTTTTCAAAATCATCGCACATTTCGTCATCAATGGGCTCAATAATCGTACCTCTTCTTTTGATTTAAAAGACGATCTTTCATACAAGTTTCTGTTTGGATTTGTTTTTTTCTATATCTGATAATTTGCACCTGCCCATTTTGTAACTTTTCTACTCTCTAACATTGACATTTTGATTTCCTATTCAAATAAAAATTCTACTAAATTTAAAGAATTTCATAAAATAAATATATAAAAAGCAGTCATCCATTGCCCAAAGCAAGATGTTTAAATGTTTCCCACAAAGTCATTGAAAATCAGTAAAAACATCATTTTTGTGATGATCAAAACATGATTTATGTAATAAGAGTCATATTATGTATGTCATGGATTAAACATTAATATTCCTGGAAGAATCATAAACAAAATAAAATGTGGACATCACAAGGCCCATTCTCGACCGATAACAACAACTGTTTTCCAAATGATAAAAAAAAAAAAAAAAAAAAAAAAAGATGAACTTCAAGGAAACACATTTAGAAACAATAAATAGTTTATGTGCATAGTTCACAGAAATTAGGACGTGGCTTTTTTAAATAAACCACTTCTTATGTAATAGAAGAAACTTATTGACTATGCCTTTTTCAGAATTTCATATGGATTTAAAATTCCAATGCATAGTAGAACATAATTCAACTTGCTAAAATGATAATTCCACTAAGTGATTTATAATCACCAAAGGATATTGACAATACATTACATGCATTATTCTTGAAAGCAAATTAAAATTGAATGCGCATCAGATTTTACAATATTAAGAAAAAAAAAAAAATAAGATGAAAAAAGCATAACCAAGTATTTCAATAATTTAATCTGTTAGAAAAGTTGCTCTGTTTTGTTTGTCAAAAGTGTAACCTATAAAAGATTCTAAACCACACAAAATTGAATAAAATCTATATTAAAAAAATCATTTAGCAACTCAGTTATTAATTGCTCATAATTGAGTGAAAATTGAAAAATGGATATGATATATATAAGGCTTAATTTTTTTCATTTGTTTTAATTAAAATGAACATTTTGGATAATTATCTTGTTGATGATTTAAATTATTTCAGTGGGAATTTTGTCCTGTTGGTATAAATTGTAAATATTCAAGTGGCATGTAAAAAATAATAGGGCTTAAAAAATATTTTCCCCCCTCTCATATAGTTTAACTCCCCTGCATTTACAAATGTTACAAGAGAAACTTTCTCCTCCTGGGAAAACCTGAATTTCAAGCCCTGATAGTCAAAGATATATAGTTTCTATAAAATATATTGCAATATGTTTAAAATGTTGTAATGGTGTGTGAAACATGTTTGCAATTTATTATATGAGATGCCATTGTATAAAGAAATAAGCGAACATTCACTATAACTAAAAACATATTTAGTACCGGATATCCGAATCCGGCAGACAAATCGGATTCCGATATTCGGCAAAATCAGTATCCGGTGCATCCCTATTTTAAAATATAGTTTCTCATTTAAAGGCTTGAATTAATAAATTAGGCATCTCCCCAATTATAATATTTATTAACTGTTAATAAATCTTTGCTGTGTGTAGAATTTCTTGGCATACATAGTGATGTTAGGTTAAGTGTTGAAAAAAAAAAATATTAAACTGTTGATTTTAGGACTTGCTGTGTATTTCTTGTAATAAATTATTCAGTTAATTTCTGTTCTCAAAAAACATATTTCTTGTAATTATCTTATTATTTTATTTTCTGTGTCATGCAGGTATGAAGATGGTTATCAGTATCAAAATATTTTTGGACCCTTGGTTAAAATGGAAGCAGATTATGATAAAAAGTTAAAAGAATCGCAAACTCAAGATAATATAGAAGTGAGATGGGATATTGGCCTCAACAAAAAAATTATTTCATACTTTACCATTGCTAAATCTGATACTGGTATGTAAAATTCAACTTGTATTGATTGTGTATTTAGGTTTTTTTTGTTCTTATTTCAATGATTTATACTTTTATTTTTTAGATATGAGACTTATGCATGGTGATGAACTGAGACTTCGGTATCTTGGAGAACTGCATAAGCCTTGGTCTGGAGTTGGACATGTGATAAAAATACCAGACAGTATGATTGTTTAATTTTCTTCTTTCTTTTTTTTTTTTTTTTTTTTTTTTTTTTGTAATTTAAATTTCTTAAAATGTCTTAGAATTTCCATTATAGTAGATTATGGATTAATCGGGATTAGATTATCAGTGTTGCACATTAACTGGAACAGTTAAAATCTCATAGTTGTAAAAAGCATCATGGTTAAAAATCATTGAGGGCAATTTTCTTGGATAAAGAAAATTAAATTCTTACAGAAGACAATAGTACTGATTTGCAGAGAAAACCTTAAAAGATTTGAAAAAGTTAGTGTTCTGAAAATGTGGACATAGAAACAGTGCAAGAATGGTTTAGCAATGATTATAAATTGGAATGTTATGAAATTTTATGTTATGATGATATTGTGTCGTGTGTTACTTATGGTTCAGAATAAACCATAAAGATAGATAGAAAAATAAGAAATAATATGGTTCAGCAATTTCAGAAAATGTCATGAAAGTGATAAAGCAAATCTTATTTCTCACCAAAATTAAGTCGGTGACGCACTGGTACACACTAAGGAACTACTTAATTACTTGAACCAAGAAGGTGAAAACACACTTGCTAAAAAAATATTAAGAAATTTGTGTAGTAAAATTTGTCAAAGAGTAAAGGATAAAAACAAGCTTATATCATTTATTTTTTACAAAGCAGTAAGGTAAAATATATTTCTAGTTTATTGTTCTAAACATATATCTAAATAACATTAAAATTTATGTTACTTAGCTTTCTTTTGTATTGGTTAAATTATTAACATCCTGTTGTATAGTAACTTAACATTTTCTATACTTTATCCAAAATTTGTGCAAAATCAATCGCTTATCTGGGATGGGGCATATCCCGACCATCCCAGTTAATCATGCGAGTACTGTATTAAAAATATTTTGTAAATTCCGAGGTTTGACAAACTAATTAATGATTTTATAGTTATAGGGTTCCAAAGATATATAGTGTTCCACTTGCTTTTTCGATCAAAAATAATATTTTAATAAAATTTTTATAATCCTGTAGGTTAGGTTTTAATTATGCTGTTATGTTGCAGTATTTAAACTTCCATATCTTGTCACCAAAAATTATACTTTCTCTGGCAAACTATGTTTGAAAAGAATTTTATCAATTTGTCGGAAAGTTCCTCTTTTGGATTTGAGGAAAGTCTTAATAAACAAAAAAGGAAATATTTTCACAATTTTTTTTTTACATTCTCTTTTACACACATTTTCTTTTAAACAGCTTCAAAAATTATGCTGTTTTTAACACTCATTTTTTTAAATATAGACCACCACCTCCGTGGCAGAATGTGCACGACTCAGCGATGCCATAGACGCTCTATAGCACATTAAAAAAAAAAAAAAAAAAAAAAAAAAGCTATTATGCGTCCCGTGGGCCACGTAATTTCATCAAAATATCATGCAATAAGCCCGAATTTCGTCCAAAGATCACGGGAAGAAAATGCAAATTTCATCAAAGCATCGGTAAAAAACAGCATTTTTTTTTTTTTTTTTTTTTTTTTTAAATCATGAAAAGAACAACTAATTTCTTAAATTCATGAAAAAACTAATTTTGTCAAAAAATTGCGAAAAAAGTCCAAATTTTTTCAAAAGATCACGGGAAGAAACGAGAATTTCATCTCAACATCGCTAAAAACAGCAAATTTCATTACAAGACTACTTAAAATGGCAAATTTCA
Source organism: Maratus speculifer (assembly GCA_964019185.1). Lineage (NCBI taxonomy): Eukaryota > Metazoa > Arthropoda > Arachnida > Araneae > Salticidae > Maratus > Maratus speculifer. The sequence continues at coordinate 69,789,946 of OZ025291.1, forward strand.
TCAAAAAAATTCCACAAAAAACCAGCCTATTTTTTCAAAAAGTAGCGAAAAAACGGAAAATTTCGTCAAAAGATCTCAAAAAAAAAAAAAAAAAAAAAAAAAAATACAAATTTAATAAAAAATTGCAAAAAATGGCAAATTTTGTCAAAAGATCGCGAAAAGCAGTAAGTTTTGCTAAAATAGCGAAAAAAATGGCAAATTTCATTTAAAAAAAAAAAAAAAAAAAAAATCTCTAAAAAACGGTAATTTTGTCAAAATATTGGAAAAAAATCACAAAAAAACTCAAAAGTACAAGTAAGTACTTGGCAGTACAATAGCACTAGGATGCACCGAATAGTGATTTTGGCCGAATACCGAATATTCGACTAGCCGAATAGTAACTATTCGGCCGAATACTGAATATTCGGTGTTCCAAATATATTTTAAAGTTTAAAGGTATTAAAATGTTACTTTTTAAAACAATTTTACATAATTTTTAATAAGAGAAACTTATATTTTGATAAACAAGAGCTTTTTATAAGAACATTCAGTATTGAAAAAAATCTTTTTTTTTTTTTTTTTATTTAACCTCATTAATTAGTTAAATTATTTTATTTAACTTTCCGACGCAATGTTACCACTCTGGGAACACCTAATTTTAATTCCAAACTTGCAAACGGCACGAAGAATATTTTATAGAAATTTCGCTTTTACAATGAAGGCGTGAATTTGGAAATTCTTAATTTCTATAAAAGTTGTTTTTAAATTCCGGTGTCATTCAACAATTTCTTGTTTTATGAGCAGAATTTGCCTGCGCCGGAAAGGGTTAAGAAGCATAATTACGATACTTTTTCAATTAGTAAAATTTTAAATTTCATTTCTTCTACAAATTGAAACAAACATGATTGGTTCTGAAGCCAGATCCGTTCTAAAATTACATAAAACTAAAGCAGAGATGAAAAATTGGTGACCTGAAATAAATGTTGGCAATCTGTGGTAGTGTCATATTCAAAGTCAGTAAAGAAACATTTAATTAAAATTAAATCTAACGTTTATTAAAAAAAAAAAAAACATATTCAAAATAAAAATATATGTATATATGTAAGATGGTAAACAATGATAAACAATATCTGGTGAACTCAACCAAAAACAGTAATTTCTGAAATTATATTATCTACAAAATTAAAGTCATACGTTAACACAATAAAAATACTTAATTAATCAGCATGACGTAAGGTAAAGAGAAATGACCAGTACAGGTTGCAAAAATAAAATTACTCACTATAGCATAACTGGGGAAAAAAGGCAGGCCTCTCACTTCAGATGATGACGGAAAAATAATGTCCAAAAAAAATAAAAGCCTTGGATGTCAAAATAATTCATCACAACGAATGTTCAGCGAAATATTTCCACTATCGATTAACTGGATTCATTTCTTAAAACAGCACCATCTTTCACCACTAAAACAAACTGCAAACAAAACTTTCATAACTAACATTTAAGACAACGTATGGCATTTGCCAGACTAAACATTGTAAGACCACCCGCAGTCAAAACAAAACATCAGCTTTAAATACCCCTCGCTAGCCTATACATCGCAAGAGAGCAACGTCCCCCTTTGCGTCCGCCGAAGTTGAGTGAATGCGATCCTGTCTTGCGAAAGGGAGATACGGCTACTCGTAAGTTGCGATTTGCGACGATCGCAAATCGCGATCAGACAGAAGAAAACGATCATGAACGCACATGTAAATGTTCAAATCGAAAGTAAACAAATAAGTAACCAATTAAAAAATAGAATATGCCATGGAACAAGGAAAAACAAAATAAAGGGATTGGAAATAAGATAAAGATAAGATTGGAATAAAATAAAACCCAGTAAGTCATGCTATATTATTCTATTACAATATGTATATATGCTTATAGAGTGTTAAGGGAATGAGTATGGCTGACAAAACATTTTGAAATCAAAAAGAAATAATGAAAAAATAGTTGAAGAAAAACTGAACAATCTCATATTTGTTCTTTTTAAATAACTCAGGGCAGATTTTTTTCAATATAAAGTATAAATACTTTCAACTTAATTCTGAATAAAGGAATGTTTAGCTCATAGTTCTTTTCTTATGAATAGTGGCATTTTCCATCCTTCCCATCATATCATATTTTACAGAAATCAAAGAATGTGAGTTAAAAATATAGTTATGGTATCTTATTTGTTGTTAATGCAACAAACGAAAACATAAGTTTGACCTAGAGTGAGATGAAATACAATGCATTTATGATTCAATAAGTTGATTATGATTATGGTTTCATAAACAAAAAATTGTCTGCCTTGATAGCTATTACTAATCTCAAAAGTTTTCCTTTCTTGTTTAAAGACTTTTGGGAAAAGCAAGAAACAGATTATTTACTAAATAGAATTTAGGACTCACATCTGCACTCACGTCATTTATTCCTAAGAAGAATCCTAATAAATCATAATTTTAATCCTTCTCATGATTAATTTTCTTAAGTTAAACTTTACAAACAGCAAATAAATAATGTAAAAACATTCTATAATTATTTAAATATGATTTTATTTCTAATTATTTTAAATATATTAATAAATTGACAGTTAAAAGTAGAAGTTGTGAAAAGTTTTTTAAAATGTGTTTTAAAAGGCTTTATTAAGTATTAGATTCGGCTGAATACTTCGATATTCGGCCAAACCGAATATTCGGCAGGCCGAATAGTTTCATATTCAGCTTAACCAAATAGTTTTATATTCGGCCTAACCGAATATTCGGTAACTTGGCTGAATACCGAATATTCGGTACATCCCTAAATAGTGATAGGAAATATGAGTTTATTTCCCTCCTATTCTTGTTCCTCCATTCAACCACTCATGCTATTATCTTATTTCTATATCTCCATCACGATATCGGCGACAGCAATTGTGGTTTGGGATCTGAGTCATAGAAGACTATGCTAGATACCCGAAGTTGTTTATTGCCGGTGACGTTGGAGATTCTTTTGTTTACAATCTTTCCTGAGTCTGACAGACGGAACTCGCTTAGTGACTCGTGGGAAATGAACTTCAAGGTTGTGGATTCATTTTTGTTTTTCTTTATCTCCTTCCTCCAAACGACTGTAGTGGCAGAACATGAGTTTGGAGTACTCACTCAGTGACAGGGAGTGTTGTATAGGAAAATACTTAAAGTGGCAATTTAGTATTTTAAGGAAACCTGGTAATAAGAAAGTTGGCTTGACTGATGTTTTTAAGTCTTATGGGGAGAGATTTAACATAGAAATTAAATAAAAATATTTGAATTTCTTTTTAGTCTTTATGGTAACGTCAGCATATTTTGAATGTGTTTGGTCAGTGAGATTTATTGAGACAGATAGGATTAATTATTTAAGCAGTCTTTTACTTTCAATAGATATTACTTTTTGATAATTTAAATTAACGTTTCACATATTTAAAGTAAATGAAATTTCAAGTTAATAAAGTTAAAATACATTTACATATATTTTATAATTGAAATAACTTCTTTTTTGCTGCTCTAGTTCATTAAACACTGACATAGAGTAAACAATGGTTTCTGAATCAACATTGTAGAGAACTTATGTCATGTCTGAAAATTGATTTTAAGTGTTACTTTTTGTTGCTACTCAATAAAAGCTGTTATTTGTTTTAAACCTGCTTAGTTATTGTATCAATATACTTTCACATAAAAACTTTTTCATATTTTAAACAAATCTTATAGGGCAAACCAATTCAGCTTTGCGCTCCATTAGCGTAGAAACTCTGCAAACACTTTTTCATTAAACACCTACTTTTGGTGTTTACTATGAAATAGCACAAAGAATATATTTATGTAATATGTTGCATCTTGCAGGCTATTTTTAAAAATATTATTAGCGTTGCAGACATTTGAAGATAGTTCTGCCACTGGGATATGGACATGATACATTGACATTAATTTTTTAATAAATCCTTATTTGAATGCTAAAACATCTAAAAATTTAAGTAACCATTAATGTTGCTATTGTATATTTTCTGTCTTGTTTCTTTCTTATATACAATTTTAATATATATTGTAAATTTATCCCATAAATATGTATGCAGAATTCTTTTAAGAAATCTTAATTGTATGTTAAGTAAAATCTGAATTTTTTGTAAAAATTGAGTTGGGCCCAGATCAGACCAGGCCGAGTCTGTTTTCACTCATTTCTGTACAAGCCCGACTGAGCTGTGTACTATATAAATCAAAACAGGTCGGACCAAAATAACTTTTGTTCGAGCCAGCCCAAAAAATTGCTTTGCGTAGGGTTCATTGATTTAAATCAACTTAATTTTAATCATGATTTAAATCAATTGATTTTTTAAAAAAAAAACATTGATTTAAATCAATTTTTCTTTACACTTATTTTTCAATAAATTTAAGATGTAAACAAACATATTAATGTACTTTAATGTAATTTAGCTTTGTATAATACAGATAATCAAACAACTTTTAGAAAGATAAAGCTCAATCTTTGTCTAAAAGTAAAATACAATGTAAAGTTTAGAAGAAAATGCTTTCAAAATCATCTTGCAACAGTAAGGAAATCTAAGCAGAAATATATTAAATATTGGAATAGTAATAAAACACAGTAATAACTGGCGATAAAATTGATAAATAAGCTAAAATACTTTGTTAAATCACCATAAAATGAAAAAATTAAACAGGATGCATTTCAAGCTACAACAATAACAGTTAGTCATCAGCTAAAGCAAAACAAGTGTCCATAAGGCACAGACTCAAGATAAATAAGAGAATACTAATAAGTAAATATTGGAATATTTACTTATTAGCATTTTGAAAAACTTCTACAAGTTGAGATAAAATAAAACTGTATGACTGTATGCTCCACTTTGGTGATGCCTATTATATTAAAGTTTTATCAAAATTTAAAAAATTCAATGATTTTTCTTTTGAATCTAACATACTAGATCTCAGCTATTTTAGAAAGGTGGAAGGTAAGGTTACAGTTATTGAAGAGCCTGATACTCAAAAACTTATAGAATTTATGATCTACATGATCAACTAGCTTTTTACTGCAATAACTTCATCTACTTCAGTGGAATGAATGTTTTCTGCTTTTCGTTTAGTACATTTGAAAAGTAGAAATAGATTCATAAAGTTACTAAACTCATTTTTCTGTATACCAACCCTTTAACAAAATAAAAAACAAAATTTAATAACTTGGTTTACAGTTTTTTTTTTTTTTTTTTTCCAAATTTGTTAAAATTTTTTATGTGTTGCAGTTATTTTTATTTTAACTAAAATACTGAAGGTTGAATTGATTTTTGACATCTGATTTGTACTTTTCCATTCATTTTATGTAATAAAGATTTTTCCATAGTCTAAAATTTTATCTTTGAATCATTTTTATAAATTGTGTAATATTAATAATATAAATTGATAATAATTATAACATGCAAGTATGTGTATGTATAATTTATATTTTATAAATTAAAAGAAAAGTCATGTAAAAACAATACTATGTGAGATTTTTTTAAAAAAATAAAAAAAATCTGATTTAAATAAAAAAAAATGGATTTTTTTTATTTTTATCAAAAAAATCACGAACCCTGTGTGCAGACCTTTTAATGTTTGATAATTTTAAAAAAAGGGGGGGGGGAGCAAGTCTTTTTCCATATATTTGACAAATCATATTGATTTTTTTTCTTGAAAAAAAAAAGATGGATATTTATACGATTTTTAATTTAGAAAAATATGTGTGTACGAACAATTTTTCAGTAAATTTAAATATTGTAGGTGCTGATGATGAAATATGGGAAAATAAAAAAAATAATAAATAGGTTTTTTTTCCCAGATTTCATTATTTTAAAAAATCAACAATTTTTCTTTTTTCTAATAGTTTGTACTTCAAATTTGAAAGAAATTCATGAAAGGAAATTTCTGGAATATTTTTAGTGACTCATAAGTGCAATATGGAACTCAGCAATGAGCCAGTTTTTACTAAAGGCAAATCAAAAATCGCAATATCAGTAAAGTTATATCTAAGAAAATACAAGCATACAAGACAAATTCTTCATTTGACACAGTGGATTAAAAGTGTCACCTACAATTCTCTGGACAGATAATGATTCTCTAAAAACAAAGGGATTTCGACTTTTCGTTACAGATGTATAAGAAGAGTTTAAGTTTGGCCGTAGCGGAGTAAACTTCATCCAATCAGCAACCTCCATCCTCACTAACTTTTAGTTGACTTCGGAATATTAAAGGTACTTTTCCAAGAAACGATTAGCTGAACTGGAGAAATGGAAGTCTATAAAAATTTTATGAATCGCAAAAACATTGCTCACTATTACCGGGGTTTGCTCATTAATAGCGAGTTATACTCCCATAGACTTAACATTGTACCAACAATGTACTTCTGATTTCTTTGTCAAATCAAGGCTCATTGTAAGCAATTTCGACTGTATATCTTTTGCAGAATTAAAACTCGGGATATAAAGAGTGATTAATTACACCTTTGGAAAAATAAAATACCCTATTAATTATATTTTGTAATGAAATAATTGGAAATATTGATGAAAATTTGTGTTTTAATAGCCACATGAGTTATAGTCAGGGATGCCACTTTTCCGCCTTTTGGCGAATTTCCTTTTTTTTTTAATTTTTAAGAATTTGCGATTTTTGTTAAACGATCACAAGATAAAATAACTATTTTCGTCGAACGATCGAAAAATAAAACAGCCTTTTCCATCAAACGATCGCGAAATACAACAGCCTTTTTCGTCAAGCGATCGCGAAATATAACATCGATTTTCATTAAAAGATCGAAAAAAACCCGGCTATTTTCATCAAACAGTCGCGATATAAATCAGCAATTTTCATCAAACGATCGCAATGTGAAACGGCGATTTTTGTCAAACGATCGCTAAATAAAACGGCGATTTTCGTCAAACGATCGCGAATCGAAGATTTTTTCAAAGGATCGCGATATGAAACGATGATTTTTGTCAAACGATCGCGATGTGGAAGGATGATTTTCGTCAAGCGATCATGATGTGAAACGGCTATTTTCGTCAAATGATCACTAAATAAAACGGCGATTTTCGTCAAACAATCACAATGTAAAACGACGATTTTTGGCAAACGATCGCGATAAGAAACAGCGATTTTCGTCAAACGATCGCGAAACGAAGCGGTGATTTTTCTGAAACGATCGCAATGTGAAACGACGATTTTTGTCAAAAGATCACGATGTGGAACGATGATTTTCATCAAACGATCATGATGTGAAACGACGATTTTCGTCAAATGATCGCTAAATAAAATGGCTATTTTCGCCAAACGATCATGGAAAAAAAAAAAGTTTTTTCCGTCAAATAAAAAAACAACCTGCAAAATTTTGCTATTCACTCGTGGAATAATCATTGAATCTATTGCTGGGTTACTTGAATTGTTTTAAAATGATGCGATACATGAAATTCTTCACTGAACCTTACCTGGACTTACCTTGAACACTAACTGGTTACCTTAATTGATGTAAGATACTGTGAACTAAAGAAAAATCATTTTAACTTACTCTTATAAATTAAAAGTTTACAACAAAAGAAAAGCTGTAATTCTTTATTTAGTTTATTATAAATAATATAATTTTCAAAATTCACGCATAAAGTTGTGAAAAATGTCATAAATTTTACTTTTATGTATAATTTCCTCTTTTTTGCTATTTTCTGAGTGGCATCCCTGTATAGTGGATGTTCCCATATCAACCAAATCTTACAAATGTTTAGAAAAATAATTTTAATTTGATGTTGAGCTAAAAATTGTATTGACATTATATTGTATATGCTTTATATCTTTTTTATAAAGCCTGTAATGATTTTTTATATTTTAGATTATAGCGAAGAAGTAGGCATTGAAATGAAAACTAATCTGGGTGTTCCAACAGATTGTACTTCAAATTTTGTCGTTGATTTTGTATGGAAATCAACTTCATTTGATAGGTATTGATTGTTGATAAATAGGTTTTTAAAAATTTTTAGATGATTAAAAATAAATATTTTACATGATATTGTATTTTATTTTATTTTTTTAAGGATGCAAGCAGCTCTAAGAAAATTTGCTGTTGATGAAACTTCAGTTTCAGCTTATATTTATCATAAACTTTTGGGGCATGAGGTTGAAGATGTTTTAATGAGATGTCAGCTACCTAAACATTTTTCAGCACCTAATTTACCTGAACTAAATAGGTCTCAGGTTTATGCTGTAAAACATGCTTTACAAAGACCCTTGTCTTTAATCCAGGTATGTATAGTAATTTATTGTTTTTACATATTATTTCTTATTTTGAAGTAATAGTACTTTTATTAACTAGTTTAAACTTCACTCTTATACATTCTTTTTATACTTTTTTATACAGGGTGTCCCAGAAGTAATGTGACAAACTTTAAGGAGAAGTAGAGGACATCACAAGGATTCAGAATTGCATAGCAACCCATGGTCCGAAACGTCATGGGAAAGTAGTATGACAGGTACAAGGGACAAAGAGACACCAGACTGAGATCATCTGAAATAATTTATTGGTCAACAATATTACATTTACTATGGTAGATGATATGTAAAAATGTTACAAAAGATGTTCAAAGTTTCCACCATTACTAAGTATGCATGCATTACATTGTCAAACCATGGATTGGCAGACTCTCTCAAATACACCTGGATTTTGTTAGATATCTGCAGTAGCACAGATGAGTCTTGCAACTAGATCCATTTCAGATTCCACAGGCATTGAGTTTTTCAGTGCACCTCAAAGAAAGAAATTAATGCTGCTTAAATCAGGAGAGCATGGTGGTTAAAGAACCAGTCCTCCACGGCTCTGAGAAAGCTGTTTTTCTCCAATACTCTTGTGACCAACACAACCTATCAACGAACCAACACGTTTTCGACCATGGGTTGCTATGCAATTCTGAATCCTTGTGATGTCTCCTACCTCCCCTTTAAGTTTGTCCTATTACTTCTGGGACACCCTGTATGAAATTCCCTTTTTTTTTTAGCAAATTAAACTTTTATTTAAAAGATCATAAGTAGTCCTTTTTTTTTTCCTCTCTAAAGTTTTTTACAATTTTATGATTGCTTATTTTTAATATATTTTATTTAATTCAGTGGTGTTCAGTCAGTAAGAAGCCATCTCAACCTTTTGAAGAAATAAACTCAACCTGTCAAAACCATTAGTTCAATCTATTTTTAAAAATTGGGTGAAGTAGTGTCTCCTCCTCCCTTCTCTCTCTCTATCTGTTCTATCTCTATGAAATAGATACAGGCTGAGACTTTTTTAAGAAACTCAAAATATTAGCCAACCAGATTTGAAAAGCATCAATTATTTTCCAAAATATTAGTCACAAGTGGGCAGAGTGGATATGTAATTCTGCTCTGTGAGTTTAATTCCAAATTTCTCCTTTTCCTTTAGCGTATTAAATACTTTACAAATTTTAAATATTTGATAACTTCTTAAACTATTGATAAAAATTGTTTGCCTAATGTTTCACCACAATTAAATTTTTACAATTAATCTTCAAAATTTTCCACATTTGGCTATGTAGCTAATGCTTAATGCAGTCCTTATATATGAATAAGTATTTAAGTATGTGAATTCAGTAAATAGGCTGTATTCAAATGTATAATACATGTTTTTTGTTTCTCTACATTTTTTTATATTTCAACAAGTTCTTTTTTATAAATTTAGGGCCCACCTGGAACTGGTAAAACAGTGACATCTGCAACAATTGTATATCATCTGGTGCGTCAAAATAATGGCCCTGTTCTTGTTTGTGCTCCTAGCAATATTGCTGTTGACCAACTAACTGAAAAAATTCATAGAACAGGTCTAAAAGTGAGTTATGCACTATGTAATATACAAACATAGATTTATTGTGTTTTATGTTTAGCATCTGCTATAATTTTATAAAGAATAATTTATCTTTTCTAATATGCATTAAAGTTATCAAGTGAAAGTCTCAGACATGTAAGCAGTGAATTTCTGCAATTTTTATTTGTTACTTTTCTTTTTCCTGCTACTGATTATGTATATATATATTTAATGCTTTGTAATTAAAATTTTGTTTTATTCGTCAAAGGATCATGGGAATAGTGCAAATTTTATTAGAATATTGTGGGAAAAACACAACTATCGGCAAAGAATCTTGGGGGGAGGGGGAGGGAGGCAATTTTTGTCAAAAGGTATGGTGTGGAAAGTGCGATTTTTATCAAAAGGTCATGTAAAAAATGTGATTTTCATCAAATAATTACAGAGAAAATGGAAATTTTGTCAAAGGATCATGGTAAAAAAGAAATTTTTGTCAAAGGATCACATGATAATTTTGATTTTTGGTAAAGGATCGCAGGAAAATATGTGGTTTTCAATGTGAGATAAAACATGATTTTCGTCAAAGGACCATGGGAGTAATGCAATTTTTGTCAAAGAATCGCAGGAAAAATACTATTTTTGACAAAAGAGGGGGGGAGGGGTGTCATTTTCACCAACGGATTGCAAGAAAAACTTGATTTTATACAAATGATTGCATGAAAAATTCATAATTAGAATTAGGAAAAACTCCCTTCCCCTTTTCCGTTATAACCTTTCAGAATAGTTGCTGTGAATTTCAAATACCTTTTAGATAGATTTTGTATGAAATACTACCTATTCAATCGTTCTTATGTTGGAATTTCTGAAAAAAATTTGTGTATCTGCACTGATTATGAACCCTAAGCCCCAAAACTACCACCAGTAAAAAACTTTGGGCTAATTCAAAAATAACTGAAAAGTAATGTATTAATTATTAATAAAGTTCTGGAAATTCTAAAATTTTCTACTTTCATCATAAACACACCTTTGTATGCAAATTTTACAATTCTGACAAATCAGGATGTGGGTTAAAAATCAATTGCAATCGATCCATCTTTGCATACAAAAGACATGCTGTGTTAAATAAAAGAATTTAATAAATTACAAAGTGAGGCTTGGTCTACCTGGTACTTTTATTTTATGGACAGTTTACTTATGACTTGAAATAATTTTATTTAAAAAGGGCAGTTTTGTATTTAATCTTAATGTCTAAAATTTTCTTTTAGGTTGTTAGATTATGTGCCAAAAGTCGTGAGGCTATTAATTCACCTGTATCATTTCTGGCTTTACATAATCAAATTAGAAATCTTGAAGGGTATTTCTCTTTTATTTATTCTTAGTTCTGTTTAATAATTTGTCCTTTGTTAGTATTTATATATTTTGTATGCTAATTTATGCTGATTCTTTATAGTCACTCTGAATTACACAAGCTACAGCAGCTAAAAGATGAAACTGGTGAATTGTCATCTGCTGATGAAAAGCGATATAGAATGCTGAAAAAAGCATGCGAAAAGGAATTACTAGAGGTATTTTATTGTCTATTTCATCCATATCTTTTCTAAGTAACTAGCAAATCTGCCCAGCTTGCCTGAGTGCATAATAATAATATTAAAGGAACCTGAAATTTGTATGATTTTATGTATTACACCACTTGATGCAGCATAAATACATGTAAATGAAGGCACACAAGAAGAATGAAATACTTTCCATTTGTTTGGTACAAATACAATAACTACATGTAGGAAAATTCTTATATACATGTTAATTAAAATAAATTACATTTTAAGAGTAACATTAAAATATGCACTGGGGTGCATTAAAATAGATAAAAGAATTCATGTATAAGCTATTCAGTATAGGATCTGTTATCCAGAATGCTTAGGACCTCAGATATTCTAGATAAGGAGTTTTTCCATAATTCAAAACACTTTACTGTAGTTTAATACTAGTACAAAATAACATTTTGAAATGTATAAAATATGAATAATGTATGTAAATATCCTTCTATAGTAAAAAAAAACTAGCCTTAAAAGGAATGACTCCTGGAATGATGCTGATGTGGAAGATTTCCGGAACTAACGAATCCGGTTTGTCCACTCCTTCCATGAGTCGAATAGACCAATCAGGAAAGGACTCCGTCTATGCATCGCCGTATGGGTTACCATAAAGAGAGGAAAGGTTACCATCGCCAACAATCACCAAGTTTGTCGCCAACTTAGCGATATATCGCCAAATTTGGCGACCAAAATTAGTTGTCAAAAGTGACGCCAACTTGGCGATAACTGTAATATTTCGCCAAATTTTTAATTTCTTTACAACACCAGTCGTTTGATACATCATTTGAGAGGTTTGCAACATGGAACAAAGAATATAAACCGGGAAGGAAAACCGGTCAACGGCGGCGAGCCGAGGCAAGCCGAGAATTCTGGGACAAGTGTGACCCTGAACTGCCGGCAACCTTGGCGATTTTTTTCGATTGGCGATAACTTGGCATGTGTTTTACCCCTCGCCGCCGTAGAAATCAGCACCCACCCGTCTCTGGCCAAATAAGTGATAAATGCGCCAAACAGTTGCCATTCCTCAGGGAATGCTGGGTTATGGGTGAACCTCACAGAAATCCGGTGGCATCGACGATCACCCTGCTCCTAAGGGGAAAGAGGCTTCGTTTTCCTTCCCGGTTTATATTCTTTGTTCCATGGTTTGCAACTGCTTATTCATATAATGGATGTCTTGTGTGTTATCCCCCATTCTGCTCCCCAGGGGGGACACATTTTTAATTTCTTTACAACACCAGTCGTGTTACACAAGATTTGAAAGGTCTGCAACTGCTTATTCATATTATGGGTGTCTTGTGTGTCACCCCCACACTCTGTTCTCCCCAGGGGGGGGTCACATTTTTAATTTCTTTACAACACCAGTTGTGTGACACATCATTTGAAAGGTTTGCAACTGCTTATTCATATTATGGATGTGTTGTGTGTCACCCCCACACTCTGCTCTCCCCAGGGGGGGGGGTCACATTTTTAATTTCTTTACAACACCAGTTGTGTGACACATCATTTGAGAGTTCTGCAACTGCTTATTCATATTATGGATATATTGTGTGTAACCCCCCCCCCCCTCTGCCCTCAGAGGGGGCGCATTTTGTAATTTCTTTACAAAACCAATTGTGTGACACATCATTTGAAAGGTCTGCAACTGTTTATTCATTTTATGGATGTCTTGTGCGTCACCCCCACTCTGTTCCCCCAGGGGGGCACATTTTTAATTTCTTTACCACACCAGTCGTGTGATATATCATTTGAGAGGTCTGCAGCTGCTTATTCATATTATGGATGTCTTTTGTGTCGCCTCCCACTCTGCACCCCAGGGGGGCACATTTTTAATTTCTTTACAACACCAGTCATGTGACACATCATTTGAAAGGTCTGCAACTGTTTATTCATACCATGGGGTATTGGCGAGCGCAGCAAGCAGGGGTAGCCAATAATTTGGAATCGCGAAGCGATTAAGCGGGGGGTTGGCGAGCATAGCGAGCAGGGGGGCGTGGCCCCCCTAGTATAATTACAAATTTGTTAATAGCTTATTTCCACAAAATAAAAAATAATTCTAAATTACAATTCAAATTAAAAAACGTTAACATATAAGACTTGAGATCATAATCTTTTGATTTGTGTTTTTAGAAATTTTATGTGAAGATTGGTTGCTTGTAATGTGTTACTTGTATTGATTGCTCCTGTATTATGACATGATTTGTTGTTTATGGATGGAACTTCTTTGTTGCATTCCATAAATCAGTTGTTCAGTTGAAAAATATCAGTAGCTCACTTGAATTTTTTTTTACTTTCCCCATTCTGCTGATCATCATAGTTACTTTTATTAGACACATCATTTGTCATTATGTCATACATTTCACTTCCAGTCATCAGATGACTTACAAAAGTGTCATCGTCAGCAAGGACAATTTTCCACTGAATATTGTTCTAGCTTTTGAGATTCTGAACATGAATGTCCCTTAGCTTAGTCTAGCAGATCTGTAATAACTTCCTTCTTAGAAATTTTAAAGAATTCCACTTCATGTTCATTCACATCATCAAAAAATGTCACATATGGCCACAAATTGTATCACTTTTGGATAAGTGTACATCTGTCTGCTATATTTCATGCTTGATGTAAAATATATCTTTAATTTTTATGTTTTTTTAAATGAAACAAATTATTTCTGTTTTCATTTTACATTCTGTTTTTCGGAACTTTCTGAATACGGGATCTCCAGGTAACGGGTCCCATGCTGTACCTTTTTCTGAATCTATCTAAGACTGATTCAAAACAGTGTTTTTCAATACCATAGTTCTAAATGTTATTTCCAAACAATTTTTTAATTTATTTTTCTCAAGCTCAATGGAAAAATAGCTTGTCCATGGTGTCATTATAAAGTCCAAAGCGCAGCAACATTTTTAATTTAACCATTTTATATAAGATGATTTTTAAATGTATAATTGATCTTACTTATCAACCTCAAAACAACCGTCAGCTCTGTAACAGCAGTGTATGATGCCATGGTAACTAAAAAATGCCCCCGTTCAAATGGAAAAGCATGGAGATCTGATTATAAAAGATAGTCATCATCATTGATAACATCATTCAATCATCCATAACTAGATACTCTTTTTAAAACAAAGGGCAGAATCCACTAGTGTATTTGCATTTTTCAAGATTTTTATTTAGTGGTTCATACAAATTAACGTTTTGAATTTCGTGATTCAGCCATAAAGGTTGATTTCTAATCTAATCTGCACTAGCTGTTACCCGTGACTTTGTTCACATAATATTTAAAGAAGTACAAATCGATCAATTAAGAAAACAATTTCGATTATTAAAAGCAGATTAAAATTTTATCATGTTTTAAAAGGAGAAACACTTCTTATGGTAACAATTTGTTTATATATAGGATCATTTAAAATTTGTCATGAAATTTCATACTCGTTTTCTATGATTAAATTAGGAATAAATTTACATCTCTGTTATTCAATTTATTATTTATATTTATTCTATTTTTTATTTATTCTGTTCATGGATATTGGTTTGTGTTTCCGTGGCAAAGAATATTATTTTAAAGAAATGTATTAATAAATATTTTTAAAGGAGAGAGATTATTTACAGGTCTCTTCAGACATGTCTTTGAATTCATTAGAATAATCGGAAAATCAGCATACAGCATTGAGTTTCTATTCTAAAAAGTTGTGTGAAAGGGGGAGATAAATGGTATTAAAAAGATCAAATGTGGTGAAGCATCAAAATTCGAAAGTAAATAATAAAAATGCAGGAAATATCTTTAACTTTCAAATACTTATTGCATTTTTATTTCACGGTATAACACTTTAAAAAACTATAGATCTATCAATAATATAAAAATTTTCATGTGCTCCGAAGATTCACAAAGCCTAAATGCTTGTTATTTAAAAAATATGAGTTACTTATTGTTCTCAATCAAGGAAAAAATCTATATATGAAAAAACAATTCCAGTTATAGCTAAACATCTTCATATCGATTGTTGAATTGTAATTTATTATGGAAGCTTTGAAATTTGTTAGAATATGCTCCAATGGGAGACAAAAGATTGAGTTTCAGAGATATTTTAAACTATAGATTTAGATATTTTGAATTTGAAAGAAAATTTCCCTCCTTCTCTTTTGATTTTCGATAATCATTGAGCATTTAAAAAAATTAGAGGACTATGAGGCGAACGGTGAATATACAGGGATGCCACTTTTCCGCCGAAAGGCGGATTTCCGCTTTTTTTTATTTTTAAGAATTCTCGATTTTCGTTAAGCGATCACGAAATAAAATAGCGATTTTCGTCCAACGATCGCGAAAAAATAGCGGTTTTCGTCGAACGATCCCGAAATAAAACGGGAATTTTCGTCAAACGATTGCGAAATTACACAGCAATTTTCGTCAAGCGATCGAGAAATACAACAGCTTTTTTCGTCAAGTGATCGCAAAATATAGCAGCGATTTTCGTTAAAAGATCGTGAAACATAACAGCTATTTTCGTTAAAAGATCGCGAAATATAACGGTGATTTTTGTCAAAAGATCGCAAAATAAAACGGTTATTTTCATCAAACGATCGCGAAATACAACAGCTTTTTTTCGTTAAAAGATTGTGAAATATAACAGCGATTTTCGTTAAACGATCGCGAAATATAACGGTGATTTTTGTCAAAAGATCGCAAAATAAAACGGCTATTTTCATCAAACGGTCGCGATATAAAACAGCAATTTTCATCAAACGATCTCGAAACGAAACGTTGATTTTCGTGAAACGATCTCAAAACGAAACTGTGATTTTCGTCAAACGATCGCGATGTAAAACGACGATTTTCGTCGAACGATCATGATGTAAAACGGCAATTTTCGACAAACGATCGCGATGTAAAAAGGCATTTTTCGACAAACGATCGCGATGTAAAACGGCGATTTGCATCAAACGATCGCGAAGTAAAACGGCTATTTTCGTCAAACGATCGCGAAATAAAACGTCGAGTTTCGTCAAACAATCGCTATGTAAAACGGCGATTTTCGTCAAACAATCGCTATGTAAAACGGCGATTTTCGTCAAACAATCGCTACGTAAAACGGCGATTTTCGTCAAACAATCGCTATGTAAAACGGCGGTTTTCGTCAAACGATCGCGAAATAAAACGGCATTTTCCGTCAAACGATCATGAAATAAAACAGCTATTTTCGTCAAACGAAAAAAAATCGCGAAAAAACAAACAAAATAAATTAAAAAAAAAACTTGCAAATTTTTGCTATTTACTCCTGGAATAATCAACGAATCTATTGCTGGGTTACTTAAATTGATTTAAAATGATGTGATACATAAAATTCCTCACTGAATTTGTTGCTGGGTTAAATTAATTTGTGTAAAATACTGTAAACTAAAGAAAAATCATTTTTATTTACCCTTATAAATTAAAAGTTTACAAAAAAACAGAACTGCAATTCTTTTTTAATTTATTATAAACAATATAGTTTACAAAATTCATGCATAAATGTTGTGAAAAATGTCGTAAATTTTACTTTACGCATAATTTCCTCTTTTTAGCTATTTTCTAAGTGGCATCCCTGAATATATTACTTAATGGTTTCACCTCTTCTTTACATGTAAAGCCTAATGTCTAGTTAAAATTACTTTTTAAACATTCTTACATCAACTTTCATATACCATTTTCTAAATTTTATTAAAAACAACATTCTGAGATATTTGAACGTAAAACGATCTTAAGCATGTATTTGCAAATAGTAAATTCTGTGTAAAACATGCAATTTTGTATAACTGTTATAAAATGCTAATATTTTCTAAAAGAAACTGATTATTTAAAAACATAAAGACGTTACCAGGTTTTTCTCTCGTATGTAATGTTGAGATATATGTATAATTCCCCTTCACAAATCATGTAAAACTATGCATTTTAATTTAATTAAAACTTAAAATTGCTTTATGAAATTTTAATACAATACCAATGTACATTTAGAAAATATTGAAACATTATTCTTATTAAATGCTAATTTTCAAGTAAGAAAATGTCATCTAAAATGCAACTTAAAATTACCTTTTGAATAATGTGACTTTTGATACAAAACATTATTTTAATGTATATTGTTGTTTATAGATTTCCTTTTTAATTTTGAACCTACTGAGACGAAAATGGCATCACTTCGATGACATTAAAATATATATTGTTTTCTAATTAAAATGAATGCTTTACATGAAAAAATACTTCATTATTTTTACTCGATAAAACTTTTTAGTAAAAACACCTTTGTTACATGTTTTAACTGTCATCTTTTAAAAATAATTAATTAAAATAGTACATTATTTTTAAAAATTCAATTTGACTTAGTAGCTATAACTCTCTACTTAAATGTATGGAAGCTTAAACTACATCCTTTGTTATAAATGTCAGTATGTTGCAGATGATTTTTGCTTCTGTGAAATAAATTCATACATAAAGATCCAATGTGCGAAAACTTCTCTTTAGTTTTTGGAAATTTACTTTAATCGTGTATTTGTACCATCTCTATAAATTACAATTGATTTTTTTTTCTCATTTTAACAAGAAAATAGCTTCAAAAATATATATTAATCAGCTAATAATAATAATAATAATAATAATAAATAATAAAAATAAAAAGTTTTCAAATAAATCAGTTTTTCCTTTTTTTCAAACAAAAAACTAAGAATCATAACGTGAACTTTGATTTGTATGTAAACTATATTCAAACTTGCTAATTAGTATTAGTAAAACAATATTTTTCTTTTATATTAAATATGACATCATTATTTACAGATTTTTATTAGTTACACATAGAGATGGGAATGGTCGGAAAAAAACCGGAAAAATTGGGGGAAAAAACGGGTTTTTTCGTTTTTTTTCCGAAGGCTTATTTTTCAATTTTTCCGAACTGGAAAAATTGAAATTTCATTTATGAAATAATATAGTGAAAATTTTGTAATAGCTACATTCTCATACTTTTTATTTTATGTATATGAAAATACTTTTTATTTTATGTATATGATTTTTATTTTATGTATATGTATGTGAAAATTTTAATGTGGGTAATCTGATCTCCGAGCAGAAATCTGTTTGAGAAGACTTAAAAGGATCCTTCACATTTTTTTCCTGTTTGAAACAAGACCCTTTGCAAAATTTCTCTTGAAAATAGACATTTCAGAAAAAGTTTAATCAACAAATAGAATTTTTCGCAAGTGCAGCGATTGAAGAAAAAAATCTCATGTCATACATTAGCTGAATCTTATTAAGTTGCATATATGTATGTAAATAACCTTATTAAAAATTTGTAAGTAGGAACCTAAAAATAGTAATAATTTCTTATTCAAAAATTCTGAATATATTTTGTACAAGTATATACAAAAAGTTCACAATTTCACAAAAACTTGATTACATGAAAAAAAATCTAGATATGTAATTAAATGCAACTTCTCTTTTTAAAAATTAATTCATGTGTAAAATTATTGCAATAATATGCCGATTAATGGAAATAATAAAATTAAAAATTCAACATAAAATTTTAAAGTATGCATTTATTATTTTAATCTATCTTTTCAAGAAGTAAGTATTGAATTCGTGAAAAATTTGACTTCCAGTTTTTGGTGTATTTAAATGTTTTAGAAGGTCCTGAACACGTTTTGATGGTTTTCGGAAAATATCTGCCACTCTGTGAGTCTCTGTATGTGACAAATTTTATGGGCACTCTATCTCAAAAACTGATGCTCATAATTTCACATAACTTTAGATTCAGTTACACCTTGATATAAACTCGAGATGTTTAGTTATTAGTGTATATTGCCAAACCGATGGAGCTGCTATGCTACATTATTCGTAATTTCCACAATAGTTCTATCTCAAACTAATGTATGTATTTTTATAAAATTTCAGATTAAGTTAATCTTTGACATAACTTCGTGCTCATTACTTTTTGGTGTAAATTGCTCAACAGATGATGCTGCTATGTTGCATTATTAAAGATTATCGCAATAGCTTTACCTCAAGGACGATTTTTCTTTTTAAATCAAATTACAGCTTCAGACAGTTTCTGATATATATTAATGTTGTTTAGTTTTTGGTGTAAATTGTCCTATAGGTGGCACTACTATGCTGCATTTTTCAAGATTTCGTTATAGCTGATTAATTGAATGTTTTCTCAAGGTGTTGAATCTAAAATTGACCTCCATTTTACCTCCATAATGTACAGTAATGCTGCAAAAACATGGGCAGTTTGCATTAGAAAAGTAGAGCTGCAATGAAAAAAAAAACCTCATATTTTATTACAAGAAACTATGTTCCAAATTATACTTTCCTCTTGATTAAACTTTGAATTTTTGTAGTTATCTAAAGCTCAGTAGAAGTTTATCTCTGTATGTAACTGCTTTTGTTATTAATTCCTCAAATAGTGAGCATTTTCTATTTGCAGTTTTCTGTTTTCATAACTTTTGAGTTCCACTCTTAGAAATATAAAATTACCATGTGGAAACATTATTGAATATGGTTTCTTATTCAAGAATAGAATACCAGATTTCAGGGTAAAAAGAAAAAAAATTACATTTAATTAAACTTAAAAATATATATATATTTTTTGGTTTCAGTGAGTAAAAATCTAACAGTCATAAATCCTACGCTATTTTTTAGTTGCAGACCTGAGTAAGCCAAAGTAAAACTTAGTTTTGTTTGAATTTAGATTATAAAACTAAATCAAAACTTTTTTGAGTTGAGTTTGGAAAGCTATACCAAAACTAAACATATTTTATAAAGGAAATACAATTCTAAGAAAAAAAAGTAATAATATAAAAATATACATTTTTTAAACAAACGATGGAATTTTTGAATACTGATATTCATAATAATGACAAAACTGCAATAATTTCTTTAAACTAGCATCATTTACTTAAAAACTATACTTATGTAAATGGAATGCATAATTTTTTTCATTCCAAACTGCAGACATATTGGCTCAGATTTTTACATTAGGTCAATTGGTAGTTAAACATGTAACTGAAAAATCATCTCAACAGAGATATGATATAACAAACAATAGCGTTTAATAAAAATTCTTAGGCTGTTGAAAAGAAAACTAAACTTTTAAAAGCAGGCTTTGCTATTTTCTTTTTATTTTGTAATATAAAGTGAAAATAATTTTCATTTAATACATATAAATGGGAAAAAATGTTTATTATTTAATATTCTCTAAGAAAATATAATTTATTTGAGAGAAACAGTCATGAAAAATCAATTTTTCCAATTTTTCCGAAAAAACGTTTTTTTCCGCCTCTTATATTTTTCCGGAAAATTTACATCTCTAGTTACACATATCCATGTCCCTTGTATTTTTAACGAATACTACAAAATTCCTATGTTATTTAAAGTATGACGTCATATTTTTCCAAATCAAATAACTAGTATCTATTGTTTATTTTTATTTCCTAGGCTGCTGATGTAATCTGCTGCACTTGTGTAGGAGCAGGTGATCCTCGTCTTGCACGATTCAAATTTTATTCTATTTTGATTGATGAAAGTATGCAGGCAACAGAGCCTGAATGTATGGTACCAGTTGTGTTGGGTGCCAAACAGGTAATAGCATTAGGTTTTTATGCAATTTTTGAAAAAAAAAATTTAGAATTCAGAATATTTGTATTTATACAATAGATGAAGAATTTCAATTTAACTTTAATTAAAAATCTTATTGTAATTTCTTTTTTATCTGTTCAGTCCAATTCTGGTGAATTAGATTGCATTATGATAAAAGGAGAAAAATCATTTGGAGAGTATTTTAATGACATTACACTATTTCAAATGTATTGAAACTCATATAAATCGCTGAAATTCCCTATGTTCATGTTAAAACAGAACATTCATAGCATTTTTTAATAATTTACAGGGACATACAAAAGAAATCGGTTTTGCCTAATAACTGGAGAGTATGTTTTAAAATGCACTTTTAAATTTAAATAGTGTTTTGCATATTAATTATAATCAATTTTCTCTGGAATTCTACTATGCAGGCATGCTTGGTGGCACTACATGAGTGTGATATGCTACAGGAACTAGGCTTTTGGTACTATGTGGCCTAGTCTAACATTCATGTATAATCAAGCTGTATCTTTACAGGGTATGTCTTTATACTACACATTTCTATAGTAATTGTGACTGATTTATTTTCATGGGAAAAGCACAAATATGATTTTTTTCAAAGTTGGCATTGAAGTGAGTTGCAGCCAAGAAGGGATCCCTTGTCCTTCCTCATGTTCAATTATTAATATAGAAGCACTTGTCAAACTTTTTTTCATACTTAAAAACATATTAACCTTTTTTGGTGCTCGTCAGAGCATTTTTAATACTAGTCATTTACATCTTTTGATAAAAACTGAAGATTTTTTTATATTTTGAAAAGCAGCAAAAAATGCTGTAGTCAAAATTTTATTGTTGTATTAGAATAACAAGAAAATCATCGCAATGACATATAAAATGCATAAGACTTGAAAAATAAACCAATGAGTTTGGGGAAAAAGAGAAAACTACAGTGAGTTAACAAATTTATTCAAAGAACTAAAAATGAAAGTTTCACAATAAAAACAAATAACCATGATTTTCATGTGATTTATTTAATTTGAATGAATTATGTTACATACATCAGGCATGAAAGAGTTCTTCCTGAAGGATGAATTTCACCTCTTTTAAAGCAATTATGGACATTCTCTGAATTGATGCAAAAATGCAAAGAAAATTTTGGAAAGATAATTAATAGGGTGGGCCGAAAAAACTTTTTGTTCAATTTTCGATTATGGCAGATGTGGAAAAGTGGCCACTGGTGGCACTCAGTTCACACACAAAATTTGAGATTTTTTGGACAGTTCCTTACCCTGCTGCAAATGGCTTGAAGTTTTGCAAAAATGCTGATTTTTTAACTTTTTTTAGCAAAAAAATTAAAAATGCTAAATTAAGTTTATTTTAGTTGTATTTAGTTGAAAAGATATATTTAACATGCCAAATGTTTAAATAACGCACTCCTTTGATGCAGCTTCTGTCACAATTTTAATGACTCTTTCCATAGTCTAAGAGTGACTTCGAACACAGACTAATGATTCATCCAACATGGATCCTAAAATTACGTTTTCTCTGATTTCTTCTAGTGAAAAGGTTTTTGTTACAGGAGGTTCGCTGATTTCGGCAGCGACCCAGTCTATACATTCATAGTGTTCCGTTGCTTTGAAGCTCAGCTTTGGAACTTGAAACTCTTGCACTATGTTGTTTTTTATATATTTTTTAAATTGCAGGGCTCCCAAATGGTCCCCTATTTCCCCCAAAAGTCCCCTTTTTCTTATTTTGTCCCCCAAGTCCCCTTTTCTGCATCTGAAAAAAAATCGCCACAAAATAAAAAAAACTCTGAAAATCGCTAAAAGCTTAAAAATCCAAGAAGACAAAATTTATTAAAGTGGGCATAAAAAAAGCATAAAGTGTATAAAAAAGCATTGTAACTGAAATTCTTTCATGAATCTAAATGTTAAAAAATCACCACAAAATACAGGTAAATTTTAAGAATCTCATTAAAATTCTTAAAAATTAAAAAATTGCAGAACACAGAAGTTACTATATTAAGCTACTGCTTGACCAGTCTTCAATAACGGGCCTTGGCATGTTTCAACCCCCCCCCCCACCACCCTTAAAAAAACTTTTTTGAATGGAAAGAATTATTGAATTGTGTGGAAACAGATGATTAAAACTAAGAAAAATTAATTTAAAGTTCACAACTCTGAACCACATTAAAGAAAATGGTTGGAGTAAAATGCCTTTTCACATATTTTTACTTTTTTTCTATCTTTACAAAAGGAAAATATTGAATTCATGAAATAATTTCAACTTCCAATTTTCAATGGGTTTATATATTTTAGAAGGTCCTGAACACAATTTGGTGGTTTTTAGAAAATGTCTGTATGTGGCAAAAATTCTGTGGTAATCTCAAGAACTAATGCACAAAACTTTAGATTCACTTAGACTTTGATATAACTAAAGCTGATTAGTTTTTAGTGTATATTGCTCAACAAGTGACACTGTTATGCTGCATTATTCACAATTTCATTAATAGTTCTATCTCAAGAACTAATGCACAGATTTTCATAAAACTTCAGATTCTGTTAGTCCTTAATATAATTTGGTGTTGATTATCCTTAGATGTAAATCGCTCTGCATTTGTTGCGATTTCCGCAATAGTTCTATATCCAGAATTAATGCACGGAATTCCATCAAACTTTAGATTCAGTTAGTCCTTAAGATGAACTGACAGTTTTTACATTTTGATGTAAATTCATTAACAGGTAGCGCTGCTATGATACTTTTTTTTGGGGGGGGGGGGGGGTTCTGAAATAGATCTATCTGATTTAATGCACAAATTTTTGTCTAACTTAGGATTCAGTTAGACGTTGACACAAGTTGTTACTGATTAGGTTTTGATGTTAATCTTTCAATAAATGGTGCTCCTAAGCTGCATTTTGTGGGATTTGCACAAATTTAGCAATAGTCATATTTGAAGAACTAATGCACAAAATTTCATATCTTTAAAATTCTCATGATGTGCATAGGTTGCAATTTAATTTTGGGACTGTGATAGCGAATTTTGAATTGACATGTATGAGGTAGAAGAAAGTTACGGGATTGCCACATCCGATTAGTTTGACAAGGACTGTTCCTGGGGTTTTTCGTAATATTTACATGTACAGCATTTATAGATTTTAAACTTGTGCATGTATGCCTATCTTTTGACACTAATTCTGAATGTATAATTTTCACAAAAATTTATTAAGATTTTATTTTATTCAAATATCGCTTTTTTAAAAGAAAAAGAAAAGCATTTTATGACATATTATTTAAATCTAAGTGTTTCTCCACTAATTATCATTATTTTATGTCTGATTTGTTATTATAGGTTATATAAAATGAACTTATTGACCCCTTTTATTTATGAGTGGTAGTAATTAGTGCTAATCCAAATATTAATTTTAGCAAAAAAAAAAAAAAAAAAAAAAAAAAAAAAATTATTAAGAAAAATAATCAAGTTAAAAATTAATCAAAGAAAAATAATCAAGATTTTAAAATCTGATATTTTTTATAAAACACAAAAATTTTTTAAGAAGTGTGTGTGTGTGTGGGGGGGGGGGGGGGGGGGCAGTGGGATTAAATTTCTAAGTTTCTTTTTTATTTCTCCAGGCTCTAACTTAAGTATTTTAAGCAATTTTCTAACTCAACCCCTAATTAAACTACAGCAAGATTCAATCTCATTTGAAGGGTTGATCGAAGGAGGTATCTCATCAAACTTAACATCTTGCTAGGGTCTATTTTGACTCCAGATAATTAGGGGCATTTCTTCATGTGTGTGTGGGGTGGGGAACCAGAAAATTGATTTTTTTCACACATCCTTTTAAAATTCTTGGCCTAAGCACACATTTCCCACCATCTTTACTCATTTTTTTTCACCACTAGCAGATAGTTTAATGTTTAATTGCATTCATTACCACTCCATAAATTTTCTAAAAAATCAAGAAAAAAAAATCTTCTCAACATATCTCAACAGTTAGCATCTTTTCATCCCTTTCTGTCGCCAGAGGACGCTATTGAAATAAATTTTCAAAATACTTAATCTACAATATGTCATGTGATATCTTAATGAAAGACCAGCAATTTTGGTTTATTAATTAAAGTTTAAAATGTTTTGAAAGGACTATTAAATAAAACCCTGTGAATGATCTCTGATCATACTTACCCACTTACTTGTTTTTATTTATTGATCATTATTATTTTTTACCTGTAACGAGAATTATCAAGGTAATGCCGAAATATTGAATGCTTTATATACTTTTTCAGTAGGATATTTAAATGAGCTTAAATAAAAACGTGTACATGGTTTAATGAAATCTTATAAAGATAACCATCTAACATATTTTCTGGGGTAATTTTAAAAATTTACTTTCTTATTTTGGAAAATTTGTGCTATATTTTTAAACACATATGATCCTTATATTTGGTTTCCCTTTTTAAGCAAAAATGGTCCCCCAAAGTTCCCCTTTTAAGCAAAAATGGTCTCCCAAAGTCCCCTTTTTAAGCAAAAATGATCCTCCAAAGTCCCCCCTTTTAAATAAAAATGGTCCCCTTTCCCCCTTTTTGAGGACTAAAAGGTGTTGGGAGCCCAGTAATTACTGCATATTTTTATTCTTTCCCATGCCATTCTCCTAATATATTGTCTATCGTCAGTCCCCATTGCTACCAGTGATAGAAATTGGGAGATAAAAGGCAGGCGTCCAATGACGACCACTGTAAAAATCTTAGGCGTCAAATTAAGATTTTTAGTTGCAGTTTCTAAAATTCATATTAATATTACTGTATATAATTTTGAGTGATTTCTGAGTAAAAGAAAAATTTTGAAATTCACATCAAATTTCCTGAAATATTACAACAGAGACGGTACAGAAATCCACTCCCAATACTTTTTAAAAGGGTAGCACCCTTTTTACGAAATTTGCGTTTTTTGCTGTCTTTTGACAAAACTTCACTTTTTCTTGCAATTTTTCGACGAAACTTGCCTTTGTTTCGCGATCATTCGATGAAATTTGCCTTTTTTGCGATCTTTCATCGCAGTTGGACTTTTTTTTGCAATCTTTCGACGAAATTTGCCGTTTTTTGCGATCTTTTGACGAAATTTGCTGGCTTTTCGCGATGTTTTAAGGAAATTTGCTGGTTTTTTGTGGTGTTTTGAGGAAATTTGCCGTTTTTTTGCAATTTTTTGACAAATTTTGCCGTGTTTTTCGTGTCTCTTGATGAAACTTCCCCCCCCCCCTTTTTTTTTTTTGACGAAACGTGCTTGTTTTTTTTTCTCGGTTTTTTGAAATTTGCCTTTTTTGTGATCTTTTGAAGAAATTTGCCGATTTTTCAAGATCTTTCGATGAAACTTACCGTTTATTCGCGATCTTTTGAAGAAACTTTTTTTTTTCGCGATCTTTTGACAAACTTTGTCGTATTTTTTCATGATCTTTTGACAAGATTTGCCATGTTTTTTTTTGCGATCTGTTGACGAAATTGGTCATTTTTCGAGATTGGTAGACGAATTTTACCGTTTCCCCACATTTTTTGGCAATTCTTTGCCGAAATTAGGATTTTTTCCACAATCCCTTGAAAAATTGGCAATTTTTCTTAGGAAAATTGACTAAATTGGTTTTTTTTTGGCGATCAATTCTTGAAATTTGCTATGCCTTTTATGCCGGAATTTTCAGATTTATGACCTATTTTTTGTAATTTTCATAAAATGATAACCTTAATTTATCAGAAAATTAGAACCAAAATCATCCTTGATACTACTTTTTAGAAAAGCACGAATTATAGAAATTAATATCTAAGATTATAATAAAGGGCTCCCAAATGGTCCCCTTTTTCCCCCAAAAGTCCCCTTTTTAGAAAAAGATCCCCTTTAGTCCCCTTTTTTGTATTTTGGTCCCCCAAGTCCCCTTTTCTGTGTCTCAAAAAAAATCGCCGCAAAATAAAAACAAAAACTGAAAATTACTAAAAGCTTAAAAATCCAAGAAGGCAAAATTTATTAAAGTGGGCGTAAAAAAGCATAACTGAAATTCTTTCATGAATCTAAATGTTAAAAAATCACCACAGAATAGAGGCAAATTTTAAGAATCATTAAAATTCTTAAAAATGAAAAAATTGCAGAACACGAAAGTTACTATATTAAGCTACTGCTTCACTAGTCTTCAATAACGGGCCTTGGCATGTTTCAACCCCCCCCCCCCCCCCCTCAAAAATATGATGTTTTTTTGAATGGAAAGAATCATTGAATTGTGTGGAAACAGACGATTTAAAACTAAGGAAAATGAATTTAAAGTTCACAACCCTGAATCATATTAAAGAAAATCGCTGGAGTAAAATGCCTTTTCACATATTTTTACTTTTTTCTATCTTTACAAAAATAAATACTGAATCCATGAAATAATTTTGACTTCCAGTTTTGATGGTTTTATACATTATAGAAGGTTCTGAACACAATTTGGTGGATTTTAGAAAATGTCTGTATGTGGCAAAAATTCTTCGGGCGCTGTATCTCAAGAATTAATGCACAGATAATTCACAAAACTTTAAATTCACTTAGACCTTGATATAAACTAGAGCTGATTAGTTTTTAGTGTGTACCACTCAACAAGTGATACTGTTATGCTGCATTATTCACAATTTCATTAATAGTTCCATCTCAAGAACTAATGCAGGGATTTTCATAAAACTTCAGATTCTGTTTGTCCTTAATATAATATGGTGTTGATTATCCTTTGATGTCGATTGCTTAAAAGGTGGCACCTACCATGCTGCATTATTTATGAGTATTGCAATAAATTTATCTCAAAAACTAATACATGAAATTTTGTCAAACTTCCGATTTCATTAGTCCCTGATATAGATTAGTGTTGCTTAAAATCGATGCCAAATCGCTGCACCTCGGTACATTTTGCTAAAGGTATGACAACATGTTAATTGTAAATTTAGTTGATCACAGTGATTTTCTATTATAACACAATTTTTTTCCAAACTTTCCAAGATGGCTGATAACTTTTGAAAGCATGCGTTTTTTTGCAATTAATTTTGTCAGTTGTATTTATTGATATTCATTTGTTATTCCATAAGTTCCTAACATTATGGCAATAAAATGTATGAGTATCACTTTGAGATTCTTCTTTATATGGATATATTTCGAAAATAACGAAAAATATTATGCTGGCTGGAAACTTTTGACCGCCACTATAAATTGGTGTTGATTAGTTTTTGGTGTAAATCGCTCAGTATGTGGTGCTTCTAAGCAGCATTTTTCATGATTTCTGCAATTGCTCAATCTCCAGAACCAATATACAGATTTTTATCAAACTTCAGATTCAGTTAGTCCTTGACATGAATTGACATTTTTTATATTTTGGTATAAGTCGCTCAACAAGTGCATTGTTAATCTGCATTTGTTGTGATTTCTGCAATAGTTCTATATCCAGAATTAATGCACGGAATTCCATCAAATTTTAGATTCAGTTAGTCCTTAAGATGAATTGACATTTTTTACATTTTGATGCAAATTCATTAACAGGTAGTGCTGCTATGATGCTTTTTTTTTTTTTTTTTTTTTTTTTTTTTTAAGGATTTCTGCAGTAGATCTATCTGATTTAATGCACAAATTTTTGTCTAACTTAGGATTCAGTTAGACATTGACACAAGTTGTTACTGATTAGGTTTTGATGTTAATCTTTCAATAGATGATGCTCCTAAGCTGCATTTTGTGGGATTTGCACAAGTTTTGCTATAGTCATATTTGAAGAACTAATGCATAAAATTTCATATCTTTAGAATTATCACGATGAGGATAGGTAGCAATTTAATTTTGGGACTGTGATAGCGAATTTTGAAGTATTGACATGTATGAGGTAGAAGAAAATTTTGGGATTGCCACATCCAATTAGTTTGACACGGATGTTCCTGGGGGTACATAATATTTACATGTACTGCATTTATAGATTTTAAACTTGTGCATATATGCCTATTTTTACGCTAATTCTGAATGTAATTTTCATAAAAATTGATTAAGATTTTATTTTATTCAAATGTTGCTTTTTAAAAAGAAAAAGAAATGCTTTTGTATGACTTGTTATTTAAATCTAAGTGTTTCTCCGCTAATTATCATTATTTTATGTCTGATTTTTTATTATAGGCTATATAAAATGAACTTATTGGCCCCTTTTATTTATATATGGTAGTAGTAAACACTAATCCAAATATTAATTTTAATCCCCCCCCCCCCCCAAAAAAAAAAAAAAAAAAAAAAAAAGAAAAACGAAATTAAGAAAAGTAATCAAGTTATCGATTTTAAAATCTCAGATATTTTTTTTTATAATACACAAAAAATTTTAAGAAGTGTGTGTGGGGGCAGTGGGTTTCATTTTTATTTCTCCAGGCTCTAACCTAAGCAATTTTCTAATTCAACCCCTAATTAAACTACAGCGGGATTCAATCTCATTTGAAGGGTTGACTGAAAGAGGTATCTCTTTGAGCCCAACATCTTGCTAGGTTCTATATTGACCCAAGACAATTAGGGGCATTTCTTCATGTGCATGAATGTGTGTGTGGGGTGGGGAATCAGAAAATTCATTTTTTTCACACATCCTTTTAAAACTCTGGGGCTAAGCACCCATTTCCCACCGTCTTAACTCTTTTTTTCACCATTAGCAGATGGTTTAATGTTTAATTACGTTCATTACCACTCCAAAAATTTTCTAAAAAAATTGCTCAACATATCTCAATGGTTAGCATCTTTTCATCCCTTTGTGTCGCCAAAGGACGCTATTGAAATAAATTTTCAAAAAAATTAATCTACAATATGTCATGTAATATCTTAAATGAAAGGCCAGGTTATAAATAATGTTATTCTTCACTCTCTCTGTGCCCTCCATTCTCAATATCTTATATCATCAACATCTATATAAGGATTTAATCATTATAAACCATTAATTTTTAACAAATTAAATTATTAACAATTTTGGTTTATTAATTAAAGTTTAGAATGTTTTGAAAGGAATATTAAATAAAACCCTCTGAGTTATCTGTGATCATACTTACCTATTTACTTGTTTTTATAAACTGATTACTATTATTTTTTACCTGTAATGAGAATTGTCAAGGTGAATGCCAAAATATTGAATAATTTATATACTTTTTCAGTAGGATATTTATATGTGCTTAAATAAAATTGTGTAGATTGTTTAATGAAATCGTATAAAGATAACCATCTAACATATTTAATAGGGTAATTTTAAAAATTTACTTTCTTATTTAGGAAAATTTGTGCTATATTTTTACACACATATGATCCTTATTTGGTTTCCGTTTTTAATAAAACTGGTCCCCAAAGCCCCCTTTTTAAGCAAAAATCGTCCCCCAAAGTCCCCTTTTTTAAGCAAAAATGGTCCCCCATAGTCTCCTTTTTAAATAAAAATGGTCCCCCAAAGTCCCCTTTTTAAATAAAAATGGTCCCCTTTCCCCCTTTTTAAGGACTAAAATGTGTTGGGAGCCCTGTAATAATTCAAGCAACTTTAAAACTAGTGTAAAGTTTTTCTAATTATTGCTATATTTAGAAATTGATGATTACAGTTAAATATAGTAAATAATAATAATAATAACATAATTCATCTACATTTGAATTGAAAAATGATTCTGAATAAAAAAATTTCTGAAATTAAAATTTTTTTTTGAAAGTTTACAGCAGAAGGCGGAGCTCTGGGAACAACCCCCCCCCCCCCCCCCTCTCGTTAATTATGCGTTTTTTTTTTTTTTTTTTTTTTTTTTTTTGCAATCCTTTAACAAAAATTGCAGAATTTTTGTGATAACTTGAAGAAATTTACTTTTCTTTGCAAACCTTTGATGGAATTGACGGATTTTATCGCGATCCTATGACAAGATTCTCATTTTTTACTGCAATTTTTTGACAAATTTCGCTTTTTCCTAAAGATTTTGTGACGAAATTAAGATTTTTCACGATCCTTTGCAAAAAATTGCTTTTTTTTTTTTTTTTTTTGCGATCTTCTAACAAAGTTTGCGTTTTTCCCGGGATTTTTTTTGACGAAATTATTATTATTATTATTATTATTATTATTATTATTATTTTTTTTTTTTTTTTTTTTTTTTTTTTTTGTGATTCTTTTAAGAAATTTGCGTTTTTCCTGTGATTCTTTGACGAAATTTGCATTTCTGTTTGCAATCCTTTGTAAAAATTTGTGAATATTTTTTTTTTTTTTTTTTTTTTTTTTTTTGCGGGGGGGGGGGGGGGGGGGGGGGGGGGGGAGCTATTGTATAAAAAAAAAACTTTTGCTTTTTTTGCTATTTTTTGAAAAAAAATTCACTCTTTTCGTAATCTTTTGCCGAAATCAGCGATTTTTTATTCGAACAATTGACGAAATTGATTTTTTTTCGCAACTATTCCTCGAAATTCGCGATGTTTTTTAGTTCCCAATTTTCAGACTAGACCATTTTTTTTTTTTAATTTTCTGAACTGAATGTCTAATAAATACATTTTTTTAAAAGCTAGGCATCATATTTGACGACCGTGAATAATTTTGTAGTCGTCAAATTCAATTCTTTAGTTGCATTTGACGACTAACGACTGCTAAATTCTAACACTGATTGCTACCAGTAAATTCTCGGGATGACCATAGTATCCATTTGTTGACTGAATGCAGTGCCCTCTTTAGGTCATCTGGTAAGAATGTTGAAAGCTTAACAATCTTCCACGTATGTCTAGGTTCGACCCCGTTTTGATTACAGAAAACCAAAAGGCGCATGAACTCATATTGCGTACTAAGCGAGGTAAATTTTAACGCTTTATCGGGATTTGAATTATTAACGTACATGTGTAAAATTCTGCTAGCAGTTGGGATCCATCTCGATTTCACTATTGGCCCTGGTTTTCTGTTTTCTAGTTCTCGAAAACATACTCTGTTTGAAACCACTGCACAAATATTTAATAAGTACTTTTGATCGGTGTTTAGATCTTCAGTATTTTTCATTCCTGATGTCCATGAAACAGTAATAGGGTCAAACAAAGTGACATGCAGATTTTCACACCTTACATGTTAGTCTACTACCAATTGGACCAGCAAAGGTCTTAGGTCCCGTTGTTGTAGAGTAGAGTCAGAAGTTTAGAGAGTAGATGTCGGAGTGAAAGTTCATTCGTATAAAAAAATACATATCAAATGTTGCCGTTCTTTTCCTAGATTTTTTTCTTTTTTCAAGACAGGTAATGTAATGACATCATTATGTTGTCCTGTATTAACAGTGGTGCCATCACATCCGAGTGTTGTCAGTTCAGAAAAGCCCAACTTGTATTGCCTTAGAAGATTATATAATGATTTTGCTATTTCTTCTCAATGACCAGAATGAGATGTCAAGTGACCCAAGTATTCTAAACCAGGTTCAGGCAGCATGGTGATGTAGCTTGACATGGTATTCTTCGCTTTTCTGTTAACGGTGCCTCTTGTTCTTTTTTTATTATAGTTTTATCCTTTCTACCATCCAAAAATATGCTTTTAATTTTCCTTCCTTCAAAAACTTCTTCAGCATGTCTCTTCTTTCCAAGTTTTTGTTTCTCTCTTCTGACCTTGTTTTTATAGAAGACTGGATTCGTTTGCTGTCACAGCTCCTGCATGTTGAAGCAACCAGTAGTAAGTACGCATGATATCAGGATAAGTTGGCATTTGCAATCCTTTCAATATGTAGGGTTAATTTTAACCCCAAAAGGCTAATTTTCACACTATCGCGTGTCTTTACATTGCCATGGTACTACATACAAGTCATTTCTAAGCTTCTCATAATAAAACACACAAAACACTGTAATGGCATGTTAAAAAATCTAAAAAGCATTGTATGCCACTAGGAAAAGGTTTCACATTTACACTGAACAAATGTGGCAGGGAAACGGAGCATGGAAAAATAATAAGAATCCCTCCACGAATTTTCGCCTCTTTTCTATTTCGTCCTTCACTTCCTCAACATTATGATGAGTCATTGCGCTCGCTTAGAGTCCTGCTTTACCCCCTTCTCACCTTTCAGATTTGTTTTTGAAGTATACTGCTGTCCTTTGCCCAAAAATATGGCCTTTGATGCATAGAAAAAATAAAGAACACCAAGGGACATGAATAAGAGAAAACTAATGAACGATTCAAACAAATACAATTTTTCCTTGTTATACGCGAAAAAGCTATAAAAATCGGCTAATTTAAAATATACATAGCAATTAAATAATGCATTATCAGAACTTATTTAAACACTTGGTACATTAAATATGCCTTGTCAAGTAAATGCAACATAAATAAATTTATTTTAATATTTTAAAAGTTTTTGCTAAAAAAGTTCAAAAATCGGCATTTTTGCAAAACTTCAAGCCATTTGCGGCATTGTAAGGAAATGTCCAAAAAATCTCAAATTTTTTGTGTGAACCGAGTGCCACCAGTGGCCACTTTTCCGCACCCGCCATAATCGAAAATCGAAAAATAGTTTTTTTCGGCCCACCCTAATAATTATGGGGGAGCTGGAAAATTTATAAATCTGACATTTTGTCTATTCAAACCTTTGGAATTTGTTCTTGAATTGTTGTTCAAAAGAGACATAAAATGAAAGATTAGTTTACTATATCATATAAGCATTTGAAAGTTATGTATATGAAGTTGTTCAAAATGTCTTTCAAGAATGAAATTTTTTTTAGACTTTAAAAATTGAAAGTGATAGGAAGTTTCTTTTACTTGTTTGGGTAATTTCTGTGATATCTTTTTCAAAATATATATCTGACGTGCAAATCAATTTAGCAGGGAGATTTTTTTTAAAGGAGAGGAGTAGGAGTTTAACAACTAAACCATTAAGAATAATATTTGTTTTGGAAAATTAATGACTGTACTTCACATAAGTTAATCAGGTTTATACCTTTTAGCATTGTTAATATTTTATAAGTTGGGAAAAAAATAGCAATCATATGTGCAGTTACATTTAAATTTAATGTACATTTTATAGCTGTTAAAATGACATTTAAATTATAAGAGTTTAGCGCCCCTGTATAAATGCAAATTTTTTTTCCCCTCCTTTTTTCACATAGCCCACTTTCATTCCTGATACATGGCAACTTTTATATTTATTTAAACTTGGTGACAATAAATTAAAAAAAGAACTACATCAGCAACAACAAGAAACAATGTTCAACAGGAATTTTAAGACACAAATTTTTCTCAGCCACCGTCAGACATACAAAGATGAAAAAAAAAAAAAATCTAAATTAAGTTTTATCATGACGATAAAAATAAGACAAAAATTAAATCCATCCACAAAATCATTAGCTACAGTTTGACTCTTTTGTCTTCAATTTTTCTTTAAAAGTTAAATACAAAACTACAGTAAACTACGGTAATTTTTTTAATGATATCATTTTATTCGTCTTATTGAGTTCTATTTTTTTTTTTTTTTTAATCGCTGTCGAAGGTCAATTGGTTTGCCAGAAATTTCAAAGAGACGTTTGCATTCTCTATTTCTTAAACATATTATGCCAAACGCTACCACGTTTGCTATGATAAAGCTGTTATTTCAATGAGTTTCCTATATTTTTAATAACAAACTAGAAAGCTAATGAAATGTCTATTTTTTTTTCCCCCTTCAAACATGTAAGTTTTTGTTTATATCAAGAAAAGTTTGAAAATTTTAAATGTTTTAATTTCAGCTGATACTTGTTGGAGATCATTGTCAACTTGGCCCTGTAGTAATGTGCAAGAAGGCAGCGCGTGCTGGCCTCTCGCAATCTCTTTTTGAGAGACTAGTTGTATTAGGCATTCGACCACTGAGGTTAGAAGTTCAATATCGTATGCACCCTCAACTTAGCAAGTTTCCTTCAAATTTTTTCTACGAAGGATCACTGCAAAATGGAGTATATGCAGGTAATTTATTTGTTTTTCATGAAAGGTTGCATATATTTATATTTAGCTGACCTGCTATTCTTTTCTCCTCTTTTCCCCTTTTTTGTTCCTTTTTATGACCAGTTGTGTTATTTTAAAATTAAATAATAATTATTTAATTTTTGTATTTATTTCGATAATTCTTCTAAAATTACTATTAAAGTTCATATCTGTATTAAAATGTTTATGTATATTTGTGTAATTTTCCCTCTTTGCAACATTGAAGTTATTATCTGTTATTATTTTGTGATGAGAAAGTTAAGGGAAAAAATTTAATTAAGAAAGTTGATTGTTTTGTTATTAATCATATTTTATAATATTTTCTTATTGTTTGTACGCTTTAGGGGAAAAAAAAAAAAAAAAAAAAAAAAAAGAGTAAATGCTTAATGGGAGGGCGGGGGAGGGGAATACAATAGCCACCTTCTTAACTGAAATTTACCGCTGACTTATTCCCCTCGATCAGGTAAAATTCAGGGATGACGGCCATTGGAACTCAGCTTATGTTTTTGAGTTGAAGTGCAATTCCAAAGGGAAGGGGAGCGAAATTCAGAAAAGGAAACTGTCCAAAATGGATACATGCTGACCTTCACCACTGTTGAATTCAGTGTGTGGTCCGGGGTGGTAGGACATTCTACTTCCCAGAATGATGTGATGTCCCCTCAACAAATTTACTAAAGTCTGTCTCAAAAGTTTAAGCACAAGCATAAAATTTGATTTTCAAAGAATTATAAAAAGTTAGAATGAATGACATTTTTTTATTTGCAGATTTCGCAACATTATTTAAATAAATGATATCAAAAATAGAAAAAAAATAAGTTGCATAATTGTAAAAGATATAATTAAAAAAAAATGTTTAAAAAAACTGTCTCCAAAGTTTATGCACAATGTCAAAAACAACCAGATTTATCATTTTTACAAAATTTTTATGAACAAATTATTTTTCCGTGACTTCGGATAAGTTTAAATAAACGTAAGGCCTTCGAAATTATTAGCTTTTGGTGGCAAGAGTACTATGCTTTCTGAATGGCCACATCCAGTTCTTCAATAGATTCATACTGCTTTCCATTGCTGTAAACTTGGGGGGGGGGGGGGGGCTTGCATGTCTGACTAATGTTAAATCGATTTAGCGATTTAAGCAAACTTTGCAAGCCTCGATGCTTTCCGATTTAGGAAAAAGGTGATGTATGAAAAAGAGGATTTAGAGAAAACAGAGCAAGTTGGTGTTAAATCGATTTAGCAGGATCTGATTTATACACAATCACAAACCTCAATATTTTTGATTTAAGAAAAAAGCGATTAAAAAAAAAAGATTATTTAAGAAAAATATTGCAAGCTGTTGTTAAATTGATTTAGTAGGATTTGATTTAAAATTAGCAGCGGTCACTTGCCATGTGGTTATTAAAGATGTAAATGTGGCAATAAAAAAATTTCCTTAGATTGCCACCCTTGTCGTCATTCGCTAAGTGGCGATTAAAAAATCTATTTTTGATCGCCAAGTGAAATGCAGTTTCTTCCATGGAAGTAAGCATCACTACATTGATTACACCTGATTAAAAAGTGATTATTTTTCCCCCGTACAAAGGATGCAAACAGATTTCTAGGACTTGGCTATATTTTCAATATTTCAGTTCTGTCCCTTGTTCTTTAAGTGTACTCCCGTCAAATTATTTTTTTTTTTTTGAAAAATACAGTTTTATTTTCCAAAGTACATTTATTTATCAGCTTTGATTTCACATGCATTTCAAGCAGTTTATTGGCAATCAATCTCCACCCCAGTCGTCACTCACTAAGTGGCGATTAAAAAAAATCTATTTTCAACCGCCAAGTGAAATGCAGTTTTTTTTTTTTTTTTTTTTTTTTTTTTTCATGGAAATATGCATCTCTACATTAATTACATCTAATTAGAAAAGTGGTTATTTCTTTTTCTTATTGGATGCAAACGGATTTCAATGACATGGCTGTATTTTCAATATTTCATTTTCTGTTCTTTTATCTATTTCAATTGGATATTTTTTTAAGAAATAAGTTTTATTTTGCAAAACATATTCATCAGCTTTGATTCCATATGCATTTCAAGTAATTTATTGGTCATTGATCGCCTTATCACTCGCCAAGTGACGATTTAAAAAAATCTATAATTGATCGCCAAGTGAAATACCCTTTTTTTCATCAAAATATGCACCTCTACATTGATTATGTCTAATTAGGGAACTGGTTAATTGTTTTTCTTATTGGGTGCAAATAGATTTCAATGACTTATTTGTATTATCAATGTTTCGTTTTTTGCCATGTGCTTTTAGTGTATTCAGTTTAATTTTTTTCAAGAAATATAGCTGTACTTTGCAAAATACATTCATCAGCTTTCATTCCCCATGGATTTCATTACCCATCATACGTAGTATAGGGTAAGTCTTGCAATCGTTTTGAAAATTGAAAAAAATTTTTTTGACGGATTTACACGTTTTAGATAGTGGAGATTCCGAAAAACATATTTTTAGAAAAACAATTTTGCTGTCTGTCTGTAAACGCTCTATCTCCCGAACAAATTGATATAGACTTCAAATTTTGTATGTAGTTAGTATGTAAGAATGGGACGAAGCCTATTTAATATCAAAAACCTCGATTATCCGGAACTATTTTTTTCGGACTCTCGAAAAATTCGTTCTGATGAAAGGTATATAAAAATTTTCGAATTTTTTTGTTCTAAGGCATGGAAGTAAAAGGCAATAAAATAACACACATTTTGCATATAGAACGAAGTCAGTCGGATTATTACCGTAATTTCCGGTAGATAAGCTGCACCAGTGAAAAACCAGAAACAAAAATTCAATTTTCATCAGATAGGCCGCGGCTTATATGTTGCACAAACAAAGAAAGTCTATTAAATAGAACAATTTTTCTAATTCATTTAAGGCCAAACAAACGAAAATGCATTCTTTATACATATTTAACGAAAACAAATATTTTTTGTAAATAATAAATAAATATAACTTGTAAACATTTATTTATATTGTGATTTATTTATTAATGCTGAATTAATCTGCCTTCTTTTTAGATATGACCCAGTTTTAAATTGAAAAAGAAAATCGAAATAAATTACTAAAAGTATATTTAAACAAACTTTCTGAAAAGTATTAATATAAATTTTCCATGGAGCAATAATCCTGGCTTCCAACGAAAACGAATGTAGAAAATAAATTAATAAATAAAACTTAAACAGCGCATTGGGCGGTAAAACGCCAAATGAGACTGTGTTTATTGATATTTTTTAGACTGTTAAGGTCTATCTTATACGATCTTACACAGCAGAGGTTCTCACTTATTTTTACACAGCAAGTGGAAGCACAAGGCTGACTCTCGGTCCTTTATTAATTTAGAAAAACTATTTTTAAATTAATTTAATGAATGAATAAATTATATGGCTTCAATCTGAAAAAAGTAAAAGTGTTTTTAAAAGAATGACCGAAGTTTTAAAAACAAACTAACAATTTTATTAACAGATAAAAATTGATAAAAAAGAATAGGTGAAGCAAATAAATATAACGTTTTATCAAGTTCTACTAGAAAGTACACCTTACATAAATATCACAAGTTCTCAAGAACTATATATCAACATACCACTTCATTACAAAAAAATAAACTTATAAACCGGAGCATCAGAATCTAATTTCTTCTATTATATACTTTTAAATATATTTTGAATGATTAACATTAAATGAAAAATATAATTGAAATATTAAATAGTTTAGATTATATTAGTTAAAGATTTCACAATAAATTTATTTCATTTACTTTATAAATTTAATATAATTAAAAGGATATTTAAATTAATTTTAAGTTTGAAATATAACTAGCTTTAAATATTTAAATGAATGAATATTAATTAAAATGTACTTTACCCTAAACCCAGCATTGGAAGAAGCCACACAATAAACCTAAATGTAAATTTAATTTAATGTTTTAACTCTAACTAAATTGTTTCCCTTCATCTCTAGAAAAAGCTTTCATCAACAAGAAAGAATTAGCACGTTTCCAATATATACTACCTGTCCACTATCTCATATCAACCAACGATAAACTTAACCGGCTCTTAAAATGAAATGGCCTATTAACACAAAGTTTCGTGGTAGAGATAATCAGGAAATCATGGAAACAGCAATAAACATGTTACCGATAATTCAGAACATCTATAAAATATTCTAGAGACGTATCAATAACAAAAAACAGATGGAGTCAAAAAAGGAAAGAAAAAGAAAAATTAAACCCGTCGTCTTAAACAACTTGCATTACGTACTCCAGCACCCGTATGATTCCTTATTTACAGCGAGAAATCTGTCATAGCTGTCTTTACACCCAAGACCAATAATGGCCGCTCTTGATCAGCTTGACATCGATGAAGAGGCGTGCCGAATTCATTACCATAAACAAACTAAGTCCATCATAATGACGCTCCTATTACTTTAACATGCTAGACATCTGAACACAGGAAAATTCTTTACTTCATAGCGACTTCAGTTTTGTTAAACGAAGTTAAATTTTAAAAAGGTAATTAATATTTTCAATTAAAAAGAACGAGTGACTTATCAACAACATTTCCCGCCGACACAATCTTCTAGGCATAAGTAAACATGGTCTCCAAAGCATGACAGTAAAAGCGAAGCACAAAGCCAACGTACTATCGAAATCAGCGGCGTTTTATACTTAGCTCCCAATACAAAGCATGTCATTACGCAGCCTCCGTTCGATCACGTAACGTCACATCCGAAATAGAAAGTTCGGAAAAGACCAATCGGCGATGTCCACTTGGAAGAGAGAATTAAGGAGGATAGAGACACTTACGCCATCTATTGTCAACTGCTGAAATTCCTCAGTACGCCGCATGAATCAAATGCCGTATGTCTGAAGTGAGAGCCGTGAGCGATGGTAAACAACTGCCGGTAATTTATACAAGTACGGTTGAAAAACAGAAGTAGGAGATTAAAGAGATATGAATATTTAATAAGAGTGTTTAATAACGGTAAGTAGAAATAAAATAAAGATATTTATTTTTATATATTGAAAGTAAAGATATCTATTGTAATTGAATAAAAATAGTATTTGTAAATATTGAATAAGATATAACTATAATATGGGATTAATTAAAGATGGAAATATAAGTCAGTTTAGTATAAGGATATCATAGAGTGATAAGACACTAGGAAATGGGCAATAGCTATTTCCTAACACTTATTTAACAACAGCTATCTTTTGTGCCTCGACATAACCTTGATCGGATGACAAAGAGAAAACTATTTCATAACTGTTTCTAAAATTCCTTCTTTCGCTCCTATTATTTCATTATTTTACATTTGAAAGTGTGGTAGAAAAAATACTTTTAACCCTTCTCCCAAAATGCCGTTTTATAGAATCGGTAGAAAATTTGTCGTTTCTCATGCAACATTGACCCAAAGGCAGATAGGCTGAAAACATTTAAGAGACAGATGAAAAGTTACATAGAGATTTCCCATTCCTGTTATCTGTTTCCTGATGAAATATTAAAACAATATATTGATTTAAAAACAAAACGAATTTTTCAGTACCTTTTGGAGAAAAATAGATTAAGAAAAAGTCGTGTGTTTTTCTTTTTCCTAATTTTTTAAAAGCATTCTTTTTTCTCATTAGAATAGATGCGCAGTTTGTCATGTAAATGAGATTTCTGACAAAATGTCCTGTTGCACAATTCAGTCCTTTCTTCGATATGAATGCGGAGGTGGATATTGAATTGAGATTTTGGAGAAAGTTTTTGTTACCGACGACATAGGACACTGGTTCCTTGTAGGTGTGAAGGAAACCGTCGGTATTTAAATGAGATTGCTCAGAAAATGCTTTGTTACACACCACACACAAAAGGTTTATCTTTAGTATGAACGTGCAGGTGAATAATTTTCTGTTCAGATATACAGTTCAAATATACTTTCTGAAACATAAAAAACATACAAAATTAACACGCGTTGGTATTCTTAAACTATATATAACCGAAAAACGTTTTTCAGTGTTTCCTTAAGGACAAAAAACATTATGACATCGCATAATAATCAGTTTGATTCAAGATCGCTTCAATAGAAAGACCTGACAATTTTATCCTTTTACATTCAAAAATGAATCAGAAAATATGGTGAAAAAAAATTTCGCGTCTTTATGTACTAGATTTGAGAATTGTTTTTATAAGAATATCTAAAATTTTTACGTATTAAAAGAAATTAAAAGTAACAATTAATATGAAAAATGTAGCTAGTTTATATTTGAGAGTAAAGTTAAATGTTGCTATTATTGTGAAACACTGAAAATCAGAATATCAAAATACCCCCCCCCCCCCCCCCCCCAAAAAAAAAAAAAAAAAAACGAATATTATTGTAACACTGTTTTTAAAGGCTGTTCTAAAATTTAAGCTTCTTATTTTTGATATATTCGCAAAGATATTTTCGTTCGTAAATGCATAAAACTTCCATGTGTTAGAATTTACCTACAAAAAAATCGGACGTCATTTTTTCATTTTCTCATAAAAACAACGAATCTTACTAAAGATGTTTTCAAAGATGTGTTTTAGTGCTTAAAAGATGAACTATGATATCGTAGATTTGGTGGCAGCGATACGCGAAACGCGATTTCATTTCGTCAAAAGCAAGTTAAAAGAAAACCATTTAACTTTTTCGTTATTAATATAGATGTTGTTACAAAAATGGCCCTAAAGGCACAGTTCTGATGAATCCACGTGTACATTTTTTTTGTAAGCATAATTAAAGAATACAATACGGTTTAAGAAAGCCTTACATTTGAAAATGTTACAGAACATTAGAAGTCTGAAAATAATCTAGATCATTAGCCTGGTCATGGGACGATTATGTGGGCAATGACTCAGAGTTATATGATTCTGAGAAAATCTTTGTTTACAAAATGCACAAGAGAAACTTCTTTTTTATATGAACGCGGAGGTGTGTATTGAAATGAAATTTCTTCTTTTAATGCACACGTAACAGGGAAAAGATTTCTTACTGACAGAAAGGAATACATAAATATTTAATATAGAAATAATACTGTGACTGAATTATGACTGCAAATACATCGACAATTTGTAAGAAAAATGTTTTACCTAATGATTGATTAATGTATTTTGACGGCGGCACAAAATAGAAATTGCGTCCGCATTATATTTGATATTTTTATAGAATTATTAAAAAGTGATCAATTTCATCCCTAAGTATCATTGATATTGACAGTATGAACTGTGAATTAATCCATAAAAAATAAAAATATCTTTTATTTTTTTTCTTTAAAATCTTATCGAAA
Organism: Maratus speculifer; assembly: GCA_964019185.1. Taxonomy (NCBI): domain Eukaryota; kingdom Metazoa; phylum Arthropoda; class Arachnida; order Araneae; family Salticidae; genus Maratus; species Maratus speculifer. The sequence continues at coordinate 69,832,243 of OZ025291.1, forward strand.
TTTTTTGTTTATCGAAATATCTTTAAAAAAATTAATAATACTTCATTTTTCTATTCGCAATTTAAAAATCAAATATTGTTTCTAAGTTTTTGAAATTGCACTAACTTTTTCCTTATTGATTTTGGAAAATTTACAATTTTTCTATTTTGCAACTTTATGCAATATTTTGCTTGCAACACCAGGTTGGAAATAAAAAAATTAATTGTATAAGCCGCACTTGGAAAAAATTAACTTTTAAACACGTATAAGCCGCGGCTTATCTCCCGTAAATTACGGTAGCTGCCGAGATATTTGTAATCCTGTTTTCCACATTCTTCGATTTTTCATGACCCTGTATTTCATTCAAATTTCAATTCAGAGGTATATTTTAATTGGAAATGAGACGCTTAATCCGACGCAGTTAATTGTTAGTTAATAGAATTATTAGTTTTGGAGTTATAAGGATGTTTCTTTTAGGCAGTTCAGTACTACTTGAGTAGTTTGGCGTTTTATATAATTTGTCGAAATTGGTAATCAGCAGTTCTTTAATATAGCATTCTATGTATATTAACAATATGTAAATTTTGTTTATGAATTGCAATGCATTGTATAAATAGTTTTTACAAATAGTTTTATTTTCATATACATGATGGGTAAGTATTACGGTGGCCCCCAATGACTAGTTTCACATTGGATGCAAATGGATTTCAAGGGCATTTCAGTATCTCCAATTTTCGACTGCTGTTGCATTGCTCAGCAGTTGAATTATACAACTGCATGTGATGTGTGTAGTGTATTAACACATTTATTCAGGTATCCCCCCCCCCCCCCAGAAATTTTGTGTTTTTCATGGTCAAAAAGTGCAATTTCTCCCCTCCCCTCCCCAAATCACAGAAATCCCTCCCGGAGTTAAAATTCAAATTTGCAGGTCTGAGCCTTAAATCGACTTAATGCTTACATCGGAAATCCAATTTAACTATCGGTTTTGAATAGATACATCGGACATCGCGATGTAGCCGATGTAAGAGAAAGATGATTTAGGGAAAACAGATGTTTAGATAGGCTACTGCTAGCATAGATGTCAACTACATATGATGTGTAGTATATTAATCAGTACAAAAAACCCTGAACGGGTTAAAAGCTTGTGACGCAGCACTTTATCTTATATCTCTAAGAATTTTAAATTTGGGACTTAAAATTAATGATATCAAAATTTATGTGACGCTATGCTATTAATTAATATACATATTAAAATTTATTCATTAAGGTTTTATCAATTACATCTTTCATAAATTCAAAATATGAATCTTAAAAGATATGATATCAAAATTTAAGTGACGCCTTGACGAGGCTTTAAACGATGTTTTAAAATTCCATTTATTTATTTATTGTCCAAATACATTTTCATATCTAAACAATACTTTTTATTTTCCAATACACTGTTAAATACATCACTTTCACTGAATATATATAATGCACTGAAATGTATTTATTTGAATAAATAGATTTATCTTTTGGGCTACGCTGTCCAAAATCAAAAATAACATTTAAATAAATAGTTTTTGCATCATTGTATCTATTTGCATCTATTTAACTTACTTTGGATACAATGACGCAAAAACTATTCATTTAAATGTTATTTTTGATTTTGGACAGCGTAGCCCAAAAGATAAATCTATTTATTCAAATAAATACATTTCAGTGCATTATATATATTCAGTGAAAGTGATGTATTTAACAGTGTATTGGAAAATAAAAAGTATTGTTTAGATATGAAAATGTATTTGGACAATAAATAAATAAATGGAATTTTAAAACATCGTTTAAAGCCTCGTCAAGGCGTCACTTAAATTTTGATATCATATCTTTTAAGATTCATATTTTGAATTTATGAAAGATGTAATTGATAAAACCTTAATGAATAAATTTTAATATGTATATTAATTAATAGCATAGCATCACATAAATTTTGATATCATTAATTTTAAGTCCCAAATTTAAAATTCTTAGAGATATAAGATAAAGTGCTGCGTCACAAGCTTTTAACCCGTTCAGGGTTTTTTGTACTGATAATCATTGCTTTTTTTAGGTTAATGATAAAAACAAAAAATTAAAGACTAATGCAAAAAATTCATATTCATGATTCATTCACCTTTAATTACCCTTCCCCCATCCGCTTAAAAAAAAGATATTTCATATTTTATTAATGTGTGCTGTACTACTTGATTTTGTTAAAAACAACTCTGTAGTAAAATACGTTAGTAAAAGATAAGAAGGTAATGTACATTCAGCACCATACATCTCAGAAAGGGTTTTATAATCTATGCTGTATGTAATGTATCATTTCTCATTCTTGTTAACTATGTTTTTTCTTTACACATGTTGATACATATACTGCAGATGGATTAAAATGATCAGGGATACAATATTCAGAATGTGCTGGAAAGTATTTCATAATCTATGCTGCATGCATGATTCTTGTTAATTATGTTTCAACCTATGTATAAGTTGATAATATTGCAGATTGATTAAGACTATATGCGTTGCAATATTCAGAATATGCTGGAAATGTTTCATAATCTATGTTGCACACATGTTTTTCTTTCTTGTTAGTTATGATTTGTTCTTTATATAGATTGGTAAAATTACTGCAAATAGATTAAAATGATAGGTTTACAATATTGAACATGTATTGGAAAGTGTTTCATAATCTATACTAATTTTTCATTCTTCTTAGTTTATTTATGTTTTGCTGTTTGCATAGGGTGGGAAGATTGCTGTTCAAAGATGAAAATTATAGGTTTAAAGTATTCAGAATGAATTGGAAAGTATCTAAACATGCTGTATGCAAAAATTTTTATTGTCGTTAATTATGCTTTGTTTTTTGCACAGAATGGTAAAATTCTTGTACATGAATGACAATAAGTTTACAGTATTCAGAATGAGTAGGAAAATGCATCATAATCGATGCAGTATGCATGATTCTTTGTTCTTGTTAGGGAAAAATTACTGTATATGGATGAAAATAGTATTCAGAATATGTTGGAAGTTGCATCATATTCTATGTTGCACACATAACTTTTCGTTCTTGTTTTTTCTTTCTTTTTTTTTTCTTTACACATTGATAAAATTATTGCAGATGGATGAAGGCATTTAATTAAATCAGGCTTATATTAAAATTGACAATATATATTCTAAATTAATGTACCTGTCATTTGTACAAAAGAATGTCCTGATTGATAATTGCCCCGGTGTAATTGATAATTACAATGTTCCCAGGGTAGTTACCGAGAATCAAAAATTTTTAATTAAGCAAACTTTAAATAATATTTTAATCAAAGCCTATATTTTATTGAATAGAAACATGGTGAATCATTAACCATGCTAAATTTGGTCACATCTATTGTAAACATTAAAAAGATATTTAGATGTTAGTGTTTTTTGATCAGGAATTACCCCGGTCCACCCTATAAGTTTCATACTTCAATTAGGAAAATGTTTAACTGACAAAGAAAGAAAATCAGGACTCTGTTATTTATTAAATATTTTCATTTCATATGAAACTTTCCATTCTTGGACGACTTAACTTACAAAATAAAACTAATATATTTTTATTGAACATTTCAGTCACTAAGCATAAAACATGCAAAGTAGATAAATTTAAACATTTCATGTTTTTGGATTTTTTTTTTTTTTTTTTTAACATAATTTTGTGAAAAAAGCAGACAGCTATTAAAAAATATTCCGTATTTGCTTAGGGTTTCTTGCAGTGCAATACATCAAAAGTCTTTTCTAGATTTTCAACATTGTATGTAATATTTTGACGACTTGAAAATTTTTTATTTTTTTCTCATAAATCATGTAAAATAACATTTATCCATTAAGAACCACATTTGATTTACTAAACAGCTATAAATACAAATTCCAATTGAAATCTACCCTAAACCCGAAAAATTTAAACCAGATTCAATTGGAATTTTCAGGTGGCATTTCAAAATATATTATTTTGTCACAGGTAAAAGGGTTCTAATTAGGTTTTTTTTTTTCTTGTGGTTTTTTCAATTGGGTTAAGGATAGATTTCAATAGGAATTTTCAGGTTCTGGGTAGTGCATGTTGACAGAAATTAATTCGTCTTTCTTAAACAGATTAATGTTTACACTGATTTTTATTTCAGTTCAAATCAGGGTTGGAAAAAAAACAGGTTTTTTTGAAAAAAACCAAAAAAACTGGTTTTTTTGGTTTAAACCAGGTTTTTTTGGTTTAAACCGGGTTTTTTTAAAACATCTGTTCTTGTTATATATACATGCATATTTACTGATAAAAACAGACATTATTGGTTTATAAGCAGTGTGGCTTCATTTAAAATAGTTTAAATTTAATAATTAAACTGAATTTATGCTGAAAATTGAAAAAATCCATTTTTCAATTTAAACAGTTTTAGCAAACAGCCTTATGTTGAAAGTTTTGATTGTTTATCACAGTGAACCATTGATGCCCTGTAAATCATTATAAACAATCTTTTGATTACTAATAATGAACATTTAGATGTAGTTTGATAAATATTCTTTTCCACAATTATTCAAATAATAAATTACAAATACTTCTTAGGATTTTTTCTTTCTGAGTGACAACCTGAAGTTAACATTTTTAGCCGTTAGATTCAGTAGATAGCAGAGGGAAGAAATTATTATTAAAATGCTGCTATAACTAGCAACCAGTCCAGCTTTTAATTCTTCAAGATAATCTCCCAAAAGAAAAATTTCTTTTACAGTTTGTGCAAAATCTTAAAAGATCATTGTGTTACATTATTAATTGCATTAAATAATCTGCAATATTAAAAAAAAAAAATATTTTATACTAAATATTGAATCTATTTTATCTTTGATTAATTCACATGTTTAAAGTTTTTTCTTTAGAGCAATAGATATGTTCACCAATGCATACTGATTTTAATCCTATGTATAAAAAAAATGACTTAAACCTAATATATCTAATGGTTATTGCTGAAATAAAGTGTTAAAAGTAGGAATTTTTTATATTCAATAATTATAAAGAAAGAAAATGTCATTAGATTTCTTCTAAAAAACAATTTGCTTTTTTTTTTTTTTTTTTTAGAAAAAAAGCAATTAGTTTAATTCTATGCATAAAAAAAAGACCTAAACCCACTATATATAATACTTATTACTGAAATGAAGTGTTAAAAGTAGAAATTATTTATGTCCAATAATCTGAAACGCTTAAATTATAAAGAAAAAAAAGAAAATGTCATTAGACTTCATCTAAAAAAACCAATTGGTTTTTTTGAGAAAAAAACCATTTGGTTTAAACCGTGGTTTAAACCATGGTTAAAACCAATTGGTTTAAACTGTGCCAACCCTGGTTCAAATTGGGTTCTTGTCAATGTGTATCAGCAGAAATTATTTTTCCTTCTTCGGATCAAGTTAAGATTCCATAGAATTTTTTTTTTTTTTTTTTTTTTTGGGGGGGGGGGGGGGGGGGGTTGTTGGAGTGAGTTTAATTCAAATATAATTTTCAAGTTCTGGTCAGATTGCATTTCCGCAGAAAATATTTTGTTCTGTGCAGGGATTGGATTCAAAATAGACTTCAATTGAAATTTACAGCTTCTAGTCTGTCCGTATCAATGAAAATTACATTTTCTTTCTTGTTTCAGGACATGGTTGGATAGATTTTTTTTAAGGTTCAAATCTGGTAATGGGTCAACTTGAAATGAAATTTTTAAGTTCTTGTTGAGTTACATTTCAATCTATAATATTTTGTCGCAAATAGATTGACTACTGGAGGGATTTTTTTTTTTTTTTTTTTTTTTTTTTAGTGTTTGGATTGTGTTTAAAATAGGCTTCAATTGGAAATTTCCGGTTCTGGTCAATGTATGTCAAAGGAAATTATTTTGTCTTTCTTGGACAAATTTATGTTTCCATTAAATTTTTTTTTTGGTTTAGATTGAGTTTCAGGTAAACTTATAGGTTTTTGTCGGTGCTTATTGGCAGAAATTATTTTTTCAATTTCGGATCAGGTTACAGTGTGATGGGATTTTTTTTTTTTTTTTTTTCCGATTTGGGTTCAATTCAAATAGAATTTTTAGGTTCTGGCCAGGTTGCGTTTACATGAAAAACATATTCTGTCATGTACAGATACTGGATTACAATTCCTATGTTTTTTTTTGGTGGGAGGGAGGGGGGGGAGGGAGTTTGTATCAGGTTTAAGATTTTATTAAAATTTCCATGATCTAGTCTGTACGTATTTACATAATTTCTTTTTCTAAAAATCTTGATATGGTTGGATAATTGTTTTTTTTTTTTTTCGGGTTTGAATCTCGATTCAGTTTGACTTGAATTGGAATTTTCAGGTTCTTGTCGAGTTGCATTTCAAGTACTAGTTTTCAATTCTGGTCAGTGGATGGGGACGGAAATTATTTTGTCTTTCTTGAACAGATTTATATTTCCTAATTTTTTTATTTTACTTTTTTTTGGGAGGGGGGGGGGGGATTGGATTGGGTTTCAGGTTAAGAGTTCGGATTGGGTTTGAGATAGACTTCTATTGGAATTTCCATGATCTGGTCAGTACATATCGACATAAATTGTCTTTTTTTTTTTTTTTTTCTAAAATCTTGATTTGATTGGATTTTTTTTTTGGGGGGGGGGGGGGATTGAATCTGGTTTCGGATTGACTTCAAATGGAATTTTCAGGTTCTTGTTGAGTTGCATTTCAAGTAGTGGTGTACCGAGTAGTACTTTGGCCGAGTAGCCAAGTACCGAGTACTCGGCCACTGACTACTCGGCCGAGTACCGAATGCCGAGTACCGAGTAGTTGTATAATAAGAAAATAAAACACTGATGTGCGCAAAATGTGAGCTTAGGTGTACATATATATAAATGTACTTGTGTACACATGTCTATACCTGTGTGTACATATAATATAATATACATATTAGTATAAATAAACTTATCAAATTTGAAATTTGTGCACCTTTTAAATACAAATTTTGACAGTTCAAAACTAATAAGAAAGGAGAATTGATACATGACAACTACAGTTATTAACTAATAACTAATACTAAATATACTTCTTATAATAATAATAACTAAACATTCTTTAACCCTTCAATTTATTCCAACCATTGAAATCTGTCTATCAAAAATAAAAATGTTCATCGGTTACTGTAACAATTCATTGAATAATGCAAACATTTCATATTTATTTTGTAACTGTCTGTACCTTATTTTCTTTTGATTAAAAAAAAATGTATTGGCTTTGCAGTTTCTTTTCATTTTTCATGTGTACAGATTATATTATGTTATTTTAAATTTATTATTTTTTAAATATCTCAGTAAAAAACTAACCTTTTTCACTGAAAATATTAAATGTGTAAATTAAGAATGCCTTAAAAAGCAAGCTGTAAAATTGATGAATTTAGATGATCTAGAACTTGAAAATCCACCAAAGAAACAAAAAATAAATATGAGAATGCTAATGTCAACGAATCAAAAGAGAAAATGCTAGGAAAAAGTTCATCTATTTTCTGGCAATGTTTGAAGAAATTGTGAATGAACAAAAAGATTGTGGCACTAGTACTAGTTTAAAATCACCGCATGAAGAATTGGTACAAAAAGATATACAGGCTTTCTTAACAGAAGACATGTAAAACTGACACTCCATTTGCATGGTGAGGGGGGAAAAAACTTTTCTGTTTATGTGCAACTTTGCAAAAAACTCTTACATGCACCTTCAACAACTGTTTATTCTGAACGTAATAGAGGTCAGCCAAATTTATAGTAGTAAAAGAAATGCCCTGTCTACTAATAACATAGAACGTTTGGTGTTTTTGCACCATAATTTGAAATATATTAAATTTAATTATTAATTTTTTATTGCATTTATCGTATTTTCAGTTTTTTTTATCCAAAATAAGTCTTTCCTGTTTCCCTATATATAAAAAAGTATTTTTATTTGTATAAATGTGAAATTTCTTTAGGGATTTTGTTCTTAACTTTTTTTATATTTTGCAGACATATTGTTAAATACAGAGTAAATAGTTTTATGAATTACTACATATATTATACATTGATATTCAAATAACTTTTTTCAGATCAGTTATAAATTCATATGCTTAAAAAATGAAATTCTTACAACTACTCGGTATTGGCCGAGTACTCGGCCAAAATTTGGCTGAATACCGAGTACTCGGCAAATTGGCCGAGTAGGCCGAATACCGAGTATTTATCGAGTACTCGGTACGGCTCTAATTTCAAGTATATTATTTTGTCGCAGATAGATTGGGTTACAATTGAAAGTTTTTTTTTTTTTTGGTGGGGGGGGGGGGGGGGGTAGTGTTTGAAATGGATTTAGGATAGATTTCAATTGAAATTCTTGTCAGTGTATGTGGACAGAAATTATTTGGTCTTTCTTGGACAGACTTGTGTTTCCATTGTTTTTTCCTTTTCGGGTTTGGATTAGATTTCATGTTAACTTTCAAACTCTTGTCAGTGAGTATCGGCAGAAATAATTTTCTCTTTTTCGGATTAGGTTAAGGTTCAATAGAAATTTTTGTTCAGGTTTCAATCAGGTTCAATTCAAATGGAATTTTCAAGTTGCGGTCAGGTTGTGCTTTAATGGAAAATATTTTGTACTGTATAGATACTGGGTTCCGGTTATATGGAATTTCCTTTTTCAGATTCAGATTAGGTTTAAGATAGACTAATTGGAATTTCCAGATTTCTGATCCCGCGTATCTCTGGAAATTAATTTTTCTTTCCCGAATCGAGATATGGTTGGATAATTTTTTTTTTTTTGGGGGGGGGGGGGGGGGAGGGAGTTGAATCTGGTTTCGGTTTGACTTCAAATGTAATTTTCAGGTTCTTGTTCAGTTGCATTTCAATGTATTTTATTTTGCGGCAGATAGATTGAGTTACTCTTGGAGGGATTTTTTTCTTTCTGGTTTTGGATTGTATAGGATAGATTTCAATAGGAATTTTTCGATTCTGGTCAGTGTATTTCAATGGAAATTATTTTGTCTTTCTTGGACAAATTTATCTTTCCATTAAATTTTTTTTGGTTTAGAATGGGTTATAGGGGTTCAGGATAACTTGTAGGTTCTTGTTGGCAAACTTGTATAAAACCAAAAACTTTCTGCAAATAAATTTAATGTTGGGTGTAATTCGCATTTTTTGTGCAATTCATGGTCATCATTCGTGTTTTTTTATGCGATTTATGAATGTAATTTGCATTTTTTGAGCAATTTATGGACATAATTTGCAATTTTTATGCGATTAATGAATGTAATTTACATTTTACATGATTTATGGACGTAATTTGCTATTTTTATGCAATTCATAGACATAATTTGTGTTTTTTCAGCTTTCTGTCGACAAAATTTGTGTCTTTTGATCGATTTATTGACGTTATTTGTGTTTTTATAGGATTTATGAATGTAATTCGCTTTCTTTACACAACTCTTGGACGTAATTCGCATTTTTTGCAATTTATGAATGTTATTCGTGTTTTTTTGCACGATTCATGGAAGTGATTCGCATTTTTTGAGTGATTTATGAACATAATTCACATTTTTATGCAATTCATGGATGTAATTTGCATTTTTTGAGCGAATCATGAATGTAATTCGCGTTTTTTATGCAAATTATGGATGCAAAACGCTATTCCCTATTTTTATGTGATTTATAGATATAGACGTAATTTGCATTTTAGCTTTCTGCTGCCAAAATTCGTATTTTTTGAGTGATTTATGAACATAATTCCCATTTTACTACACAATTCATAGACGTAATTTGCATTTTTCATACAATTTATGAACGTAATTCTCACTTTTTTACACAATTCATGGACGTAATTCACGTTTTGAGCGATTTGTGGACCCAATTCGCATTTTTTATGCGATTCATGGACATAATTTGCGATTTTTATGCGATTAATGAATGTAATTTACATTTTACATGATTTATGGATGTAATTTGCTATATTTATGTGATTTGTAGACATAATTCGCATTTTTTGAGCTTTCTGTCGACGAAATTTGCGTTTTTTGATCGATTTATTGACGTTATTTGTGTTTTTATAGGATTTATGAATGTAATTTGCTTTTTTAACCAATTCTTCTACGTTTTTTTGCACGATTCATGGAAGTGATTCGCATGTTTTGAGTGATTTATGAACGTAATTTGCGTTTCAGCTTTCTGCTGCCAAAATTCGTGTTTTTTGAGCGATTTATGAACATAATTCCCGTTTTACTACACGATTCATAGACATAATTTGTGTTTTTCATACAATTTCTGAACGTAATTCTCACTTTTTTAAACAATTCATGGACGTAATTCACGTTTTGAGCGATTTGTGGACCCAACTCACGTTTTTTATGTAATTCGCTTTTTTGAGCAATTCATGGACATAATTCGCGATTTTTATGCCATTAATGAATGTAATTTACATTTTACATGATTTATGGACGTAATTTGCTATATTTATGAGATTCATAGATATAATTTGCATTTTTTGAGCTTTCTATTGACGAAATTCGCGTTTTTTGATCGGTTTATTGACGTTACTTGTGTTTTTATAGGATTTATGAATGTAATTCGCTTTTTTTACCAATTCTTGGACGTAATTTGCATTTTTTGCAATTTATGAACGTTATTCGTGTTATTTTGCACAATTCATGGAAGTGATTCGCATTTTTTGAGTGATTCATGAACGTAATTCACATTTTTTATGTAATTCATGAATGCAAAACACTATTCGCTATTTTTATGCGATTTATAGACGTTGATCGGTTCTGTAACAAGAACCGTCTAAAACAAAATAAAATTTAGCAGTTTATAATAGTGCAACTTCGGTGACCTAAGAGAGTAAGTATTGGTGACATTGTGACAGTGTAGTGTAAGACATTCATTAAAGAAACTGTTTTTCAGTGAAATAAGACTAACGTTTATTAACGAAAAAATAAATGCAAGTTTAAATAAAAACATGTATAAATCCAGGTGAAAAATATAACAGGCATAACGTAAACAGAAACAAGTTCAGTTCCAGATTTATATTAAAGTTATTCTATGTCATGAAATAATATTCAAGTTTAAATAAAATATGTATAAACTTAGATGAAAAATATAACTGGTAAAATGTAAACAGAAAATAAGTTCAATTCCGTATTTAAATTAAAACTATTCTATATAATGACATAATATTACTTATTAAATGGCATGGCATGGCATATAACAATATTAGGATAGCACTGAAAACCAAAACGGACTCACTTATGGATGACAGCTATCGACGTACTGGAAAAATTCCAATGATACGGCACACCAACTGTTTCGATGAAAAGTCTTAAAAACATGTAGAGTTTTTTAACTGAAGATAATAATGTCCACAAATGAATATGAAGACTTAATTAAAAACACAAATGGATTATGACTGCTGGTAAAATGACAAACGGGCGAAGTTGAAAAACCATTTTCACAATTTAAATGTCCAGCAACGGATTTGGCGTAATTAAACACAAGTTTGTTAACTTTAAAAACTGGATGAATCTAAAAAAAACATTTCTGAAACTATATCATATTGACTTCAATATTGCTAGCTCATAGCATCGCTTCAAAATCCCCCGCACAACATATCTCAGCCGGTTTAAATAGCAGCGGCAATTCGAAACTGGATACGCCCCTCCGAGTTGAGCAAGCGAGCTCCTGACTTGCGATGGAAGAAATGCAAGACAGCCACTTACGAGTTGCGATCCGCGATGCTTGCGGATTGCGATCGAACGGAACGATAAAACCAGGATGAACACACCCATCAGCGACGATCGGAAAAACAAAAGATAAGCGATTGATTTGAACATGTAAACAAAAGATCGGAAGATTGGAAAATGCCGGCAAAGAAGAAAAATGGAAGTTGGAACAAAATATAAGATAGTAAGCCATGCCATTTTACAATATTACGATATATATAATTAGAATTATGTATTTTAGAGTGTTAAGGAAGGAAAAATGGCTGACAATCGCCCCCCCCCCCTTAACACTCGTGCTTAAAAATAAAATGGATAATTAACAGATATTGTAAATTATATATATATATAGAATAATGTAAAACATTAGAATATCAACTATCACACTTCGATAGTTATCAGTAAAACAGAAACTTAACATTAACAAGTATAAATGCAACAAATTCAATAACTTCAACAGGGTTAATCAAAAACATCAATTTTCAATAATGTTAATAACAATATTCAACAATAACAACAATTTTAACAATTATATAACAACTAGATTAACAACTTTTTCATTTCATGAAAGTTCAGTTACAATTGTAACTCTAACGAAAAGTTTTTTTTCACGTCGAATAAAGTTCAATAGCAAAAGTCTATAAAGATAACGTTTTCCTAAAAAAAACCATGAAAGATAATTACAATTACCTCGTCACGTGCAAGTGACTACGAGTTACCTTTACATAACAATTTAATATGATGATTTTTTCTTGATTTTGACTTGTACAATATTCAAATGAATTTTAAACAATCATACATTTGCATATTTATTCTGGAAGAGAATGATTATCATATAAACGCAAATTCAGGATAATATGAAGAATAAATATACATGAATTACAATATGAAAATACTTTAACAATATATGAAAGATACATGTTATGCAAATGAGAAAATTTCAATAATGAGAACAATAACGATCATGATCATGATAACGATTATGAATTATGATTATGATAGTGACAGAGTTAAATGACTGTGAGCGCTCACGTGAAAGACAACACACAAAAAAAAATATGCTTAAGCTTTTGAAACGATATACATTTGCAAATGATTTGGCCAATTTAAATATGAAAAAAAACTTGTTATATATACTCTTAAAACGAGAAGAAAAATTTTCATATTTACATATGCAATAAAAAATACAACTCGATTTTCAACACCACGGACGGGACCTATGTGACATTTCCATTATACAAAAACAGGGACTTACAGACTTAAAAAGAACGATGCCCGCGACAGGCCTTCCTGTGATCAGAACACTCAAGAACGCCGCTACCCCCTGCAGACCACTCTGGCTATTTACAAGGGCACCTCACGAGGCGTTTTTCGAGGCTGCTCGGATCCCGGAGGATGAACGATCCTGAGGTCTGACCACATTCCAGCGGGAGTTAAATTGTCCGCGATGTTGGAAATGAGGGTATATCAAAACCTATGAAATGATATTATGAAACGTATGCATACGAAACAAATATGAAATAACAAGAGTATAATCACATATTCAAACATTTTTTAAAAGAAAAGTACTGAAATATACAAAAATTTCAGTTTTAAAAAAAGATGCTAAACTTCAAGGTTTAACATGAAAAGTTAAACAAGCATCTTAATGCTTGACACAAGTTCAAAGGAGGAGGAGTTTTTTTTTCATAGCATTTAAATATCATGTATATATATAAATTACTTATAACTAAAAATTACATCAATAAATTTTTTAAGATCAAACTTTGTTAAAGGTTTAGTGAAAATGTCTGAGAGATTAGATTTACTGGCTACGTGTTTAACATTAAAAATCTCTTGGTTTAAAAGGTCTCTAACAAAAAATAATTTTACGTCAATGTGTTTCGTTCTGTAATTTTCAATGGGAGACTTAAGAAAATCAATGGAGGCCATGTTGTCTACTAAAAGTGTTGGTTTAACTTGTGGACCTGTAAAAATATGTTTGTCATAACATTCAGTTATGATCCTACTGAACCATAGAAGCTCTTTAGTTGCTTCTGTTAAAGCCACAAATTCTGATTCCATAGTAGACAAACAGACAGATTTTTGTTTAAAGGCTCTCCACATGATAGGAGCTTTGTCTAACATTAGTAGTTGTCCCCCCATTGATGTCCTGTCATCCCTATTAGCGGCGAAATCCGCGTCGGTGTAAGTTATTAGGTTTATGTGGTGACAAGGTAACCTCAGTTTATAGTGTTTTGTGCTTTGGACATACCCTAAAAGCTTCAGGAGACCATTCCAGTGAACAATCCCAGGATTGCTCTGGAATTGGCTGAAGATATTTACAGCGTACGAAATATCAGGACGTGTCCTGCTTGTTAAAAATGAAAGGCAGCCCAAAACACTTCTGTATGGATATTGTAACATTTCCTGGGTTTCTGCTTCGGTTTGAGGACATTGTGACTTGGAGTATACAGTACCTTTAGTTATAGGGAGTGATGTAATGGGAAAGTTGAATTCTTTAAATCTTGTACAAATATCATCAATATATTGCATTTGATGAATTGAAACAGTGCCATTCCCATCCTCCTCAAATTCAACACCAAGTAGTTTGCGTGTTTTCCCCAGGATTTTTATGTCAAAATGTTTTGTTAAAAGGGTTAAAATTTCATTAATATGTTTCTGATGGTTACTTAATATTACAAAGTCATCCACATATAGTAATAAAACAACATGATTAGAAAACGTATAGACGCAATTACACCACTCTAACTTTTTAAAACCAAGAGAAATTAAAATCTTATGTAATTCATAAAACCATACTCGTCCACTCTGGTGGAGACCATAAAGGGCCCTCTGGAGTTTGCAGACTAAATGTTCTTTACCTTTTACCTCGAACCCTGATGGTTGTTTCATGTAGATGTTATCAGAAAGAGGGGCGTACAGATAGGCTCCTTTTACATCACACTGAGTGTGGATCCATCCGAGACATGAGACAAGGGCTGCAAAGAAAAAGCGAATTAGACTGAAATTGACTACGGGCGAAAACGTCTCATCGTACGTTTCACCCCTGACTTGTTTATAGCCTTGTGCTACAAGTCTCGCTTTATATCTTGCAACCCGTCCCTTGTCGTCTCGTTTGATGGTGAATACCCATCTGCAGCCTAGTGGTTCGGTGTTGGGTGGCAGAGATGTTAATACCCATACTTGTCTTTTATTTATAACATCCATCTCTTCCTGCATTGCCTGTCTCCAGAGTTTCCACTGAGGGGATTTTAATGCCTGTTTATATGTGTTAGGTATGGAGTCTTCTAGTCAGGTATTGGTTTTATGAGTTTCAGAGAAAGAGGTGTGTGGAGGTGTGTAACTAGGACTTGAGCTAGCACTAGGAGTGGACTTTACAATGCCTTGGTACTTATTGCTTCCTTTAAAACTGAACAGTGACGGATTAAATTTGATACCATTAGATTGACAGTAATCTCTTACTTCCTTCAGTGATCTTAGACGTTGTGTTTCACCCAACTCGTAATAGTAGACGTCGGTTCTCGATTTGTCAGGCCTAGTTACAGGCTTACGGAACCAGACAGCTTCCCTGAGAGTTCTAGTAAACTCCTCGCCATCCTCGTCACTGTCACCCTCAGATGGGTGTGAGGAGGCAGAGTCGGAAGATTCAGAGGTACTCGGTCTAATACTTTGAGTGGGTGGTGTTTCTGAAGTAAATCTGTCAGGTTGAAGGTCAGTCAAAGGGTCTATTTCAGGTGGTTCGGAACTTAGGATGTAAGAGGGTCCCAGATCGCTTCCGTTGCGCTGCTCCGAAGTTGTAAATGGGTTTGTGCCTATTGAATAGCTTGGACCTTGTTCACTGTGTTTGTGGATACTTCTGGATACAGATTCGTCACCAAACCTAACATTTATTGTCTCTATTATTTTATTGGTTTCGGGAATCCATACCCTGTAGCCTTTTGTAGACATTGCGTAACCCACTAAAACACCCTTTTTAGCCTTCGGATCGAATTTGGAGTTTCTTAGTTGTTTAGGTACCCCCACATATGCCACCGTACCAAAAGGTCGTAAATGTCTTATGGATGGTTTATTACCACAATAATATTCGAAAGGAGTTTTTTTCTGAGTTTTGTGACATATTCGGTTAAGAGTGTATGCGATGTATAAGACAGCTTCTGGCCAGAATTTGAGACTGAGTTTACTTTCATTGAGTATTGAGCGAGCCCCGTCCATTATTGTTTGATTTAAACGTTCTGAAACTCCATTTTGCTCCGGAGAATATACATTGGTAAATTCGTGTCGTATGCCATTGTCCTCAAAAAATTTGGTGAATGCTTCATTATCGAATTCCCGCCCATTGTCGCTACGAACTTCTTTTACTTTGGTGCCCAAAAACCTTTCTGCTCTTTTTACGTGGTTAGAAAATACTTTAAACACCTGTGTTTTACTGCATAAGGGGTATACCGACACTTTGCGAGAGAAGTCGTCTGTTATAGTTAGGAAATACTTCTCCCCGTCTCGCCCTGTTATTTGTGTCGGACCCCACAGGTCAGTGTGTAGCAGTTCTAGAGGTCGTTTAGATCTTATTTGGTTTATTGGGCGGAATGATGTTCGTCTGTGTTTATTAATTTTACATGTTTCACATTCAAAGTCTTTACATTTAATGGGTGGTAAGCCCCTAACGCCATTACATTTTAGAGTATGTTCAATTAATGTGGAACTGATGTGCCCAAGGCGTCTATGCCAGAGTTTAAAATCATCTTTTTGAACGGTTGAGGCTTGGAAACGTACCTTTTTAGGATTTTGATTACGGTTAGTTTTAGGGTCTTTATTTCTATTTTTATGGTTAGGATCTGGATAGAGGCAGTAAATGCCATCTTTAAGAAAAGCACGAAAAAGTGTGCCAGAATCCCGATATGCCTTGACCCTTCCCTCACCTCCTTTGAACCTGGCACCCATTTTATCAAGTCTGGGACCTGAAATTAGATTATGTCTTAGACTAGGGCAATACATGACGTCGCCGAAGCGAACCATTTCCCCATTTATTTTTAAATCCACTAAACCGGTGCCCTCGATAGGGAAAGTAGCACCGTCAACAGCAACAGCCAATTCCTCATTTTTTAATGGTTTGAACTTAACATATAAACTTTTATCTTTACAGAAATGGTGGGAGGCACCTGTGTCAAAGACCCAGGCGTCTCCACCACATTTTATGTTACTCAGATTAGATTGTATGAGGTAATTTACCTGGCTTGTTGGCTTACGTTGACGTCGGTTGCGAGGCACATCTTTTCTGGATCTATGACCATCAGATTGAGCACGGACAGGACTGGATACGGAAGAGTCTTTCGATGAATTTCTGGAAAAAGAGGAACCTCTGGACAAAGAAGAATTTCTAGAACTGGAAGAGTCTCTGTACACCACGGAACCGGAATTGGAGGAGTCTCTAGGCATCATGGAACTTCTGGAACTAGAGCTAAGACAGGATTCCTGGCGGGTGACATCAGGCACTCTACACTGGCTCTGTAAATGTCCTCTGCGTCCACATTTGTGACACCGACCTCTGAACTTAGGCTTAAAGGAACACTTCTTTGAGGAACGGGCTCTAGAGAAATGAGACTGCACGGCATCTATTCTGTCGTCCTCTCGTAGTTTGATACGGGACTCCTCTGCGACTAACTCTGTAAGAACATCTTTAAACGTGAACTGTTGGTCTGGCCATCGCAGAATCCCTTGCACCATGTTGTCGAACTTCTTCGGGAGCCATCTAAGCAATTGAAATGTAAGGTAAGTTTCTTTGATTGGCTCATTTATCGCAGCAAGTTGGTCAGCAAGTCTTTGGAGGCGAGCTGCAAACATATCAACGGGCTCTTCAGGTTGTATTTTACAGGAAAGTATTTCGCCAAAGAGCTGCATGTGGCGTGCCCGGTTATCAGGCTGAAAATGCAGTTTAAGTTTAGTCCAGGCTTCATGAGGGTCGTCGATATTTTCTATGATTCTCCGGAATTCATTTTCAACATTTAAATACACAATTGATAGGGCAGACCTGACTCTGGATTGATATTCTTTTGTCGCTACAGAGTCATTTTCATCAGGAGCCTTTTCAGTGCCATTAACTATGCTCCACGCATTTTTATCTAATAGTAGATACTTGACGTCAGCTGCCCAAGTTCCATAATTGTGAGAATTCAGTTTTGCTATGCACACCTGTATGTTAGCCATGGCCATGCCTTAAACAGAAAACCCGACAGGAAAAAGGAAAAAAAAATTTTTTTTTTTTTTTTTTTTTTTTTTTTTTAAATAACGTACTTAGTAGTCAGATAGTACATAAACAAAATTTCTATTATAAGTTATCCAAAAAAAAAAACCTTTTTGAATTTCATATCAATAGAAAAAAAATTCATTTAACCTTCAAAAAAAATTTTTTTATATTGCGGCCCCCCCCTCTAAAATGACTCGGAGGTCCAATGGCCGCATACTACAAACAACTGTCAAATTTTTTGAAATGTCACCAATTAGGTTATGGCCGCCGTAAAGGGTTTAAAAGCGTATTCGCTTTGGGCCCATAACCCGTGATCGGTTCTGTAACAAGAACCGTCTAAAACAAAATAAAATTTAGCAGTTTATAATAGTGCAACTTCGGTGACCTAAGAGAGTAAGTATTGGTGACATTGTGACAGTGTAGTGTAAGACATTCATTAAAGAAACTGTTTTTCAGTGAAATAAGACTAACGTTTATTAACGAAAAAATAAATGCAAGTTTAAATAAAAACATGTATAAATCCAGGTGAAAAATATAACAGGCATAACGTAAACAGAAACAAGTTCAGTTCCAGATTTATATTAAAGTTATTCTATGTCATGAAATAATATTCAAGTTTAAATAAAATATGTATAAACTTAGATGAAAAATATAACTGGTAAAATGTAAACAGAAAATAAGTTCAATTCCGTATTTAAATTAAAACTATTCTATATAATGACATAATATTACTTATTAAATGGCATGGCATGGCATATAACAATATTAGGATAGCACTGAAAACCAAAACGGACTCACTTATGGATGACAGCTATCGACGTACTGGAAAAATTCCAATGATACGGCACACGAACTGTTTCGATGAAAAGTCTTAAAAACATGTAGAGTTTTTTAACTGAAGATAATAATGTCCACAAATGAATATGAAGACTTAATTAAAAACACAAATGGATTATGACTGCTGGTAAAATGACAATCGGGCGAAGTTGAAAAACCATTTTCACAATTTAAATGTCCAGCAACGGATTTGGCGTAATTAAACACAAGTTTGTTAACTTTAAAAACTGGATGAATCTAAAAAAAACATTTCTGAAACTATATCATATTGACTTCAATATTGCTAGCTCATAGCATCGCTTCAAAATCCCCCGCACAACATATCTCAGCCGGTTTAAATAGCAGCGGCAATTCGAAACTGGATACGCCCCTCCGAGTTGAGCAAGCGAGCTCCTGACTTGCGATGGAAGAAATGCAAGACAGCCACTTACGAGTTGCGATCCGCGATGCTTGCGGATTGCGATCGAACGGAACGATAAAACCAGGATGAACACACCCATCAGCGACGATCGGAAAAACAAAAGATAAGCGATTGATTTGAACATGTAAACAAAAGATCGGAAGATTGGAAAATGCCGGCAAAGAAGAAAAATGGAAGTTGGAACAAAATATAAGATAGTAAGCCATGCCATTTTACAATATTACGATATATATAATTAGAATTATGTATTTTAGAGTGTTAAGGAAGGAAAAATGGCTGACAATCGTAATTTGCGTTACAGCTTTCTGCTGCCAAAATTCGTGTTTTTTGAGCGATTTAGAACATAATTCTCGTTTTACTACACGATTCATAGACATAATTTGTGTTTTTCATACAATTTCTGAACGTAATTCTCACTTTTTTAAACAATTCATGGACGTAATTCACGTTTTGAGCGATTTGTGGACCCAACTCACGTTTTTTATGTAATTCGCTTTTTTGAGCAATTCATGGACATAATTCGCGATTTTTATGCCATTAATGAATGTAATTTACATTTTACATGATTTATGGACGTAATTTGCTATATTTATGAGATTCATAGATATAATTTGCATTTTTTGAGCTTTCTATTGACGAAATTTGCGTTTTTTGATCGGTTTATTGACGTTACTTGTGTTTTTATAGGATTTATGAATGTAATTCGCTTTTTTTACCAATTCTTGGACGTAATTTGCATTTTTTGCAATTTATGAATGTTATTCGTGTTATTTTGCACAATTCATGGAAGTGATTCGCATTTTTTGAGTGATTCATGAACGTAATTCACATTTTTTATGTAATTCATGAATGCAAAACACTATTCGCTATTTTTATGCGATTTATAGACGTAATTTGCGTTACAGCTTTCTGCTGCCAAAATTCGTGTTTTTTGAGCGATTTAGAACATAATTCTCGTTTTACTACACGATTCATAGACATAATTTGTGTTTTTCATACAATTTCTGAACGTAATTCTCACTTTTTTAAACAATTCATGGACGTAATTCACGTTTTGAGCGATTTGTGGACCCAATTCGCATTTTTCATGCGATTCATGGACATAATTCGCGATTTTTATGCGATTAATGAATGTAATTTACATTTTACATGATTTATGGGCGTAATTTGCTATATTTATGCAATTTGTAGACATAATTCGCATTTTTTTAGCTTTCTGTCAACAAAATTTGCGTTTTTTGATCGATTTGTTGATGCTATTTGTGTTTTTATAGGAGTTATGAATGTAATTCGCTTTTTTTTTACCAATTGTTGGATGTAATTTGCATTTTTTGTAATTTATGAATGTTATTAGTGTTATTTTGCACGATTCATGGAAGTGATTCGCATTTTTTGAGTGATTTATGAACGTAATTTGCATTTCAGCTTTCTGCTGCCAAAATTTGAGTTTTTTGAGCGATTTATGAACATAATTCTCGTTTTACTACACGATTCATAGACATAATTTGCATTTTTCATACAATTTATGAACGTAATTCTCACTTTTTTACACAATTCATGGACGTAATTCACATTTTGAGCGATTTGTGGACGTAATTCGCATTTTTTATGCAATTCGCTTTTTTTGAGCGATTCATGGACATAATTCGTGATTTTTATGCGATTAATGAATGTAATTTACATTTTACATGATTTATGGATATAATTTGCTATATTTATGCGATTCGTAGACATATTTTGCATTTTTTGAGCTTTTTGTCGAAGACGAATTGACGAAACTGGCGGGCCACAGGTTGTGCATCCCTATTTTAGAAGTTTTTTAAATTTTCAAATTTGAGAGTTTTTTAATGTGATAGTTATATTCTTAATTCATTCAATAGATAATGATGTTATATGCAAGCAAAAAAAAAAAAAAATAAGCCATTCCATCAAACAGTTTTTTTTTTAAATCTTGGTGTTAGTCGTCAAAAATAAAGTTTGGAGAAAACGCGACTTAAAGTTGAAATTATATGGGTGCGACTATGAATGTGTTAATACATAAAAGCTTATAACTCCGTTAAAAATGCAAATATTTTTATGCGGTTTTTTCCATTGAGTTAAGAATTAATTGAATAATCAAACTAGGTCATAAAAAAATAGATTTTTTGAAAAGTTTTCAACCCCTGAGCCTCCTTAAACTCAAAAAGCATCGGTGTGACAAGAAATTATCATTTTTTTAGCATAATGCGTCTCAGAAAAGTGATTTATTTCAAATAACGAATTTTTACTTAACTAATCCATGTAATATGCACTTTCACAATTTTAAGTAGAATTTTCGCCAGATAATTGAATTGCTTTTTTAAATGAAATCTGATTTAAAAAAAGCGGCGGATTCTAAAATGTGCCAAAACATTTAAATATTAAGTTTGGTTTTGATTCATATAAGTGACAATTATAGTGATCTTTCTTAGCTCTGGGAGGGGTTTTAACCCCAAAACCACCCCCTTGGCTGCGCCACTGACAACAAAATTTTATGTTGGTGCAAGGAGTAATTTTATAAATTATAGTAACATTGTATGATATATCTTGAAATTGACGATACGAAATTTTTTTTTTTTGACATAAATCATGTAAAATAATATTCATCAATCAAGATCCACCTCTGACTTATTAATCACTTATAAATAAAATAAACAACTCACAAAGCGTCACAAAAATTTATGAAATTAAGTAGTGTGACATTATTCAAATTTACTTAATTAAGAGGAAACAAGTTAATGAAATGTTGTATAAATATTAATTGAAAACTCTATAGATTACTAGGTACTATTAGGTTATTCCATCGATCAAAAAATTATCGCCTAACAATAAGATTAAATTCCAATTATGGATGATCTTGAGTGTCACATTCAATGACATTAAATACGATTTGTGTATTTAAAATGTCATTAAGTGACTTTTATTTCGACTTTTTATTAATATTTTACTAATTATTTGTTTTTTCGTTATTTGAAATAAAAAATATGTCATGTATAATTTGGCTATTAGTTTGGTGATTGTATAATTTGGCGAAATTGGTCGACGGGATAACAGAGTAGTACCGATTACTAAAATATTTCATAATAGAAATAATTTATGTAACTGAAAATGTTTTATCCAACATTTCACTTAAGTTTAAAACAAGCAATATATAGAAATTGTAAATTCCCTCCCTCAAGTGTGTGTAACTTGGGACCAGACATTGTTCAAAATATAATGCGCTCATCTTTTGTTTACATTTTTAAAAAGAGTAATTTGATTGTAATAATGGAGAAGAAATCATAATCAATGCTTATAATAGAGTATAATACAGTCAACTCTGTGAAATCCACAAAATGCATTATCTGCAAAATATGCTAAAATGTAAACATTGAAAAGTGTTTTAACATTTAAACTCAAAGATAAAGATATGCAATACTTTTTATTTTCATGAAATGACAAATTTTTTAATGAAATAAACTGGGGATTTAAGAAAATTCATGTATTTTGCACCCTGTATTTTTTAATAACATTACTTTAAGCAAGTCAGTATGTTTCAGTTGATTGGGTATGATTAATGCACACCTATTCTTTGCTCAAGCAGCAAAAAAATTTTAAAAATAAATAATTTTATCTCTTTTTTTTTTTTAATCAAACAAAACTGATACATATCTCCTTCAGTAAATATTCTTGAACAAGACAATTTTATGTTGGTGCAAGGAGTAATGAGAAAAAAAATTATTGAAAACAAACCAAAAAAAGTACAGTACAGGATTTTTACCTGGCATTCTCGTAAAATTTTGAATATACCCTATCTCCCCTCTTTTAGCATTTTTCATTCAGGTAGAATTTATTTATTTAGAATAGAATTGATAAAGAAAATGCAAAAAGTGAAAAACATTGAACAGACATGATAGAATCATTAAGTAATTTTCATGGTTTTAATAATCCACATGGCCGTTTCTTGTTATGCGAATTCAGTGTTTCAATGTCTTAATATACAATGAATAAAGTCTGCAATAAGGTTAAATGGAGAATCTTGCAATGGATTTTTGCCGCCGTTTTTTCAAATTTACTTAATTAAGAGGAATCGAGTTAATGAAATGTTGTATAAATTTTACTTGTTAACTCTATAGGTTACTAGGTACTACTAGGTTATCCCATCGACCAAAAAATTATCGCCAAACTATAAGATTAAATGCCAATAATGGATGATCGTGAATGTCACATTCAATGCCATTAAATACGATTTGTGTGTTTAAAATGTCATTAAGTGATTTTTATTTCGACTTTTTATTAATATTTTACTAATTACTTATTTTTTCGTTATTTGAAATAAAAAATATGTCATGTATAATTTGGCTATTAGTTTGGTGATTGTATAATTTGGCGAAATTGGTCGACAGGATAACAGAGCAGTACCGATTACTAAAATATTTCATAATAGAAATAATTTATGTAACTGAAAATGTTTTATCCAACATTTCACTTAAGTTTAAAACAAGCAATATATAGAAATTGTAAATTCCCTCAAGTGTGTGTAACTTGGGACCAGACATTGTTCAAAATATAATGTGCTCATCTTTTGTTTACATTTTTAAAAAGAGTAATTTGATTGTAATAATGGAGAAGAAATCATAATGAATGCTTATAATAGAGTATAATACAGTCAACTCTGTGAAATCCACAAAATGCATTATCTGCAAAATATGCTAAAATATGAACATTGAAAAGTGTTTTAACATTTAAACTCAAAGATATGAAATACATTTTCATGAAATGATAAATTTTTTAATGAAATAAACTGGGGATTTAAGTAAAATTCATGTATTTTGCACCCTGTATTTAAAAACAATACTTTAAGCAAATCAGTAAGTTTCAGTTGATTGGGTGCAAACCTATTCTTTGCTCAAGTAGCAAAAAAATTTTAAAAATAAATAATCTAAATATTTTTTTGCAGGATTTTTACCTGGCATTCTCGTAAAATGTTAAATATACCCTGCCTCCTCAGTCTAATCCATAAGTTTTAATACATTCTATATTAAAAATCCATTGCAAGATTCTCGGGTTAACTTTATTCATTGTATATTAAGACATTGCAAGATTGAATTGGCATAACAAGAAACAGCCATGTGGATTATTAAAACCATGAAAATTACTTAATGATTCTATCATGTCTGTTCGATGTTTTTCAATTTGTGCATTTTCTTTATCAAATTCAATTGTACATAAATAAATCCTACCTGAATTGCTAACACCAATATCCAGCCGCCGCCGCGTTGTTGTTGTTGTTGTTGTATTGACCAAAATATTGGCCCGGTGAGCAGCTTTACATTTCTATATAGCTGTCTTACTCCGCTAAGCTACTTAAAAATACCAAAGTCCCTAAAATCAATTAAAACCATACAGATATCTATACAGAAACTCGCAAAATTAACTCCTTCCAACACCACAAGTAGAAAACCGCCGCCGCGTTCGGATTCAAAACAAAACTAGACAAGTGGCGCCCCTAGGCGTATGAATACATGACTTTCCAACAACAAATAATTTAAAATAATTTTTGTTTGAAAACTTAAAAAAAAAATCATAAGTCGAAAGTATATTGAATATGTATAATTAAAAAATATTTTCCTATTTTAAAAAAGGATTCAAAATATTTTTTCCACAAAATGCAAAAATATCCAATGTAAGAAACGTAATATTTTCTTCTTACGAAAAATAAAGGCAATATAAATAGAAATTTGATTTAGTATATATTTATTGAATGTTTTAAAGCACATGATAAGATGTTTTTGTAGTTTAAAAAACATTTATTGCTTCGATTTGGGTGGTTTAACTGTGACCATAAGTACATAACGTTTTTCACTCCCTCTTCGTCTGCTAACCCATAGAATAACATGTAATCCGCGAGCTAATATAGTCCAATTTTCCAAGACCAATATATAACAAACAAGAGTTTTCCTAGAAACAAGGCAAGTCTTATTACCTCTATCTTAAAGAGATTCATATTATATATAAGTTTTAATAAAATCTCCCAGCCGGTTTTCTAGATCTCATTATCAGGAACAAACACCATCGTTTTCAGTTTAAAAATGGTTATCGAGATCTAAAAATATACGGCACGTAGAAATGTAAAAATTATAGGATAGGATTAGACTGGGAATATAAGACTATATTAAAAAAATTGGACTATTCTGACCAATATTTGCTGAGTTATTAGAAGGCGGCTTTTCCGATTTCCTTTGAAGTTGAGTTAGCTGTATATATGAAGTTCCGCATCTACCCTTATGACCAGGGGCGAAGCTACTGGGGGGGCGTAGGGGGGCGTCTCGCCCCCCTAATGTCGGCATTTTCGATTATAGTCGGCAAATTCTGGATAGTCAGTTTAGATCGATAAAACTCTCACTAAATCATTTTTTTTTTAAAATTCCCAGCTTCTTTTCTTAAAATGTGAACTAAAACTTGCCAAGACTTAGCATTTGTTCTAAGATTTTTTTGAAAAACCCAAAGTTTGCTTTTCCTTTTTGAGACTTCGCTCAAAATGAATTGTGAAAGGGCCTCGACAGAAGTACTTTCAGTATAGAATGTGTTTTTTCTGAGAGTCCGTATTGGATAAGTCGGGTTTTGAATACATCGATGAACAATCGAACGCAAAAGATCGGACAAGGAAGAACACGGCTTCGGCGAAGTCCTTGTTAGAGTGTTGAAATGTGCTAGAAGTTGAATAATTGTTAATCGATTGTTTGATTGATTGCAAGACGATTAGTGAAAAAATGACCAAATCTGATGAATTAAGTATTCTTTCATTCTTTCCAGTAATTACAGACATGAATTTCCGCAAAAAAGTAGAATCGGTCTCAAGAAATAAAACATGCAAACAATATGAATATGCTAGCGTTACGGAAAGTAGGAGGCATTCCATCATAGAACATGACACAGGAAAAAGCTTGGAAATATAGTCAGCCAATCAGAAATATTATTAGATCAGTTTAGGTTCGTACGAGACAACGGCGGACGTCTCAAAAATTTTGGCATAAAGAGTATTAATTTTTTGGTAAATATCATAGAACTCAACGCTAATTATCGTTTTTTCTATTGCCTTTTAAAGAAGATCATGAAAAAGAAAAAACATAAATTGCCTAGATTGAGAATGGTGTAAACATATGATACAAAATGACGACCATAGAAAAAAATTTCGAAAATTTCAAGCCACATTTCTGTTCCAACTTCTACCGAATTATTTTTTCAGATTATCCGAGTTCATAAATACACACAATCACATTATTGTCATATTACTCGTAAAGAGCTAGCGCAAATAGATCATTCTGGAAAAGCAAGATTCTGCATTCAATACTGAATTTATAACAAGTTTGATAGACATTACGCGAACACTGGGTAGAATAGATCTGGTTTCAGAATGAATGAGAAAGACAAAAATGGAAACTTTAAATTTTAAAAGTGATTTTCAGACATAATTCAACATTAAAGAAATGCTTGATGGCATGTGTTTGAGGTCATATCACATAACTTACATTTCCGCTCAATCACAAAGCGAGATGATTGTAGTTCTTTCTACAGCAGTGTGCAAAAAGACAGACAGTGTTGAATTTCTCCCATTCCCCAGAGCAATGAGTTGTCCCCCCGGGACTGCAAATTCTAAATGAACCAAGCCATTAATAGGCAGGTTCAAATAAATTAGAAATTCACTCTACTATGGAATCTCTTTGATTCGAGATTAACTGGGCCAGCGGAATGATTCAAAGCGTTATTAATGTATTCTACAGAGTTTGACAGAAATAGCTTATCATTATGCTTTTAATAGCAAAACAAAGATCAAGACACAAGATATGAGAAAGAAAGTTTGCCGCTTGGCTTCTTGTTTCAATGATGTTTCTCAAGAACGTTTGTACAAGTATACAATTTAGCAACTGACAAACTTAAGACGAAGAATTTCAAAATAATTCTGACTACTAAAAACTAAAAGTACTGAAGACATGATTCAAATCCTAGAAATGATCAACAGTGAAGTTGAAAACATGATTAGGCAAATACAAAGCATAATTTTCTTTTTAATTAAATAAGGTTTAGATCCGTGAAATGAATCTGTGATGTAGCATTGACGAAGATTGGCACAAAAGAAGTCAGACGATAATTGAGACAACCTCTTTATTCTAACTGCTAACGTTCTTCTGCAAGAAGCTTTGTTTCTTTCTAAAAACGATGATCAAGGCCCTATTTGCCAGGAAATGGCAAAAAATCCAAGCTGAACGGGTTTAACATATGTTATCGGGACGGGTGACCGCATAATCGTAGCACAGCTTCAATAAACCTGACTAGCGCAAAGATCGTCATCCTATCGACAGTGCCTACTGCTTAGTTGTGAACTTTCTTAAACCGGTTACCTAACATTTGCATGTTGATATATGACACCTGCACGTTGTTTTCAAGTTGATTTCGTAATTTAGAATCTTGCTCAAATGAAGATACCTTCATCTAACAATTGAATTCCAGAAACACAATTCATCAGTATCGTGGAGGATTTTGTACCAACGACTGATTTTGCATATACCAGGTGCCATTGGCACACATAGTGGATATTTTCCGGTAGTAAGCTTCCATCCCGCGGCCTTTCAGTTGAGAGATCGATGCTCTGCCAATTGAGTTACCACTGTTTAGAATGGGCTAAAGCCATATGGTAGGCCTGCCCACCTGGCCGAATCTGCTCAAACAGAGTCTGGATTATTTTAAACCTGATTCTCGGTACACACTTGTCATAAGAAAATGATACTTTTGGTAGTTGGAAAGCAAAAAATGGAGCGCTACAGATAGACAAGCTAAGTTGCATCGTGAGATAATTTTGAGCCCGAATGCTTGTGCCGGGGGATGATACTCTGTACTCCACCGGGCAAAAACTTAGTCCGTAGGCTTCAATTTAGAGCGGATTCGGTAGGTCATGTAGACACGATCTATATAGAAAAGTGGCAATCCATAAAAAAGTACATTAAAAAAAAAATGTATAACATTTTAACAATTTCTATACTATTATTATTTATGAACTATTTAACCTAAAAGGCTCTAGATCTGAAAATAGTTAATATCCCTTACAGGATATCATATATTTATAAAAATAAAATAATTAAATTGACAGCTTATTCGTTAATTAAAATGATAAGTGCTATTCAGTTCATTTATGAATAGTTGTTTAACTTGAAGCTTAAGAAGTTATTGGATAGCCTTATAGTAATGATGGTTGGTAGTCTCAATTCTTGCATTTGCATAACCAAACCACTGTCTGAAAATATGAATCCTTCCACTATAAGAGAGAAATTAACACTAGATCTGTATAATAAAGCGGCAGATTTCTTTCCTAAAACCAAGGCAATTGTTCACATGAAGCATTACACGCAGATCTGGAAGTTTTGTCAGATTTCTGCCCAAAAGCTAAAGGAAATAGTATAATATTTGAAAAAAAAAAAAAAAAAAGAGAATTTTTGAGAAACATTCAATTTGTTTTCGAAAATTTTTAGACTCTAACTTCTGAAGTCACAGTTGGTTCGAACGAACCATTTCTTAACTTGAAAACTCTGAAAGACTACTTAAGAACAATAATTACCGATCCACGTCCGAATGTACTCATGTCAAAAGTATGCACTTTTTAGAATGTCTATATTTAGCCATTTTTGTGAATAGATGGGCTCATCTGAAAAAGGTGCTGGGCTAAAATGTCCGTTGTGCGAAAAATGAACGAAGATAAAGTTAAAATAAGTTTTGAATTAATCCTTTTCAATGTATATATAAATAAGATGATAAAAAAATGTAGGTAACATCTTACTCAAAGCTTCAATCAGTTTCTTTAATCCAAATTGCAAATTTCCGTTCAACATCGCGAATTTCAGTAATTTTACTCCTAGCAAAAAATAAACAGATATTTCATTAATACCAAAATGCTTTGCTGTAATATTTACAACAATGGAACGCAAGCGTAGGCGTTGTGTGCAGGATTGATTCTGTTCCGAACTTTCTGAAAATTTAAAAATATCTGTCATCACTCCAATAATTCAGGCATAATCAAATATCTCTAATTTCTCTAATGATCTCTGGCAAAAATCAATTTCGTCAATCGCTCACAGAAAGATCGCCAATTTCACAAAAGGATCGCGGAAAAACATGAATTTCGAAAAAGGGTCTTGAAAAAACAAAACAAAATTGTCAAAGTATCGTGCAAAAAACAACAAAAAAAAAAAAAAAAAAAAGAAAGAAAAGAAAAGAAAAAGAAAGAAAATTCATCAAAGATACGCGAAAAAATACGAATTTCGTCAAGGAGTTAGTGTTCATTCTAGGCCATTTTTGAAGGGTGCAGCACCCTGCCCTTTTTCAAATTTACAAAATGCACCCTGCCCTTTTAAAAGTAGTAAAATGCACCACTGGTTTTACCCATAGATTTTTAATAAATATTTTTTTTATTCCGTAGTATTTCTAAATTTGTGTGCCCAAAAATGATAGATTTTTTCATTTCTTTAAGAAAAAGAACATAAAACTATTGAATCATGTTTTAATTTAATTGTATTTTTGATTTTTATATCATAAAATCATTCGAAATTAATATTACTTGATTTATCATGTTTAAAAATTATGTGTTTCATTGCTTTCTTTTTTTCCCTTCTAAAGGCAATAACAATTTTTTTTCTGCCAAAAGTGCCCTTTTCTGAAGCAGTAGTGCCTTTTGTAGTGAATAGCACCATGCCCTTTTTATTTCTAGAGTGAACACTAAAGGAGTCATGGAAAAAAATTAATTTTGAAAAAAAAATCATTGAAAAAATGCTAATTTCGTCAAAAAATCGCAAAGACACTAATTTCGTTAAAAAATCGTAAAAAAAGCAAATTTCATTAAAAAATCGAGAAAAAAACCCCACAAATTTATCAAAAAAGCGCAAATTTTTTCCAAAAGATCGCGAAATAACGCAAAATTTCGTTAAAAGATCGCAAAAAAGTAAAATTTTTTTCAAGGTATCGCGAAAAAATGCGAGTTTTGTCTAAGGATCTTGGAAAAAATCCAGTTAGTGCCGGAAATGGATTCTTTCCTCTCTTTGCTTTAAACTATCAGAGAATTTACTGTGAATTTCAGATTTTTTTTTTCAGAATCACTCTACGCTGTGTGTCAGATTTTATATGTACCCTACATTCTCCGCTATACACTAAAGTATAGAATTTTATATAGAACATAGATACATACCTATATAAAGACAAAAGTACTTATAAGACATAAATTCTTTAAAGTTAGTCGGCAAAATCGTCTTATACGCCCCCCTAATGATTTCTGCTTAAATACGCCCCTGCTTATGACGATGGTAGGTTTTGACGATGGTAGGTTTAAAGCTGCGTCACTTGAAGGCTGCCGCCTTCTATGATAACACATTTATTCAAGGGTCCCTTCGCCCCCCTCCCCCCCCCAGAAAGTTTGTGTTTTTAATAGTCAAAAAGTGCAATTCCCCCCCCCCCCCCCCCCCCTGACAGCAGGAGCCCGATTAGTGGCCGAATCTTTTTTTGATCACTGCATTATATGCAGCTTTTTTCATGGAAATATGCATTTCTACATTGATTACATTTGATTAGAAAAGTGGTTATTTCTTTTCCCTATTGGATGCAAACAGATTTCAATGAATTAGTGGTATTTTCAATATTTCGGTTTTTTGTCATGTTCTTTTAGTCATGTTCTTTTTAGTATGTTCAGTTGGATTATTTTTTTCAAGAAATAAAGTTTTATTTTGGAAAATATATTAATTCATCAGGCTTGATTTCACATGCATTTCAAGTAAATTTATTGGACATCGATCTCCACTCACCAAGTGGCGATTAAAAAATCTATTTTCAATCGCCAAATGAAATGCAGTTTTTTTTTTTTTTTTTTTTTTTTTTTTTTTTTCATGGAAATATGCATCTCTACATTGATTACATCTAATTAGAAAAGTGATTATTTCTTTTTCCTGCTGGATGCAAACAGATTTCAATGACATAGCTGTATTTTCAATATTTCGGGTTTTTGCCAAACTATTCGCCAATTTACTCAAAAGGAAAAATGTTGCCATTCTAAAATTTTAAGTTTAGAAAATTAATGAATTTAGATTTAAAAAAAATCACTAACGAAAGGGATTATTTTAATGATGATGTTTACTTATGACATACAGATGTACCAAATATAAAATTTGATTTGTTTAGATGATTTCGAATAAAATAATACTAATAAAAGTTTTCATAATTTAATCCAGAATTTATTAAATCAAACTATAAAGAGTAGGGACGCACCAGATACTGATTTTGCCGGATATCAGATACCGGATATCCGGTATCCGATTTGGCTGCCGGATTCAGATATCCGGTACTAAATATGTTTTTAGTTATGGTGAATATTTATTTCTTTATCAAATACCATCTCAAATAATAAATTGCAAATATGTTTCACACACAATTATAACATTTTAAATGTATTGAAATATATTTTTCAGAAGCTATATATCTTTGACTATCAGGGCTTGAAATTCAGGTTTTCCCAGGAGGAGAGAGTTTCCCTCATAACATTTGTAAATGCAGGGTAGTTAAACTACATAAGAGGGGGAAAAAATATTTTTTTTTAACCCTATTATTTTTTACTTGCCACTTAAATATTTACAATTTATACAGACATGACAAATTTCCATTGAAATAATTTAAATCAACAACTCAAGATAATTATCCAAAATGTTTATTTTAATTAAAACAAAGGAAAATAATCAAGCTTTATATACACTATATTGCCATTGATTATGGGACACTTGCGATTTTAGACATTTTACTAAATATCTAGAAAAATACATGAGGAATCATCTCGAAACTCTTAGTGTATAAATATAATAGTATACGTCATACATCTACGTGAAGATGTTTTACCGAAACTCTACAGGGGACCGTCAACAAATTAAAAAAGAATGAATATCTTTTGAATAACCCTGTCAAAACTAATGTAGTAAAAGCGCTCAAACTCAAGATTATGATTGAATGCCTTATTGTAATACACTGTGTTCATTTTTATGCAAATAGCATGCATACTCGCAGAGTAATTAAGGTTTTTATAAAAATGGCCCCAAATTTTTCTAAGTTTTTTCCTTATAATTTTCAGAGTTCTTAATATAAAATAATATTATTTTCAGAAAATATGACAAACAACATTACACACAGTACCCTGTAATCAGAATTAAAAAATAATAAAAATTGTATGAAAAATGAGTAGGTTTACTAAATAATTTTTTACTGCGCATGCGTCAAAGATATCAAAATTTCATTTGCATATTATGTTAGCTAAATGTATAGAGCAACTTTTGTAAAAGTCTCAAAATCATAGCTTGAAAATTCTGAAAGTAATCGTCTATAGAAAAAGGACAAAATCCGTTGTTTCCAAAATGAAGCAAAAAAATGAGGGATTTTATCCAAAAGTAGTCGTAACATCCCGTATTGTGTATTCTATATTGACACTAATCAATGTATATATGGATACAACCCCTCTTGTTTTTGCTTCATTTTGAGAACAACGGATTTTCAACTTATTCAATTGACGATTATTTTCAGAATTTTCAAGTTATGATTTTGAGACTTTCACAAAAGTTGCTCTATACATTTAGCTAACATAATATGCAAATGAAATTTTGATATCGTTGACGCATGCGCAGTAAAAAATTATTTAGTAAACCAACTCATTTTGTATACAATTTTCATTCTTTTTTAATTCTGATTACAGGGTACTGTGTGCAATGTTGTTTGTCATATTTTCTGAAAAAAATATTATTTTATATCAAGAACTCTGAAAATTATAAGGAAAAAACTTGGAAAAATTTGGGACCATTTTTATAAAAACCTTAATTACTCTGCGAGTATGCATGCTATTTGTATAAAAATGAACACAGTGTATTACAATAAGGCATACAATCATAATCTAGAGTTTGAGCGCTTTTGCTACATTAGTTTTGACAGGGCTATTCAAAAGATATTCATTCTTTCTTGATTTGTTGACGGTCCCCTATGGAGTTTCGGTAAAAAATCTTCACGGAGATGTATGACGTATACTATTATATTTATACACTAAGAGTTTCGAGATGATTCCTCATGTATTTTTCTAGATATTTAGTAAAATGTCTAAAATCGCAAGTGTCCCATAATCAATGGCAATATAGTGTATATCATATCTGTTTTTCAATTTTCAATCAATGTTATGGACAATTAATAACTGAATTGCTAAATGAATTTTTTAATTTAGATTTTGTTCGATTTTGTATGGTTTAGAATTTTTTATAGGTTACACTTTTGACAAACAGAACAGAACAACTTTTCTAACATATTAAACTATCGGAAATACTTGGTTTTGCTTTTTTCTTATTTTTTTTTTTTTTTAATTTTATAAAATCTGATGTGCATTCATTTTTAATTTGCTTGCACGAATAATACATCTAGGTGATTGTATCGTCAATACCGTAATCCCTGACATTTTAGCTAATTGAATTATGTTCAACTATGCATTGGAATTTTAAACCCATAAGAAATTCTGAAAATGACATAGCCAGTAGATTTCTTCTATTACGTAAGAAATGGTTTATTTAAAAAAGTCATGTCCTATTTTCTGTGAACTACACACATCAACTATTTAAATGGTTTCCTTAAAATTCATCATTTTGTTAATTATTTGGAAAACAGTTGTTGTTACGGTCGAGAATGGACCTTGTGGTGTGCGCATTTTATTTTGTTTATGATTTGTCCAGGGATATTAATGTTATATATGACTCTTATTACATAAACAGAGCTGCCAACTTCTACGCCTATTTAAATCTTATAATCATGTTTCGAACCACAAAAATGTTTTTGTAAAATGTATACCAAATATATTCAGTGTTATGCGTTACAGTACATATTCTTAATTATTTACTAAAATTTCTATTTCTAATATGTTTATTTGACTGTAAATAGGCGTAGTAGTTGGCAGCCATGCATAAATCATATTTTGGTCATAAAAATGATGCTTTTAATGATTTTCAATAATTCAATGGGAAACATTTAAACATCTTGCTCTGGGCAATGGATGTCCATATTTTATTTATTTATTTTATGGATTTCTTTAAATTTAGAAGAATTTTTATTTGAAAAGAAAATCAAAATGTCATTGTTAATAAAGAAGAGAGTAGAAAAGTTACAAAGTGTGCAGGGTCAAATTATAAGATATGGAAAAAAAACCAATACAATTGAAACATCGTATGAAAGAACGTCTTTTAAATAAAAAAAACAGGTATGATTATTGAGCCCACTGATGAGGAAATGTGCGATGATTTTGAAAAATGAAACATCTAATGTTGAACCATTGATTGTAAAAAAAACATGTTTTCTTTTTTTTCCAATGAGCAACACAAGATTTAATCTCATTTTGTTTAGTGCTAATTCCAAAAGCTCAGACTCTAGTGACCATTACTGCCCTTTTAGTTATTTCTTGCTTCGGCACAGGAAAATAATTCGCAAAATATGTAAATCGGTCATAGAAAAAATATTGCTCATTTTGCTCACCATGGCAAAAATAAATTTTTAAAAATTGTTGACCCGTCTGAAAAAATTTTAATTTAGAGGGAACTTGAACAGTGGAAAATATAGTGGAATTCGTCAATCAATCACAGTAAAATATCGTGAAATTTGTTAACCTGTTACAAGGAAATATGAAATTCGTCAGCCAATAACAAAGACAAAACACAAACTTTTCAGCTAAACACAGGAAAATAATTGTTAATTTCATGTGAATGTCACAAAAACAAAGGGAAATTTGCCAATCAGTCGCAGAATAAATAGCTAAATTTGTCTATCTGTTGAGAGAAATAAATTGCGAAATTAGCCAGTTGGTCTCCAGAAAAAAAAAAAAAATCCAAAATTTTGTGTGACGAGCAAGCAAGAAAATTTTGTGAGAAAAATTACAAAACTTTTCAGTCAGACTCAGAAAAACAATTCTGTATAATTGTCGTAAGAGCAAATTGTGAGATTAGTCAATCGATAGTCGAAAATATCACGAAAATAGTCAGTCAGTCCTGAGACTTGATTGCCACTTCACAAAGAAAAAAAAAATTCGAAAAGTAATTTTTTTTTAGAAACAGGAATGTCTTGCTCACAAGATTTTTTAGGGCATGAATCCTACTATTCCATCCCGAAATTCAAACATTTAAATACTCTGCCTATTTGTCAATGAACTGCTGATAATTGTTAATAATTTGTACAATGAAATGCTGATAATTTTTAGAAAAAATTTTACATGTTAATATGTCTATAATTGTAAAGTATTTTCATAAAGAAATAAATAGCACCTTTTTATAATGCAAACATAAAATGTCTTACTAATATACCAATGGTTGAAGAGTTATCTCCAAACATAGGTTTAATTGATGATTTTTTTTCATGTTTTAATTATTTAATACTGTCTTAAGCTACATTTAATTTTTATTTTAAGTTAAATTAGTTTAAAATTTATAAGCAAAAAAAACTTTTAAATATATACAATGAAGTCACGAAAATAACTAGTTGGATGCACCAATCCCAAAACTCTCTTCTATTTTGTAGATCTCAATGTTTCAAAAAGTATTACAAAATATTAATACTACTTCAATATTATACCAACTTTTATTTTAATCTAGAATTTTTTCTACAGTCAATTAATTAGATTAAGAATGAGTTAATCTCGATCATGATATTTATTAAAATGTATTTTTGTTATTCTGTTATACATCAGCTGTTTGCGAATTGCCAGTTTTAGCAAGAAACAAAGTTCCTATTGCTGCACGAACCGTTAATTCACTGTATAAAACAATTATGAAAAAAATACAATAAAAAGAATATTGCCCTCTTAAACTGATGGCATTGAGCTTACAGGCTACGCATACTCATTGTATATTACAGCCTCATATTTTCAAGGGTTAATGCTGTTCAAAAAACAAATTAAGAGGGAAGATAGCTCCCGCCCATTTCGCCTTTTTATACTTAATCATTGAATTCCCTAAACTAATCAGAGATATGCTTTATCACATAAAAAAACCTATATCTAAATTCAAAGCAAATCTAATAATTCTTCATAAAAACCCATTTATATAATTTAAGAGGAGTTATTCCCCTTTATACTTGACCATTAAACTTCCAAAACTATTCAGAGATTCACCTTATCAGAAAGAATGTACATCCAAAATTTAAAGCAAATCGGATAATTCTGCATAAAAACCCATTTAACAAATTTAAGAAGGGTTGGGGTAATCGCCTGTATCCCTTTTATGCTTAACAAAAGAACTCCACAGCTAATTAGGGAAACATCTTATCACTATGAACCTGTATTCAAATATTAAAGCATCCGTTAATTTTGCAAGAAAAATCATTTATCTATCGCAATAAATCTATATCCAAATTTTGAAGCAAATTGGTAAATTCTGCATGAAATACCCATTAAACTAAATTAAGGTGTGTGTGTGTGTGGGGGGGGGGGGGGGGGGGTTACCTCTCATTTCCCCTCTCTTAGACTTATCCAATGAACTCGCAAAACTGATCATGGAAGTGTCCTCATCAGAATGATCCTATGTCTAAAATTCGAATGAAATATGAGAATTTTGCATGAAAAACCCATTTATCTAAATTAAAAGCGGAGGATTAGCCCCCCCCCCCCCCCCCCCCCCCCCGTTCCCCATCTTTATATTTATCCAATGAACTCCCTAAACTAATCACGGCGGTGCCCTCATCAGAAAAATCCTATGTCTAAAATTTGAATGAAATCTGATAAATCTGTATAAAAAACAGATTTATCGAAATAAGGGGTGAGGAATTATATAAAGACTAAAGACAGAAAACCAACATTTAGAAACTCATAAATAATGCATGTAAAGGTAGCAAATAGCCATTTTGAATCTATCATTTGCTCCTGTAATTGGTATATAAGGCTGCACTTCTGTGTCGCTTTGCTCAACTTAGCTTTTTCTAGCATGCTGAGTTTTGTCCTGATGAAGAATTTCGATAGTAGATTCAAAACGGCTGTTTGCTACCTTTTCATGCATTATTTGTGCATTACTAAATGTTCATTTTCTATCTTTATGCATTTTTGCAAAAAGGCTTTATTTCCTATTTTGACTTCAAATTTTGTTTTACAATCTGAAAGTAAAGATACAATTTTCTAAAAGATATAAACGTAAATTGTTGAATTTATTACAGCGTTTAAATATAAATAGTAGGACAGCTGTTAATTCTTTAAACTTTTGAGAATTACCTTTTACTCATTGATAGGGAACTTATTATAACATTTCATCTTTTGCATTGTAAACAAAAATTTTTAGGTATTGTTTGGGATCAAACGATTACTGTTATTCATCTATATTTGCTTTGCTGCATTCTACCGGATATCCAATAGAGAAGTCGGATATCCGGTGATTGCGATTCGGATATCCGATGATATTTCGGATACTAAAAAATCAGCCGGATATCGGATATTGGCCAGATATCCGGTGCATCCCTAATAAAGAGATATTTTTAAGATATCGCATATGTGAATAACATTAAAGTATTTTAAATGTATTAATAGAATTTATTAAGGTACATAAAACATATCAATGTTAGCGGAAGTTTGTAAGGAGTTAAATGCTTTTTAAGTGAAAAAATGTAGGCAGATATAACCATAAAATAACATACATAAAATATATTATATTTTTCTTCGTTTATTGGCATAAAATTTATTTTAAAGAACAAATAAATTAGTAAAACATTAATAAAAATATAAATAAATCATCGAATTTAAAATCATTTAATCACTTAACAAACAAGTGTATCGGGTTTAATGTCAAGTAAGTGTAACATTTATGTTCATCCATTATTGGCATATAATCTTACAGTTTGTCTATCGTTCGTTGGTCGACAGGATAATTAAGTAGTATCTTAAGTACATAGTTATCGCACAAGAAAAAAAATGCTTGTATATATGAAATTGTAAATAGGTTGCCAAAATATACGTTGCCAAACTTCTTTTCGCGCCAAGAACTTTTTGTTATGTACAACTATTGAAAAAGTACCTTTGTTTATTTACTTATAGTATTTTTAATAAAATGAAAGAAAAACGTGCAAGTTAAATGTATATGATATATGTATTTTTAACCTAATGTGTTTTTTAATGAAAGTCATGTATTTTAAATAAAGCTAGTGACAGCTTTACATTTAAAATGAAATTATGGCGAAGAAACCTATTTGGCGATTGTTTCGGGTAGCTAAAATAAAAGTAGCAAAATAGCCGCCGGGGCATATAAAAAAATAAAACAATCAGACCGGAGCTGTTGATGACAGTCACAAGACTTATACTGGTATTTATATAGGTACTATAGCAAAATTTGCAGCATCTCTGGTGTTAAACTAGGACTCACGAGGTAAGGCATTTGACTGCTCAGCAGCGGGTAGAGAGTTCAAATCCCGTTGGATGTAAGTTCATTTTGTTTAGAAATGCTTTTGTGTTTAATTATTATTCTTTCGGGAATATTCTTATGTTAATTGTTATTCAATTTCTAAAATTTTTCTAGCTGTGAATGTTTCATTCGAGAAAGTACCTTGAATGTATTTAATTGGTATGGCTTTCAATTCTTTTAATAAAGTTGTGAACACACTGTACTTTTTTTGTTCGACTCTATGGTTTATTTTTCATATCATGCATTTTATATGGCAATGCAATGACTTTTTTTAATTATTCTAATGCATAATTTTATGCTGATGTTATCATTTTATGAATTTTGACTGCAGCAATTATTTTTCTTTTTAAGATATTAGAAAATCTTCAGTTTTTATCAAAAAAAATTAAATGACTAGTATTAAAAATGCTCTGATGAGCACCAAAAATGGTTAATATGTTTTTAAGTATGAAAAAGGATTTGACAAGTACTTCTGTTAATTATTGAGCATGAGGAAGGACAAGGGATCCCTTCTTGGCTACAGCTCACTTCAATGCCAACTTTGAAAAAATCATATGTGCTTTTTCCAAATAAAAGAAATTTGCGGTACTTCAGTAGAACTTCCCACCGTGCTTTAGATGTTAATCAGGGGTGTAGTCGTAAAAATAACTGAGGATATATGGTCTAAGCAAAGGGATACCCTGGAATGTGTATACTATAGCTTTCTTGAAAAACAGAGGGTATATGGTGTTCTATTAAAAAGTTCAGAAGATATACGGCGTATAGCCTCCACTACATCCCTGATGTTAACAGCACTGTTCACTCTGCACTATACTACAAATCAATTTTCTGCGCAATTATACTCTGCGTGCATGCTTGGTGGCAGTGTATGAATGTGATACCTGCAGGAACTAGGTTTTTGACGCTATGTCACCTTCGCTTGCATTTATGTCTAATTAATCTGCATCTTTACTGGTTACATCTTTGCACTACACATTTTTGTAGTAACTGCGACTGATTTGTTTTCACGGAAAATGTGCAAATATGATTTTTTCAAAGTTGGCATTAAAGTAAGATGTTACATCACATTTAAAATAAAAAAATCTTGATCACAAATCACCCTCCGCCGCTTCGCTCCAGCTTGCAAAAAGTTCATTCACCGCTAAAAAAAAATTAAAGTCCAGTCTGCTCCCGGGCAAACAAAATAGTCAGCATCAGTTAGTTTAAGTCGAGGTCAAAGAAATGGCAAGATTAGTCCACTAAAACACATCTGGAACTCCATATATCCAAGAAGTCGAAGTTCAATTTCCAAAAAGTCACATTCATCACAAAAACATTTTGCTATTCCAAATAAATCAACAGCAGCACATCGATGAATTGGCGCCAGCACGCTCCACTTAGGGAACGTACTGACGTTAACGTTGACGTAAACTTTATTCACATAGCAGCACAAAATCTTGTATCGTTGCAGCGATGAATTCTTCAAAAGACGATCAAACTAAGTACAGAACTCCACGTTCACCAGAAACCTTTAAAAACAGTTCCAGATGTTTCTCAATCGAAAACCTCTATCTCCATAGCCATTCTTAAGTTCCAAAGCCTCAAACAAAAACAGTTCAGGATTCACAGTCCAACACTTTCATTTCCAAGGCCATCCGCAAAACGATGATTAACCAGTAGTTGAGTCATCTTTTTAAAAACGAAATAATTGCA
Source organism: Maratus speculifer (assembly GCA_964019185.1). Taxonomy (NCBI): domain Eukaryota; kingdom Metazoa; phylum Arthropoda; class Arachnida; order Araneae; family Salticidae; genus Maratus; species Maratus speculifer. Next base: position 69,872,638 of record OZ025291.1, read on the forward strand.
ATCATGGCGTGAGCCAAATGTTATATTATCCTCTTAACTTACACTATATTTCATTTAAGGGATTAATATATTGAAAAAATTTAATCAAACATTAACAAACTTTTAATTTCTTTAATTATAAAAAAAATTCTATCAATTTTAAATATTTCTAACACTATATTAAACTATTTACTTTTAAAAATTACTTAAATATCTAATCAATACAGTTCAAAACAAATTAACTTATTCCTAGATTAACCATCAAAAGATCGCGGCCCCCCCCAACTAAAATTATCGTTAACACCCGTGAAGGGCCGGAATAAATTCCTTCTTATTTAACTAACTAAACCTGGTATTAAACAATCATATTCAAAAAAATTATAACTTTAAATCAATTTCTTATATCAAAATTAAAATATAACATAAGTTTTAACTATCAATTCAATAGATTCATTAATTTATTTCAAGTTAAACCACTGTCATCGCTAACTTCGCCATTTAAGGCTTAAAGAAACTTTATATTTTTAGTTTTAATTAAATTTATATTAAAAGCCCATAACCTGTTAGTTTACATTACGAAGACGTAATGTATTGGGGTTTAAATTATATAGCAGAGTGCTAAAGTACAGTGGAAAAACGTTATTGCTGTTTTTATCAAACCCCCCATAAATTAAATTATGTTAACTATGTTAAATACAGATATTGTTAATTTAAATTAATGTTTAAATTAAATGCAAATACTTTAAAACAAATAAAGATAACATATTTAAAAATAAATATCTATTTATTTAAATTTCAATATATATTCAACAGAAAAACATATTTAATCTATATAATAATAAAACAACAATTAAATCCATTAAAAATCTTTAAATCACATAATATTTAATCATAGGATTAATATATTTTTATAGAGGAGAATATTAGAGAAAAAAAAATTAGACTCACGACATGATTGCTTTTCATATATTTTAACTGCCAACAATCCGGGACATTGATGCAGAAATTTAATCCATTCCAAAGAAGACCCTACTACTTCATTAATGGAAGTGCTTTACTTTGAAAATGGTCTGACACAAGAAAAATACATCTGCCCTTATCATCGGCATACTTCAGCCTCTATGGAAATTACTTAACAGCAAGTCTCTACTTGAGAATATAACGATTACCAGTTCAAGCAGGGAAAGAGGTTTACATAAACTCCGATCTTACTCCTTCCAATAAACTCTTGAAATCGCCTTCAGGGCTTCAGAGCATTTAAAATCAAAAACATGGCTTGTCAATTCACCTCAGGAGACATCATCCAAAGTTCTTTATAACAATCAAGATGACTCACACTAAAAGTCCTTTAATAAGGAAGACGAACTTAAAAGCAGGAACTCAACTAAACTATATCATCTTTAAGTGTTTTCCATACTGACCAGACAGCTGATAAAACTTTACTCAAAAACATTAGAATGGCCAAACAAACAACGACGGATAGAAAGCGTGAATGAACTGATAAGAACTTGCCTGCTATTCTATTTATATCTTACCGGCAGTCTAAAACGAAACTCTACGCATGACAGTCCATCCTTCTACCAGTTTCCAGAACGTCATATGCAAAACTAAAGATGACGTGAATTGTGATACGATCGCGACGCCACCTGTTATTGCTTTCATGAATTACTCAGTTAAACAACTGGGATTAGGTCAGGAATTACGTACGGAAGTTTAATATGTTGCCGGTGTTTATAAAGAACAGACAGGTGATTTTAGAAACAAGTTTCTTTTAAATTTATTAACTATAGAATTATACTTTATGAGAAAATGACTATGTTTGGAAAAGGTAAGTTAAATTTATTTAGTTACTTTAATAAAGTTATTTTAAATAAACTATTGAAATGACTTGTATCTTTAAAAAGGTTTTTATAATAGCTATGGTAAGTTAAAATAGAAGTAATTAACATATGGAGATAATTAATATAGGTACTTAAGAAATGAATTAAAAGATATTCAATTTGAAAAGTATTATAAATTAGTGCAAGGGTGATAAGAAAAAGGTCCTAATATATCTGACAACAATTACAAGAAGAAACAAATATAAGAAAAAGACTATGTTCAGCTGGAAATTTCAGACAAAAATTCAATTTTCTCAGCAACCATCAAAAATACAAAGATGAAAAAAAAACTGTTCTAAGTTTTATCAAGACGATAAAAATAAGCCAAAAACGAAGTTAATCCATCCATAAGATCGCTAGCTATCGCTTGTTGAACTTTTCGTCTTAATTTTTTCGTTAAAAGTTAAATAAAAAACTATTGTAAGTTGCAGTAATTTTTTGAATGCTATCATTTTATTCGTCTCGTCGAGTTCTATCTTTTAAAAAAAATTTCACTGCCGTACCTCAACTGGTTCGCCAGAAATTTTAGAAAGTTGTTTGCACTTTCTATTTCTTAAACATATTATACCAAACGCTACCGCGTTTGCTATGATAATGTATTATATTTGTTAAATTGATTGGATAATGAATTAGTAATAAGATTGGAAATGGAATAAGATGGGTAATGGATTAAGTAATAAAATGTCTAATTAGCCCACATACACTCATATATTTTTGCGCACTCAACATAGAATAGACACATTGCAGTACAGGGAATTTTTTTCCAAGATCAGAGTGGCAACCCTGGTCTGGAGAGGGAGGGGGGGGGGGCATACTGTTGACAATTATTTTAAGTGTTTCATAATACTTTAGGTTTAAAATTAAACCAGATATTTAAACTAGATAATAAACTTAAACATTAAACTTAGTAAAAAGTAAAAAAGAAATTATATTGTTTGGAGGGGCTTTAGGTGATAAGAATATTCCTAGGATTTATTTACAAGGAGAAATATGTGTTTGCATGCACACACTAATTATTTTCTTTTGAGCAGAAATTTAAATTTATTTAATGGAGAAATATTTATTACAATTTAATTGCATTTATGTGTGAATTTAAGTTCATTTTTCTATATTTATAGATGAAAGAAAAATGAAAGGTGTTGATTTTCCTTGGCCTCAACCAGATAAGCCCATGTTTTTCTATGCTTGCCAAGGACAAGAAGAAATAGCAGGTTCTGGAACTTCATATTTAAATAGGTGCAGTTAATTTATTTTTTTTGTGTATATATATGTGTGTGTGCAGGCACGTAGCCAGGGAGGGGGCTAAGGGGGCTGAAGCCCCTCCCGAAACTTTGAAAATACAAAATTATCTGTATGATAAAAAAAGTTTTGTTTGTTTTTATCTTCCATTACATTAAAATCAATTGCATTTTTAGCTGTAAAAATATCCATTTATTGAATTACAGTTAGGTAATCCTTCATTATATCGGTTATTTGGATATATTGTTTTTTTAATAGGTATGTACCACTAAAAATATAAATTATTTTTAAAAAGTAATTTTTATTGTCTTTATGCGCAGTAAAATTCGATCAAGTGTAATTTCTTATTATTAATTTGACTAAGAAAAATTAAGTATAATATGCATACGGCATAAGAAAGATCACGAAAAATTAGGAAGATTATTTTCTACATGTTTCAGTCATTGGGAAAAGGTTAAATGTTTTTCTTAAAACATATACAATTAGATTATCACAAACCTTATGTTATTTTAACAAACTTCAGATTTTTTCAGGAAAATAGAAATAGAATTATTTCATTGTTGAGTTTTCAAAGAGTTCCGGGAAAAGAATAAATTAGAGAAGATCTTGAACTAATGCTTGAAACAATCTTATTTTGTGCAGAATAAAATAGCCACTGACCACGATGACGATCCTCTAACTTTAGAGAAATTGGTATAAAAAAGACTAGTTAAGAGTTCTTTTAAGTTTTGAGCAAAGTCTGGAGCGAATGAATTGAAACGAGACATTAAATATCCTTAGAAATGCTATTTATTTCACCTCAGAAACTCAGAATGAAATCAAATATTCTGGGATACAGTTACCGAAGTATTAATTATCAAAATATATATTGCCATCTGTTTTAGCTTAACCCCTTAATGCGCAGTGTTGCTGGGTCAGCATACACGACATAAAAACTCCGTGAATATTTCAAAAACTACTCTAATGGCTACTTTAAATCTTTCTTATGAGTTCTAGATGGCAGCACCACAGAGATCAAACTCTACTGTTTTTAAATAATAAGTAAAATGTTTTACTGTAATACCGGCTTCACAGCAATGCTCTTCTCACTGCGCTTATCAATGCTTTACTTATGGGTGGTTATCACTTCGGCAACAGCTGCATAATTAAAATGGTTAGTGCAGTCTTTACAAAACAATACCTGTGTACTCCTCTAGGCCTAAATAGATTGCCTAATTTTTTTTCTTTAAATTCCAACTTTAAAGAGTAGTGCGCCGGAAAGGGTTAATTGTTATTAAAACTATGGACATTTCAAGCGCAGGACAGCTTGTCATTTGTGTTAGATATGTGAACTATTAAACAATTCACAAAACTCAATAATTCGGAATATTTTTCATGCGTTATTCCAATAAATGTCTTAAAAATTGAAGAAAAGTAATTTTACAACATTGTGATGAACTATGTCTTGGCATGGATGTGTCGCATAGGCGTATGACAAAGTAGCCAATAAGTTTGGTTATGTTAGCGGGCTTCATTCTAGAATTCTTCATAATATCTAAAAATTAGATACGTCCTCTGTGAAAGCCATTGGTTAAATCTTGCCTTGTCCGACAATATGCTGATTCCCTTCATTCGAAGATATCATGCATGGACTTGTTAAAGCAGCGACAAAAGTTTTTAAAAATCACCTGAATTCAAATTTAGCGCTTAAAGAAGCAATTGCATCGTATATCCTAAAACAAAAGAATGTAACTTTTCTGCATTTGTGATACAAATTTTGTCGAGAGGCATGAAAGCATATTGACTTTTGTTGAGCTACTTAAATAAATTTGTATTAGCTCAGAAAATACTTCGAAATAAAATTTGATATAATATTGACTATAATCAATGCTAAAGATGTCTAATTGTTTTACATAAATATGCAGAAAAATGAAGTAGAAATCTTTTGTGAGATTTTATTGTACATCATAATTTCGGGAAGACATCTTCCAAACTGAAATAAAGATCCCAAGACTGACATTTAGACAGGCAACAGGTACAAACCCTCAAATTACATCCACTGACAAGTATTAGAATATCAAGGTCTTATTTTCCCATATAGAAAGCCTTATTCAAAATTTAAATTATCGATTCATTTCGAATGAAGACATTCTAAGAGATTCCCAGTTACATCTTCCAGGATGTGCTTCGCCGGGAAGAGCAAGCAAATTAGAGTATCCGATGCAATAGTTTCAGGATAGAGTGTCAATATAGCAAGTGAAAGCTGAATATGAATTAGGATACAAACAAATTGCTAATGTTGACACCAACACAGAGGTTTTAAAAGTTTTAGTACTGTAATGTGACGTATTATGATAAAATCAAACACTTGCTGACAGTTTTGATTGAAAGCCGAGTAACAAAAGTTAGTGCTGAAATATATTTTTCAGCAAAGAAAATAATTAAATCTGACTCGAAGCGTTATGATCGATGACACCCTGAGTAGCTTTTCCATGATTTCCATTCTTTGGGAAATTACAGAAACTCTTGATAAGTCAATCAGCATCATGGCTAAGAAGAAATTATGATGATTGCTTCTGTTGCACTAGTAAACAGTGTTGAATTCAGGGGGTCGCCCGGGAGGGGGACATTCCCCCTCCCACGGAAATGAGATGTCCCATCCTGGAAAATTTGTGATTTTGTGTTTTCAATCGTCAAAAAATACAATTCACCCCCCCCCCCCAGAACACTATAATGTCCCCCCCCCGGGCCCCAAAAATCCCTCCTAAAGAAAAGTGCCTGACTTCAACACTGCTAGTAAATTTATTTTACCATGATTGTCATTTATATTATACTCAGAGAATGTGAAATACAAACATAATTGTTATGATTACATATGGCTGTAGCAAATAATTTTTTTTCAAAGAAATAATGCCTGTAATTTATTTCATTTATGGATCAATAGTTTCAAGACCTCGCACTCGTAATGTCAGATTCTCGCACGTTAACATTAATCCTGTGTTTTAAATCAATACATATTATTTGTTTGCATTTCAATATTTTACAACGTTTTTCTTCATAGGATAGGGGAGAGGGGAGCACATTTGAACAATTTTTTTAAAAATTAGTACATTTCTTATTTGAATTATATTTTTTGCGTTTTAAGTACTACATAATAAAAACAGTGCATTTCTTCATCATATGAACCAGAAATTAAAAGTTTTCCATATAAATTAAAAAAATTATGAGGATTTAAAAAGCTGAAATATTTCTGTTCAAACCTATCCCATATAGGGGTATTTTTGAACAAGTAAGGAGCACCTTTGAATAAATGAGTAAAATATGAAAATATTGAGAGTTTTCATAAAACGCTGCATATGTTTCAGGAATATAAAGTAATACGGATAAAATTTAATAACTATATTTTATTGAAACTAATAATTTTTCTATTATTTAACCAAACTTAAATCCATCAAAATTGTGGTCAAAAATCATTCTTGAGACAACACAGAATGTCTCTCCAGTTATGTTTGTTTGAGAAAACTTTTTTAAAATATCCTTGTAATACACTAATATGATATCTGATGCTTCTGGAAAATTAAAATTCTTCATTCACACTTTTTATGAAAAAACTTGACTTAATTCCTTTTTATCTAGTACGAAAGTACTAGTAATTCCGTAGTTTGGGAAAGAGTACAGGCTTTGTTAGACAAACCTACTAAACCATGAATCATTATTGTGTATCCGGATTTTGCAATTATCAAATAAATGAATGCCATCATCAATTTAGGTTTGAAACTTCCAATCGCAGATACTGCCAGAGATTGTTGTAATCCATGTTTGCAGTAAAGAAAGATTGTTAACAGTATAAGTCATGCTCTTTGATATTCTTAATTAACCTCTTTTCATATAGAAAAAAATCCAAAAATAGTAACATTTAGGTATATCAACAACTCTTTACTTAATAGTTTTGTGTGTTCAATGGTGCCCCAGCTTTTTTGTTCAATGGAGCCCCATCACATGGAGTTCAACATTACAACGGTTTACTCAGTTCGGCTGATGAATTTGAATAAAACAAAACTTATACTAAAGATTACATCTTTATTTAAGTGTTGAACAATAAATCAAAATTTTAGGGATACAAAATTTTGAACAAAAATCTTACAACATTATTTTCTTAAGTTTAGATTCAAGAGGGAGAAAAATATATATCTTGCTTAGACAGTATTGTGCATACAAAATGGATGAGCTTTGTATACTGAAGCAATAAAGCACTGAAGCAATAGTAATGTATTGCCATAGACATTTGTAGAAAATAATTTATTTGAAGGAAAATATTTAATGTTCAAAGATGCCCGCAGTTCAAATGTGCACCCCTCTCCCCTACTTGAGACTCATCTCAAACATTGTTAGTTTGTGCTTTTTAAGTTTCGCAGAAATTTTTTTTCGAAAAACTCTCCGGTTCCTAAATCGGTTTGGAGTGCTCTTAAAAGTTAAAAATTGCAACAGAAATTGAAAAAATTAAAAATATGAAGTAACAATATTTGACATAGTTAACAAGTATCCTATGTAGAAACACACATTAGGATAAGCCTAGATTATTCTGAAAATTTTTGCTAAATATTATTCAAATTACTTTTGTAAGAACAGAAAAAATTCCAGAATTGAGCCCCTCCCGAAAGAAAATCCTGGCTACGGGCCTGTGTGTGTGTGTGTGTATGAAATTAATGTACTTTTCCTCTCCATAATCAATTTTTTATGTAGAATCATATTGCAAATATCTCATGTTATCTTATCTTTATATAATTTGGATATTATTTTTATTTATTGTTGTCTAACATGAAAATGCTACTTGAAGTTTTCTTTGAATAAGTTTCTAGTATGCCAATTTATGTTTAGTAAAGCAGGGGTGCAGAACATGTTCGATCCGGCGATCTAAGATCTGGGGAAATTTTGCAGAAACACATACGAATAATTTCGATTTTAACAGCAAATTCCATAATTCACTGAGATAGAAAAATTTCACTACATATAAAAGGTTCCAAATAACGACTGACACAAAATCGATCTCAAAGTAATATGTACCATATATCATGGATTATTCTATCCTGAATTTTCTGAAAATTTAAAGTATTAGATTCCGAAAATTTAAAAGAAAATTTTCCTTCATCAATATAAAAATTTGGTCATAAAAACTGCGAATTTTGTCGAAGAAGTATAGAAAAAAAGCAAATTTTGTCACAAAATAATTACGGATTTCATCGCCAAAATAACTGCAAATTATGTCAACAATTCGGGAAAGAGCTGCTAGTTTCATCTAATATTACGAAATGAACACAAACTTCGTCAAACGATCGCGAAATAAATGCTAATTTTGTTAAAAGAATGAAAAAGACAGCAAATTTTGTCAAAAGATCGCCAAAGAACTGCAAGTTTTTGATGTCATATCGCAACATTCTTTCAGATCTGAAGTTACTATGATGTCGGTATTTCGAATCGTTATGTAACTAAGATATCGTTTCATTACTCTGTTTATGAGTGTTCTTTTTCTTTGGCGATATGGCGTCATACTTTTACGAATTCCACGCATCTGGAGATGAATGCCTGCATTCCAGTTTAAGTATTGCGTCATCGTACCGATGACATTTGCTTGTTTCTGATTGGTTGCTTCGTATAACTGCTTGCTTCACTGTTACAGAGAACTGCCTTGCTATTTCCATGCGATTATCAGATGGTATATATTTGAGCAACTTCATGTTTGGATGGCTCGTTTTAGACATGCAATATTTAAAGCATGATTTAGATTTAATTCAAAAGCTCATTTTAACATGCTATATTCTAATGTCAGTCTAGACTTGATAAAAAGCTCACTAAATGAGCAATGCGTTCTTTTGGTCAAAGCTATGGCCGGATTTTTGCTGTTATACTAATCATGTTTTTTAAATGTTTTTAATAAAATTCAGTTTAAATAATTACCTGACTTATTTCTGCGTATATGTGTACACCAATCCTTTAAAACTCTGCTTTAAGTGATTGTGGCTTCTAGGCTTAAATCTATTTTTGCCCTAGCAGCCCGTTACGGGTTATGGGCCCAGCCTGGATTGAAGCACACAATATGCAGAGAAGTTAGACCTTTTTAAATTTGTGCGTGTTTTCCTCAGTTTTTAAGCCATGATGTCGTCTTCATCTAGCATGGACTTTCTCCCTATTGATAAGCTGACGTCGTCTAACTACAGTACATGGCGAGAAGATGTTCGTGTTCTTTTGATGGAAAAGTCGCTCTGGGAATGTGTGTCTACAAAATTGCCGGAAGTCGACGATCCAGCCAAGGCGCCTACTCCTGCCGAACTGGCAAAGAAGACAAGAGCATATTCCATTCTCTACTTGAATGTCAGTAAAGATTTACGGCCTCTATTAACTGGTGTCGAAGATCCCTATGTAGCGTGGCAAGCATTGGAAAAACATTTTCGTCCTAGTAGCCATACTCGTGTTGTGGAGTTGACGGACGCATTTTTCGAGTGCAAGTTGCAGCCTGGTGAGGATCTGAATCTTTATGGTGCTAGATTGAGAGACATTATGATGCAATTACAAGATTTCGGTCGTCCAATTTCCGAGTGGTTAAAGCCGTTTCAGCTGATTCGTCACCTTCCTGAGGAGTACAGAGGTATTGTCCAGCTGATCTACCGTTTTTCGGACGAGGACTTTAACTTCGAAAATGTTCTGAGTGAACTGTTGTCTGAGGAGGCACGACTAAAATTGTTTAATTGTTCAATTAACAAAAATTCTAATGTATTTAATGAAGTTGCTTTACATAACAGTGAAAATAAATGTAACAATGTGAAGAGATCTACTAAGCAGAAGTCAAAATCTAATACGCAGGTAAGTACAGCAGATCCCAATTTTAATTTTAAACGTAATGAAACTAGAAAATGCTTTAAATGTAACTTAAGTGGCCATCTTGCTAAAAATTGCAGAAAATTTAAAAATAGGGCTGATGAAAAACATGGTGAGGTTGGTTTTATAGCTGAAGCTTATTTTAACTCAAATACTGATAATACTGCCTGGTTATTCGATACTGCAGCCAGTTCCCATTTTTGTTCACGTAAAGATTTATTCTGGGATTTTGAGCCAATTTCCGGGATGGAAATGAAAGCTGCAATTAATGGGGTAGCTTGTGAAGTTTTAGGCAGGGGAACTATAAAGTTTAATTGTAAAATTAAAGGCAGAAATCAGGTTGTTGCATTACATAACGTCTTATATTCCCCTAAATTACGACATAATTTGATGGCGGGCCATCTCTTTGAAGAGAAAGGCACCACGTTTATCGGTAAAAATGGGCGAATAGATGTAAATTTAAATGGTAGAAAATTGTTTTCAGCTATTCGAAAAAATAGCCTTTACTATGTTTTTCCTGAATACATTAAGCGTAATGGTGGAAATTCTCAAAATTTAGAAGTTAATCAGGTTAATGCAGAAAACAGTTTAGAAACATGGCACAAAAGATTTGCTCACATAAATAAGGATTATATATTAAAAACCGTTGACAAAGTTAGGGGAATGCCTCCACTCAAAAATGAAGAATTGAACTGCGAGCCTTGCAAAATCGGTAAAGCCAGACGAGTTTCTTTTAAACCTATCGGAAAAATTAGGTCTTTAAAGCCGTTGGAGCTTTTGCACCTTGACGTAGCAGGCCCGTTGAATACAAAAACTAAGGGGGGTAATAAATATTTCCTAACAATAATCGACGATTTTTCTAGAAAAGTTTACATTTACTTGATGAAAGAAAAATCGGAGGTTTTTAATTGTTTTGTAAAATTTCAAAAACGTGCCGAGACATTTACTGGAAACAAGGTCATTAACATCCGCACTGATAATGGCGGAGAGTTTTGTTCAAATGAATTCGAGGAATATTTGGAAGATAGGGGTATTAAACCTGAGCGGACCAACCCATTTTCTCCGGAAATGAACGGTCTCGTTGAGAAATTTAATTCTACGGCTCTAAATGCAGTAAGAACTTTACTTAATGACTCTAAATTGCATAAGAGATTCTGGGGGGAGGCTCTGCTATATTTTGTCTATACGTGGAATCGCACCTGCCATAAGAATTTTACTAAGACACCGTTCGAGTTGTTTTCGGGGAAAGTACCATCTGTTAAACATTTAAGAGCTTTTGGTTCCACTGTATATGTCGGGATTCCTAAACATAATCGCGGTAAACTAGATATGCGTGCTGAAAAGGGGGTACTCGTAGGGTACGCTCTTCGCACTAAAGGTTACCGCGTATGGATTCCTCAAAACGATAAAGTTATAGAGACCATCAATGTTAGAATAGAGGAACAAGTTAAAAACGAACAGATTTCTGATCGAAGTCTATTTCATTTAGATGCATTGGATTTAGACGATTCGGAGGTTTTAGATACTGAAAAATCGTGTGAGCCTGATAAACAAGTTAAATTAATTGAGGGGGAGGCGGAGAAACCAAAACCGACTGAAAAAGTGTCTGAATCTCCTGCATTAACTAAACCAAAAATTGAATGGTTTCGGAAAGCTGTTCCTCGTTCGGATGGATCGCGTACTGATATTTATTATAATATAGTAGGAACAAATATGCGTTTAAGATCCCCAAATGATGCAAAAACTTATTGCGAGTCCAAAAATATACCTTACGATCCAAAAGTGTTTGATTTCAGCGGTAAAAACAAGTTCACGGGCGTTATAAATCAAGAGTTCGAGGCAAATCAATTAAATGAATGACAATTAAAGCGAGATCAAGTGAACGTTCCAAAAACTTTTAATGATGCAATACGTTCTCCTCAAGTTGAATCGTGGAAGCGTGCGATGGAAGAGGAAATTCATAGTATTAAAGATCGAGAAGTTTGGACTTTAGTAGAAAAACCTCAGAATGCTAGGATCTTGGGAAGCAGATGGGTTTATACCATTAAATGCAATAAAGAGAACGAAATAATTAGATATATAAAGCACGTCTCGTTGCACAAGGCTTCCGACAGGAAAAAGGCATTCAATATGATCAGGTTTTCAGTCCCGTGGTGAATTTCACTATAATACGTTTGTTTTTCTCGATTTTAGTTTGTGGATTAAAATGGCATCATATTCAAATGGACGTTCGCTGTGCGTATTTATATGCCCCTTTAACGGAAGTTATTTACATGAGACAACCAGTTGGTTTCGTAGAATCGGATAAACCTGATCACGTTTATTTGTTAAAGAAAGCTCTGTATGGTCTCCATCAGAGCGGACGTGAATGGTTTTACGAACTACATTCCGTTTTAGAAAGTTTAAATTTTAAAAAGTTTGAGTGGACCAACTGTGTTTATTCTCTTAACTCCGAAATTGTCCTGCTTTTCTATGTCGATGACATGATTTTGTTAGGAAAAAATAAAGATAAAATTTTTAAAGTTATAGATGTATTAAAACAAAAATTTGATATTAAAGTTTTAGGGGAGACGGTTAAATTACTGGGAGTTAATTTCGAACAAATTAAAAATGGTTTTTATATTCATCAGACGGATTACATTGAAAATATTTATGAGCAATTTAAAAGTTATTATCCACCAATTGTTTCTTTACCTATTTCAAAAGGGGTAATATTTTCTAAAAGGGATTGCCCACAAACTAATGAAGAAATTGCTGAAATGGAAAAAATTCCATATCGTAATTTAATTGGATGTTTGTCATTTTTAGCTAGTAGAACACGTCCAGATATTAGTTACGTAGTTAATCTCCTTTCACAATTTCAAAGCAATCCCGGTAAAATACATTGGTTAGCCTTATTAAAAGTCCTTGGCTATGTATATCATACAAGATACGAAAAATTAAATCTTTCTTGTCATGATAATTTTTCAATAAATTGTTTTAGTGACGCCGAGTATGCATCTAACCGAGACGATCGAGTATCGATTGGGGGGTTTATTTTATTCTTAAATGATGCTGTGATATCTTGGCGAACTTCTAAACAGCGTTGTGTTGCCCTTTCAACTATGGAAGCGGAGTACGTTTCCTTGACTGATGCTGCTAAGGAACTTATTTGGATAATTAACATAATAAAAGAAGGTAAAGAACTAAAAATTTTTCCCCCACATTTTTCTGAGTTTAACTTGTACTGTGATAACAGAGCTGCTATAGATTTTTCTAACTCTCCTATAGAAAATAGTAAAACTAAACATATACATGTAAGATACCATTTTTTAAGAAACCTAGTTTATGAGAAATTGTTCAATTTAAAGTATATTTCTAGTAAAGAGAATTTAGCTGATTATTTCACAAAACCTCCAACTAAAATTACACTAGAAAAATTTAGAAAGAAAATTTTTGAAAATAAATATTAACTTATAATGATTGACTTTTTATATTTATGTACTTAACTTGTTTTATTTTAATCTGGGATCTTGCTGTACTAATAATGAAAAAAAAAAAACTAGCATATTTAGAAAATGTTTTAAATTATACCTTTTTAATGAAACTATAAGATATCGAATTAGTTTCATTTTTCATGTACGAGTTTGTAACATATCCAGATGTGTGGAAGGCGGGCCATTGATGTCATATCGCAACATTCTTTCAGATCTGAAGTTACTATGATGTCGGTATTTCGAATCGTTATGTAACTAAGATATCGTTTCATTACTCTGTTTATGAGTGTTCTTTTTCTTTGGCGATATGGCGTCATACTTTTACGAATTCCACGCATCTGGAGATGAATGCCTGCATTCCAGTTTAAGTATTGCGTCATCGTACCGATGACGTTTGCTTGTTTCTGATTGGTTGCTTCGTATAACTGCTTGCTTCACTGTTACAGAGAACTGCCTTGCTATTTCCATGCGATTATCAGATGGTATATATTTGAGCAACTTCATGTTTGGATGGCTCGTTTTAGACATGCAATATTTAAAGCATGATTTAGATTTAATTCAAAAGCTCATTTTAACATGCTATATTCTAATGTCAGTCTAGACTTGATAAAAAGCTCACTAAATGAGCAATGCGTTCTTTTGGCCAAAGCTATGGCCGGATTTTTGCTGTTATACTAATCATGTTTTTTAAATGTTTTTAATAAAATTCAGTTTAAATAATTACCTGACTTATTTCTGCGTATATGTGTACACCAATCCTTTAAAACTCTGCTTTAAGTGATTGTGGCTTCTAGGCTTAAATCTATTTTTGCCCTAGCAGCCCGTTAGTTTTTTCAAAAGATCGCAAATTAAACTCTCATTTTGTCAAAAGATCGCCCAAAAAAAAAAAAAAAAAAAAAATGCAAATTTCGTTAAAACGACAAAAGAACTAGAATTTCAGCCAAAAGATTGTGAAAAGAATGCAAATTTTGTCAAAAGATCACGAAATGAACTTAAATTTTATCAAAAGTTTGCTGGGGGGAAATGGCATTTTGTCAAAATAAAAAGCGGGAACAAACTGCACATTTTGTCAAAGGATCGCAAAAGAACCACAAGTTTCATCAAAAGATCACAAAATAAACACACAATTTGTGAAAATAATTACGAAAAAAAAAAAAAAAAAATTGTGAAAGATCCCGAAAAAACCTGCTGATTTCGTCAAAAAATCGCAAAATAAATGCAAGTTTTGTCAAAATATCGCAAAAAATCTCAAATATTGCCAAAAGATCACAAAACTCCAAATTTCATCAAAAATTCACAAAATAAATGCACATTTTGTTTAAAAATCGCAGAAAAACTGTAAATTTCATCAAAAGATCACAAAACAATCATAAGTTTTGTCAAAGGATCACGAAATAACCACTCATTTCATGAAAAAAGGTAAAATGACTGCAAATTTTGTCAAAAAGAAGGCGAAATAAAAGAAAAACTCATCAAAAGATTGCAAAAGATCACTAAAATTTAAGAATTTCGTTGAAAGATCATGAATTTTCTAAAGAGAAGCGGAAAAAAAACAGACCTTTTAAGAAATTTGCTGCAAGTTTTTTTTTTTTTTTTTTTTTTTTTCAAATTAAAATTCCTCTGCTATGTATACTCTCACATAACTTGAAAAATATTGGTAAAATAAATTTCCTATACCTACAGTAAAACAAAATTTACCTATAATATACCATACAATTTTGGTGAAATTTTCATGTGGATTGGGGGAAATGTTGGGAGTAGAAACATTTTCTGCACCCCTGCAGTAAAGTACATTTGAAGCCTCATATATTGTCCAAAAAGAAAGTATCAATCTTTTAATTTTGAGCTGCTACAGATTAATCTTAATGTAATACACAGACATGTTACTTTTCCGCAGAAACGCGGATTTCCGCTTTTTCTGCGATGAATTTTATTATCCCTGGGATCGATGCAAATATGCATTAAAATTTGTTGACATTTTTATGGGGGGGGGGGGGGATAACGGATGAAATACAACAAAAACGCGAGTGCAAATCGCTTCAAATTACGCAAATTCCTTCAAAGAACTGCAGCAAAAAACGCAAATTTCTCCAAAAGATCGCAAAAAACTATAAATTCTTTAACAATCGCGGAAACAATACTATTTTTATCAGAGAATCGCGGAAGACGCGATTTCCGTCAAAAAATTGTGAGAAGAGATACGATTTTTGTTAAAGGATCCCGAACAAAACGCTATTTACGTCAAAGGATTGTGGGAAAACACGATTTTCGTGAACAGGTTGCGGAAAAATACTCTAATTTCCTCAAAGAATC
Organism: Maratus speculifer; assembly: GCA_964019185.1. Lineage (NCBI taxonomy): Eukaryota > Metazoa > Arthropoda > Arachnida > Araneae > Salticidae > Maratus > Maratus speculifer. The sequence continues at coordinate 69,888,377 of OZ025291.1, forward strand.
GTGAAAAATACTTCAATTTTATCGAAAGATCGTGGAAAATATTCGAATTTTGTAGAAAATTGCTGCGAAAGTATGCGAACTTTGTCGAAAGATCGTGTAGAATATGCGAATTTTGTCAAAAAATCGGGGAAAATACACGAATTTTGTCGAAAAATCGGTAAAATACGCGAATTTTGTCGAAAAAATGCGAAAAATAGGCTATTCTTATCGATAGATCGTGAAAAAAACGAGAATTTTGACGAAAGATCAAGGAAAGTATGCCATTTTTGTCAAAAGATGGTGAAAAATATGCGATTTTTGACGAAAGATCGCGGGAAATACGAGAATCTTGACAAAAATCGAAGAAAATAAACATATTTTGTAGAAAGATCGTGGAAAATAAATGTATTTTGTACAAAAACCGCGGAAAATATGCTAATTTTGTAGAAAGATCGGAGAAAAATCGCGAAGTTTCTCCAAAGATCTAAGAGAAAAAGGCATATTTTGACGAAAGATCGCGGAAAATATGTGAATTTTGAAGAAAGATTACTGAAAATTTGCAAATTTCGATGAAAGATCGCGGAAAATATGCAAATTTTCACGAAAGATCGCGGAAAATAACGCGAATTTTGAAGAAAGATAACTGAAAATATGCGAATTTTGGCGAAAAATTGCTGAAAATATGCAAATATTCTGGAAAAATCGCTGAAAATATGCAAATTTTCTGGAAAAATCGTGGAAAATACACAAATTTTTTATAAACATCGAGAAAAATAGGTGAATTTTCTTGAAAAATTGCAGAAAATACACAAATTTTCTAGAAAAAGAGAGAGAGAAAAAAACCTTTAATTTTGCTAAAAGATCGTGGAAAATTGCAAAATACATTGAAAAGACTGAGAAAAGTACGATTTTCATCAAATGGTTGCAGGAAAAAGCTAATTTAATTAATAAATTGCTGAAAATTCAAATTTCATCAAAACGCTGCAAAAAAATACAAATTTTATCAAAAGTCTGTGATGCCGTGAAAGTTCAGCTTTTCTCTTGTTGAGCCTGTACCATGTCTGAATACAGTTAATTAAAAATGCAATCTATTTTCTTACTTTTAAAGCAGGTTTAGGAATTTATTTATTTTAATAAAAATGCATTGTTAGAATTTTTAAAATTTATTCTGTTGATTTACAGAACTGAAGCTGCACTTGTTGAAAGACTAACTACTAGATTTTTGAAATGCAGTGTAAAACCAGAACAAATTGGTATCATTACTCCATATGAAGGCCAAAGAGCATATTTAGTACAGTATATGCAGTATAATGGATCATTACACGCAAAGCTTTATCAGGTAAGAGGATTAATTTATTATTGAATGTACAATTTATATTTATCACATTGTCAAGATATTTATCATTCAATTAGATTTCTTTTAACATCATTCATATGTTATTATTGAAACTATTAAAATCTAAATAATTTATTAATGCCTAACGTTTAATTTGCATGTGTCTTGTTTAAAAGCCATGTACCTTAAAGCGAAGTTAAGTTAAACAATACCATTTTCATTAATTTTAAGTTTTACACAAGCTTAAAATAACTTAATGTGGTCATTTTTGCATATTTTTGTTAAAAAATAATTTTTTAACTCTCATCAAGGGAATGTTCTCTTAGAACCAGTATATTTTAGTGAAAGTATACTTTCATTGTACTCTAAATTTGTGAAAATGAACAACACTCCTCCTTTTTATTTTTGGGTTAAAATTTGTTTTGTCTGATGCACACTCTTTTATTTTATCATTTATAAATTCAGTTTCATCTTTTTATTATTATTATTATTATTGTAGGACATTGAAGTTGCTAGTGTTGATGCTTTTCAAGGACGTGAAAAAGATTTGATTATTATGTCTTGTGTTCGTTCAAATGAGCATCAAGGTATTGGATTTCTGAATGATCCTCGGCGATTGAACGTAGCTCTTACACGAGCAAGGTATGAAAAACTCTTAAGTATTTTTAATTTTGCAACTAAGTTACATTTATTAATACTGTTCATTTAATTAGTATTTTGTGAGCAGGGAATATAAATATTTAACAACGGCTAGCTTGTTAGCTTTTCTATATCATTATTTAGCATTTCTATATCATTATAGTTCAATCATTATAGATATCATATCAGTTGTGATTTTTTCAATTTATTTTTAATGAATTTTTCAATTTTTTGTTTCACTAAGAATAAACTAAATTTGTGTTTTTTTTTAAGGTATGGAATAATTATTGTTGGTAATCCAAAAGTTCTATCTAAGGTAAGTTATTAAGTTTTTTATCCTACCCTTTTATACTCCTTCTGTCTGTGTGTGTGGGTAAAAGTGTTAAGTAAAATTGTATATTATTTTATACTTACAATAAAAGAATGGCAAAAATATTCTTTACAGATAAATTTTGATTGATCTTGATTTTATTCTATTCTATTTCATTTAGCTTTTTTATTTAATTGTGATTTAACGAAGATTTGTTGCATTCAACTTTGACTTTATCCTTAAAACTAATTACATTGCATTAATTGCTCCAAATTTTAAAGTTGGCAATTTTGGTTGGCATTGCACCCTTATCTTTTGATTTTGTTGAAATTTCACAAATCAGTTCTACAAACTAAGCAGAAATTGTATTTTGAATAGTTAAAAACTGATAAATAGAAAGATAGCTGTTATTGATTCGAACCAGAGGTTTGTCTAAATTTTTTTCTATGGTCCTATTTTTTGTGAAGAAAAAAAACAAAAGTAATTTCACAAAACATTATTTAATCTATTTGCTTCAGTCCTTTGCATCTGATAATCATATTTTGATTATTATTTTTAATATAATCTGAATTTTGAGAATTTCTTCCTGTGCCCAGGACATTCCTGCTTCATATTTCAGGTTAGAAATATGATAAGCATTACAAATGAGATTGAAATGAACAACAGTGTTGCAAAATCACAAACTCAGACTAACCCCACAGACACTGAACACTCAAAGCAAATTTAGTAAAATAAAAGTGTTGTTAAATTAGGATGTGAAAGAAATCATTGAAAATACAATCACCACACCTACTATTGCTATGATTTTACCTGTTAATGTAGATTCCAAATGTGGGTAAAGGGGAGCAAGTGAAGAAGATCAGTTAACGATAACAAAAGAGACTTCAGTTTGTTTAGTTCAGATGAACAGTTAAATGAACCAAAAAAAAAAAAAAAGTAAGATTATTGTAGAATTTTACACTTACCGTGAAGATGTAGTTCACACGCTAGGTTTTTTGTAAAGTGTCTGTTATGTCCCCAATTTTTCGCAGGATTGTCCAGTTTTTTCCATCCTTGAAAAAAAGGTCCCAGACAAGATATATCACTTTGTCCATTTGTCCACGTCAAATAAATTGAAAATACTAAATTAAAAATGTAGAACAATAATAAATTAATATGTCAATTCTTCCCATTTAAGAAACAACTTTTATATCAAAACATCACACATGCATATTTACACAACAGTATGTGAGATATTTTATGCAGACATGAAAAACTATCATCTATTCATCTAGAAGCATTTTTATGCAAACATGTCAATAAATAAAATGTATGTCAGTAATAAGTTATAATGTATTAAATAGCAATTGCAAAACATATATGTTTGCTGTAAATTTTAATTTATCTCTCATATAGTAGTTCCATTGCAATTAATAATCAATTTACAAAATTAAGAATAAAAATTAAAAAAATGTTTGACAGCCTCAAATCTTATTTTTTTATTTTATTTTATTTTTATTTATTAATTTAGTAAGTCATATGATGAAATAACAAATTGATCTTAATTACGAAAATATTAAATTGAAATGAAACATGAGTTTGTAATGACATTAATAATTTAATGTATGCATAAAAACGTTTAATATACATGGGAGAGTGGGATAGTGAAAGGAACGGGACAGTAGGTTTTTCTCTTTATGTATCATTCTAAACATTTCATCAATCACACACACAATAAAATGATAGCCCAATCTTCAGTTGGGGGGGACCTTGATCTGTATAAGCTTGCAGTTGTATAAAGGAAAAAATTATTTCAAGAATCAAAAGTAAATTTCTGTATATTAATGATTTATTTATGCATATACGTAATAGTTTTCCTATTTAGTGAACATCATACTGTGTATTGTCGGTATCATGTCAGACTATCCAATGTGCAAAAATGCCTTTTTCATATTTTGTGCCATTTTGCTCTATTATGCATGATACGTGCTATGCACGTTTTCACTGTCCCATTTCATCAACTTTAATACATGTTCAGATTGCCAATCAATTAATATTTGTTTTTGACGTTTATTATGGCATGTTTCCTATTGAAACATTTTTACTTATACATATATTTATTATACACTTTTACTTCATTTACAGGGGCCACTTAAAATAATCACGTTAACATTAAGTTACATTCAGTGGGGAAAACACGTACACGATGGATTTTAAAGTTACCCATGCTTATATGTAGTGCATTAAAACATTTTATATGCAGAATATGGTGTGTGAATCATTTATTTGCAGCCTAAAGCCCTTTTTTAATTACAATGTTAGTTTTTCAGTTTAACAATCTGCTTACTGCCAGGTGTGTAAAAATTTTATATATCAGTTACAGGTTACACAAAAGAATTTTAAGTATTACTCTGTATGGGCGTGTATTGCTTATATGAGATTTTTAATTGAGTTTTGAAATTTTATCCTGCATGTTATTTAATATATTATACAAGATATTTGTAAAATATATATACATTGCCAGCTGTAGGTGATTATTACTGGAAGTGAGTTTTAAATAGCATTAAGAAATTTTTGCTTGAATTATATTTTACTGTATTCTGCATCACATATAAAAATATATAAATAATATACAGGACTGTACAAAGGAATTTGAATATACTTTTGTTTATTGAAAAAGTTTTTCTTTTCATTATAGTACTCTGAAGTATTAAATTTTTTCATAATCTGTGTGTGATGTTTTTTTCCTTACTAGCCGCCCTTGGCAACCAGTTTGTTCTCCCTTAAATCATATTGCTTTTGTTCATAATTTATTTTAATTGCTCAATATTTTGCCAAATTTATAACTATATATTTAAAAGATCTAGAGCTGTTTTTTTAGTTATCAGCCCTGAGCTTTCTACTGGCCTGATTTCGATAATTATTTTTTTAAATGAAAGTTGTTTACTTGTAGATGTGCCCATTCTGGCTAATTTTTATTTCATTTCCATCTTTATGTTTTAATTTTAAAAGCTTTTTCGTGACATTTCTTTAAAACAGTGGCAACAGGTTAAGCTTTTCTCAGTACAATAAATATTTATTTTGCTTTGTTACTCTCCACCAATCAGGAGCTTGATCTCATCAGTGAATGTATAATCCCATTTCAAAGAAAAAAAAAAAATTTCGTAAAATTTAATCCTAATAAAATGATTTTTCATAATTATTCACTAATCGTGGTACAATACACAGATTATTTACTGAGTTATATTATTAAGTATTATGTAAATAAAATAACAGAAAATAAACTTTAATAAAATATAATATCTAAAATGAAATTTTTTTCGATGGAGAAAATATCGTCATTCAAAAACCAGATAAATTTCTTCCATGGATATAATATACATTGTTATAGTTGTGTCAGTGATGATGTCATATTCACAGACTTTTATTCCTGCATTTAAATAAACTGAACTTCTATTTATTTAAAGATCCTTGGTGTGCACAAGTGAAAATATTTCTCTAAATTGCGCCATTTTTATTTAATTATAATAAATATTTTATTAAACTAAAGAATTTTTAAATTACTGCATAAATCACGCTTTTATTTCGGAAAAGATGAGTATTCCTGGAGGTGTAAATGATGTCATATTAAAAAATATATAAATAAAGAATAAAATCTGTGATATGTCAGTATTACGATATTTCTGTTTTACATAATATCAAATTAACTAAAACAGGCCTCGGAGCGAGTCACTAAACTCGCTTTTCTCGCTATTTTTTTGCATTTGTCTCTTTTAGTCTATATTTTTCAGATTTAGTCTCTTTTTTCGCTTTTTTTTTTTTTTTTTTTTTTTTTTTAAAATGTTTTTTACCCATCGATCGATCGCAGGAAAAAGATCGTAACTTTCCTCATTTGACAGCGGGAAAAACATCGCGAAATTCAACAATTTGTCGTGAGGAAATATAGAAAAACTTGTCAGTTTGTCGCAGGAAAATCTCGAAATTTGTTAACTGTTCGCGGGTAAAAATCGCAAAAATTTTCAGTCGGAAGCCGGCGGAAAATCATGGATTATGTTAATCTATCTTAGGATGAAACCATGAAATTCCGTGAAACTTAGTCGCGGAAAAAAATATATCGAATTTCCCGGGAGCAGAATCGGCGTTCGCAGACTATTTTTCAACTGTTAAAAATGTAGCAAAAATTATAAAATTTCGGTCCGAAATCCAAAAATTCGGACATAAAATGTATCGCGAATTTCGACAAACAGTCTTCAAAAAGAAATCTATTTCGTCATAGATCGCAAAAAACACGGGAATTTCGTCCAAAGATCGCGAAAAAACGGCAAATTTCCTCAAAAAATCACAAAAAACGGCAAAGTTCTTCAAAAGATCGTGAAAAAAACGGCAGTTTTCGTCAAAAAATCACGAAAAACGGTAAATTTCCTCAATAAATTGCAAAAAACGACAAATTTCGTTAAAAAAAAACGAAAATAAATGGCAAATTTCTTCAAAAAATCTGAAAAAAAAAGTAAATTTCTTCAAAAGATCACGAAAAAACGTCAGTTTTTGTCAAAAAATCGTGAAAAATGGCACATTTCTTCAAAAGAACGCGAAAAAACGACAGTCGCAGTTTCGTAAAATGATCAGGAAATAACAGCGAATTGCTTCGATAAATCGCGAAAAAACAGCAAATTTCATCAAAAAATCACGGAAAAACGTAGCATTTCTTCAAAAGTTAGCAAAAAAAAAAGGCAAACGTCTTCAAAAAATCGCGAAAAAACGGCACTTTTCGTTAAAAAATCCCGAAAAAACTGCAAATTTCTTAAAGAGATTGCGAAAAAACGGCAAATTTTTTCAAAAGATCGCAAGAAAACGGTAGTTTAAGTCAATATATCGCGAAAAAAATGCAAATTTCGTCAAAAGATCGTGAAAAAACCGCAAATTTTGTCAAAGAAGAGCCCCCCTCCCCTCTTTAGGACAATGTATGAGGCGTTAAAAATTCTAAGAACAAAGGCAACTTCTTTTTTAAAGTATATTCTTCTTTTATGCGTATCACAAATACTTGAAGGTTTAAGTGCAAATAATGTAATGCGAGGGATTGGTCTGCAGACTGATTTTTAAGTTTTTACATGTGTTGCAGACTGCTAAAAAAATTCTGCTGCAGGGCCAAATTTGTCTCTCATTTGCAGGGGAAAAAATTCTAAATTTCGTCACTCTATCGTGGAAAAATGGTTACGAAATTAGTATATCGTTCACAGACAAGAATTGCAAAACTTTTCTGTCGGACACTGAAAAGAAAGTGAATTTGGTCAATCTGTGGCAAGATAAAAATGCGAAATTCAATAATCATTCGAGGGGTAAAAATCATAAACTTCGTCATTCGGTCGCGGGAAGAATATCACGATTTTGTCATTTTTGTGAAAAAAAAATAACGCATATAATACTCCAATCAGTGGCATAATCATTGCAAAATTTGTCAGTCAATCTTGTGAAAAACAATTGAGAAATTCGTCAGAGGATTGCAGGAAGGAATCTCAAAATTCTTATTTCGGTTGTTATAAGGAAAGGGCAGCTGACGTCACTGTGGGCTCTTATTAGTGTGGGCAAGCCGTTTTCGCCCGTGCTTCGTTATAGCACCTACTCTACATATGAACTGAGGCATTCTGATTGGTCTACAAATTTTATTATGATTGCCTGCTTGCTATGATTGGGCTACCTCGTCAAGATGATTCCTACAATGATCGCTATGACAAAAATGTAGCGGTAGATTGGTTGACAGAAGTGTTTGTTTGTAAACATGCCCTTTCCTTATATATACAGGGATCACTTTTTCGGCAAACGGCAGAATTTCATGTTTTATAATTTTTTAGAATCTGTGATTTTCATGAAATGATCACTGGCAAAACTGCGATTGTAATTAATTGATCACCGGAAAAAAGACGATTTTCATTAAACAATCACAAAATCAAGCTGCGATTTTCACCAGATGATCCTGAAATAAAATCGTTGTTATTTCCAAACAATCCCGAAATAAACTCGTGATTTTTGCCATACGATTACGGGAAAAAAATCCCCTAAGATTTATGTCAAACCATCCCGAAATAATACCGAGCTTTCGTCAAATGATCGTAAAATCGAAATTCATAGATACCAACTTGTACGGTTTAACCGTACAATGTACAGATTTTGTTCGAAGTGTACGGATATACTAATGAACAATACGATTGCACAATTTTGCGCGCGGAAAAAATAATCGCAGAGAAATACAAATTTCATGAAAGGGTCGCCGAAAAAATTTGTGATTTCTTTACGCGATCGATAGTCAAAATTTGTGATTTTTTTTCTGCTATCGTTTACCGGAATACAGTAAATGATAATTTTTTGGGCCATTGTTTTAGAAATTTGCTTTTTTCTGTGTTTATATGACAAAATTCATCATATTTTCTGCGATCATTTGCTGAAATTCACGAATTTTATAAAAAATAATAAAAAGAATAAGAATAAAAAATTTAAAAAAAAATCACAAATTTTACTGAAAAAAAATTGGTAGCGGGGATCTTTAATTTCGTCAAATGGTCGTGGAAGGAAATGTAGTATGCCAATTAAATGTGCCCTAAAATATCCAAAAAAGTTTGTTGAAATATTACTTGGCACCAGTACATCCCCTGATTTCACTTTTTTCACCAACACCATTTGATAAATTTTGCAATTCTTTTCCTGAGATAATTTGACAAACTTTACTGTTTTATACTGTAACTGATTTTCGCACATTTTAATGTAACCCATTGACAGACATCCTTATTTTTTTATGGCTTTTTTCTACAAAATTCGTTATTTTTCTGGCGATTAGTTGATAAATTTCACTATTTATTTCCGTGACCTGCGACAAAATTAGCAATTATTTGTATGATCGCTCTTCGAATTTCGCAATCATTTAATGAATTTTGTGATTCATCCCTCTCTTCGAGACCCATTTGATGAATTTTACGATGTTTAACACAAGATCCATTTAACTAATATCGTGATTTTTTTTTTGCAAGGCCATCTGATAATTTTCGTGATTTTTTTATCCTAAGAACATTTGACTAATTTCGAGAATTTTTTTCCTGATATCATGTGATAAATTTTGTGATTTTGTTTTTTGAGACAATATTTCACCAATTTCCTGGAATTTCACGATTTTGTCCCCATGATCATTTGGTGAATTTCTAATTTTCTTCCATGATGAATTGTCGCAATTTGAGATTTTTCTGCAACCAATCAGCAATATTTGCAATTATTTCAAAACTGACTGAAATGCATTGAAAATGTATTCCATAGATGGTGTTAAATCTTATAGTGCTTGTCTGTATACCAAAAACATTTAAGTAAAGAGAAAAAAATGTTTTTTATTTGGTCTCCTTTTAGTCTCTTTTTTTAAATTTTGGTCTCTTTTAGTTTCTTTTTCTTGTGATTTGGTCTCTTTTCTCTCTTTTTTAAGAGTGACTCAGCGGTCCTAGGCCTGCTAAAATCATTTCGTTATATTAACTTATTATTTAAAATAAAAATAAAATGTTTTCTGCATATCAGCAACAAACACAAAAATTTTATTCTTTTTAATAACTAAGATATCGTTTTTCTTTTCGTTGCCATAACAATAATATTAATTTTGACAAGTTCATGGAGGCTTCAAACCATTGCAAGTGCTGTAAATGTGTAGTGAGTTAGTTATGCAAGTTAGTAACTCCCTGTTTCTATTATAATTAAAATGTTTTATTGATATTATAATTATTGTACTGTTACAAAGCGATATATAAACAGAAAAAAAAAAGAAAAAAAGAAAAAAAAAACTATGCAGATATTTTTGAATTAATCTTCTGAGATATTATATTAACTTCCTTAATAATTTGGCATTTAAAAAGATTTGTAGCTGAAGTTAAGTCCAACATAATTTGAGTTGTTTTCCTTATTTTATGTTAGTTTTTGAAGTTTGTGTATCTTCATCAGGAAAAGTTATGGTATCTTTATTTTAAGAGGTGGCAATTGTTTATTCCGCTCACTATCTTATTGTGTATATAAGACTGATATATATTGTATCTAATATATATTCTTTTCCATTGAATTTCGAAGGGTGCAGCTAGTTTATTATTATATTTCTTATATTTGTATCTAGTTCTTCATGTTCATCAATAATTACAAAGAACAAAAAAACATCCGGTTTTCTACATATGTCTCGAAGCATTTAATTCAACTGTTCCATCAAATTTCTTTAAGAAGTGGAGCATTACATCACCTTAAGGCCCCACACTAGTCACTGAAAAAGACCCGGATAATAATGTTAAATCTATGGAGATGTTCTTTTCAAATATCTCACTCAAATTTTCATATTTTTACATGATTTTTTTGCATAGGATAGCTGAAGATGATTTACAACTGGGCTAATTTTTACTTTTTCAATTTTGGTTTCAGATTTTTTTTTTTTCTTAATACCGGTTAGATAGGTTAGAACAGATTTTGATACCAATTTCGAAATTGTTTAGAACCAGTTCTGAAATTGAAACTATCATAATATAATAAAAAATGTATAACCAAAATCAAAAAAGTAAAAACTAGCCTGGTTGTAAATCATCCTCAGCTATCCTATGCAAAAAAAATAAAAATCATGTGAAAATTTGAACAAGGTATTTGTAAAGAACGTCCCCATAGACTTAACATTATCACCCGGGTATTTTTCAGTGACTAATGTTGCATCTTAAGAATTTAAACTCTTTATCTACATAGTGACTTCTGAGAGATTCAAAAATTTCTATAACCTCTCTCATAATGAAGCTAGTATTTCTTGTTGTAAAAATATCTTTGTCTAAAATTAATTGTACCAACATTCAATTAACATCTTATTTTAATTAAATGATTAATTGAAAAAAATATTCTATTGATAAACAAGGTAGGAATATAATTCTATTACATCATAGCAGTAATTTTATATGTCAAACATATGGAAAATCAGTGTATTTTATTTAAAAGTTTTGAAACAGCTTCTTTCTTTGTTTTGACTTTTTTTTTTTTTTTTTTTTTTCTTCCTATGTCACACATTACCTTTTTCCTTGCCGCCTCAGTTTATGATTTAGGATGTATAATTTTATTTTGAAATAATGGAAAACAATCTAGGAAGGGGAGGACATGTTTTTAGGAGTATTTGTGTCTGTGATCCAGGATTTCAAAAACAGAGTGCATTAACAAATCACCCCTTTTAAATTGTTAAATTCATTGCATTTTTAAATATTAAAAGAGCACATACAATGATATATATATTAAAATCCTGTGTAAGAAAAAAAAAAAAAAGTTATAAGGATTTTTTTCAAAGAATAATATTTTTTGAGTTCTACTTCAAGAACATAGTTAAAAGGTTTACAAATTTGAATATTATCATTAATATAGATAACAAAGTATGAACAGTGCACAGGCAAAAATCTATCTATAGGTAAAATGAAAATCTTAAACTAATAATAATAATGATAATACCATATTATAATGTCTTTTACCATTTGCGTAAAGTTATTTAACAACTAAAACTATTATGGAATGTTGGAGTATGAAGAAGACAATTAGCCTGATTTTATTGTATAATAATGATTCAATAAAGATGGATGAATGAATCTCGGATGTGATGCATAAGAATTTAAGAGTATATGCAAAATGGACATAATTACACATACTTAAAGCTAGACCATGTTAATTTTAAATATAAAGTAGAACGAAACAAGGATGACTGAGTAATCTAACAAGGAAGGTCTCCATAGTTAAGTGATTAATAGTTAGGTATGCTCCACAGGCATACTCAGAAAATTCTGAAAAAAATACATGTTCTTCTAGTGTGGCTATACATGTTTGTAAAAAAAAAAAAAAAATTGGCGGAACCCCGACAGAACGTTCGTAAAAAAATAATGAATATTTCTTTTATTTGCAGATTTATCATCGATTGGCGACAAAATCAAATTTCAAAAAATACTTTTACGTCAAATTCTTTTTAAGGTAAAAATGTTTCATCATGAAATTGTTTACAGAAATTTTATTTATATAAGGTTGGTTTTGTCAACTTTAGTTAGTTTTAACTATATTTTTGTCATAATGTATTTAGAATGAAAATAACTGTGAAATTTTATGAATTAAAAGAAAATTTAAATTAATTAAAATTGTTTCAATCTCAAAATTAACTCCAATCTAATTGAGCTTTGTCGATTCAATTCGGTTACTATGAAAACAAAAACTTCTCGATATCAAATGCATTACTGCAGCATTCTTCATCTGGCCTTTATTTTGTCATATGCTTAAATATATGAGAAAATACTTTTCAATATGAAAGTATTTTTAAGTAAGAAATTATTTTTAAAGAGATAAAATTAAATAACTGCAGCAAAATCAACAGAAATATGTAACATAAAATACATCTATATGTCAAACTCTCTCATTGTTTAAATTTAAATTCATTAAATACTATCTACACGTATTCTAAAATTTAATTGACAAGAAATCTTCAGGTGCATTAAAATTGTTTGCTTTTGGCGAGGGAAAATGCTGCTTGCCAAATCGCGTGGCGCTTTTGTCTTTTCGCGCCAAATACTTGAAAGTATTTTATTTTTTTACTGAGATTTTTCTTTAATTCCGCCGCTAAATTTGACTGATCCTTTATTACATACATGAATAGTTTAATCAGGTTTTTTTTTTTTTTTTTTTTTTTTTTTTAAATTCTGAGTATGTCCACTATGGAGACCTTCCTTGTAAGACAGCAGATTTAAGAAGTAATGGTTCTCTGTAGAGATCGTATGTTTTTTCCCCTATCCAGACAAAATGATTTCTGTAGTTTCATTGTTGATAAGGTAGAAGTTATACAATTTGTATCTTTTTTAATTTAACAGCTTTAATTTTGTATAACTTGGATTTTACACATTTCAGTAATGTGTAAAATAAGTGAAAACATTTGGGGTGGGGGGACAGATTGAGACCAAGCAACACTAATTCTTATGTTCCTGTTCTATATGCTTTTGATTCCTAGGAGCTCTGCAGTCAATTGCATCTCTTATCTCCAAAACACTCAAAGATTAATGAATTATGTTTATTGACTTTTTACTGTCATTGCCTAAAAAAACAATTTTTTTTTTTTTTTTTTTTTTTTTTTTTTTTTTTTTCTTGTCAGTTGCAAAATGTTAATAAAAAGGTTTATTATTTAGTAGTTAAAAATTCCATTTGTTTAAAAAATAGCTACTGATAAAATTGTTATTTTTGGACACTCACTATCTTACTAATAAAATTTCTCAGTTTTGTTGTTTAATATTGCTTGGCTCTGTTCATTTCTTTAAATCTATATTATGCTATGGATTAAACTCAATTGCATACTGTATATTGCTAAAATGTTGGTAATTTTATTTTAATTTATTTATTTATTTTCAATATAATAGCAAACATTATGGAATCATTTGCTGACATTCTACAAAGAAAACAAGGTATTGGTTGAAGGACCATTAAATAATTTGAAAGAAAGCATGATCCAGTTCAGCAAACCAAGAAAGCTTATAAATACCATTAATCCAGTAAGTACTTAATAAAAATCTATATCTTTTCATTATAAATTTAATTCCCAATTAACCAATTTAAGAACTAAGTGAACAGCTTAAATAGTATCAAGGATGTCTACAGAATCTAGATATCAGGGAATCACGGGAAATTCAGGGAGTTTTATCAATCTGGAAATATCAAAGAACTTTATAAAATTTCTTGAAAATCAAGGAAATTTTTTGTACAAAAACATTTGTATTTTTACATTGGCAACAAAACTGATTTGTTTATTTTTATGTACCATATTTTTTCACATGCTAGCCTTTCCCACTCTATTTTTTTAAAAATGCATGTGGTATGAAATATTTAACAAAAACTAAGGTTATCAGATGTTCTCATTTTATGTGGATAGTGCATGGTAAGGCAATTTACCAACTTTTGAAAATGTTAGACTAGGGGGCTCTTTATGAGCTATGCTCGTCAATCGCTGTTCAAATACAGCAGATTTTTAAAAAATATGCTAATTTGATATGCTTTAAAAAGATTACAGAAAATTTAATTATAATTAAAAAAAAAACGAACAGTGGCAATCTTTTTGTAAATTGGTTTCCATTCATTCCCTTTTGATTAAGGAATATTAAGGTTAAGTCAGTTTCTGTTTAAGAAAACCAAAGACTGTTTTTGTCTTTGATTAAAAAAGGTTCAGTAAAACATTTGCAAAGAAGCCAATATAGAATTAAGCAATCTTTTTGTCCTGGTATTTTTGAATAACCTTATAAAAAAGCTATTTTAAATGAGTCTCTTTAAAGCTGGTGTAATTATCTCTAATGTTTTTTTTAATGTTTACATAAAAATACTTTTCTTGTTAGAAAGAAAATCTTATCTTAGAAGTCACAAAAGTTAAAACAAGAATCTTAAAATAGGAAATTTTAAATGTGACGTAATTTCTCCTATTCACTGCTTTTAAAGCATATTGATTTTATTATTTTTAAATTTTATTTCACTTTTAAAATTCATGTGAAAATAATTTTGTTGCTAGAAAGAAAATATTTTTATTTGCACTGCATTAATGTTGGCAACATTATTTTAAAATATTATCCAGAAATATGAAATAAACGTGTCGTGTAAATATGTCTTTAAATTTAAACTGTTTTGGAAGATTATTATATAGCATATGATGTAACTTTCTCCATTTACACCTTTTAATGCATTTATTATTTTGAAATTTTCTTTCTCTTTTAAAATTCACATGTAAATATAATTTTTATAATGTAATTAAAGTATTTGTTGCTTTTTTTTTTTTTTTTTGGCATGACATTTATTTTTAAATATTTTTTTTATTTGAAAGAAATATTATTCTTTGCACTATTTTTACAAATTGACAGTAACTTAAAATAGCAACCCTTTCTAAAATAATGTGAAAAACCTCTCGAAATGCTGAAATTTTTAATTTAAAATGGAAATAAAACGTCAAAAAATGAGTCATTAAAAAGATAATTACAGCCTGCACACTGGGGATTTCTAATGTATAAAATGATCTAAAAATGATTAAATTCTCATGTGTAGTTTTTGCTCCTATAAAACTTTTAATGTAACGATTTTGACGAACTTTAGCATTAAATAATTATTTGATTTAAAAATTGTCTACATCACCATGTTTATCAAACACTTTTCTAAACTACTACCAATTTTCATATTTTTGTGTGCATTAGTTTTCTTAATATTAACAAAGAAAGACTCGTGGTCTAAAAAAATTCAATGTCAGCAGTGGTAACAGCATTAGTTACCAGGGTTGTTTGGTTAAAACCAAGTGGTTCTTTAAAAAAAACCATGTTGGTTTTTTTTTTTAATGTTTTCATGTATTTTACGCATTATTAAAATATCCAAAATCCAAGTTATGTGGAAGCTACAAGCACGGCCTTTTTTGCTTTTTTTAAAAGACATTAATAAATTTTTAAAGTGACAAACACTTTTAATCCGCCCAACTTTTCTTACTAGCTATAAATCTACACGGCAAACTAATTTTTTTAATGTGAGCTATGGAGGAAAAAAAAAAAACTGATTTTACCATTTAAATTGCATCATATATCAAAGCATTAATGATGACATAACATAAGTCATTCTCCCCATTGGTTACTCTTTGTTCTCTATGCTAATGAACGAATGATTGTAAATTTTCTCTGTTCTGTACCTATTGGTTTTAATAACCTTTTCCTTTTCTTGCATTGGAGTTTTACTTTATGATTTTATTCTGTTTGTACTATATTTTGCTTTAAGAAAGCTACTTATATATATTGAAGTAAAAGGATGTCTAAAACTAGAAAAAAGAAAGATATAATCTGGTAGGAAAATAGAAATACACCAAGAACAGGCTCGAGAGCCAAATGTATAAATTGCATGCAATGCAAATGCTGTTAAATTAGTTCTCCCTTATTATATTTGATAGAATTGTTTTTCAAGATGCCTTAGATGTTTGCCTTAAAAATTACCCCACTTAAAATTTGTGATGAAAATAGGAATGTTAATGATAAAAATATTCAAAAGTTTCTATCTAATTTTAATCTAAAAAGAAATGTTGAAGATATGTTTGAATTGTTAAAGCTTATTGCAGTTGCCCTGGATAATATCTAAAGTAATAATTGTTCCATTGTTGACGTAGTTTATATTTGGAAAAATCCTCAAAAAATATTAAGAGAAAAAAGATAAGTAAAGAAGTCCCGCAATGTTTTGAGTCCAGGTATAAAATGGCTCTAACACCCATGCATGCTTGATATCGTGGTACAGTCAAAGTGGTCTGACCAAGAAAAAAAAGTGTGCATTAAATTTTGCAAAACTAGAATATCCATATAACTTTAGCTTGCACTGATAGTAAATTTTATGCCAATCGTCACCTTTTGAAAAACATTTTTTTGAGCAGAATGCAGTAAAGGAAGTTACCCCATATAAAATAAGGAAGTGTCAGCAAATTCAAATCAGGAAATTTAATAACTCCGTCTTTACCGAAGTTGTACAACTTATAACAGCAAAAGCCTATTCAGTGAGTGTTGAAACGAAAGAATATTTTCAACATTTGGACTGGTATAGACAAATATACAAAATAAATTGGGATTAGAAAACGTATCAAAACTTGTCTTTTTATTTTAAGCTTTTAATTAAAAATAAATAAATAGAATTGTTTTTATTAAGAAATTGTTTACCTAAATCTTATACTATAATGCGAGCAAAAATTGTGTGTGTGTGTGGGTAAATTTTATCTCAAAAACGGCTCTAACGATTTTCGCAAAAATTTGGATTTTACCATTTTCGGGCACGAGAAGACCATTGGGCTAGGTCACATGTTCGAGAAAATTCAATTATTGGGTCGTTTTGGGTCATAATGGGTCAAGATCAAGCTATTTATATCTAGAGAACGGCTGGATCGATTTTAAGGAAATTTTCTATCCAATCGTTTTTTGGCACAACAAAACTATTGGGCTGGGTCACATGTTCGAAAAATTTCGATTAGTGGGTCAATTTTGGGTCATTATGGGTCAAGCCATTTTTATCTAAAAACGGCTCTAACGATTTTGACCAAATTTTATATTGTATCGTTTTGGATTACAAGAAGACCATTGGGTTTGGTAACATGTTCGAGAAAATTCGGTTAGTGGGTCATTTTCGGGGTCATTGTGGGTCATGCTATTTTTATCTAGAGATTTTCTCACGCAATTTTGACTAAAAATTGCACTCTATGGTTTTCGGGCACGAGAAAAACATTGGGCTAGGTTACATGTTCGAGAAAAAATTTCAATGGGTCATATTGGGTCATTCTTGGGGTTTCTTGTATGCATGGGTGACGATTCCAGATAATGGATAATATTTTCTATGAGCTGGGTTTTGTTTGTTATGACTTCTTAGTCAATTCTCCAGACCAATATAAAGAGGTTTTTAAAATCGGTTTATTCTAAAGCTAAAATGATGGTTTCCAAATGAAGAATCGTTTGTATTTTTGCAAGATAAAGCTTTTTTGTTACATAGCACGATCTGTCAAGGTCTACTTTCAATAAAAATATCCCTGTGTTGAACTGTTCTCGGTAATTCGTCAGACATGAATACCATTGAAAATGTTTGGGAGCTAATGAAGAAAATCCTGGACAAAGAGCTCATAACAAGCAGAACACAGTTCATAGAAAAACTTATCCTTGTCGAGAAACATCACTCACACATGCAAGAAACATTTCAATTTTATACTAACAGCATGCCATGAAGAATAGAGGCTCTGATTGCCGCCAAAGGGGCCTCCAAAAAATATTGACATTTTTTTTAATTTCATGTTTTAAGTTTTACAATTTTAGCAATTGTTAATTTAATTTACAAAAATAAATAATTTTAAAGTCATTGGCATGCTTTTTATTTATTATAATCCTACTGATAATGTATATAATCAATTGTAACTATTGGCATAGTAATATCTCAATGAAACTTGTAATATGATTCGACACAAGAAAATATGAGTGCGTCTAATAATTTGGCCAGGGACTGTATATGGGTGATTCTCAAAATAGGGGACAATTTATGTCTTTCAGCATACAAAAAAAATTGAGAGGTTTTCTGTCATGTTTTTATACTTAGATATGTTTGTCTTAATATTATTCATTATTTGCACTCAAGAATTACTCACTTTTTAGTTAAAAACACCTTAAAATAACAGAATAAATGTTCAAAATGTCATTAGCATGGATGTCCACAGCAGCTGTGCCTTGTATATACTAGCTTTTTCAAGAGTTAATATCATGTTTATAAAATAAAACAAATGTTATTCTTTCTTTAAATTAATCAAGGAGAAGATTTATCCAGTAAATTTCTTTTTAAAAATAAAATTATAGTATATAAAAAGAGAATTAAAGTTTGTCCTCCATATTCTGTTTTCAAAACAAGGTCATTCTATAACAGCTGTTTATTAATCAAAATTTCATTTTCACATATGACAATACTTTGAAAATATAAAGTTTCTCCATGGCAACAAGTAGCCATTTTATTCCAGTCTGAAAATAGAAGCATGTATCTTATACTATAATGCGAGCAAAAATTGTGTGTGTGTGGGTAAATTTTATCTCAAAAACGGCTCTAACGATTTTCGCAAAAATTTGGATTTTACCATTTTTGGGCACGAGAAGACCATTGGGCTAGGTCACATGTTCGAGAAAATTCGATTATTGGGTCGTTTTGGGTCATAATGGGTCAAGATCAAGCTATTTATATCTAGAGAACGGCTGGATCGATTTTAAGGAAATTTTCTATCCAATCGTTTTTTGGCACAACAAAACTATTGGGCTGGGTCACATGTTCGAAAAATTTTGATTAGTGGGTCAATTTTGGGTCATTATGGGTCAAGCCATTTTTATCTAAAAAACGGCTCTAACGATTTTGACCAAATTTTATATTGTATCGTTTTGGATTACAAGAAGACCATTGGGTTTGGTAACATGTTCGAGAAAATTCGGTTAGTGGGTCATTTTCGGGGTCATTGTGGGTCATGCTATTTTTATCTAGAGATTTTCTCACGCAATTTTGACTAAAAATTGCACTCTATGGTTTTCGGGCACGAGAAAAACATTGGGCTAGGTTACATGTTCGAGAAAAAATTTCAATGGGTCATATTGGGTCATTAAGAGTCTGGGTCAAGCTATTTATATTTAAAGAACAGCGTGATGGATTATAACGAAATTTTGTATGTAACAGTTTTCTGACATGAGAAAACTAATGGGCTAAATCACATGTTTGAGAGATTTCGACTATGAGGGTCATTTGTGGGTCATAATGGGTCATGGTCAACCTATATCTAAAGAACAGGTGAATCGATTTTAACGAAATTTTGTATGCAACATTTTTTTGGCACAATAAAATCATTGGACTAGGTTACATGTTCGAAAAATTTCGATTAATGGGTCATTTTGGGTCATTAAGAGTCTGGGTCAAGCTATTTATATTTAAAGAACGGCGTGATGAATTATAACGAAATTTTGTATGTGACAGTTTTTTGACATGAGAAAACTAATGGGCTAAATCACATGTTTGAGAGATTTCGACTATGAGGGTCATTTGTGGGTCATGATGGGTCATGGTCAAACTATATCTAAAGAACAGGTGGATCGATTTTAATGAAATTTTGTATGCAACATTTTTTTTTTTTTTTTTTTTTGGCACGATAAAATCATTGGACTAGGGTACATGTTCGAAAAATTTCGATTAATGGGTCATTTTGGATCATAAAGGGTCTGGGTCAAGCTATGTATAATTAAAGAACGGCAGGATCAATTTTAACGAAATTCTGTATGTAACAATTTTTAGAAATGAGAAAACTAATGGACTAAGTCACATATTCGAGAGCTTTCGATTATAAGGGTCATTTGTGGGTCTTAATGGGTCAAGATCAAGCTATATCTAAAGAATGGGTGGGTCGATTTTAACAAAATTTTGTATACAACACATTTTTGGCATGAGAAAATCATTGGGGTATGTCACATGTTCGAGAAATTTCGATTAATGGGCCACTTTTGGGTCATTCTAATTTTATCTAGACAACGTTTCGCGCAATTTTGATTAAATTTTGTATTTTATCGTTTTCGGTCACAAGAAAATCATTGGGTTAGGACAGATTTTTGAGAAAATTCGATTAATGGGTCATTTTGGATTATAAGGGGTCAGGGTCAAACTAACTATATCTAAAAAACGGCTCAATCGATTTTATCTAAATTTTGTATCTAATGTTTTCCGGCATGCTAAAACTAAAGAGCTAGGTCACACGTTCGAGAGATTTCGATTATAAGGGTCATTTGTTGGTCATGATGGGTCATGCTAATTTTATATAGAAAATGGTACTCACCATTTCGACTATACTTTGCATTATATCGTTTTTGAGCAAGAGAAAACCATTTGGCTTGGACACATGCTCGCGAAAATTCTATTAGTGGGTCATTTTGGGTCTTAATGAGCTAGGGTCATTCTAATTATATATAACAACGACTCAATCAATTTTACCTAAATTTTGAAACAAAACGTTTTTTGTCACGAGAAGACTATTTGGCTGAGTCGCAT
This sequence comes from Maratus speculifer, assembly GCA_964019185.1. NCBI lineage: Eukaryota > Metazoa > Arthropoda > Arachnida > Araneae > Salticidae > Maratus > Maratus speculifer. The sequence goes on from OZ025291.1 coordinate 69,909,208, forward strand.
GTAAAACAAAATTATATTAGTGGGTCATTTCGCTTCATTGCGGAATTCTGCCAAGCTAATTTTACCTAAAAAATGGCTTAAACGATTTTGATTCAATTTTATATTCTACTGTTTTTGATTACCTGAAGACGACTGAGCTATGTCACATGCTTGATCAAATTTGATTAGTGGCTCATTTTGGGTAATACGGGTCAGGGTCACGAGAATATGGCAAAAGCCAATAATTTGGTGATATTTGACAAAATATTGGCGACATATGGCCAAAAAATCGACTATAAAAATTACGAAAACCAAAACACGTATTTGGAGCCAAATGAAAGAATGCCTCCAAATTTGGCTATATCTAGCAAAAAATATTGTCTTTCAGAATGTAAAGAATATTTTTATACATTCTTAAGAGGATTCGAGATGCATGGTTAAACCAATCAGAGTCGAGCTAATAAAGTGATTTAGATCGATGTCCTTTCGTTGTAAAATTTAAAATAAAATAAAATTTATAAATATGCGCATAAAAACACAGTTTTCTTATTGATTGTTTTTCTAAATAATACTATTATAAACATGTTTTACAGTAATAATACAGAGTTAATGATACAGTGAAAATACTATATCGAGTTGAACTCAAAGTTAATTTTGACCGAGCTAAGCTCGGTCTCCCCTGCTAGTATATTTAACTAGGAAAAATAAAGTTTGTATTAAAAAAAAGAAAAAAAAATAGTAATTTTTCAAACCATATGTCTCTATGTATAATTATAAATATTATACTCATTGATAAATCAAGTATGTCGATACACATGTGATTTATTTTAGCATTAAAAAAATGCATATTGATGTTTTTTATTTAAATAAATATATACATAGTAAAAGATTAATAATCATTTGTTGATGTTGATATTATTGATACAGTAAATGATTTCTAAATTAAGCACAGGAAAATGTTTTCTATTTTTGCTTATTTTTTTGTTGATTTAGTGAAATATATTTGTTTATCCCTCATTATGTTCTACATAATAATTATTCCTTTAATTATTATCTAAAGGCTTATATAAGTATACTAATAAATTAGTAGTTCAACATTTTTTAAACAATAAATATTTCCCTGAAGAAAACTAAACTTATAGGTTATTTAATTATAATTTTTATATGCTTTAATTATTTAATTATATAAAAAGATTAAGTACCAATGTGAATGTTTAACATTAATTACAAAAGAAAAATCATGACTTTCTAAAACTTTTTTTTTTTTTTTCTTGCAAATGCTTTTTAAGTAATTATGGGAAAAAACCCTGGTTTAAACCAAAAAAAAAAAAAAAACTTTTTTTTTTTTTTTTTTCAACAAAAAACAGGTTTTTATACCAACCCTGTTAGTTACTTTTTTTTTTTTTTTTTTTTAGAATAGAGAGAGATATATTAGCAAAATTTGGCCAAGTGGTTTTAAACCAATTAGCTGTCCCGAAATTGCAAATTTTGTCAATCAGCGTTGCAAAAATTGCAAATTTCATAGATCAGGTTCGTAAAAATTGAGAATTTTGTCAATCGGCTTTATAAAAATCGCGAATTTTGTCGATAAGGTTTGTAAAAATCGCGAAATTGTCGACCTGGTATGGAAGAATTGCGAATTTTATCAATCATGCGATGAAAAATTGCAAATTTCGTCGATCAGCTTTGTAAAAATCGCGAATTTCGGCAATCGGCTTCGTAGAAAACAATAATTTCATCCGTCATCCACAGTAAAGTCGCGAATTTCGCCAATCAGGTTCGTAAAAATTGGTAATTTTGTCTATCGGTTTTGTTAAAATCACGAATTTCGTCGATGAGTTTTGTAAAAAATCATGTTTTTGTCGATCTGCCTTGTCAATCGGTTTCGTAAAAATTGTGATTTTTCTTGATCGGTTTCGTAAGAATCGCAAATTTTATTGATCAGGCACAGAAAGATAAAATTTTCTCAATCAGTTTCATAAAAATTGCAAATTTTGTTGATCACTTTCATAAAAATCCCTAATTTGGTCGACATGCATGGAAAGCTGCATATTTTGTTGATCAGTCATTGAAAAATCAGGAATTTTAGTGATGAGACACAGAAATATCTTATTAATCGGCACCTTCCCTCTCCTTTGTTCATAAAGATCACATTTTTTTTTTTTTTTTTTGGCACCAGCCACCAGTTAAAACAAAATTTACTCTCCTGAATAGATAAGGAATAATATTACATCTTGAGAATAATCCTTGTTATATCTGTTATATACACAAACGTAAAAACTGCTGATATAGCCTTACCAAATGAAGTGGATATTTTGACTGGTTAAGCGAAACCTAAAGGAGTATCTTCTCATTTCCCTCTGAAAACATATTTTTTATTCGATTATATTCCATAGATCCCCTTTGAAATCAAATTATCTCTAAGTTATTGATGTGGGCCGCGACTGCCCAGACATATTTGTAAGTGGCCCTTCTCTTGAAAAAGTTGTGCTCCCCTAGTACAAAGTGTTCAAAAAGAAATTTTAAGCTTTTTTCTTGCTAAACTAAATTTTCCCATTATATAATATGTATATCAACTGACAGATCAAATACAGGGCTGTTCAAAAGTATTGGAATACATATTTGACTATATACACTTATTTCCCTAATTAACGAAGTTTAGTGAAGATTTCATGAAGAGTTGGAAAGTGCTTCATAATCTATGCTTAATTAATGCATGATTTTTTCTTTTTTTTTATGTTATGTATTTTGTATGGTACGGTGTTGGTTTAAATGTTGTTTAAGTTAACCTTCTATCTATATAAAATGCAATTGGTAATTTTGTTCCAGTCTTAAGTTCTGCTGAATTGATTTATAATTAGACTTTATTATTATTATTTTTTTTTTTTTTTTTTTAGCATTTTTGATTAGATAATTTTTCTATAAAAGTTTTAGTTTATAATATATAATACTAAAGTTCGATATTACTTAGTTACAGAATTATGGAGTTCTGTAATCAGATGAACCCGATTATGAATGATTATCTGTTTCAAAATATTCTGCTGAATAGATTTTGAAAGAAATTGTACTGTTAGATGATTTTTCAGGAAAGGTTATACAGAGTTTCCTCCAGGTTTAAAAAAGGGCAGGGCGCTACTGTTCTGAAAAGGGCACTTTTTACATTTTTCAGGGCACTTTTTCATTTTTATGGCATTTTTATAGAGTTGAATCTAGAATCTAGCATTTCAAAAAGTCATGAAAAACATAAATTTTATCAAAAAATTGAAGAAAAAAAAGATAAAAAAGGTCAACTTTGTTAAAAGATCGCGAAAAAACAGCGATTATTGTTAAAAGATCGCGAAAAAACAGCAAATATTGTTAAAAAAATCACAAAAAAACTGCCAATTTTATTAAAAGATTGCAAAAAACAGCAGATTTTGTTAAATGATCGCAAATAACGGCATATACAGTAGACTCCCTCAAATCCGCAAACCAGAAATCCGCACATATTTTATGGATGTAAACAATGAAACTTTCAATTCAGATATTGGGACAAAATTTGATTTTTTTAAGTTTCATATCAATTCCATATATTTTTTAATTTGTGATTTTCTTAATAATACTCTATTCATGTTTTTTCATGAAGAAAGAAAAAAATTTTTTGGAAACAATTCAAGATATTGCTGATATCACTGACAATCACAATCTTTTTACCAAATATATTTATGCATTAATAAAGTTTTTTGGATATTAAGTTTGGCTAAACTTGAAAAAAAAAAAATCCTTATTTTATGATTTTGATGTGAATTAGTAATGTACTTTTATGAGGTAAGTTTTGTTGAATAATTTTGGAAAAAATACATTTAATTTTCAAAATGAATATTTAATCATACATTATTGATTATTAACTTGATCTTTGCTATTAATATCATTTTAAAGATTATCTAAATTTTTATTATTTTAGTTTATTACTTATCTTAATATTTTATTATATTGTAAGCATTCATTAAAGTACTAATTGCACTATTAATTACACTCAAATTACTGTTTAAAAAATGTAAACAAAGCAATGACCAGAAATCTGCGAAATTCTAAAATCCGCAAAACCTCTGGTCCCAAGCTGTGCGGATTTGAGAGAGTGTATTGCTAAAAAAAAAAAAATCGCAAAAAAAGTTAAATTTCGTGAAAAAAATGCAAAAAAAAAAACAGCAAATTTTATTAAGAGATCGCAAAAACAGCAGTTTTTGTTTAAAAAAAATCGCAAAAGCAGCAGTTTTTGTAAAAAGATCGCAAAAACGGCTTATTTTGCTATTTAAAAAAACCTCAAATCTTGTAAAAATATTGCGAAAAAAAAAGAAACTTTTCGCAGAAATTTCTGTTTTATCACTATTTTTGATAAAAGTTGCCGTTTTTTGAGACTCATTTGACAAAATGTTCCGTTTTATCACGATTTTTAAAAGAAATTTGTCGTTTTTCCACGATCTTTTGACGAAATCTGCCGTTTTGTGAAATTTTGTGATGAAATTATCCATTTTTGTGAATTTTGTATGGAAATCAGTTGTCATTTCGCGATTTTTAACGAAACTTGTCGTTTTTTTAAGCAAGTTTTTGACAAAATTACCCGTGCCACGGGACGCGTATGAGGTTATTTTTTGCGTAAGTTGCGCACTATAATGCGTCTGGATCATCGTTGGAGGGCTGCGTTTTTTCAAATGTGGGGCAAGAAGTTCACTATTTTTTAAACTAAAGGGCAAGAAGGGCGGAGCGCCCCCCTGAAACCCTCTGGGGGAAACTCTGGGTTATATAACCAAACAATAATGTTGGCTGTCAAAAGCAGGGTTGGCACGGTTTAAACCTGTTTATTTTAACCATGGTTTAAACCAACTGGTTTTTGGAAAAATATTAATCTAATAGTTTCTCATTTTTTTGCAATTTGTGTGTTTAAAAAATTTGAATGTAAGCATACTTTAAGCACACTTTAAGTGTAAAATTTACACTTTTTGAAATTTTTTTACACTGTTACACTTAAGATACTTATTTTTACACTTTTACGCAAAGTTTCTTTCAACTTTTATATTTCTTCCCTCAAATTCTGAATTACTACCTATTTGCTTTAGTAACTAATTAGTGAAAATATTGTTAAAGAATGAGTGAATTGGGTGGTTTTCAAATGTATTGCCGTATTAGGTAAAACAAAATTTGAAAAAATAATTTGGTTTAAATATAAAAATTTACTCAGGTATGAGTTGCTTATAGTTTACAACATTCTAAGCAGTAGATTATTTGCGAGTTTTTTTATTTATATTTCAGAAATTTCAAGAAATGTCTTGCCCAGTCACTATTTTTTTATAAGTGTGACCTCTATAAAACATTTTTATTTTTTTGCATCAATAATTAATTAAAAAATTGCTTAAGGTTCTTACATACGTATTAGTAAATCAAAAATGTATTAGCATTTATTTATTTCATAAATTTAAAGCATTTTAATAGTTGTTTATGCCATGAGTGTTACTTTGCTTCTTAAATAAAGGGTATAACTTGTGATTAAAAACAAATTTAATTAAAAATTATTTTCTTTGCAGTTATAATAAAGAATTAGAAAGTTCTAATAGACAAAACAATTAATTTAAGTGAAGTAACAAATACATTAATAAAATTCTGATTCTTAGTTACAGTAACGTTCATAAAAAGTGGTAACACTCATGACTAGCGATAAGACTCATCTTGCAGCAAACAGCTTTTTTGTAACAATATATATATATAAAAGATTTTAAAAAGTTTAAACTATGTTTTGTGTGAAATAGATAGTCCTTTGAAAATTATTTATTAAGAATTAAAATTTGAATCTTAAATAGCACTTACAAAACACGTGTGCAGACATGAAAATCCTGTTACAATTTTTAAATAATTATAAATATATATAATATGACAAAATATATCCCTGAATCATGAATCTATTATAATCATAAATTAAATATTACACATGATTTATAGTTTTAGAATTACTTAACTTCTTTTCTCATGAGTGTTACTTTTTCCAAGTAACACTCATGTAAGGTAACACTCATGTACGGTAACACTCATGACATTTATTAAGGAATTCTTCACTAAAATAAATTCTAACTGTTTTGTTGAAATTTTAGTTGGGCCTATTGATTGCTGAACAAAAAATTCAGCATTCCCTAACTTAACATTTTTATATGTTAAAAAATAATAATAAATAAATGGGTAACACTCCTGTCAGAAAATAAAAATACTCACCATGTTGAAATGAACATTCTGATAAATAGCAATTATAGAACAAAATTATCGCGCTCTAAATAAGCGCACTATAAAGAAGAAACAATATCGTTTTCTCACTACCGTTGCCAACTGCAATATACAAATATTTTGAAAACAAATAATATTAACTTCCCTAAAGTAACACTCATGTTCTGCATATGCGGACACAAAATACATTTAAATTTTTAACTCTTAGATACTAATTTTAAATATATAAACTATCTATTTGTTTAATTAACACAGGATATTTTACTTTTAATTCATATATAAAATTTTTTAAATGTTTCTAAGCATAAAAAAAGATTGAAATTTTGCGAGTTTTTTATTCAGGACAAGTAAATTCCCATTACTTGCTAACTAAAGTACAAAAAAAAGATCACTATTTCACAACTCTGAAAAAATCTAATGAATGCATTGAATTAAGCATAAAAAGATGTGCTACTACCTGATTTTAGAATATCAAAAAATAAATTTATTAATATGAAATTTAGATTTAAACATCAGGACATCAAAGTGGCAGTTCATGTGAAATTCACCCAATTGCAGTTTCGTTGCTAAAATCAACCTGAGGAAAGCTTCATGTTGGAAAAAAAAAAAAAAAAAAAAAAAACTGTTTTTAAAATCATTTTTTAAATGAGTTTGTAAGGTTTTTTATATTTTTCATCGCCAAATTACCTTTTTAACAGTTATCAATGTATCATTCAATATTATTAATGCATTAGCATATGTTTTTAGAGCAAAGTAAAAATGTCATTTATGGGCTGTTTTTAAAAAGCTAAGTGGGACTTTGTTGTTAAAAGTTGCTTAAAATAACCTTTTTGTGTTGCCATTTTCAAACGTTGGCAGGTATGTAATAAATAATTTCTACTTTTAGCAGTATCTCAGCAATCACCATGAAACATAGGAAGTCTAGGTCAGATTTCTATGCATGTAAAATGGAAATTGCATGTGTTGATGAACATATCTGAAGCACTAAAGAGAAAAAAAAAAAAAAAATGTGAACAAAGATAAAGTAGATTAAAAATTTTCAATATTTATATAAAGTATTTTCAATTGAGAAAATGCAAATTATTAAGTATAATTAATAACATAAAATAATTTTTAAGATTTCAATCAAGCTGCAAAAAGATTTTTCTTTCTTGGGAAGATTATCATTTAAGAAAAAAAACTCAAGGTATAAAGTTGAATAATCGGACATTACATTGAAAAATTGGGCTCTAGTTAAGCACCTATTTACTTTAATTAAAATATGTAATAAGAAATATTTAAATCAAATATAATGTAATCAAATCTCTTATTTGTATCTGACAAGAAAATGTTGGGGGGAGGGGGGATCGAGACAATTTGCTTATGACATAATAGAAAAAATGCCTAGAAATATCTATTAATTTTTACTTATTCAGTTAAAAGTAATGTCTAATACTATAACATAGCTTAGGAAAAAAAGCCTGTGCATTAAGTCTGATGGTTGCTTAAGTGTTTTAGTGAATACAACTTTTATAAAACTATTGTCACTTTTTTCTTTTTAAACTTGTTTCAGAAAAGTGTCAAATTATTGCATGTATATAAAATGCATACATTATTTATAATTGACAATACCTCTTGAAATGTGTAAGAACTTCACTGCTTAGTATCGCATCATTCTAGGGATTCCTTATAAGAAGTTTTATTTTCTGTAAATGATCATAATTGCTCATATAGTGTTCTAAGAGAAAAATCATGTATCCTGGATAACAAATACTTTGAAAAGTTTTTTTCAATAGCCATGTAAAAGTATATTATATTCATAAAATTGTGTCATATATTTATTTGTAGTATTAGTAATAAAATGATTGTTTATTAAAAATTTCAAGGTATTAATGTTTCACTATGTAGAGCATTTTATTCTTGGAACATAACAGTTGCTACTAAAAATGTTTAAATTTTAAATAATTTCAGTTCTTTACATAACTGATTGCAATTATTATACAGTAGACTTCCTCAAATCCGCAAACCAGAAATCTGCAACTCTCTAAAATCCACACATAATTTACGAATGTAAACAATGAAACATTCAGTTCAGATATAGGCACAAAACTCGACTTTTTTAGTTTTTATCAATTCCAAGCATATTTTAATTTGTAATTTTTGTTATTACTGACTTCATGGTATTTCTTGAAGGAAGAATAAATTTATTTATGAAAAAATTCAAGGTATTGCTGATATAAATGATAATCATTATCTTCTTACTGAATATATTTATGTATTAATCAAGCATTTTGGGTTATTAAATCTGACTAAAACTAAAATAAAATTTCCTTATTTTATTATTTTGATGTGAATTAGTAATGAACATAATTTATGAAGCAAGTTTCATTGAATAATTTAGAAAAAATACATTTAATCTTTATAATGAACACTTAATCCATGCATTATTAACCTTTGTTTTTAATATTTTAATCATTTTAAAAAAATCTAAATTTTTATAATTTTAGTTTATTACTTATTTTAATGTTTTAAAATAGTATAAGCATTCATTATAATTTAGATTGCATTATTAATTACATTCAAATTACTGTTTAAAAAATGTAAACAAAGCAATGACCAGAAATCCTCAAAATTCTAAAATCCACACAACGTCAGGTCCCAAGCTGTGCGGATTTGAGGGAGTCTACTGTATTTAATGTATTCTAAAGTGAAGTTATTACTATATGTCCAACAATGTTAATTTTTATCAATAAATATGCATATACAGTAAACTCCCTCAAATCCGCACAGCTTGGGACCAGAGGTTGTGCGGATTTTAGAATTTTGCGAATTTCTGGTCATTGCTTTGTTTACATTTTTTAAACAGTAATTTGAGTGCAATTAATAGTGCAATCAGAACTATAATGAATGCTTACAATATAATAAAATATTAAAATAAGTAATAAATTAAAATAATAAAAATTTAGATATTTTTAAAATAATTAAAGTACTAATAGCAAAGGTCAAGTTAATAATCAATAGTGTATTTATTATAAAGATTAAATGTATTTTTCCAAAATTATTTAACAAAACTTGTCTCATAAAAGTACATTGCTACTTCACATTAAAATCATAAAATAAGGATTTTTTTCAGGTTTATCCAGGCTTAATAACCAAAAAATCTTGATTAATACATAAATATATTTGTTAAGAAGATAGTGATTATCAGTGATATCAGCAATATCTTGAATTTTTTCCAAAAATTTATTCTTCCTTCATGAAAAAAACCTGAATAGAGTATTATTGAGAAAATTACAAATAAAAAATATATGGAATCGATACAAAACTAAAAAAATCAAATTTTGTCCGAAAATCCAAACTGAAAGTTTCATTGTTTACATCCATAAAATATGTGCGGATTTTAGAGAGTTGCGGATTTCTGGTTTGCGGATTTGAGGGAGTCTACTGTATATGCATTAGGAAAAGATATTAGGGGAGGGGGGGGGGGGGAGTTTAAACCACATAAAGTTAAAAATTCTAGTTTTAGTCAAAAGGATGTCATCCAAGTCACTATCTCTATTTGCTATAAATATCATACAAGTATCTTCTTCAAAATTTCAGACATGAGCCAAGTTCATTAATAATATCTAACTCAATTGTTTGCAATACAATTTTGACAACCATAACAGAAAAAAAGGAACCCAAAATGGTTCTGGATAATCGTTGAACACAAAACAATTTGAAGTCAAATAGAATCTCAATAAGTTAGTAATCTCATCAACATTAAAATTCAATATCAAGAGAAGGTTTTGGCAAATTTTTATGTAAAGTATAATAAATTAACTTAATGGGCATTGAAGTAAGCAATACTACAATATTTAACAATGGAATAACGTAACCAATTGGAAATTCAAATTACTTATATTATTTATAAACCAGAAAGTTGAATTCAGGCTGTATTTAGAATGGACAGTTAGAGATTTTAATAACTTCACCAAGTAATTTGTAAGATGATAAAAGGGGGATTTTGAGAAATCTATAATTGGGCGTAACGGAATATTTGGCTTATGTAGTTTAGGCAATCTGTAAAATCTTGGAACTAAACTGGTATAATATTTCAATTTAAAAGCAACATTTGCAGGAATTTTTTTTAGCTTTTCATCGCTAGAAATAATTAAGTTCATATTACAGTAAATAGATTGTGTTTTGTCCCTTTTTTAAAACAGCATAAGCATTCAGGTAATCCAAAAGCTTTTTAAATAGTCACCAATATAAATACAATATAACAAAATTAACCAGAATTGTTTATATGATTCCATGCAGTGATTGTGACAGTCTATATTGTATATATAGGCAAGACTTATTGATTGATGGAAATAAAACTTAAAAAGTATGTTTGCGCTTTTAAAAATGGAAAATTAAATTCTAAATTTGTACAGCATGCTTTTGAAACGAACTACACTCTATATTTTAAAAATCAATTGATTTTGAAAAATAATTGCAGCATTTTTCATAAAATATTTATTATTCATGGAAAATTGATCCACTAAGCTATATCCTTACTGGCTCAATGAATCAGATTTGAATCCGGAAGTATATTACGTGTTTTTGAAAATTTGATTTATTCACTATTCTCTTATTGCTGATTACATGTACAGAATGAGGCTGTGCGTTGCACAGCAAAACATATTTTTGTGTATATTTTTGGTTTTGAATTAAATGTTTTTATGTATATTTTTAAATTAAAACAATTTTGACTGCTCATATCGGAGAAGTTTATAGTATAATTGAATTGAAATAAATATGTAATCAAATTTTTTTTCATTACTTTTAAGCTATGAGTGGGTACATTTTGCAAGATGTTTTTTAATATTTTTTGTCTTGTTTTGCTTGTCTGAATTAATTATGGCTTATAAGTTTTATTTTTAATCATTTTTGCTATATTATACTAGAAAATGTCTAGTTTTTACTGTATGTTTTATATTGCCTTTAATTTTAGGGAACACATTTCATGAATACTGCTATGTATGATGCCAGAGAAGCGATGATACCAGGAAGTGTATATGACCGATCTTCGCATATGAATGGAGGTATTTAAAATTTTTTTTTTCTTAGTCTCAAAGAAATTGATTAAATTAATATTTCTCCTTAAAAAAAAAAAAAAAAAAAAAAAAGGTAACTAGCGTTGTTTCCATTAGAATAAATGATTTTTTGACTGAAGGTCTCTTTACCTTAATATTCAGAAATCTGTTTCAGACTAAAATATAAAAATTGCTAGTATTATAGAGAAATGTTTGATAAGCATGCTAATGTAGACAGTTTTTAAATGTAATACAATAGCTTCCCGCTTAATCGGCTTAAACAGGACCAAGGGTTAACCAGTTTACGAAATTTGTCGTAAACTTGGTTAAACGGGAGAATTAAAATATTACATAAATAACTGCATCATTAATGCAATGTATAAGATGCATATAGTCACATGTAATTTTTAAGAAATACTGTATATCCCGGCGTATAATACACACCACTAATTTGAGAGTACATAATTTTATTTCAAGCATAAACTGGCATATAACATGCATCAATTTTTTTTCCATGAAAAGAAATTAAAAATAAAAACTCCCCCCCCCCTCCCCCCTAATTCAGATAAATGCGTCTTTTTTTGCAGCATGTAAAATCAGTCGTCTCCAGTCTGCTCAATTCCTATCTTTTGGAATCTAAACTACCCCCAAACCCTTCCTATTTGCCTTACAATGGGAAAAAAAGAATACCTCAAAAAGTGAAAACTTTAAGGCAACAAAGTGTTGAGATGATAGGTTTATGAATCGCAGAAATTTTGAACTACGTAACACGAAAAGTCGCACTTCACAGTGGTTCTTTCTTGCTTAGCAGATGGTACTAAACTAAAATTAATTGTAATTTTCAAAAGAGAAACAAAGCCAATTTGTAATTTTCAAAATGCAGTTTTTCTGCATGTCCATGAGAAAGGCTGGATGCACGAAAATTGGTTAAAGTTTATGGATATGTAATGTTTCGGAATAACGTCCAAAAGCTTTAAAAAAAAAAAAAAAAAAAATCAAGCTTTTTAGTTTGGGATATATTTAGACCTCCATAGAACACCCGGAATTTAAAAAAAGAATAAAATAATCCAATACAGATTTAGAAGTAATTCCAAATGGATCGATTTCGTTAGATCAACCACTAGATGTTTCAATAAACAAACTTTTCAAAGAAAGTTTAAAATGGCAGTGGAACCCATGGATGCTAAAAGGAGAAAAATTCTTTACAAAAGGAAGAAATATGAGACTTTATCGCGAAAATGTGAATGGATTATAACATCATGGGCTGAAATCAAACCGGAAATAATTGTCAAATCATTTTAAAAATGTGTAATTGCCAATGCACTTGATGGTACCAAGGATGACTATTTATGGTTAGATTAAAACTACGCTGGTGATAAAATACATGAAAGTAAAAGTGGGGAAGAAGATGACATTCCCGGAAGTATAAATGAGGACAAATACAATGAACTTCTCATGTGATCTGATAAGTAAGATTAAGTTTTTTAGAAAATATGTACTGTAAGATTCTTTGTTTATGTAAATATAAATGCATTTATATAATTCTAAAAATTTGGAATGTTTTATGATTTTGCTTGAACTATTTTATATTTGGCGTATAACACACACGAAAAAATAAAGGGATTTTTTAATGTTAAAAGTGCATGTTATACGCCAAGATATACGGTACATTATTCTTTATATTTTGTTAAATAAGCATGAATTTGCTATGACTGTATTTGGGGAACTGCAATCCCGGCAATATTTCAGCAGCTAAACTTATCAAAATTTATATCACCAGAGAGCAGATTCTCCAAACACAGCTAGCAACACGCGCCGTATAGTAGAAAACAAAGCATTGTGAAAAAAAAGTAGTTTAATCAGATTATGAATAGTAGGAAAATTCTATCGTGAATGAATCTTAATTAAATCAACGAGAAAATAGAAAATATATCCTCAGCTGAAAAATAAAAAGATAAAAGATTGACTCACCCACGGATGAAAACACAAAGATGATACTTATTGACAGAACTAATATTTTATTCAATCACTCATATTAATATTTTAATCCAGTGATCACTGTATTAGTTGAGAAATTATACAACCTTATGCATATCCACAGAGGATGTGTTGGAATTTTTGGCTGGATAACAGCATACAATCGTCCATTTATGGAAAAAGTACTTGTTGATTTTTTGTTAATTTTTGAAGTTGCTGGTGTCGATGAAAGTTCTACTTGGGACAGCGTACAACCGTCCATTTATGAATAAAGTTCTTGTTGATTTTTGTTAATTTTTGAGGTTGCTGGTGTCGATGAAAGTTCTACTTGGCACAGGACTCCGCAATCATAGAGAACATCTCCGGGGGATCTCAAATGTTGAGTTTGCGTCTACTATTTTTGATGACTGGAAACCACGAGCATCGAGGCTGGTAAAATGCTGAAGTCACGATGTCTGGATCAATCAGGCACTCAAAAATTTGCATCAGCATAGGTCTCATTAAAACTCAAACGCACTAAATGCGAGGCCGAAGATTACAGACGGGTTACGTTGACATAAGAGTAAACTTAAAATGTGAAGCTGGTGAAGAAATCTGGAAGTTTCTGATATGATATGCCGTTATGAGAAAGATTGCTAAACTTAGTTCCGATAAATTTTCCCACAAACAGAGGCAAAAAGGATTTGACTCTCGATCCATCCTCAGAAAAAAAAAAACTGACTGCTGACGCTAGACCCTAAGGCCTAGCGAGGAAAGATCCCCAATTTTTTTCTCACGACCTTCTCGCTCTAATATTTTTTCAAATCTGCCTCTAACTCCGCGCGAAAATTTCACCGCTGGTCTTCGACGCCGCTGAGGGCCAATCAGAAAAGTTTTTTGGAAGATTCTCCAGGGGGGATTCCCCTATTTGAGCATAGGGTGCTTTTCTATCGAAGTTTTTGTAGAAGCGTCCAGAACAATTTCAAGCATGATGACTCATGTTTGGCCGAAACAGACGATGCAAAAGAAAAAATGGCGATGCGCAATTTTGAAAAGTCAGTGATCGTCATATAAAATTACAGAAACTGAGATTAATTTTAAAATCGCATAAATTGCAAACTATATGATTAAAAGACTGGGCAATTACATTAAAATAAATTATATTTAAAAATAAGATTAATATAGTTTTAAGAGTGAAACACTAATATTAAAATAATTTAGAAAAATATTATCTGGTAGATTGCAATTACTATTTTGTAATATAAAAAGCTACGATGTTTAAACTGAAAATATTAGATTTATTTGATTTATTAATGGAATTATAAAAATTTAAGAATACGTTTTTTGAATAGACTATTAATTTTTTCTTAAGATAATGATCGGGGTTTTTGAAAATTAAAAACACTGCCTGAAAATTACTCACACATCCTAACAGAGTTGTAATTAACTGACACTAATAACAAACAAAGAAAAATACTTGATGTAAATTGTTAAAAATCATATACAACATACCTTTACAAGAAATTGAAATTTTTTTACTATATGTAAATTTCATTAATCAACTTAAAAGAAATCAATGACCTCTTATTGTTAAAAGCAAGTGTGACGGTTTCCCTGTCACATATTATGCTCTTCTTCAAAAAACCAGCTATTAGTCAGTTTACCTTGTGATTCCCCCCTCCCCCACCCCCTCTCTCCCTCAAATAAATCCTTCTATTTAATTTAATTTTATGCATATGCATAGCATATGCATATGCATTATACATATGCATATGCATTATACATATGCATAGTCCCCCTCCCTCACATATTATTAAATTAATACTTTCAAAATCCTCTTCATTTAAAATAAAAACATTTTTGTTCTCGGGCCTTTCTTTATCTATTCATCTTCACATAGAGAGAAGGGTAACAGTAACTTTCAACTGTGTTGCAATAATTATTTCCAGAGTTAATAAAATAAAATAAATTAAATGAATCATGCGACTGCACACTTTTCTATCTTTTCTCATGAGAGCAGGCAGCTGCGGTTGTCGTTTGTCCTCTCTTTAATGACTTTTTCTAAAGCACATGTGTATTACTTTCACACCCTCCTCACCGCAGGAATCCAGTTTTATTACAACTCTAAAAAGTGCTGCAACATGTGCAACTTAACTTAATCCCTTAGCCTTGTGTGCAAATGACTCTGTAATTTTTGTCAATTCCACCAGACTTTTCGTAATCATGAAGCATGCCTGAACTCTGGACTCTCACCAGTAGGCAAGCATAAGTACTTTGTAACCCAGTCACTCTCTCCTTGGATATCACCGATGTAAGTAATATTTAAAACAGTCTGTGCTTCGGTACACCTTCCTGCCTTCAGGCAATGTTTTGCTCTTATACTCTCGCCACACTGTACGGTATGGTCTCTTCAGTAATGCAATAAAACCATTTAAATGTATTAACATGGTGAGTTTTTTTTCCATATTCTGCAGATGAAATACAACAAAAGTGCAAGTACAAACCACACTACATTCAACTAATTTCTTCAAAGGACTGCAGCAAAAATGCAAATTTCTCCAAAGGATCGAACAAAAAATTGCCACTCTATGAATTTGCCAAATGATTGCAAAAAAAAAACTATTTTTTTTTCAAAGGATTGTGGGAGGTAATGAGATTTCCATCAAAGGATTCCAGGAAAAGATGCGATTTTTGCTCTAAAGGATCATGAAAAAGAAACTATTTTTGTCAAAAAATAATTGTGGTGAACACATGATACAGGGTTCGCACGGACCTTAAAAGTCCTTATAAACTCCTTATATTTCAATAGTCCTTAATAAGGATCCTTAAAGTCCTTATTTTTTATTGAAAGTCCTTATTTTTTACCGTGAGCGTAATATTAACGCAATCCGTAAAATGTTTTAAAAAAATCGCCAAACATTCCAGGGGCGATTCTCGTCCGAAAATTTAAGGCCTTCTCTTCCGAAAATTTGAAATTGGGTTATCAGTTCCGCATAGTTGCCAACTTGTATGGTTTAGCGCGCAGAAAAAGCAATCGCGGAGAAATGCAAATTTCGTGAAAGAATCGCCGAAAAAGCACACGTTTCGTCAATATTTCGTGGGAAAATGACGATTTCGTCGATGTTTTAATCAACAAACTTTGTCAAAAGACTGATGAAAAACGCGAATTTTCTGTGCGAATCATAGAAAAAAAGGCAATTTCACCAAATAACGCAGATAAAACACTGATTTCATCTGAAGACCGCGGGGAAAATGTCGCTTTCGTCAGATTGTGGATATAATGCCGATTTCGGTAAAAGATCGCGGAAAAAAAAACGCAGTTTTCGATAAAAGATCGCTTAAAAATATTTTGTCAAAAGATCATTGAAAAAACAACCGGCTATTTCATCAAAAGATCACGGAAAATACGCCGAGATCGCGGGGATAAAACGCCGTTTTTGAGAAAAGATCACGTGAAAATGCAAATTTTGCCTAATGATCGTCGAAAAAACTCATATTTCATAAAAATAAACACGGGAGAACGCCGATTTCGTCAAAAGATTGCGGAAAAACCGCCGATTTCGACAAAAGATCGCAATAAATCGCCGATTTTGCTAAATATCGCAGATAAATCTATTTCGTCTGAAGATCGTGGATAAACAGCCTCGCACCGTCGATTTCCGAAAAAGTGATGTGAATTTCCAAAAAATAAAAAAAATTCACTCAAAATCACCCCTAAAATGCCCATAATCTGCCAAATATGGCAGCTGGAAAAAAAAAAATCAAGTTTCTTTGTTATAATTCTCTTATTTCTGATTGGACATTAAGCTGCCTCTTTTGTTTCCCGATTGTGACGTAGAAACCTCATATCCACAAACACCAATCATAATCAGTATTCACAAGCTAAAATTTCCTTTTCTTTGAAATAGAGAAATGAATAACAAAGAAAAGATATTTAGCCAAATAATTTCGCCAATCTGTTCTATAATCCGCTGATTTGTGTTTGATCGTAGTCTTATTATTTCACTGGATATGTGTAGTATGGTTAACAGCAACAGTCTTCCTCTGCAGGAAATAAAAGGAAATTGAAGATGACTTAGGTTTTATAAAGAAAAAAAATATGGCTTCTTGAAAAAGAAGTATCGGAGTTAGAAAATAAGGCCAATGAATTAGCTGATAAAGCTGAATCAACTAAAGATATTCGATTATTTATAAAATTGAACAATTGTAGAAAATCTGCAAAAGAAAAAAGGAAGAAATTTCCTCTCTGACCAAAGAAATAGATGCTAAAAAACAGTTGCTAGCCATCTAATGTTATATATTTTGTTATATAATTACATAATTATGTTTTAAGTAAAATTTCAATCTATTACGATTAAAATGTAAGTAATTATATATACTGTTCTTTTTTAACTTTAGAAAGTCCTTATTTTTCTTTTAACGAAGCCCTTACAAAGTCCTTACAGAGTCCTTATTTTTCATTTAGCAAATTCTGTATGAACCCTGCGATATAAAGGCACAAAATGCGGGGGGGGGATAAGAATTTGGTAAAAGAATCGTGAAAAATACTCTAAGTTTGTCGAAAGATCATGGAAAATATTCTAATTTTGTAGGAAGATTGTGCAAAAATATATGAATTTGTCCAAATATTGAGGAAAACGTGAATTTTGTCAAAAGATAGTGCAAAAAAAATGTGCATTTTGTCGGATGATCAGAAAAATGAGCAAAATCTTCCGAAACATCACAGAAAATACGAGAATTTTGATGAAACATCAAAGAAAACATGTGAATTTTGTTGAAAAATATGTGAATTTTGTCGAAAAATTGCAAAAAAACATGCGAATTTTGTCAAAAAATTCTGAAATATGCAAATTTTCTCAAATAGTGAGAAAAACTGTGAATTTCGCCAAAGGATCATGGAAAAATGCAAATTTTATTTATTTTTTTAAGCGTGGAATAAAATGCTATTTTCATCAAACGGTCACAAAAAAATGCTAATTTGTTAAAGGATTGCAGAAAAATGCAAATATCATCAAAAGTCCATAAGGCCATAAATTTTTTTTTTTTTTTTAAATACTTTTGAACAAAGTTGAAAAGTGTTTATGCTTTCAGTTTGTATGGCTGTCTGTCTGTTCTCTAACTCTCATAAATATGTTAAGCTTTGTCTGGGGAATCGCGATCATAGCAATGCTAAAACTGCAAGAACTTATAAAAATTAATTCAGCTCAAAAGCAACATTGCAGGCAAGCAAACTCTCCAAACAGAGCTGACTGCGCCATACAGTGGCGAACATTACAAGTTTAAATTTTAATTCAGTTACGTTAAAAATTAATAGTGATTATTAAATCTTTAAATTTTCTGAAATGATGATAAAATCCAGCTGAAAATAAAAAAATTATAGGAATGGACTCACCCAGAGTTAGTAGAAATAATGAAGACATGTATATCTTGAAGAACTCTACCTTTATTTTCATTTAACAGATTAAAAGAGGTACGATGTGGCCACATGTTCCATTACTAAATATAGAAAGGGAAGAATTTTAATCGGCATATGATTGTATGTAGATTTCAAATTATCGATGTAATCCTTTGTGCACTGATTTCATTGAGATAGTTCAGTCTTATTGAAAGTTCTTAATTATCTTAATTCGGTGGTTTCGTCATGCTGCAATATTCTCCATGACAACTGCTGTTCGATGACAGAGTGATGATGTTAATTCGATGATTTTAATTCGCTGCAAACTTCTCCAGGACAAAACTGCTGTTTGATGATACAAGATGGACTCCCATAAAGTTGTTGATGGAAAGAATAACTCGCAAGGACAGGTGATACACCGGAGAAATTGGTGATGTACTAGAATGTCTAGAGCGGGTGTTAAAAGAATCGCAATAACTGCAATTCTAGTATCATCGACATTTCTGTAGAACTTTCAGCATTCTGCTGCCTATAAATTTGTATCCAAAAACTGGGGCTGGAGGTAACCCAATTTTTTTTTTCAAGAGAGGCTGTAATATCCAAAGAAATTAGATGCGTATATCAAAAGAACTTAGATGTGTCGAGTAGAAATCCTCCAAAATTATAAGTGGCGGAAAAAAAATGCCATCCGTTCATTACAACGAAAAAAACCCAACCTTGCTGAGTCTGAAGGCCGGCTGCCTGACCGTACGTGCTTCTCCTACGTGTGTTACCGTGAATCTGTCCAACTCCCAGCGAATTTTTTTGCTTTCTCCGGAGACGCGGGCTCACAACCAATCAGAGTGTCTTATTCTTGCCGCCAATTTAAGCGTCTCGAAAGTTCCAGATCTAAAAAAATCTTAGCTGACCGTGACTCATTTTCCAAACAGACTCAGATTTATGTCGCGAAATTTGCATGATCGAAGGTTGTCGAAGGTTCTGGAAATTTTTACCTTTATGATGACTCATGTCCAACCGAGGAAGAAACATGAAAAAAGGATGGCTATACATTATCTTGAGATATTGGGCCGGCATTATTTAAAATGCTGAAACAGTCATTTTTTTTTTAATTGCATAACTAGCAAAGTAATTGTTTAAAATGCTGAAAGATTATGTTAAAATAATTTATACTTAAAATAAAGGCTGATTAATATAACTTCAAGAGTAAATAACAATATTAAAATAATTTTGAATTTTTTTTTTTTTTTTTTTTTTTTTTTTTTTTTTTTGGGTAGATTGCTATTTACTATTTAGTGACATTAGAAGGCTGTGATGTTTACATTGACAAATATTAGTCTTAATGGATTTATTAATGAGATTATTGCCATTTAAGATTACGTTTTTTGAAATAGCTATTTGTTGATTAATTTTTTCTTTAAAAAGATGATTGAAATTTTTGTAAACAAAAACAATGCCTAACATTTACCTACACTGCCTAACAAAATGTAATTTTAATTTAAAAAATCTTGGACTCTTATCTACGAAATATGTAAATCTATACAGGAAAAATAAATAAAAACATATAGGTACATAAATAAGTACACAAGTAATAGTAATTAAAAAAAAAAAAAAAGTAATTTAAATTTTTAAAAAATCAGATTTTTTTCTTAATTGAAAAAATCATAGTTTATCAACTCTGTAAATTACTCTTCAAAGAGGCTCTTTCCCTGCCATATTTAAAGCCGCTAGACAACAACTTATCAATCAAATTTCTGTCTGGCAAATTAATTTTAGGCTATCTAGTAGCCAAAGAGTAATATGTATTACAAATTTCAAGCTTTTTAAATAACATAACAATGACATTTTTTAAAACCTATAAATCAGAGTCTGACAGTATCTTAACAACTTTGGAAACATCTGGTAATAATTAATATTGTAAATATTTGATAGAAGCAGATGTTATGTACAATCATCATGCTAAAATCACATAATTTTGTAGATTTTACATGTATAACCGCTATTCACATAGATAAACGCATCATCTCATGCCAGCCAGATTGTTTACATGCATATTACACCTTAATGGAAATGTATATTTGTTATGGTGTAGTATAAAAAATATTGAATAAAAATATGTGGAAATAAAACAGAAGGATATATAGAAAAATGAGCCTTGCTAAAATCTAACGTTTTTTGATATTTCTAGCTCTTAAATGTACATTTTTGTACCAAATTTTGAACACTTCCAGAATATTTTTTTCTTGAATTCTTTCACTAAAAATGATTTTTTCCCCTTTAACAGAAGGGTGTATTTGTTAAGATATAGCATATTGAATAAAAATATATAAAAATATATAGAAATAAAACAGAAGGATTATGTAGAAAAATGAGCCTTGCTAAAATAACATTTTTACATTTCTAGCTCTTAAGCAATATTTTTGTACCAAATTTTCAACACTTCCAGATATTTTCTTCCCTAGAGTTTTTTCACTAAAAACAATGATCCGCTGCTTTTTGTTCAAAATAACTAAAATAAATTTATTTATTTCTGTGATTAATATGCATAATTTTTTAACTATACCTAAAATTTCTGAACATTTGCATGCTTGCTATGAGTCGCTTGGTTTTTTGTGACAGCCTATCCTAGTGAAATTTATTGTAATTGCACACACGTCCAGTTAAAATTAATCTTAAAATAGCTTTCATGAGGCACTAGGGCTGGGCGATATCTGAATTTTAATATCGTGATATATCGCTGACCAAATATCGATAATTTTCGATATATCGATATATTTCAATTCATATGTCACTCCATTATAGGGTTATAAATGTAACTGTCCTCTGTATAAAATACTACAAACACATAATAGTATATATATATATATGTGTGTGTTAATTATCAAGCAAAAACAAAAATATCAATATCTTAACATATTCCAAGGAACATAAATTTTAATTTTTATGTATTGATTCAAAATATGCAAACCCTCTGCAAATCTGATCTAAAATATGTGTTATTGAAAACTCTTAGAAAGTTAAACATTATAAATCATTAAAATTTGGGCAGTAAGGAACACCTTATTTTCGTTGTTATAATAAATAATTCTACTATTAGTCAGAATACAAATGAAAGCATTAGAATAATCAAATAATTTTAAGAAAACACGAAATTCCTTTAATAGAGTACAAAGTCCCAAATCAGGACGTTTTGCTACCTTTTTTTGTTTTTTTTCTTTTAATAATAATGCTGAATTAATCTCTATAATGATCTTTTACTTTTTCGATTTTGTTTACAGATTTTTTTTCTAGGATGCTTTTACTTTCGAAACCAGTTTCAAAAATGAAAGTATTCCAGTAAAGAAAAAAAAAACATGAAAACAAATATTAAAAAATGGCTTTTGTTGAAAGAGATCAACCTCAGATGTGCAATGCAAAAACAAAAAATAAATAAATAAACAAACAAAAATATGGAAATGCAAACGAGGTATAAAAAAATAAGATTGACATTGAGGGGATATTTTTGCATTAGTGAATTCTTGAAATAAAAAGGAGCCATGATATTCAAAATCAAAACTATCCTCATTCTTTTATGAGAGATAAACTGTTCTATTTTTTTTTTTTTTTTTTTTTTTTTTTTAACTTATAAAAAGGGTTTTGTGAAAGTATCAACTAGTTTCAGTTGTTTAAGTGCGCGAAAAACACATTTAACGGCACATACAAACGAAAAGGGGGGGGGGGGAGGAACAAAAACAAAACCTTTTATTTTTTACCATGAAAAGGGAAAAAAAAAATCATAACTCCTAAGTTAATTTACCGATTTTTTTCAAATTTTCAGCAATTAGCAATAATAGTAAATTAGGCTGTGTGATAAATTTTTATTAAAATATAATAAGTTATTACAAAATTTGAGCATCTTTTACAAGTGTCCAGTACAGAAGAATCTCAAAGAAAACGTAGGAAACTATCCATCGTTTGTTTTTGTTTATCGAACTCAGCGAAATCGAAATTGAATGTTTATAGAATAATCATATTGTCATCTGCTGTGGATGGGTAATATGTTTTGCCAAGCAGAAAGACACCATCCATAGAGTTTTAGCGATCTTTCAAAATGAAAAGTATTTTCCTTCCTAATTTGAGAAAGATTTTCATTTTTTTTTTTTGGGGGGGGGGGGAGGGGGGGGATTTTTTCAAAAACCCGTACGCAAAACGGGTAAAAATACTAGTATCCAATAAACTCTAAAACTAAGGTTAATCACAATGAAAAAGAAAAACTTCCGTTTTAAGTAAAATTTCTGCTTAAAATAAATGACATAATAGAATTACCATGCATGTAAATTATTAATGTTATTAATAAAAAATGTAAAATAATATGTGATTTAATATAATTATTTATTAATGCTATTAATAAATGAAAAACAAACATACAAGAAATATCGATTAATTGTGCTCACATTATTGAAAATATGGCAATCAATTCTGCATTCCGGCAGCAATAACTGTAGACAAGCTCACAGGAAAACAACAGTCAGCCACCAATATGGAGTCAACAAGTAATTGTAGCAGAAATGCCCGATCCTCGAACCAGTGTTTCAACTTCGATTCTCCAACGAACTCCGATAAATAAAGCAGTACATCAGAATAGTAGACTGTTCGCTTATATTCCGGTATGTGCGCGACACCAGCGCAAAAAGTAGACGGTTCGCCCATATTCCGGTATGTGCGCGACACCAGCGCAAAAAGTAGACGGTTCTGATCGGTTCTGTAACAAGAACCGTCTAAAACAAAATAAAATTTAGCAGTTTATAATAGTGCAACTTCGGTGACCTAAGAGAGTAAGTATTGGTGACATTGTGACAGTGTAGTGTAAGACATTCATTAAAGAAACTGTTTTTCAGTGAAATAAGACTAACGTTTATTAACGAAAAAATAAGTGCAAGTTTAAATAAAACATGTATAAATCCAGGTGAAAAATATAACAGGCATAACGTAAACAGAAACAAGTTCAGTTCCAGATTTATATTAAAGTTATTCTATGTCATGAAATAATATTCAAGTTTAAATAAAATATGTATAAACTTAGATGAAAAATATAACTGGTAAAAATGTAAACAGAAAATAAGTTCAATTCCGTATTTAAATTAAAACCATTCTATATAATGAAATAATATTACTTATTAAATGGCATGGCATGGCATATAACAATATTAGGATAGCACTGAAAACAAAACGGACTCACTTATGGATGACAGCTATCGACGTACTGAAAAATTCCAATGATACGGCACACCAACTATTTCGATGAAAAGTCTTAAAAACATATAGAGTTTTTTTAACTGAAGATAATAATGTCCACAAATGAATATGAAGACTTAATTAAAAACACAAATGGATTATGACTGCTGGTAAAATGACAAATGGGCGAAGTTGAAAAACCATTTTCACAATTAAATGTCCAGCAACGGATTTGGCGTAATTAAACACAAGTTTGTTAACTTTAAAACTGGATGAATCTAAAAGACATTTCTGAAACTATATCATATTGACTTCAATATTGCTAGGTCATAACATCGCTTCAAAATCCCCAGCACAACATATCTCAGCCGGTTTAAATAGCAGCGGCAATTCGAAACTGGATACGCCCCTCCGAGTTGAGCAAGCGAGCTCCTGACTTGCGATGGAAGAAATGCAAGACAGCCACTTACGAGTTGCGATCTGCGATGCTTGCGGATTGCGATCGAACGGAACGATAAAACCAGGATGAACACACCCATCAGCGACGATCGGAAAAACAAAAGATAAGCGATTGATTTGAACATGTAAACAAAAGATCGGAAGATTGGAAAATGCCGGCAAAGAAGAAAAATGGAAGTTGGAACAAAATATAAGATAGTAAGCCATGCCATTTTACAATATTACGATATATATAATTAGAATTATGTATTTTAGAGTGTTAAGAAAAAAAAAATGGCTGACAATCGCCCCCCCCCTTAACACTCGTACTTAAAAATAAAATGGATAATTAACAGATATTGTAAATTATATATATATATAGAATAATGTAAAACATTAGAATATCAAATATCACACTTCGATAGTTATCAGTAAAACAGAAACTTAACATTAACAAGTATAAATGCAACAAATTCAATAACTTCAACAGGGTTAATCAAAAACATCAATTTTCAATAATGTTAATAACAATATTCAACAATAACAACAATTTTAACAATTATATAACAACCAGATTAACAACTTTTTCATTTCATGAAAGTTCAGTTACAATTGTAACTCTAACGAAAAGTTTTTTTTTCACGTCGAATAAAGTTCAATAGCAAAAGTCTATAAAGATAACGTTTTCCTGAAAAAAAACCATGAAAGATAATTACAATTACCTCGTCACGTGCAAGTGACTACGAGTTACCTTTACATAACAATTTAATATGATGATTTTTTCTTGATCTTGACTTGTACAATATTCAAATGAATTTTAAACAATCATACATTTGCATATTTATTCTGGAAGAGAATGATTATCATATAAACGCAAATTCAGGATAATATGAAGAATAAATATACATGAATTACAATATGAAAATACTTTGACAATATATGAAAGATACATGTTACAGGCCTAGAAGTGACTTTCTTCAAAAATAATATAGGAAATATAGGAATTTTTTTGAAGAAAATATAGGAATTTTATAGGAAATTATATTTATACGTAAATACACCAACACATGTTTTAATACATTTATGTAGACAGAGACAGACATTAACATTGTAAAAACTATAACATAAGTAAATTATTTAAAGTTCATTCCAGACTGTTTCAGAAAATTTTTAACACATTTTAGGATTAAAATTCTGGTTTCAGGAGTTGAACACCCCCCCCCCCCTCCTCACCTGCAATATTCAACATTTTTTACAATTATTTTCTGAGTCATCATCATTTACAAAATTTGCATATATAATATATATATATAAAACATAATTGAAATAAAAGTTATAATTTTTTTTTTTTTTTTTTTTTTTTTTTTTGTAATAAATTTATATGAAATGAGTTTCTATAGAAAGAGCAATTCAAAGTTCTTAAAAAACCCTGAATTTTACAGCAAATTTTATGGAAAGTTACAGTATAGAAGAGGGAGTGGGGAAATCCTTCCCTACATTTTCCCAATGGCATTCCCGTTTTTTTTTTTTCCTATAATGCTTTGATGGAATTTGCATTTTCCCTTCAATACTTAGGGGAAAATCCCACCTTTCTTGTGATCTTTTAACAAAGGTTTTTTTAAATTCTTTAATAATGTATGAATTTTTTTGCGATCTTTAGACAAAAATCACGTTTTTTCCGCGATCTATTGACGAAAATCACGTTTTTCTCGCGATCTTTTGACGAAAATCGCGTTTTTCTCGCGATCTTTTGGCGAAAAGATCGCGTTTTTCTCGCGATCTTTTGGCGAAAATCGCGTTTTTCTCGCGATCTTTTGGCTAAAATTGCGTTTTTCTCGCGATCTTTTGAGGAAAATCGCATTTTTCTCGCGATCTTTTGACGAAAATCACATTTTTTTCGCGATCTTTTGGCGAAAATCACATTTTTTTCGCGATGTTTTAATAAAAATAGCATTTATTTGCGATCTTTTGATGAAAATAGTACTTATTCGCGATCTTTATAAGAAATTCGCGATCTTTGGACGAAAACTGCGTATTTCTCGCGATCTTTAGACGAAAATCGCGTTTTTTCCCGCGACCTATTGACGAAAATCGCGTTTTTTAGGATCTTTTGGCGAAAATCGCGTTATTCTCGCGATCTTTAGACGAAAATAGCATTTTCTCGCGATCTTTTGAACAAAACATCGTTTTTTTCACGACTTTTTGATGAAACTTGCGTTTTTCTCGAGATCCTTTGATGAAAATAGTATTTACTCGTGATCTTTAGCGAAAATCGCGCTTTTTGGACGAAAACCGCGTTTTTCTCGCGATCTTTTGACGAAAAGCGCATTTTGCTCGCGATCTTTTGATAAAAATCACGTTTTTTTCGCGATCTTCTGATGATAATCGCCGTTTTTTATGAAAATAGCATTTATTCGCAATCTTTAGACGAAAATAGCATTTTTTCAAGACTTTTCGACGAAAATCATATTTTTTTCACGCGATCTTTCGACGAAATTCTCTTTTTTCCGCGATCTTTTGACGATTAAAAAAAATCGGAAAATGATAAAAAAGAGGAAAATCGCGGATCCGCAGAAAAATCTCATGCCTGAGTGAAGGGATGAAAAATATAGGAAAAAATAGGAAATATAGGAAAAATAGGAATTTTTTCAAATTTATAGGAATTATAGGAAATATAGGAACGCTGCGAGGCCTGATGTTATGCAAATGAGAAAATTTCAATAATGAGAACAATAATGATCATGATCATGATAACGATTATGAATTATGATTATGATAGTGACAGAGTTAAATGACTGTGAGCGCTCACGTGAAAGACAACACAGAAAAAAAAAAATATGCTTAAGCTTTTGAAACGATATACATTTGCAAATGATTTGGCCAATTTAAATATGAAAAAAAACTTGTTATATATACTCTTAAAACGAGAAGAAAAATTTTCATATTTACATATGCAATAAAAAATACAACTCGATTTTCAACACCACGGACGGGACCTATGTGACATTTCCATTATACAAAAACAGGGACTTACAGACTTAAAAAGAACGATGACCGCGACAGGCCTTCCTGTGATCAGAACACTCAAGAACGCCGCTACCCCCTGCAGACCACTCTGGCTATTTACAAGGGCACCTCACGAGGCGTTTTTCGAGGCTGCTCGGATCCCGGAGGATGAACGATCCTGAGGTCTGACCACATTCCAGCGGGAGTTAAATTGTCCGCGATGTTGGAAATGAGGGTATATCAAAACCTATGAAATGATATTATGAAACGTATGCATACGAAACAAATATGAAATAACAAGAGTATAATCACATATTCAAACATTTTTTAAAAGAAAAGTACTGAAATATACAAAAATTTCAGTTTTAAAAAAAGATGCTAAACTTCAAGGTTTAACATGAAAAGTTAAACAAGCATCTTAATGCTTGACACAAGTTCAAAGGAGGAGGAGGAGTTTTTTTTCATAGCATTTAAATATTATGTATATATATAAATTACTTATAACTAAAAATTACATCAATAAATTTTTTAAGATCAAACTTTGTTAAAGGTTTAGTGAAAATGTCTGAGAGATTAGATTTACTGGCTACGTGTTTAACATTAAAAATCTCTTGGTTTAAAAGGTCTCTAACAAAAAATAATTTTACGTCAATGTGTTTCGTTCTGTAATTTTCAATGGGAGACTTAAGAAAATCAATGGAGGCCATGTTGTCTACTAAAAGTGTTGGTTTAACTTGTGGACCTGTAAAAATATGTTTGTCATAACATTCAGTTATGATCCTACTGAACCATAGAAGCTCTTTAGTTGCTTCTGTTAAAGCCACAAATTCTGATTCCATAGTAGACAAACAGACAGATTTTTGTTTAAAGGCTCTCCACATGATAGGAGCTTTGTCTAACATTAGTAGTTGTCCCCCCATTGATGTCCTGTCATCCCTATTAGCGGCGAAATCCGCGTCGGTGTAAGTTATTAGGTTTATGTGGTGACAAGGTAACCTCAGTTTATAGTGTTTTGTGCTTTGGACATACCCTAAAAGCTTCAGGAGACCATTCCAGTGAACAATCCCAGGATTGCTCTGGAATTGGCTGAAGATATTTACAGCGTACGAAATATCAGGACGTGTCCTGCTTGTTAAAAATGAAAGGCAGCCCAAAACACTTCTGTATGGATATTGTAACATTTCCTGGGTTTCTGCTTCGGTTTGAGGACATTGTGACTTGGAGTATACAGTACCTTTAGTTATAGGGAGTGATGTAATGGGAAAGTTGAATTCTTTAAATCTTGTACAAATATCATCAATATATTGCATTTGATGAATTGAAACAGTGCCATTCCCATCCTCCTCAAATTCAACACCAAGTAGTTTGCGTGTTTTCCCCAGGATTTTTATGTCAAAATGTTTTGTTAAAAGGGTTAAAATTTCATTAATATGTTTCTGATGGTTACTTAATATTACAAAGTCATCCACATATAGTAATAAAACAACATAATTAGAAAACGTATAGACGCAATTACACCACTCTAACTTTTTAAAACCAAGAGAAATTAAAATCTTATGTAATTCATAAAACCATACTCGTCCACTCTGGTGGAGACCATAAAGGGCCCTCTGGAGTTTGCAGACTAAATGTTCTTTACCTTTTACCTCGAACCCTGATGGTTGTTTCATGTAGATGTTATCAGAAAGAGGGGCGTACAGATAGGCTCCTTTTACATCACACTGAGTGTGGATCCATCCGAGACATGAGACAAGGGCTGCAAAGAAAAAGCGAATTAGACTGAAATTGACTACGGGCGAAAACGTCTCATCGTACGTTTCACCCCTGACTTGTTTATAGCCTTGTGCTACAAGTCTCGCTTTATATCTTGCAACCCGTCCCTTGTCGTCTCGTTTGATGGTGAATACCCATCTGCAGCCTAGTGGTTCAATGTTGGGTGGCAGAGATGTTAATACCCATACTTGTCTTTTATTTATAACATCCATCTCTTCCTGCATTGCCTGTCTCCAGAGTTCCCACTGAGGGGATTTTAATGCCTGTTTATATGTGTTAGGTATGGAGTCTTCTAGTCAGGTATTGGTTTTATGAGTTTCAGAGAAAGAGGTGTGTGGAGGTGTGTAACTAGGACTTGAGCTAGCACTAGGAGTGGACTTTACAATGCCTTGGTACTTATTGCTTCCTTTAAAACTGAACAGTGACGGATTAAATTTGATACCATTAGATTGACAGTAATCTCTTACTTCCTTCAGTGATCTTAGACGTTGTGTTTCACCCAACTCGTAATAGTAGACGTCGGTTCTCGATTTGTCAGGCCTAGTTACAGGCTTACGGAACCAGACAGCTTCCCTGAGAGTTCTAGTAAACTCCTCGCCATCCTCGTCACTGTCACCCTCAGATGGGTGTGAGGAGGCAGAGTCGGAAGATTCAGAGGTACTCGGTCTAATACTTTGAGTGGGTGGTGTTTCTGAAGTAAATCTGTCAGGTTGAAGGTCAGTCAAAGGGTCTATTTCAGGTGGTTCGGAACTTAGGATGTAAGAGGGTCCCAGATCGCTTCCGTTGCGCTGCTCCGAAGTTGTAAATGGGTTTGTGCCTATTGAATAGCTTGGACCTTGTTCACTGTGTTTGTGGATACTTCTGGATACAGATTCGTCACCAAACCTAACATTTATTGTCTCTATTATTTTATTGGTTTCGGGAATCCATACCCTGTAGCCTTTTGTAGACATTGCGTAACCCACTAAAACACCCTTTTTAGCCTTCGGATCGAATTTGGAGTTTCTTAGTTGTTTAGGTACCCCCACATATGCCACCGTACCAAAAGGTCGTAAATGTCTTATGGATGGTTTATTACCACAATAATATTCGAAAGGAGTTTTTTTCTGAGTTTTGTGACATATTCGGTTAAGAATGTATGCGATGTATAAGACAGCTTCTGGCCAGAATTTGAGACTGAGTTTACTTTCATTGAGTATTGAGCGAGCCCCGTCCATTATTGTTTGATTTAAACGTTCTGAAACTCCATTTTGCTCCGGAGAATATACATTGGTAAATTCGTGTCGTATGCCATTGTCCTCAAAGAATTTGGTGAATGCTTCATTATCGAATTCCCGCCCATTGTCGCTACGAACTTCTTTTACTTTGGTGCCCAAAAACCTTTCTGCTCTTTTTACGTGGTTAGAAAATACTTTAAACACCTGTGTTTTACTGCATAAGGGGTATACCGACACTTTGCGAGAGAAGTCGTCTGTTATAGTTAGGAAATACTTCTCCCCGTTTCACCCTGTTATTTGTGTCAGACCCCACAGGTCAGTGTGTAGCAGTTCTAGAGGTCGTTTAGATCTTATTTGGTTTATTGGGCGGAATGATGTTCGTCTGTGTTTATTAATTTTACATGTTTCACATTCAAAGTCTTTACATTTAATGGGTGGTAAGCCCCTAACGCCATTACATTTTAGAGTATGTTCAATTAATGTGGAACTGATGTGCCCAAGGCGTCTATGCCAGAGTTTAAAATCATCTTTTTGAACGGTTGAGGCTTGGAAACGTACCTTTTTAGGATTTTGATTACGGTTAGTTTTAGGGTCTTTATTTCTATTTTTATGGTTAGGATCTGGATAGAGGCAGTAAATGCCATCTTTAAGAAAAGCACGAAAAAGTGTGCCAGAATCCCGATATGCCTTGACCCTTCCCTCACCTCCTTTGAACCTGGCACCCATTTTATCAAGTCTGGGACCTGAAATTAGATTATGTCTTAGACTAGGGCAATACATGACGTCGCCGAAGCGAACCATTTCCCCATTTATTTTTAAATCCACTAAACCGGTGCCCTCGATAGGGAAAGTAGCACCGTCAACAGCAACAGCCAATTCCTCATTTTTTAATGGTTTAAACTTAACATATAGACTTTTATCTTTACAGAAATGGTGGGAGGCACCTGTGTCAAAGACCCAGGCGTCTCCACCACATTTTATGTTACTCAGATTAGATTGTATGAGGTAATTTACCTGGCTTGTTGGCTTACGTTGACGTCGGTTGCGAGGCACATCTTTTCTGGATCTATGACCATCAGATTGAGCACGGACAGGACTGGATACGGAAGAGTCTTTCGATGAATTTCTGGAAAAAGAGGAACCTCTGGACAAAGAAGAATTTCTAGAACTGGAAGAGTCTCTGTACACCACGGAACCGGAATTGGAGGAGTCTCTAGGCATCATGGAACTTCTGGAACTAGAGCTAAGACAGGATTCCTGGCGGGTGACATCAGGCACTCTACACTGGCTCTGTAAATGTCCTCTGCGTCCACATTTGTGACACCGACCTCTGAACTTAGGCTTAAAGGAACACTTCTTTGAGGAACGGGCTCTAGAGAAATGAGACTGCACGGCATCTATTCTGTCGTCCTCTCGTAGTTTGATACGGGACTCCTCTGCGACTAACTCTGTAAGAACATCTTTAAACGTGAACTGTTGGTCTGGCCATCGCAGAATCCCTTGCACCATGTTGTCGAACTTCTTCGGGAGCCATCTAAGCAATTGAAATGTAAGGTAAGTTTCTTTGATTGGCTCATTTATCGCAGCAAGTTGGTCAGCAAGTCTTTGGAGGCGAGCTGCAAACATATCAACGGGCTCCTCAGGTTGTATTTTACAGGAAAGTATTTCGCCAAAGAGCTGCATGTGGCGTGCCCGGTTATCAGGCTGAAAATGCAGTTTAAGTTTAGTCCAGGCTTCATGAGGGTCGTAGATATTTTCTATGATTCTCCGGAATTCATTTTCAACATTTAAATACACAATTGATAGGGCAGACCTGACTCTGGATTGATATTCCTTTGTCGCTACAGAGTCATTTTCATCAGGAGCCTTTTCAGTGCCATTAACTATGCTCCACGCATTTTTATCTAATAGTAGATACTTGACGTCAGCTGCCCAAGTTCCATAATTGTGAGAATTCAGTTTTGCTATGCACACCTGTATGTTAGCCATGGCCATGCATTAAACAGAAGATTTGACAGGAAAAAGGAAAAAAAAAAATTTTTTTTTTAAATAACGTACTTAGTAGTCAGATAGTACATAAACAAAATTTCTATTATAAGTTATCCAAAAAAAAACCTTTTTGTATTTCATATCAATAGAAAAAAAAATTCATTTAACCTTCAAAAAAAAATTTTATATTGCGGCCCCCCCCTCTAAAATGACTCGGAGGTCCAATGGCCGCATACTACAAACAACTGTCAAAATTTTTTTTGAAATGTCACCAATTAGGTTATGGCCGCCGTAAAGGGTTTAAAAGCGTATTCGCTCTGGGCCCATAACCCGTGATCGGTTCTGTAACAAGAACCGTCTAAAACAAAATAAAATTTAGCAGTTTATAATAGTGCAACTTCGGTGACCTAAGAGAGTAAGTATTGGTGACATTGTGACAGTGTAGTGTAAGACATTCATTAAAGAAACTGTTTTTCAGTGAAATAAGACTAACGTTTATTAACGAAAAAATAAGTGCAAGTTTAAATAAAACATGTATAAATCCAGGTGAAAAATATAACAGGCATAACGTAAACAGAAACAAGTTCAGTTCCAGATTTATATTAAAGTTATTCTATGTCATGAAATAATATTCAAGTTTAAATAAAATATGTATAAACTTAGATGAAAAATATAACTGGTAAAAATGTAAACAGAAAATAAGTTCAATTCCGTATTTAAATTAAAACCATTCTATATAATGAAATAATATTACTTATTAAATGGCATGGCATGGCATATAACAATATTAGGATAGCACTGAAAACAAAACGGACTCACTTATGGATGACAGCTATCAACGTACTGAAAAAATTCCAATGATACGGCACACCAACTATTTCGATGAAAAGTCTTAAAAACATATAGAGTTTTTTTAACTGAAGATAATAATGTCCACAAATGAATATGAAGACTTAATTAAAAACACAAATGGATTATGACTGCTGGTAAAATGACAAACGGGCGAAGTTGAAAAACCATTTTCACAATTAAATGTCCAGCAACGGATTTGGCGTAATTAAACACAAGTTTGTTAACTTTAAAAACTGGATGAATCTAAAAGACATTTCTGAAACTATATCATATTGACTTCAATATTGCTAGGTCATAACATCGCTTCAAAATCCCCAGCACAACATATCTCAGCCGGTTTAAATAGCAGCGGCAATTCGAAACTGGATACGCCCCTCAGAGTTGAGCAAGCGAGCTCCTGACTTGCGATGGAAGAAATGCAAGACAGCCACTTACGAGTTGCGATCCGCGATGCTTGCGGATTGCGATCGAACGGAGCGATAAAACCAGGATGAACACACCCATCAGCGACGATCGGAAAAACAAAAGATAAGCGATTGATTTGAACATGTAAACAAAAGATCGGAAGATTGGAAAATGCCAGCAAAGAAGAAAAATGGAAGTTGGAACAAAATATAAGATAGTAAGCCATGCCATTTTACAATATTACGATATATATAATTAGAATTATGTATTTTAGAGTGTTAAGGAAGAAAAAATGGCTGACAGGTTCACCCATATTCCGGTATGTGCGCGACACCAGCGCAAAAAGTAGACTGTTCACCCATATTCCGGTGTGTGCGCGACGCCGGCTCAAAACCGGAAGTATCACGCAAGTGCCGATTACAGCGCGAACATTTGCAAAAGTAAACAACTTTTGCGCCGACAGAGGTAGATTCGAAATTCCGTAATTCCGAAAGTAGGATGAAATACCGTTTGAAACGATATATCGGAAGGATTGAAATCTCAATATCGTTACCGCGGTCTTAAAGAAATATCGATATATAACGATATTACGGTATATCGCCCAGCCCTATGAGGCACTGCAGTGCAGTTTAAGTTTTGTTTGTATCGTAAGTCAAGAAATGAATCTGCAGTGAGACATTGCAAGCCCAGCTTTACTGACATTTGTGTTTAACATTCAATGTGTCTAGCTTGTAGAAATTTCCATCAAAACTGTCTGAATCTCAGCATGTCTCATACATCTGTTTGATAATTAAAAAAATCCACTTAAAAATGTCTGATATAGATTTAGATTCAACTAATCATCCATTCATTTTTGTTGTGGGTCCATCATCCATTCATTTTTGATATTTTAAATTTCTAACGATAACCTTAATTTCAACGTTTTGCTTGTAGACATTGTAACCTTGAGGTAAAAAGTCTTGCTAGTAAACAGAAAATTGTCTGTTCAACCATTGGTGCTAGAGCTTGAAATTTTCATATTAAAATGGCTTTAATTTAAAAAAAAAATGTAATTTTTGCACATTTAAGGGTTTATATTATTTTTTTAACACTGACATTCATGATATATATTGGAATTAAGTTTTTTTCTAAAACTATAGATATTTATTAATGATTTAGCATTTTAAATTTTGCTTAAAGAATTTTTTTCCTTATTTAAAATTTTATTTATCTCTCTTATTGGTTTTCAAAAAATTTAGAATTTTGGATTTTATTTAAATAATTTGGACATTTTTAATTGATTAAAATCAATATTTAAAAAAATATATATTTTAGTATGTTTCTCAAATAGCTCTAATAATCAGGGATGTCACTTTTCCGTCAAATGACTGTTTTCTACTCTTTTAAGAATCTGCAATTTTCGACGCAAAATAAAAGCGATTTTCGTCAGATAATTGCGACATAAAAACAGCAATTTTTGTCAAACAATTATGAAATAAAACAGTAATTTTTGTCAAACAATTGTGAAATAAACAGCAATTTTCATCGAACAATTGTGAAATAAAACAGCAGTTTTCATTTAAGGATTGCAAATTAAAAGTGATTTTTGTCAAAGGATTGTGAAACAAAAGTGATTGTCTTGAAACCATAGTTAAATACAATAGCAGTTTTTTGTCAATCAATCAAAAAATACGTCAATTTTCATCAAACAATCACGAAATAAAACAGCAATTTTCATCAGACAATTGCAAAATAAAACCCATTGCAAATTTTCGTTATTGATTCATGGAATAGTCATCAAATTTATTGCTGGGTCTAAATTGATGCAATATATAAAATTCCTCACTGAGCTCACTGCATCTGTTGCTGGCGGGTTACCTTAATTGATGTAAAATACTGTAAATTAAAGAAAAATCATCTTTTTTTTACTTTGATAAGCTTTTATGCACAATAAATTAACAGCATATTTCAAATTATTTTACAAATGCATATTTAGAAAAACTTAATTAAAAAATAAAAATAAATAAAAAGTAGTTTGTTTTAAATTTAATTCCTTATTTAGTTTCTTTTAACAGTATAGTTTATAAAATTCATGCATAAATGTTGTAAATTTTACTTTACATGTAATTTCCTCTTTTTTGTTAATTTCTGAATGGCATAATAACTGAAAAGGGAAATCAAAATATTTTTAATTAACAAAAAAATGTATACTTTTGACTATTTTGTGTGTTACCGTTTATTGGGAGAAATGTATAGAAACGTTATAAAGAGATGTTGTTTAATTAAATACAAGTATAATAGTGCTGTCTTTTATTTAAGATTTTAATAATTATAAATTAGCAATTTTGATTTATTAATTTAAGGATAAAGTGTTTTAAGACATAGTAAATAAAATCCTCAGTGCAATCTAAGATCACACTTATGACCTTTTGGTTTTTCTGATTCTTACAGGACCAGCCTATTTCAACAGACCACATGATCAAATTTCATACATAAGCCCAGAAAGAGCTCAGAGTGCTGTTGCCAATCTTCCTGTACCTGTTGGGATGTTCTTAAACATGGCTCACATACCTCCAAGATTCTATAATCAACATCAGCAAGCACTTCAAGGTAATAATAAAATTACTTAAAACAAATTAAATAATTTATTTTTTAATATCTATGTGTGGATCATTTATAAATGATTAATTTTATAGCTCGGCAAAATCAAAGAAATCGTAGTGCAACAAGAAAGGGTGGTGGTGGCAAGCAAAATAACAATAGAAATGTTTCAAATGGATCTTCAATGAACTTGTCTCAGACAGGATTCAACAGTCAAGCAAGTCAGGTGAGCATTTCATCCTTTTTATATTGCAAGACTACAGAGAGTTTAGATTCTCTTCAATTTTTATAAGGTTTTTGTTTGTTCCTTATATTATACTAAAATTTTACATCATTCTTAAAGTTAAAAAAAAAATCAATGTTTTCTTTCTTGTTAGTACAGTCTTTATTGGTGGAATTTTAGCAGATTTCAGTTGTTTTAAACTTTCCACATAAATTCCAGCCCTCATCCAATCTAAAATACCTATCATTGTTCTTCCATGCTTAATTCATACTTGTTCAAGCATATTCTGTATTTGCGTTTTATAATACACAAGCCTATTGTTAGCTCTTAATATCAGGGGTGATTCTCGTCCGAAATTTCCGAAAATTTAAGACATCCTCTTCCGAAAATTTGAAATTGGGTTATCAGTTCCGCATAGTTGCCAACTTGTACGGTTTTGCGCATGGAAAAAACAATTGCGTAGAAATGCAAATTTCGTGATAGGATCACCGAAATAGCATATATTTTGTGAAAAAACGACGATTTCGTCAACATTTTTTGAACGAACTTTGTCAAAAGATCGATGAAAAACGCGAATTTCCCGTGCGGATTGCAAAAAAAAAAAAACGGCAATTTTACCAAATATCGCAGACAAAACGCTGATTTCTTCTGAATACGGCGGGAAAACGCAGATTTCGTCTAAAGGTTGCGGATATAATGCCGATTTCGTTAAAAGATCGTGGGAAAAAATGCCGTTTTCGATAAAAGATCGCTTAAAAATATTTTGTCAAAAGAATATTTTAAAAAATACGCCCATTTCATCAAAAGATCACAGAAAAAACGCCGATATCGTCAAAAGATCGCGGGAATAAAATGCCGTTTTCGAGAAAAAATCGCGTTAAAAAACAAATTTTGCGTAAAGATCGTCAAAAAAAAACGGCGATTTCGTTTAAAAAAAAAAACATGGGAAAATGCCGATTTCGTCAAAAGATCGCAATACATCGCCGATTTCGCTAAAATATCGCTGATTTCATCTGAAGACAGCGTGAAAACGCCGATTTTGTCCGAAGATCTCTAAAGGGGGGAGGAACTCACCGCCCCCCGCCAATTTCCGAAAATTCGATGCGAATTTCCAAAAAAAAAATTTCATTCAGAATCACCCCTACTTAATATTCTCTTTTTTATACAATGATTTGTCGTTTCTACATATGTAAATAAGTGTTTAACAAAGCTGCCAAGTTTTACGCTTTTACACTTAGATCAATTTTTTTTACAGTTTTTTTACTATTTTGATAATTTTCTTTTGAAAAATACATTTTTCATTCAATATTCTCATTCATTTTACTTTACATGGTATTTTTATGAAAATATAGATTAAACATTCTCTTAAAATTAAGTTATTTTCGTTGGGGGAGGAGAAGTGAATGTATCATTTGCCAGCTGTAGTTAAAGATGTAGATGTCTAAAATCTCAAGGAAAACTAGTAAACTAAATTAAACTCATTTATTTAAACTCATAACAAACATAACAGTTTAAAAACATAACTAAAAAGGTTATAGATTTCTTAAATTTACTTAGCCTAAATGGCTTAAATGTTTAACTATTCCAAAATCATAACACTGGTTACTGCTGGCCAGGCAAGTACACACAAGTACACCCTGCTAAATCTGCTGCATCACTATTTACACAGGCAAAAACATTACAGTCACAGTTAATATAAAACATTAGCATAGCTTAAGAAAAGGTTATGGTCACACATAAATAAAACAATAGTTTAATAAATAAGTTTAACAAGAAAACATTAACTCTGGTATTTGGCTACCAACCAACCTACCATAACTCAAAACTGTTGACATGGCATTAAGTTTGCAAGCTAGGAATGTGAAGTTTCTTCATTCACAACTAAACCTTCTAGTAAATATTTCTGCATTAATTACAGAATAAAAAGTCCTTTATATTTAAGAAAAGTAATATATATATGAATAATTAATATTTAACTTTGAAAAATATGTGAGTAAAAGTTTATTTACATTTTTTCAATTACTAACCAGCCATGTCATAACTTTTAAATCTTTTCTTCAAATATTAATAAACTTTAACAAATTAACTTTCAAAAGCACATCAGTTTTGTAGGCGTGGTTTGCTTTTTTACTCCCTCCTTATCCATCACGCTTAATTCAACTCAACTGTTCCCTTCCCTGATCGGAAAAGCACGCGAACACAGTGCAGTTGTGTTTCTTTCATTTATCTTGCGTTCGTACCTGAATTTGTTTCATTATTTTACGATTATGGCCAAGTCTAATATACATAAAAAAAAGCTTTGAGCTTCACATTGATTTTAAAGATGCAGCAGTGGCTTTTTTTTGCATTGTTTAGCTCACTGCTGCTGGAAGAATATTTGTGGCATAGTGACCTATTGTGCGTTTTCAAAATTATTAGACTTTGATTTGATAGTCCACTTGCTTTCTGAATTCTTTTTTCTTTTTTTAATGCTAAATATTCTCTCACATTCTGCATTACTATGAGGAATAAGCAGGATAGCTACCATCGCTCAAGAAAGTTCTTTATATTTTTGATGACCAGTGGCACCTTTGATTTTTCCAATCTCAACCCATTGAGTATCTATGCATTGAGAATCAAGTGGATCAACTTGCCGACTGCAAAATTGGTTTTCAATTGCATCCACTGCATCATTTTTAGACTCTTCAGCATTAAGTATGCATGGAAATAGGTCTAGAAAATATTTTATAGAACAGAATGCAGAATCACCTAATCTGCTTAAATCAGCCCCTGCAGCATGCTTTAAAACATCATTTTCTACAGGAAATTTATTCACTATATAATCGTATGCTGCAATATGATAATTCAAAATATTATTCAAAAAGGAATTTCTCGATTATGATAGATGGCTTTATGAATGTACACAAAAGTTCTTCTAACTCCAAATATATCTGCCACAGTTTATATATTAGTAGAGATGAAGACTGCAATGTGACATTAACTTTGTCAAATGTTGGAATAATATTCTGTAAAAAAAGAGCATATCTTTTCATTACAGCAAAGGATAGAAACATGAAAATTTTTTCTTCTTTAGACAAAGTTTTTGATTTGGATTTATTAACTTTCGTCTCATGATGAAATTTTTCCTGTTTTACTTTTATTAGATGATGTTGTAGCATCTGTATCAACACTGCTACTAATTTTCCGTTTGGCTGAACTACCCTGAGTGGAATCATTCTTTTGTATTACTTGATCAGACTTTGTATCAAAAATCCTATTTGGACATGCTACTTACATTTTCTAAAACTGCAACATTAGGCCCTTTTTTTTTTTTTTTAATATTATGTAAGTTGAGAGATTAGAAGGTATTTTGTTATGTTGAGATTTTGCAATATCTGTAAAAAAAAACTCAGTAGTGGATCCCGCTATTCAATAAGACGAGCAATGCTTCTTCCTAGAGAGAGCCAGCAAGTACATACATGTTTGAGGATTTTTTTT
The DNA here is from genome assembly GCA_964019185.1 of Maratus speculifer. NCBI lineage: Eukaryota > Metazoa > Arthropoda > Arachnida > Araneae > Salticidae > Maratus > Maratus speculifer. The sequence goes on from OZ025291.1 coordinate 69,948,997, forward strand.
TTTTGTTTGTTTATTTGTTTTTTTATTATATAATAATTGAAATTGCTTCAATGATTCTTTGTGTTTTGCACTCTTGTTTAGATAATAGTAAATGTCCACAAGAATTTCACCAATATGTATAGGTAAAGCTGATGCACCCTTTTCAATGGCAAGATTAACTAAAAGGCATGCACAGAGCCTAACAATATTAAATTTTTATTTTATTTTATTTTTATTTTTTGCTTTAAAAAAGCAATTGCGTCAATTTTTTCCCCCTGCGTAACATATGCATTATCTGCCATAAAAAACAGACAATTTCCAAAAGGCATGTTCATGTTTTCAAATTCTTTTAAAATCAATTTGCTGATATTTTCCTGTGCTCCACTGCCAATTAAATTTGGGATTGACAGTAAACTATTTTCTATTAAAAGTACCACAGGATTAAAGAAAGTTATTACGACCTGATATAATTTGTGGTCAGAGTCATTACTTCCATCGCAGGCTGCAGAAAATGGTCCATTCCACATGTGCTTTTACAGATCCTAAATTGCACTTGATGCCATTTCCTTAACTAGAGCAGTAGTTTTTGTGAGGGCACATCCATATTGTTTTGCTACATCACATTTTGGGAACATTTTTCGAAATAGTGGCCTAGCATGGTCAGATGCAGCAATAGGAACATTGTGTTCCACTAAAAATCTCATGAAAAACAACTCTGCTTAGAACAGCCGGTTGGTTGTCATCTTCGGAGAAATTCTGCTGTGTTTTCTTTTCGCCATTTATATAATTAATAATATTTGTAAGTTCTTTATTATGTTTTTTTTTTTTTTTTTTTTTTTTTTTTTTTCATGAATTTTTACTAACATTGATTTTAGCTTTGTTTGCTATTATTTACATTGTATTGCTATTTTTTAAAAATGAACTATAAATTAATTAGCATATATTTAACCTGTTTTAAATTTTGTTTGCACATTCAAAAGAAAAAAAGCCGTTTTAAACCTTAAAAACAATTGTTTGCGTGCTGTTTTACACATTGGAATTACAAACTATTGTTCACATGCTTTTTTACACATTGGAATTTTTCTAGGTTGGCAGGTATGGTTTAATTTTTGCAAAAATTAATCTTTTCAATGTTATGGATAACAAAATGCTCTTAGTGCAGGACACCGTATGCCACTATGAATTAATCCAAGGATTTCTTTTGATTTAATTTAATTTTATTTAATTTAGGATAGGTTGATAGGAAGCATGATTTGCATGAAAATTTTTATCCTTGTCCACTATTCTGTGGCAAGTTTTATCTAATCATTCTCTTAATTATAACATTTGCATGGCCTAGTCATTTGTGCCATAACATAATATTGTTGTATTCAGGAATGTTAGTCAATATGTATTGGTTATTTGATTTATTAAATTGACTTTTTGACCCAAATTCATTTTGGTTTCTTTTTCTTTAAACCACTTTTCCTCTGTCTTTTCTATTTTTGGATAAAATATGAGAAGTTGATGCAGAGTCTAAAGTTCATTCCCAACAAAAAAAAAAAAAAGATTCCTTAAGCATAGTTTTCATTTTTTATTAATTGTATAGTATAACAATACAAATTTATTTCTGTCTTTTCGATAATTACGAATACAATTTTTATCCTTGTAATTTAGGCTTGCTTAAATCATTCCTGTAATCTATTTTCAGAAATTGGACCTAGGAGAAATAACTCTTTTCACTCACAAACCTGGCTTTAGAAGCCAAAAAATGTTTTGTTATGTTTTCTTTCCCTTAGATTTCATGTAGAATGCTCTTTTAAAATTTCTGTTTTTACATAGTAAAATGTCCGCTTCCAGTATTTGGTGCATCTCTCTAATCAAATAACTTTCTAGCAAGCTTTCATATTAATTGATAGCACCTATGTTTTTGAGTTGCTTCTTCCCTGAATCTTACTGCATCAGGATAAGCCTCCTTAAAAATCTAGTGATACAACAGACAATGTCTTCCTCGATGCATTCTAGCATGTCTGATTTGTTAATTTGAAATGATTTTAATGATATAACCTCTATTTCTAATGTAGCCTTCAATGTATCCCAAATTTCTGCAGGATCATCTAAGTGACCAATAATTAACCCTATTTTTGGATAGTCTGGGTTTATACAAGCTACTCTTTGCTTAGATTGATTTAATTAAAATTGATTGAGAGCACTTAAATCTTTTATCTGTCCGGTTCTTTTACTAATAATTATACCAGGTTAAGATTACTGTATTTGCTGCACTAGCCATCATACAATATAAGAAAAAATATATATACATTTTGTACTTAATTTGTTTTCACACATACAATCTTCAATAAAAACTATGAAAGTTTACTTTCAATCAAACCAACCTTTATATTTTGCGAGAAATGGTTCCTTGGCGCATAACTTTTGTGTGTGGCATGATAATTTTGTATGTTTGATATAAAAAAAGATGGGATGGGAGAAGGGGTAAAATTCATACCAAAAACTTGAAATCATCATAACGTTTTCCTTAAATTTCAGCACAGTAAAACATTTATTGGTAGTTAGTACTCCTAAGTTCAATATCTTACTAAATGTATGTAAGTATGGTATGTAAATATATATATATGATGACCCAGTCTTGGCATACGTTCGTGGGAATACCATCGTTATCCTAGGAGAGGGAGCTCATCGATGCATCGAGTGGCCAGGGAGAGATTCGGGAATTCGGGAGATGGAGCTCGTTGATTCATCGCGTCGAACGGGGAAGTGCCGTGAGAGAGTTTGCGATCTCCCCGCTGATAAGCGCTGCTATTTAGTTGATATCACGATGTGTGGTTGGGAGACCATTAACAACACAGTATTTTCACTTGGGGCCTGGTTTATTAATCCTTTTTGGCAGATCTTTTGGGTGAAACCAGGTCCCGTAGCTTGACGTTTTCTTTTTAAAAGTTTATTTCTTTGGGCTGCATTTTATCGGGCAAGTGTTAAGGTCAAAAAGCCGCTTGTTTTAATATACTGAATACTATGAAGCTTTTCCATTTTCATATTTATTTCATTAATACATGTTAAACTAGTCATTGGGGGGGGGGGCACCGTAATACTTAACCATCATGGATATGCATAATATAAAATATGAAAATAAAACATGTGTAAATTATTTATAAAATGCATCCCAATCTATACTAATAAAAGAACAAAACGCTCTGTCTGTCTGTGTGTGTGTCTGTGTGTCTGCGATGGCTAGCAAAATCTACAGCACGTACGAAGCTCAAACTTTTTTTGAGAGTAGCCCCAAATCTCTCCTGATGCACCTGAGCTTCAGAATTTCGAAATTCCAATTATTAACTGAGTAATTAATTAAAATCGAGAGGTCACTCTCATAAAAAAATCATCTTTTTCCCATTTTTTTCTCTTTCGTTTATTTACGGTTGGTTGGTTGTGTAAAAATTTTTGCAGAAGTAATAAGAAAGCTGAGACAGAATTAAAGAAATCCATGGAGGAATGAGATAAGTGGAGGTGAAGTAAGCCTCAAAAAAAGTTTGCAATATTAAACCATTTATCGCTCAAATTTTAATGTGCCAAATAAAAGGACGTGGAAGGGATTTTGTATTATAAGACGAATTGAAAGAAATGAATTACAATTGAAGCATATTTAAAGAGGAAATACCAAATTTTTAAAATGGTCTTTGTTCTATTATTATTTATTAAAATAAATGTTCGTTTTTTAAATGAAGGAAACTGGAAAATTAGCAATAATTAAATATCAAATTAAAATTAAATAAGATATTGAAAACATTTGATACGAACTAAAAATTGTATAACTAAAAGTTTCCTTCATAAATGTAATTTTAAATACTTTATAACGTAGATGAAAAATGTTTATGACTTAATAATTGCATGTAAATAAATATTTAAAATATAATGATGAAAACATTCTTTTAAAATCATCTATGAAAACTAAAGTAATAAATATTAATCTAAAATAAAGATTTCTGACTGCAGACGATTTTTATGTATTTACAAAAGAATGTTATATTTTCAAGCAAAACGTTAAAATAATTCTCTATATTGATATTTAAAACACATATGATAAAATAATTAATAAATTTTTACCGGTGAAGCGATAGATTAGTTTTTTTTAAGAAACGAGCAAAAAAATACAGGTTTAAACCTGTTTCAATTGATAGGCTTGTCAAATCACGTGCTTTTGTTGGTACTTAATTGGACTTAATATAGAGTTACATTTTTAGCACCTCCAGAGATAATACTTCCACTCTATTAATTTCTTTTTACTCTATGAAAGAAACCAATTTGAGATTTTGACATTTCAAAACTGACTGTTTTTTTTCCCCCCAGAGACCTCCAAAATTCATAGACTGGCATGTTGCAGTAAATATATGTATATGTATATATGAGGCTTTTTTAGCAGTTTTTTTAAATCATTGATTAAATTTGAATGCATTTTATTTAAGTTAATATTTTATTAAGACTTTAATTTGTTTTAAAACAAAAATGAAATGGCTGTTTGACGTACAATTGTTCGAATCGACAGACGATTCATACACAGTAATAAATTATCAAATCTATACTAATAAAAGAACAAAACACTCTGTCTGTCTGTGTGTGTGTCTGTGTGTCTGCGATGGCTAGCAAAATCTACAGCACGTATGAAGCTCAAATTTTTTTTGAGAACAGCCCCAAATCTCTCCTGATGCACCTGAGCTTTAGAATTTCGAAATTCCAATTATTAACTGAGTAATTAATTAAAATCGAGAGGTCACTCTCATAAAAAAATCATCTTTTTCCCATTTTTTTCTCTTTCGTTTATTTATGGTTGGTTGGTTGTGTAAAAATTTTCGCAGAAGTAATAAGAAAGCTGAGACAGAATTAAAGAAACCCATGGAGGAATGAGATAAGTGGAGGTGAAGTAAGCCTCAAAAAAGGTTTGAAATATGAAACCATTTATCGCTCAAATTTTAATGTGCCAAATAAAAGGACGTGGAAGGGATTTTGTATTATAAGACGAATTGAAAGAAATGAATTACAATTGAAGCATATTTTAAGAGGAAATACCAAATTTTTAAAATGGTCTTTGTTCTATTATTATTTATTAAAATAAATGTTCGTTTTTTAAATGAAGGAAATCGGAAAATTAGCAATAATTAAATATCAAATTAAAATTAAATAAGATATTGAAAACATTTGATACAAACTAAAAATTGTATAACTAAAAGTTTCCTTCGTAAATGTAATTTTAAATACTTTATAATGTAGATGAAAAATGTTTATGACTTAATAATTGCATGTAAATAAATATTTAAAATATAATGATGAAAACATTCTTTTAAAATCATCTATGAAAACTAAAGTAATAAATATTAATCTAAAATAAAGATTTCTGACTGCAGACGATTTTTATGTATTAACACAAGAATGTTATATTTTCAAGCAAAACGTTAAAATAATTCTCTATATTGATATTTAAAACACATATGATAAAATAATTAATAAATTTTTACCGGTGAAGCGATAGATTAGTTCTTTTTAAGAAACAAGAGCAAAAAAAATACGGGTTTAAACCTGTTTCAATTGATAGGCATGTCAAATCACGTGCTTTTGTTGGTACTTAATTGGACTTAATGTAGAGTTACATTTTTAGCACCTCCAGAAATACTTCCACTCTATTAATTTCTTTTTACTCTATGAAAGAAACTAATTTAAGATTTTGACATTTCAAAAGTGACTGTTTTTTTCCCCAAAGACCTTTAAAATTCATAGACTGGCAAAATGTCAGTTTAACTTAGGATTTTTGAATACAGCTGTTACGTCAGATCGATGGTACTTCGTACATTAGAATCTATGCGTGGTTAGCTATGTTGCAGTAAATATATGTATATGTGTATATGAAGCTTTTTTAGCAGTTTTTTTAAATCGTTGATTTAATTTGAATGCATTTTATTTAAGTTAATATTTTATTAGGACTTTAATTTGTTTTTAAAGCAAAAAATTAATGGGTCTTTGACATACAATTGTTCGAATCGGCAGACGATTCATACACAGTAATAAATTATCAAATAGCAAAATAAATTATATATCAAAAATAGTCACTAAAAGAATAATAGCAAAACATAATTTTTAGGCATATTAACAAATAACCCGATCCCAACCAGAAAAAAACAGACCATACTCCGATCCAAGCAAGACAAAAATTTCATGAGCATAAACCCGACCCGAACCTAAAAATTCCATTTGGAAAAAAAAAAAAAAAAAAAAAAAAAAAACTATGGATTTGATATGATTTGAATCAAATATGAATCCCACAAAAATATTCAAATGAAGCATACCCTAATCCGATCAAGGAAAAATAATGTTTGTGTATATGCAACCCGACCCGAACCTAAAAATTTTCTTTGAAAAAACCCGAAAAATGACCAGAACGGAAAATGAAATCTATAAAAATATTCCAAAGAACTATATCCCGATAAGAGCAAGACAAAATAATTTCCGTGAACATAAACCTGATTTGAACCTAAAAAATTCCATTTGAAAAAAGACCTGAAATTTTATGCAAACTACATCTGAATCCGATCAAAATATTCGAAAGAACCATAACCGGATTCAAATAAGAGAAAATAATTTCCATGGACATGAACCCGATCCAAACCTAAAATTCCATTTGAAAAAAATACCTGGAATTTGAATCGAACCAAATATGAACCTGGCAAAAGTATTCTACAGAACCATACCCGGCTCTGAACAAGACAAAAAATTTCCATGAACACGAACCTAATTTGAACCTAAAACTGAACTAAATCTGAATCTGACAAAAATATTCCAGAGAAGCATTCCTTATTCGAACAATGCAGAATAATTTCCGTTGATGCGCAACCCAACCTGAACCTTAAAATTCCATTAAAAAAACCGAAATGTGAATTGACCGACATCTGAACCCGAAAAAAATATTCCAAAGACCCAAAACCGGATCCGAGCAAAACAAAATAATTTACCTGGACATGAATCCGACCAGAACCTTAAAAATCAATTTGAAAAAATACCTGAAATCTGAATCCGACGAAAATATTCCAAATAACTATAACCAGATACGAACAAGACAATATAATTTCCATGGACATAAACCCAATCCAAACCTAAAAATTTCTAAAAAAAAAAAAATCCCGAAATTTGAACCAAACCTATTCTGAACCTAACAAAAATATTTCAGTTTAGTATAACCTCATTGGAACTATGTAAAATAATTTCTATGGAAGTACAACCCGACCTGAACTTAAAAATCCCATTTGAAGGAACCCCCCCCCCCCCCCCTAAAACCTAAAACCTAAACTGAACAAAAATATTCCAAACAACCATAACCGTATCCGAAGAAGGCAAAATAATTTCCATGAACATGAATCCAACCCGAACTTAAAATTCAGATGTTCTACAAAACATAATGCGCTCCGTAGCGGTGGAATGTGAAACTAAGTATTTAGCGCGAGATGGTTAAGATATTTCGTTTATAGTTAGAGTTAAATTATAACTTGGTTACGGTTAGGTAACAGTTACGTTGCAATTACATTCCGGTGAGCATTATATTATATTTAATTTCCGGTTAGGTTACAGTTAGGTCATGGTTAAGTTACAGTTAGGTTAAGGTTAAGTTGCGGTTAGGTTGTGGTTAGATTATGGGTAGGTTATGATAAGGTGACGGCCAGGTTACATTTATGGTTTATTTAAGTTACAGTTAGGTTACTGTTAACCCTTTCCGGCACACTGTGCCCGGTCTGGAATACCTAATATTAATTCAAAACTTGCAAACGGCACCAGTAATATTTTAGTAAAATTTTGCTTTTAGAATGAAAGCATAAATTAAAGGATTCAAAATATTTACAAAAATTCGTTTGTGAATTCCGGTGTCAGTCGATAATTTCTCATTTTAGTACAGATTTTGCCCGTACCAGAAAGGGTTAAGATACAGCTAGGTTACAGACAAGTTATGATTACAATACAATTAGGTTACGGTTAGGATTTTGTTCACAGAATGAACATTACGCATGTTTGATAAAAATTATACACCTATTTTTGTAAAATGGCTCTGAAATTATAATACTATATACTAACCTTTTAGCTAATCATTGAGAATCGATTTCATTCACGGTATAGTCGGATTTAAGAGTGATATAATTACCGTAATTTCGGGTGTATAAGCCGCAGATCAAAAACTTCTTTTTCGACCCAGAATTTTTTAAGAAACAAATATAATTAGTTACATCGCCGTAAATATTTGTCTTCAATCACTAAATAAGATTTCTGGGTCCAAAAAGAATTGTTTGATCCGCGGCTTATACACCCTAAATTACGGTAGTTTGAAATTCAAAATATTTCACTTGGGATAACTATATGAAAAAAGTATTTAGTTACGTCACTTAACAGTAATTTTAAGGATAAATATCAACATTTTAACACGAAAATTACGCAATCGTTGCACACATATTCCCTCCTGCGTTTCCCATTGCAGTCATTTTTAGTTTTTTTGGAGCTAAATATTAGTTTTTTAAAAAACATTTTTGACACAGTCAGGTTGTACATATTTAATATAATATACACTGTAAAAAATTTGACCCTTTTGCTGCATCATCACTCCCCCGCTTTTATAGAATATCTCTCTTTTGACCTATGAGAATGCTCCATAATAAGCTGAAGTAATCATTTTCTATAAAAGCGGTGGAGTGACGATGCAGGAAAAGGATCAAATTTTTAACAGTGTATTTACACGTATTTCGAGTTAAAGATAAAATCATAAAAATTTCAAGTTCGTTTAACATTGTTATTACGGACCTGGGCAATGCCGGGCGGGTCAGCTAGTTTCAAAATAAAATTTAAATATTTTTAATACATAATAATACTCTAATGCTGAATTGTAGGTATTACTTGATTATCCCATCGACCCATCTCAACAAATTATACAAATTGCCAAACTGCTCGTAAATTATACATATTGGCATAATTTTTATTTTAAATAATGAAAAAACAAATTTGTAAAAGATTAATAAAAATACAAATAAAGTGTTGAATTAAATATTACTTGATTATGTAACAAACACGTGTAACATGTTTAATGTCAAGTAAATGTGACATTTACGATACGCCATTATTGGCAGGCTTAGGGGAAAACATTTTCCTCACCAGTGGTGGGTGAATTTTCTTTCAAGGCAAGTGAATCTTTAGTTTTTGAAAAACTGTAGGCAAAGATATATCAGAAACACTTCTTTAACCTAGTTATTTTAAATTTTCAAATTATTAGAATATAAACATGGTACTAAATTTTATCTTTAAGATTATCTCGTCTGTATATGTTTAATAATATAATAGAAAAAAGAATTATGAAAATGCATTGTAGTAATAGTAATTTCTTCTGTAGTTGTGTGCAATTTTATCAAAACTTTTTAACTATGTGTTGCATCTTGTGGGCTGGTAAGATTTTCAGAAAATTCCCCATTCCTGATTATTGTTATTTAATCTTATAGTTAGCTGATACTTTTTTGGTCGACATAATAATCAAGTAGTAAAAGAATCATCCTTATAACTCCAAAAATGATAAACCTGTTAAGTAACAATTTACTGACTAAGATGCAGTGTTCCATTTCCAGTTAAAATGTATATTTTAATTAAAATTTAAATGAAATATAGGGTCATGAAAAACCAAAAAATTGAAAATATGATTACAAATATCTGGGCAACTAATTATCAGATTAACTTCATTCTTTATGGTTTTTGTCTTTTACATTTATTCCCTAACATAAAAAAATTCAAAATTTTTTTTATATCTTTCATCAGAACAAATATTTCAAGAGTCAGAAAATGTTGTTCCAGATAATCCACGTTACTTAATAGACTTCTTCCCATTATTACTTATTAAAAACACACCAAATTTCAAGTCTTTATCTCAATTCATTTGAGAGATAGAACATTTACAAGCACAGCATTTTTTTTTTTTTTTTCCTGTGTCTGAAACAATAAAATCCCCCCCCCCCCCCCCAAAAAAAAAAAAAAAAAAAAAAAATCAAATACCAAAAAATTGTAAAATTTACCCAATGCTTCATATACTGAAAATTTTAAACTTATAAACATCACACATTTTCAAATTTTACACCGTCATGTAGAGGGAAAAAAATTAATTTGTTTGAAAGCTGTATCTCAATTTGTTTTTTAGTTATTCATTCTTTTGTAGTTTTTAATATTTTTTTGTCATTGTGGCAACAGAAGTACATCAGATAAGTCTCAGATATCTATTTTTGTCCATGAACAACAGCCATTTTTCAAATCATTAATTAATGCAAAAATTCATTAATATATATATATATATATATACAGGGTGTCCGAAAAGTCTGGAAACGGCCGAATAATTCGAGAAATACATATGAGATTGAAAAACATAAATATACGTGTTAAATATTTTTAAATAAGCTACTCAGTGATACCAAATTTGACCTTCGCAACCGACCCCCTGGGGGTCAGAGGGGGTCAAACTTTGAAATCTTAAATTATAACCCCCATTTTTTATTGCAGATTCGGATTCTACGGACAAAAATACGTAACTTTTGTATTTGATGTTTATTTCAAATCCTCGTTTATTACGGTGTATTCGAGCATATTAAATCGATACATATTTCGGCTTTTCCAACGGGATTTTCCCTAATCGAAACTGATTGGGCAGAATTTTTGACGTCAAATTCCCCGTCTTTTGCAGAAATAGCGTTTCCTGAAAATCACCCGTGGCGATTATTTCAATAATGCTACACTGTTAAAAATCTGACCCATTTGCTGCAGCGTCACTCCACAGCTATTATAGAATATCTCTTTTGTGACCAATGAGAGTGCTCCATAACACAGTAAAGTAATCGTTTTCTATAAAAGTGGTGGAGTGACGATGCAGCAAAAGTGTCAATTTTTTACAGTGTACTTTACTGTGTTATGGAACATTCTCATTGGTCATGAAACAGATATTCTATAAAAGCTGTGGAGTGACGCTACAGCAAATGGGTCAAATTTTTAACTGTGTGTAGTACTACCGAAATAATCGGCATGGGTGATTTTCAGGAAACGCTATTCTTGCAAAAGACGAGGAATTTGATGTCATAAATTCTCCCCAATTAGTTTTGATTAGGGAAAATCCCGTTGGAAAAGCCGAAAATGTATCGATTTAATATGCTCGAATACACCGTGATAAACGAGGATTCGAAATAAACATCAAATACAAAAGTTGCGTATTTTTGTCCGTAGAATCCGAATCTGCAATAAAAAATGGGGGTTATAATTTAAGATTTCAAATTTGGTATCACTGAGTTGCTTATTTAAAAATATTTAACACGTATATTTACGTTTTTCAATCTCATATGTATTTCTAGAGTTATTCGACCGTTTCCAGACTTTTTGGACACCCTGTATGTATATATGTATATATATATATATATATATATATATATATATATATATATATATAAACTATTAAAAATTCTTGAATTTATCTCATTTTCATTTGTTCATGGATTCCCTATCTGCAAACTGTGTTCCAAATTTCATAGCACTGTGCCCTGTGGTTTCTGAGTTCTTGAGGTTACATAGTTATGTGCACAGATTTTAATAGAGTAGATGTTCCATACCTGTACAATTGCTTGCGTTTGTATTTTAACCTGTTGTGCTTCATGGTGTGCACAGTTTACATTAATTATACTATTCTGAAATAATTATTCCTTTAAGTTCATACTGTTATAAAGGATTGTCGCTAAGGGACATGCATCCACTAACAACGCAAGATTTGTAATGGGAATTATTTTTGATGACTCAATTTTAGTTATTTACATTTGTTTAAAATTAAGAACTAAATTTGTAATTTCTTTTTAAATTTTAGTTGGAAATGTTTCTATGTACCAGTGTTGTGATATGCATATTCTTATAATTTGACACTATATTTCAATAATCTATTTATTTCAGGACATGATGGGTGGTTTCTCACAAGGCCCTCTTACACAAGGTCAGTTAAGCATGAGTCAGATGAGCCAGCCTAACTATCCTGGGTTGTCACAACCTGGTCTTTCTCAACCAGAACTATCTCAAGTAAGACATTTTACTTGATAAAACAATACTTCTTTTTGATGAATATAAATTTAACTAGCAAAAGCCATGCTTTGTTTGGATTCGCGAAGCATTATTTTATAAAACAGATATTTGAAAGTAAATATATTTTTTAATATTATTTTTGCATCTTTATTAAACAAAAATGTTATTTTATGTTTTGGCGCATTTTAATTTTTTATCTATGATGTAAGACTGTCATAATAAAATATTTTCAAAGCAAACTTTTACAAAATATTTTTAAATTTTCAACTAAAAGCTCTTTTAAAGATGTTTTTACAATTTCCAGTAACCACTTGTGTTTTTTAAAGTTGTTTGAAATATGCATGTTTCCAATCTTTGTAATTAACATCAAATGATCTTTGGTAGCTATTTTAGAATATTATATTTGAAGAGAGCTTGAAGAAAGTTACTTCGTCAAAATCCTATTTTCTGGAAAAACATTTGAAATCTGCTCTCGTTGATACTATGAATTTTTAACTGTAAAACTTTTTTTCTAATTTCTTCGTTTTTATACATGTTAGCGTATCAGAATTTTTGACATTGTAGACTTTTTCGTAAGGAAAATTTCCCATTGAATGCTTAATTTTGAAGGATTTTCACTCTCGACAACGTTACGTATGTTTTTAAGCCAACTGGTGTCTATATATCCTCAATATCTATAACTGCTTCATCTAATGTTAAACCTTGGAATTTATGAATTGTAACAGCAAAAGCTAACTGCAGAACAAATTCTTTCCTTTAGCAATTTATGCTTCCATTTTTCTAGAATTTAATTATTGGGGGAATTGGAATGCGCCAATTCTTATAAGTTAGATTATTGTAGTATTCAAATTTATCCATGATTATTCGCGATATCTGGTCTGGTGGCTTGTGATTTTCTTTATTACGTGCAACAAAGTCTAAAGTCCCGTTCACTAAATCTTTTTCGGTCCACAAATAAGAACGTAACATTACTTTAGATCCAAATGATAAAGTAAGAAATGGTTAAAGTCAATTTGTCGTTCCTGAATCGGCCAACTTTGCTTTAGTACATTTATAAAGAGCTTGAATCGAGGCAACAACTTCACGCTTCAATTCTTTTAATTTTTCATTTATATAACAAATTTAACAATTAATTTTATTTGTTTACAATTCTTTTGTTGCCACTTTACAAAAAAAATTACAATACAATTTTTTAAAAATGTTTAAGTCATGTGTGCAAACGATTTTGCTGAATAATGAAAATATATTTTATTTATTAAATTAATCATGATTCTATCTATTATTACTTACTCCATGATTTATATATTTTTTTTCTGAAAATATACGCGTTTCATTTTTTTATTTATTTGCTAAAATGCGTCTGTATTGGAAATGCATGTAAAATAAATTAATTAAAATAATAAATTTTTTAACGTTTTATTATAAAAAAAAAATTATGATCTGTAGATTTGCAGAATATAATTTATTTTTGTATTTAATTTGAAGTTAAAATATTGAATAGTTTTTTTGTAAAGTGTACGACAAAGTGTAATTTGAGTGGCCTAGTAGAAGATTCGCTTCGCTCATCCTAATAATTATACTTTCAATCATATAATCCTATCCAATAGCAGAAAGAAAATGAATGTCTTGTAATGAAAAAATTTGTTATATTAAATTATCTAGTTTATGACAGTAATAATCATCTGTAACTAGAAATACATTAGGATCATTCTGTGCCAAATCAACCAGTTTGCACCCTACCTTCTTCCCCCCCCCCCCAAAAAAAAAAAAAAACAGTACATACAAATTATTTTTATTACATTTTAATAATGCTAATATTGGTAAGAGAAGACTGGAATGAACTTGAGGAACAAAGATGCTGTACATAGTTCAGTTAAAGCAGTATCAAAGTTTGGAGAAGATTGTTTGTAACTTCTGCCAATAACAATGGCTTTAAGATAAAGAATTTCAGAATTAAGTGAAATTGAATCAGAGCAAATGTTTTCTTTATCACAAATTATACTTTGAACATTTATAAATAACTGACAAACAAAAGGAGAGGTGGGGGGGGGGGGGCAGTTTTGTGTTTATTGTATTATACAGTTTGCTGAAATAGGTCCTATATCCCCCTCACGTACAAAAGTTGAGTGGGAGCTTTGATTATTCAGCATATTTGGGATGCCTTTCAATGTGCTTTTCAGAAGCTATCTTCATCAATTGTGCTCCTATTGATTTGGGAGACAAATCTGCAGGCTTAATAGTGTGAATTATGTGCAAGAAAACTTCAGACATTAGTCTAGTTTGTGCCATATGGTGTTGCTGTATTTCTGTGTATGCTCGTGCGAGACTGAAACAATATTAGGCAATCCTAAAAGTTTTTCTTGCACTTTAATGTATATTTTTTGTTTGCATGTTTAAATAATTTTAGCAGCTGTTGTATTTTTGTAATATTTCAAAAGCTATTTTTAATGCTTATAATAAAACATGATTTTTAGAAAATCTAAATTGCAAATTGCACGATTTTATCTTGGATAGATGCATGTAAAATAAATACAATTCATACACATTTTATCTAATAAAATAATTCATTACCACTGTATAACTTCTTCAGTTCCAACACTAAAATAATACAAATATTTATTCATTGGATTTCCCAAGAAAAATTATATTGAAATTTATCCTTTTTTGGAATCAATCCTTTTAGGCGTCTAGTAATTTAGGTTAAAAAATATGGGTCTAAAACTACAAAGCCCAACACCAATGTAATAACCAGACTTGTATAAAACCAAAAACTTTCTGTGCACGTAAATATCGGGTCAAAAACTTTCTGCAAATTAATTTAAGGATTAATAAAATTATATGTTATATTATGTTGACATGGATGAAATTCGCATTTATTTGTATGATTCATGGATGTAATATGCATTTTTTGATCTATCTGTTGACAAAATTCATGTTTTTATGCAAGTCATGGACGAAATTCGCATTTTTTATGCGATTCAAGGATGGAATTTGCGTTTTTTGATAGATTCATTGAAGAGATTCACGTTTTTAATTCGGTTTGTGGACGAAATTCTAATTTTTTGTAGTCTTTGGCAGAAATTCAAGGGGTTTTTTTTTTCCAAGTTTTTGGACAAAATTTGTGTTTTTTGAGCAATCTTTTGTTGAAATTTACTTTTTGCACAGTCTTTTGTTGAAATTTGCAATTTTGGCATGGTCCTTTGTGTTAAAATGCACATTTTCTACACGTTTCTTTGTTAAAATGTGCATTTTTATGCGATTCTTTGTTGAAATTTGCCCCTTTTTATGTCTTTTGGCAAAGTTTGCATTTTTCTCTCACTCCTTTTCCAAAATTTGTAATTTTTTTTTTTTTTTTTTTTTTTTCATCTTGACAAAATTTGCATTTTTTTAAAATTATTTATTTTTTATTTATTTATTTTATTTATTTATTTATTTATTTATTTGTGACCTTTTGGCACTATTTCACTCTTTTTCTGCGGAACTTTGACTAAATTTTTGTTTTTTACGCCCTAAATATGTACATGTTTCAGATATTCTTTTAACAGTCTAAATAAAAATTCGAAACAGCAATCTTTACTGTTGTGAAAATGTACATTAAAAAATGCTATGAGATTTTGACACTGGCGATTCACTGGCCAATGATATTTATTTTGCATGATAAGTGGCTAATTTCTACTCTGCATTCCAACAAAACTTTTCTCTATTTGATGCTTGATGTGAGCAATTTTGTTTGTGTTTTTACCGTGCGAGGCCAGTGCATTAGATAAACTGCAATGAAGAAATACCACCAAATAATTATTTCTATATCTTTGGCTGTTGCTAAACTGAATTGGTGTTAACTAAAGATGAAAATAAGCACTCACCAGTCCCCACTCAGCGACTAAATGTGATTGGCGACTAAAAATATGGAAAGTACCAACCAAATGCAGGATCTTCCAAAAAATATTTAATCAAAGAATCTCAAAAGAAAACTTTGCAATTTTTATCAAAAATCATGAAAAACCCAAATTTTGTAAGATGATTGCGGGGGAAAATGCAAATATCGTGGAAAGATTGTGGGGGGGGGGGGGGGAATGCAAATATCGTCAATAGATCACAGAAAAACATGAATTTTGCCAATGGGTCGCAAAAAAGGCATAAATGTTGTGTAAAGATCCCGAATATCTTCAAAGAATCTCAAAAAGAACACGATTATCGTCAATCAATGCAAAAAGAACGTGATTATCGTCAAAGAATCGCAAAAAAGCGCAAACATCATCGAAGAATCTTGAAAAAACGCAAACATTGTCGAAGAATCACGAAAAAACGCAAATATCGTTAAACAATCATGAAAAAACACATATTGGCAAAGAATCGTGAAAAAACATAAATATCGGCAAAGAATCCTGAAAAAAAATTGCAAATATCTTCAAAGAATTTTTTAAAAAAAATAAATATCATCAAAGAATCGCAAAAAAACAAATATCTTCAAAGAAATGCAAAAAATCATTAAAACAAACACAAATACCAACAAAAAAATGAGAATTTTCTCAATGAATTGCAAAAAGAATGTGAATTTTCTCAAAGAATCGCAAAAAATTTGACTTTCGTCAAAAACTCGCAATAACGAATGCGAGTTTCGTTATATAATCTGTTTGGTCTTGTAAAATAGAATTTTCTATGAAGACTAGGTTTTAAATCAATTTGATTTTTGAGTATCTGAAGAAAAATAGCTGAAATTTTTGTGCATTTTTAAGAATGAATCGGAAGATTAGCCAATTTGGCTTTGAGGAAAACATTGCATATATATTCTAAATTAAATATGCTCAATAACTAATAATAAATATTTGTCAGGAGAGCATTTTTTTTCCTTTTTTGCATTCTTTCTATTCTACTTTGCATGTATAAATACTGTATTAGCATTCTGATAAATACTATATGTATTACATACAGTGTCTCACAAAAGTGATGGGACACTTGTGCTTTATAAAAAGAAACTGCAATAAAAATAAATAAACATGTGCAAAAATTTTTTGGGTGTGTTTCATATTTAAAGTTAGTAACAATTATTACCTAACATACATTTTGTCAAAATATTAAAATATTAATTTAGTAAAAATAAAATTGTTCAGAACGGAGCAAAAAATGGCTCACATAAGTGATGGGACACTTACTTTTCCATCAAATATTTATCCAAAAATTTTACTTTTTAAAAGGTTTTAATATTTTGTTGGATTTCCTTTTACTTTTAAAACATGATTTAATCTTTTTGGGATGGATTCAACTAATTTTTTTGTGATTTCTGGAGTGATTTTACCCCATTCTTCTTGAAGCACCAATTTCAGTTGTTGTTTTGAAGAAATTGTTTGCGAATTCTTGATTCCAATTCTTGCCAAATATTCTCTATGGGATTTAAGTCTGGAGATTGTGGTGGTGTTTTTATTATTTCAGGACAGTTATATAGCAGCCAGAGTCTAACGTTCAGAGCAGTGTGCTTGGGGTCATTGTCCTGGTAGAATTTAAACTCGTTATGAAGGTTCAATTTTCATGCTGAAGATTTCAAATTTTGCTTTAAAATATCAATATACTTGTACTGATCCATTAAACTGTCAATAAAAACAAGATTACCAACTCCAGCGGATGACACACCCCCATACCATAACTCCTCCTCCACCATGTTTTACTGTTGGTACCAAGTTCTGTTTGCGAAATTCTTCCCTGGGTTTTCTCCACACCAAGATTCTACCGTCAGAACCAAATATATTAAATTTACTCTCATCAGCAAATATAACTTTATTCCAGTAATCAGAATTCTTATTTATGTTGGATTTTGCGAAAGCTAGTCTGAGTTTTCTATTCTTTTCACTTACGAAGAATTTTTTCCTGGCTACTCTACCGTGATATCCAGCAGATCGAATTACCCTTCTAATAGTCTCAGGATTAACAATTATTCCATATAATGCTTGTAAATCAGCACCAACTTTTGAAGCACTATTTCTTGGATTTTTTTTTAATATTTCGAACGATAATTCGCTTTATTCCATTGGATAGCTTTGATGGTCGGCCAGGTCTTCTTTTATCCTGAATCATATGATTCTTTTTATATCGTTTAATGATATTGAAAACTTGAACGACTCAAGTTAACTGTTTCAGCAGTTTTTCTAATAGATTTTCCATGTTCAATATGCAAATTAATAACTAATTTTCGAATTTCAGGCGAAGTTTCTTTTCGTTTAGCATTCATGGCTACACAGAGCTAAAAAACACAAAAATTCAAAAACAAACTGGAGAGAAATACTGCAGACGATTTTATAAATTATTGCCAATTGCTTTTAAGTAAAAATAAAACCCCAAAAAATATTTTTATTGCTTATTTCAGATGATTTTTGTTGCATATATAATGGTGTCCTATCACTTATGTGAGCTATTTTTTGCTCTGTTCTAAACATTTGTATTTTTATTAAATTAATATTTTAATATTTTGACAAAATGTATGGTATGTAATAATCTTTACTAAATTTAAGTATGAAACACACCCACAAAAAAAGTGTACATGTTTTTTTAATTTATTTGATTAGTTTCCTTTTGTAAAGCACAAGTGTTCGATCACTTATGTGAGACACTGTATGTTATTGTGTTTATATATATATTTTTTAAAGAACTGCCATTGTAATTTTTTTTTTTTAATAAAATATCAAAAAGTAATAAGGATTTTCATGGTCTTTTATTCTTTATTTCTAGGATACATACCTTGTTGATGAACTCCGTTCTCAAACTGAAGGCATGTTATCTCAAGATTCCACCTATCAGGGAGATCGAGCTTATTTTGCTACATCCCAAGGTGGTCCATTTCCACAACCGTATTGAAGTCATGGATGAGACCTAGATCAGTGGAAGCCACTGGATCCTTTGCAAAAGCAAACAGCAAAAGTAGCTAAAACCTGCTACCGTTGAAAACGAGAGATAAAATACCAAACACAAAAAAAATCAAAGCATCCACACTACCACAAGAGGCGTGAAGATGTGTGAGGGTGACCTGTCTTTAATGATGGTGTTGAAGTGTCCAGTTAGAGATTCCTGCCGGCTGAAAAAAGGCATTGAAGGCCTCTGAAGCATGAGGCAATGCTGCGCACTTCTGGGGTGCAAAGTGGAGAGAAACCCCTTTCAAGCAAAAGGAAGAGATGCTCGAAATAACGTTTCCATAAAGCTGGCATAGTGAGGGTCTGGACATACTCACACAATGTATCATGTGGCTGAATCATTTCTTTGTATATTTTTTCCTTTTAATCTTCTCTTTTCCTACAAATGTTCATATTATGCTTTTGTTTAAAAAAAAAAAATTTAATTCATTTTTCTTTGCCACCTTTTTTTTTTTTTTTTTTTTTTTTTTTTTTTTTTTTTTCTCTCTCTCTCTCTCTCCCCTCCCTCATTTAAAATTTGTCATGTTTTGTCGTTAAGATGCTTTTTTTTAAAATCTAAGGTGAGGAGTTGGCAGGGACCACTGGGCACTAAACAGTAGGACAACACTCTGTTTCAGCTGTTTATTTCCTGGCTGAATGGAGCAAAGTAGCTATTTTGTGGTGCAGGCATAATTCCGTGAGATAAAAACGTGATCTAAACTTTTTTGTGTATATATATCAATGTATATTGAACTATAAGACATAGCATTCTGTTTTGATTTTCACTATTATTTCTTCAACCAGTGACTTATTTGCATCAGCACAACTGCACCAGTTGGCAGTAAATAGTAATGATAGACATAAAACTTTTGGCCATTTAAATGCATTTTTCATCAGGATAAAATTTGTA
This sequence comes from Maratus speculifer, assembly GCA_964019185.1. NCBI lineage: Eukaryota > Metazoa > Arthropoda > Arachnida > Araneae > Salticidae > Maratus > Maratus speculifer. The sequence continues at coordinate 69,968,869 of OZ025291.1, forward strand.
AAAATAAATGCTTTTAATGTCTTTCATATTAACTTAAAATTTGAAGCTATGTTTATAGCAGCTTTTAATTGCTGAAATATGTGCTCTTAAGTTCATCTTCGAATAGTAACAGATTTTGAAATTGTAATTCAAACAAGATTTGTAGACAATTTTTTGTTTTAATAAAGCTCTATTTTGTTTTGTTTTTAAAATCAATATATAAGTTCTTTATTTTATTTTTTCATTTTAAAAATATTTTTTTAAATGTGTTTTGCTTAACTTTGAATATTCAAAGCATTGTAATGCAGTGACAAAAATATCTTAAGTTCATTCTTAATAAAGAAGCTCTCTCTTTTTTAAAAAAAAAGTTGATTTTTTTTATTGTGTATAATTTAATCTACACTATTACAAATCCTTCCCGCCAAATTATTATAAATGGCAAAATGTTAATTTTGCACAAGGCATTTTTCATAATCTTATTTATTATTTTTCTCCAAATAAAAGAATTTCTTCAAAATTAACAGCATGTTTATATGCTTGTTATTGTCATGTATAACAATTTAATCGGAAAAGTTCAGTATTTTATATAAAATCAATTGTATGGGTGTATATTCCCAAAATCTAGGAGGTGCCAAAGATTCCTAAATCTAAAAGATCCAGTCGCCACATTGTGAAAAAAACTCATAGTAACAATGTTTGTATGGGAAAAAATTCATGAATTCAAAGTGAAAATAATTTGATATAAAATCATGTACAACAAAGCACAGACTAATTACACCAAATGTTTTTTTTTTTTTTTTTTTTTTTTTTTTTTTTTATTATAAAGTTCTTTAAATTTGAATATTAAGTATAATATAAATCTTAAATTATGTACATTCAGAAGATAAAGTTGTGCAAGATACAGTTTAAATATATATATATATATATTGACAAGAAAAAAAACAAAAGTTTTGCCAAAAAAATTGCAGATAATGAAAAGCGAATATCTTAAAAGATATGGAAAAACCATGGATTTCTTCAAGATTATATATATATATATATATATATAATTAATTTTGTCAAAGGACCAGGCCTGTGGAGTCAGGGTCAGGCCCATTTTTTGAGCAAAAGAGTCAGGCTTACTCCTCCCCAAAAAAAAAAAAAAAAAAAAAAAAGCCTTTTATTTTTTTAAGACAGTTTGAAGGGAAAGTAAAGCAATTATATGTAATTTGATCTATAAAAGGAATTATTGTTAATTTTGGATTATATCAGGCTACACAAGTTAAAGAAAACTAAACTACTGTCTGGCATGCAGAGATGATGAAAACAGTTTTTAATTAAATGCTCCAGTAGATCCTGAATTATTTCCAAACTAGTACAGGGTGGCTACAGATTCTGGAAAACATGGAAACGGAAAAATCAGGGAACTTTATAAAAAAATACTCAAAAATCAGGGAATTTTTTTCTCTCTACGAAAATATTTCTGTTTTCACCTTACCAACAACATTCATTCATTGTCAAACAGGCTACATTTAAACCAATAATAAGATGTGATAAAGAGACATAAAGCCATATCGCTACCAAGCAATATCTGTCTGCATGAAAGATAGATTTTCCCTTAAACCCAAATTTTCAAAAGTTTGTTCATTTGCGATCTTTTGGCGAAATTCGTCTATTTTAACAATCTTTTGACGAAATTTTCACATTTTTCACAATTTCTTGACAAAATGTACACTTTTTCGTGAGTTCTTAACAAAACTTGTAAGTTTTTCATGATTTTTTGACGAAATCTGTACATTTTTCTTGTTTCTTCATGACATTTGTGCATTTTTCGCAATTTTTTGATAAAAGTCTAACACTTTTTCACGATATTTTGATGAAATTTGCATGTTTTTTGCAATCTTTTGACGAAATTTGCATTTTTTCATGTTTTTTACTTATTTTGTACACATTTCGTGATTTTTAGACGATTTGCACGTTTTTCATTATATTAAGATGAAATTTGTGTTTTTTCAGGATCTTTAGATGAAATTTGTGTTTTTTCAGGATCTATAGATGAAATATGCATGTTTTTTGCGATCTATTGACTAAATTCTTGCTTTTACGAGAACCTTTCACAGAATTGACATTTTTTTTACGCAAGTCTTCGATGAAATTTGTATTTTTTACATGATCTTTAGGACTAATTTTATGCTTTTCCACAATCTTTTGATCAAATTTGTGCTTTTTTTTTTTTTTTTTTTTTTCCTTCTTGTAAAACTTTGAAGAAATGGGCGTTTTTTATACAATCTTTTGACAAAATTTCATGTTTTGCCTGCGATCTTTTAATTAAATTAGCAATTTTTTTATTCGATGCCTGTAACGGCATAACTTTTGTTGCGTATCCGTAATAATTACAGATAAATTGTAATACTTGGCACCTCTGCTAACTAAATACTGTGTAATTTGTTTTTTCTCTCAAAAGAGATATTTGAAAGCTGTTATACGAAAAAGCAGCATGCATTAAAAAAATACCGTATATGTTCTTTAACCCCTTCGCGACGGGAGCTTTTTACGAAACTTTAATGTTTCTTCACCAGTTTTAATCGAGAAAATGCTCAGATTAAATAAGGCAAATTTTACAGTATAATTTTATTGTTGGGGATAAACGAGATTCTTAAGCCTTTTTGCGGCACGTATACATGTCGCTCATCCCCAAGTGGTTAGTAATAAGAATCAGGGAACTTATTTTCAGCATTTTTGTAGCCACCCTGTACTACCTTTTTCCATTCAATTTTTCTGCTCTGGAGGACATGAAGTAACATCAAAACTGTAACAATTTCACCTTTTCAAGTCCATGGATCCAAAACAGTAAAATTTCGGTAATACGTTCTTGGGGTTTGTTCAATGTAAAATTGAAAAATTAGCAAAACAGAAAATATTTTTTTTTTTTTCTTTTTAGAAATGAAGTACCGAAATTTTTGTCATTTTTCTTGAGCCCTCCTCATAATTGTAACTAAGAATCTATCAAAACTGAATTTTGATGATTTTATTTTTGGCTGAAAATGGAAATGTCCAAAAAGCTTTTAAAGTAGCTAAATTGTAGGTATTAAAGTATGTAGTACATACATAAATATACACCCAGGAGCAGAATTGGTGCAACGCTGCGACGCACGTTGCAGACTCTTGGGAAGATCTGCAGACGTCTGTTAAAAATATTAAAAATTTCAACTGTTAAAAATTTAGTAAAAATTAAACAATTTCGGTCCTAATTCCAAAAATTCAGACATAAAAGTGTCACAAATTTCGACAAATAGTCTCTGAAAAGAAATAAATTTTGTTAAAAAATCACGAAAAAAAGCAAATTTCTTCAACATATCGCGGAAAAAACAGCAAATTTCTTTAACATGGGGGGGGGGGGGGGCACATTTCTTCAAAACATCGCAAAAAAAAGCACAAATTTCTTCAAAATATCACAAAAAAAACGGCAGTTTTCGTCAAAAAATTGCAAAAAAAGGCTAATTTTTTCAATAAATTGCAAAAAAAAAAAAAAAAAAAAAAAAAAACATTCCTTAAAGAGATCGCAAAAAAAAAAAAAAAAGCAAATTTCTTTAAGAGATTGCAACGAAACAGCAGTTTTCGTCAAAAGATCGCGAAAAAAACAGCAGCTTTCGTCAAAAGATCACGATAAGTCGGCAAGTTTCTTCAAAAAATCACAAAAATGGGAAACTTATTCAAAAAATCGCAAAAAAACTCCAGCAGGTTTCGTCAAAAGATCAGAAAAAACGTCAATATTTGTTAAAAAGCTCGGAAAAAAATGCAGATTTTGTCAAAAGATCGTAATAAATAACATTACGTCAGAAAGACCATGAAAAACCTGCAAATTTTGTCAAAGGTGAGCCCCTTCCCCCCTCTTTCAGACAATGTATGTGGTGTTAAAAATTCTGAGTTTTTTTATTTTAAGAAGTGAACGTAAAAGGCAATAAAATAACACAACTTCTTAAGTATACTTTTCTTTTATGTCTATCACAAATACTTGGGAGGTTTGAGTGCATATAATGTAATGCGAGGGATTGGTCTGAAGACTGTTTTTTAACTTTTACTTACCCATCATACGTAGTATAGGGTAAGTCTTGCAATAGTTTTGAAAATCGAAAAAAAATTTTTGACAGATTTACACGTTTCGGACACTGGAGATTCCGAAAAACATATTTTTAGAAAAAAAAATTTGCCGTCCGTCTGTCTGTCTTGTCTGTCTGTAACCGCTCTATCTCCCGAACAAATTGAGATAGAGACTTGAAATTTTGTCTGTGCTTAGTATGTAAGAATGGGACGAAGCCTATTTAATATCAGTAACCTCGATTATCCGGAACTATTTTTCCCGGGCTCTCGAAAAATTCGTTCTGATGAAAGGTATATAAAAATTTTTGAATTTTTTTATTTTAAGAAGTGAACGTAAAAGGCAATAAAATAACACAAATTTTGCGGATAAAACAAAGTCGATCGGATTATTAGTTATTGAGATATTTCTAATCCTGTTTTCCACATTCTTTGATTTTTCATGACCCTGTATTTCATTCAAATTTCAATTCAAAGATATCTTTCAATTGGAAATGAGACACTTAATTCGATGCAAAAAACCGTTAGTGAATATGATTAATATTTTTGGAGTTATAAGGATGTTTCTTTTATGCAATTTAGTGCTACTTTAATTGTTTCGCATTACATACGATTGGTTCATGAGAAATTCATTAATAGAGCATAATTATATGTTAAAAATACTTAATTATACGTTCATATTTTGTTATGGAATTGTAATGCATTTTATAAATTGTTTATATATGTTATGTTTTCATATATTATGTATATCCATGATGGGTAAGTGTTACGGTGGCCTCCAACGACTAGTTTACTTCTGTTGAAGACTGCAGAAAAAAATTCTGCTGCTGGGAATATACATTAAATAATTATGTATAATTATAAAATATGCATAATTATTAAATATGCATAATTGTTAATTATACATGTGGCCCAAAATAGCTTGTTGTGCCTTAAACTTTTTTTTTTTTTGTTACATTGTGACCGTGTGATTTTCAGTGAAACTCAGATTTTGGGCCAAAAACGAAACTGAATTTTCAATCGATCTCTAATCTAACTAATTTAACTAACAGTAATACTTGGATAATATAGTAGCCAATCTGGAATTGGAGTCAAAAACACTAAAATTTCCAAATACCGAGTCAGTTTGTTTTCATACCAACTCCGCCTGTCACAAGATAACAAAAAAAAAAGAAATTTTTTAAAAAGATTGCAAAAAAAAAAAAAAAAAAATCTGTTTTTATCAAAAGACTAACATATAACCCCCGTCAAAAATGATGGGATTTTTATCTAAATTTCATTTTCATAAGACTTCATACAGACAAACAGAATGAAGATTTTATTATTCAAAGGTTTGTATAGTAGAAAAACACGTTTTAAAAATAAACATCAGACATGCTACTTTTCCACAAAAACACTGAATTCCACTTTTTCGGCAATGAATTTTATTATCTCTGGGATCAATGCAAATATGCATTAAAATTTGTTGACATTTTTATATTGAGGGGGAGGGGGGGTTAATGAAGGAAATGCAACAAAAATGTACTAACATCACCAAATTGAACAAATATTTTCAAAGGATTGCAGGAAAAACTCAAATTTCTCCTAAGGATCAGAAAAAAAGCTAAGTTTGTCAAATGATTGTGGAAAGAAAACTATTTTCTCAAAGGATCACAGGAGTTAACACGATTTCCATGAAGTGATTGCAGTGAAGGAAAACATACTTTTTGTCAAAGGATTGCGGGAAAAGGAGTGATCTTCAAGAACATGTTGCAGAAAAATACCCTCATTTCGTCGAAGAGTCGTGAAAAATACTATATTTTATAGAAAAATCGTGTGAAAAAATACGAATTTTGTTGAAATATTGAGTGAAATACACAAATTTTGTCAAAAGATCAATAAAAATATGCTAATTTTGTCAATCGCAAAAAAATACAATAGTTTTGATGTAAAATTGAGGAAAATATGCAAATTTTGTCAAAGATTGCAGAAAATACGAGAATTTTGACAAAAAGCGAGAAAAATAGACGTATTTTCTAGAAAGATCGCCAAAAATACTTATTGTGTAAAAAAACTGCAGAAAATATGCGAATTTTGTCGAAAAATCTTGAATAATTCACTAACTTTGTCGAAAAATCGTGGAAAATATGCAAATTTTGATGAAAGATCGCATAAAATACACAAATTTAGAAAAAAAAGATTGCAGAAAATATATGAATCTTGACGAAAGATCAGGGAAAATATGCTAATAATTTGCTCTATAAAGGGTGTGAAAAATTGTGAATTTCGTTAAAGGATCATGGATTAATGCAAATTTCATTGAAAAGACTGTGAAAAAAAGAGGTATTATTGTCAAATGTTCACGAAAAATGCAAATGTTGTCAAAACACTGCAAAAAAATTCGAATTTCATCAGAAGTCCGTGAAGCTGTGAAAGTTCAGCTTTTTCTTTGCTGAACTTGTAGCATGTCTGAAACAGATTTCTACAAATACAAATGAGGGTTTTTTTTTTACTCTGAATCGGAAAAATAGTGGACATACAGTGAGCAAAAAATGTATTTGCACACAGATGATTTTTTGCAGAAGTAACCATAGAAAGCAAATTTGATACTATTCTCTTAATTATTCATTTATTTAAATGAGAAGAAAATAAAAATACAGTTGGCAAAATAATTATTTGTACACTCTAATATGTTAAATTTTAAATAAATAAAAACAGATATTTATACACAAATGGTTTTAATAGTGTTTTTACTGTGCGTTTTAAATTAAACGACAGAAATTTTCGATCAAGATGTAAAATAAATTTTACAACTGGAAAAATTTTTAATTTTCTTGCAAAAAAAGTATTTGTACATTTCCACAGCAAGATTTGCACTGTTTTATAATGTTTGTAGTTCAAAGTTGTAACATAATTCATAGGCGTAGCCAGCCTTTTGAACAGGAGGGGTGCCCAAATTTTTTAACCTGAACATGTTGGGTACAAACAACATCTTATGTAATAAAACGGAACCCCATAAAACCTATCAAATTTCCATTTTAGACAGGTTTTTTGTAGAAGGTATAATTGTGTGGAACTTCTTTTAAAAAAAGACCCAAACGCAATTTTTCATTGCGTGAAAAAGGATGAGAAGTTGCTTAAAACTAAACCTAATGGACAGGGACGTGCGAAGAGAAAGCTGCGCCCGGGGCAAAGTTACAATTTGGCGCCCCCTCCACCCAACTTTTTCTTGTAACAGGCCAAAAATGACGGTAGTATAAATTTGGCGCCCCCTAAAGTTCCGGGGCAGCTGCCCCCTATGCTCCCCCTTTCGCACGATGCTGCTAATAGATAAGAAAAAGATATATAAACATAGATAAAACATGATAGATATAAAATAAAGATACCCATAAACAAAAATCTGTAATTATCACAAGTTTTCATTTCAAACAGCAATGAAATACCAAAATAAATAAACACGACTTTAGTTCTCCCCATCATTTTGATCAAAGTAGCATTAAAATAACTTGTAGTATGCAATTTAAAGTGAAAAATAGCTCTTATATATTTTACTCATGAATAAATAAAATTTCCCCGTTAAAATGAGCCCTTACGAATGTCAAAATATGATCCCGAAAAAACAAAATTTAGCAAACCAACAAACCAACCTCCATATTAATTTGAATTTTGCATAGCATCATTTCTTATTTTCAGAGGAAGCACAGATTTGTACTAGAGATGAGTTCGGGCTCGATTTTTGAAACCCACACCCGAAAGATTTTTAGTACATTGGAGCCCGAACCCATCTGAGCCCGATACAAAAAGTATACAAAAATAAATAAATAAATATAAGATTTAATGATATTTAAAAATTGTTTCAAATGCTATATCCCATTTAAAAAAATTTCTTATAAAATTTACTATTACATAAAAATTTAAATTCAAGCTTATGAAAAGAGCAATTTGGTATCAAATAAAAATATCCTTCATACCTAAAATGATTCCCATATTTCTTGTCCTTTAAGAAGAAAATTTGATGGACATATTAAAGAACTGTAATGAATAGATGGATAGTGTTTATAGAAATTACCATTTGTATGCTGAAGAATGAAAAAATGTTTTCAAATTCCTATAAAAAGAATACATCTTCAGAGGTGTAGTCGTAAAAATACCACAAGTTATACGATCGACGCAGAGAGTATATGCTCAAGGCACAGAGTATACTCTAGAGAGTACATCATATGGGTTTCATGAGAAACAGAAGGTTATATGGTGTTCCTTAAAAAAAATCCAGAAGGTATACGGCGTATACCCCCTGTATACCCTCCACTACATCCCCTGTACATTTATCTATAATCAATTAATTTCTCTTAACAATTCCCCATGACTGACAAGAACCTTAAAATCAATGCAAATTAAAACATTGATACAGTTATCTTAAAGTTCCGTTGTTTTTATGGGTAAAGAAGAAACATTAATTGAATGTTTTCAATTGGAATAACATGTAAAATATGTTTACTTACGAAGGGAAATCCTCAGCATAAGCAAAATTCATGATGACAAACAGAAAAAAAAAAAATCACAATGCTGTTATCATATGAAGAACGACTATGATTCGTGCACAATCAAATAATTTGCAAACCTCAATCATCTAGTCTGCATCAAAAACGAAGAAATCATTCTCTAACAAAATAAATAAATAAATGATCGAATTAAAAAATATCCTCTGCCTCAAATGAAAATCCAACCAGAAGCTAATTTATTATTTATGGTTATTTTGATAGGCGCCTTATCAATTAATCGTCGACGGAAATGCAGTAGACATAAATCTCCATACATCACAAATTTTCTTTTGAAGCAACAATCAACTATTGAAAAATATAATTTTTTTTTTCTTTCGTTTTGATCAAAATAACACTGAAATGACTTGAAAAAGAATAAATAATTTTAAAAGGAAAATAGGAGTTCTTTCAATCTCTTCTACATGTAAATGTTTTTTAATTCTCAGAAAGAATGAGCCCGAGCCCCCCCCCCCCCCCCCCCCCAGCCCTGAACACTAAAATGAAAATAGAGCCCGGGCCCGAACACTAAAATGAAAATAGAGCGTGTGCCCGCTTCAGACCCAGGTTTGGGCTTGGGCTTTCGTGCTGTGGCTGAGACTGCCTCATCTCTAATTTGTACAACCTTCCACCCCCTCCGTTCTCCAGGCTAATCACATGGTGGAATTATCGTTTCACATCTGTATTTCCTTTCAATTTTTTTTTGCTCCTATCTTGACTTTAGATAACAAAAGCAAATATATAAATAGTAGTTTCTATCCTTGTCGAGAATTTACTCTAATTTTTTATGGAAATATGCATGCAATAGAAAGGTGTTAAAAAAATTCCATAAAGAAACGACATCAAATTGGGATTATAAAACCAACTTTATTGATTTACTGCGATTAATACAGATTCTAGTAAATATTCTAGTTTTAAAAAAGATGAATAAAATAATTTTCTTAAAAAGAAAAAAAGAAAGAATCAAGGTCTCTTCTTTTATCACATTTAAAACATAGACTGTTAGTTTTGATTAACTAATTGAACTAACTTTGATTACATTTTTCTTCTTTTTTTCTTTTATAAATTTTGATTTTTAAAAATAATTAATCTTGGATCTGCGCGAGCGGGGGGGGGGGGGGGTGCCCGGGCACCCAGGGCACTCCCCCTGGCTATGCGCATGTAATTTGGTAGTTTTTAATAATTATTAACTTCATATTATGTTTGTCTGGCATTTAATCTAATTTGCTCTTGAAGTAATTGAGAATGGTACTTAAAACTAGAGAGGTACCTTTGAACATAAGAAATCATATCTTTGAACTCAATAAAAATCATACCAAGAAATCAGAAAAGCTATTAAATTACCATTTACAACTATTGGATACATGATGAGAAAGTATGAAGAAATTGGATACATCAAAATTCAATGAAAACCAGGACTTCTCAGCAAATTAACAATGAGGGAAAAAAGGAGTGTTGTTAAAACAGCTTTAAAAAATCCTATAGGTTCAGTCAAAAATTTGCTGGAGACCTTGCAATATCTTCTAACATCAGAGTATTACCTGAAACAATAAGAAATATTCTTCTCAATGCAGATTTAAAACGAAGAACCTCAAGGTAAAATCCATTCATCAGTGAAACAAATAGGAAAAAATGCATAGAATTCCCTTTCGCATACTGAAGCAAATCATTGGATTTTTGAAAAACTGTAATTTTTTCTGATGAGAGAAAATTCAGAATTTTCTTACCACCAAGCATTCGAAAAATTTGGCGTAAAAATAAAACTGTTCTAGATCCAAAACGTATACTTCAAACTATCAAGCATGGTGGGAGAAATATTATGGTTTTGGGGTGTATAGCTTCTAATGGAGCAGGACATTTGGAATTTATTGACTTTGGAATGACAGCTTTAACATACATTGATGTGTTGGGGTGTAATTTATCAAACAGTGCTAAGAAATTACGTGTAGATGAAGCTTTTCACTTTCTGCAGGATAACAACCAAAGCATACTGCTGTGATCACCAGCACATGGTTACTCTACAATGCTCGAAGGTGACTGGTAACTCCTCTGCAATCTGTAAACTTGAATCCAATAGAAAATTTGTGGATGCTATTGGATGCAAAAATCCGAAAAAAATATGTATCAGTGAAAAACAGTTGTAAAGAAGCTCTTATTGAGTCATGGAATAAAATAAACCAGACTGTTACAAAAAAGTTTGTGGAATCTATGCCACACCATCTAGAAGTAGTCGTAAACGCTAAAGGAATTAGCACAAAATATTATTTTGTATCATTTAACTAAATTTTCATTAATTATAGTACATTAATGTAATGTACAAATACTGTTTTTGCATTATATTTTTGTATATTTGTTTATTATAATGTAAAAAATCAATTCGTTTTGTTTTTGCTTTTATATTATTAAAATGCATTAAATTAATGTACAGTACAGAACCATGTATCCGGGATGGTTGGGATCAGATGTATTCCGGATAACTAGTTTTTCTGGTTAACTGGTTGGGCATTAAAACAGCATCCATTTGATAAGTTTTGTGAAACATATGTAGTTGTGGTATTACTTCTAATTATAAATTGATTATTAGATTACTTGAACCAAGAATCTGATGCAAGTAAGATCACTTGTTAGAGTTTGAAAGAAGATAATTTATGGGAACTCCTTGAACAAAAATTCTTCTGTTTTCTCGGAATAAAAATGAAAACATCTATGATATTATTTATTAATCTATAATATGATTATATGCTTCTATTTCAAATACTAGATACTGTTATCAAACTATACAATTGTTTCAAGCAATTTATATGTCAAACTGATTGTGTATGACACTTTTTTCTAAAAAGTTTCTAACATCGGTCTATTAGAAATATCATGTCGGATAACTGGTTTTCCGGATAAATGGTTCGATACTATATTACAGTATTTTTTGCTTAAATCTTTTATTTAATTTCATTATAATTTAAAAAAATGAAGTGTACAAATAATTTTTTTTTGCCAACTGTAACTACCAATTTTCCTTAAACAGTATACATAACACATTTGAAAAAAATAAATTAATATTTTCTCATACCTAAAAAGTATTTGCACACGAAATATTGACTGTTAAAAAAGGCATTAAATGTGAACATTGTTCAAATGTTTAGCATATCAGTCCCGCAGTACATTAGCCCCACACTTTAAAGTAACATAATACATTAACTGGAGCAGGGATACTGGGGAGTTTTTGTTCTAATGGTGCTGAAAACATGTGAACTGTCTGTTGCTACCTGTGAGAATATTAAATTTTTTAACAATTCTGGTTACCGAGGAATAGATAAAAAATTAAATCGGAACTTTAGTGTTCGTTATGTAATAAAGAAGAAAAAAAAACTGGTTTGACAATAAATAAGCCGCGAACTGGGCGTCCAAGAAAGCTAAATACCAGGCAAAGGAGAACCATCATAAAAGAACTTAAAAAACCCCTTTTCTAAGTGCTGGAGAATTGGTTGTTGATGTCGCTTCAATGTCGGAAACAATAGTTATACCACAATCAATTAGAAATATTCTTCATGTTGCAAATATTCGAGGAGAATCCCCTCGAAAAAAACAATTAATAGTGAAACAAATAGGGTGAAAAGACTTGAATTTGCAAAAGCTTATGTCAGCAAACCACTGGAGTTTTGGAAAACTTTTTTTTTCTGATGAAAGCAAGTTCAATATTTTTGGCTCAGATGGTAAGACAACTATATGGCAAAAGCCAAATACTTCTCTTCAAATTAAAAACTTGAAACAAACTGTAAAACATGGCGGTGGTCATGTAATGATTTGCGGATACATGTCTTTCAACGGAGTTGGCGAAATGACCTTTATTGAAGGCAATATGAATGCTAAAAAATATATTAATATATTGTGAGATCATTTATCTAATAGTGCTCTGAAATTAGGAATTCTTAATTCATATTATTTCGAAAAGGATAATGATCTGAAACACACTGCATATATTATAAGGTTATGGTTGCTTTATAATGTAAAAAATCAATTGAGAACACCACCACAATCACCAGACCTCAATCCGATTGAAAATTTATGGCATATTTTAGATGTGAAAATAAGGAAAAAGAAAATTTCTAACAAATCGGAACTTAAGCAAGCTCTTAAAGAAGAATGACTACAAATCAGCAGTGTTGTTATCAACATGTGGTATCAACATGTTGCAAATTAATAGATTCAATGCCCAGACGATTACTAGCTGTAATTGAAGCATATTAAGGGCATGCATACTAAATATTAGCATTTTTTTTAACGTATAAATAATTCCTCTAGTTCTATTTTTATTACTAGTGTGCAAATATTTTTTTGGCAGTACAAATACTACTTTTTTATGTTTTCATATTAAATATAATTATTAAGTCAGATATTAAATATGTTTATTTGTTTTGTAAAAATGTTGGTATTTTTAATTCTTAGTTGCTTTTTATTTATTTATACATATGCTACAACAAATTTACCTGGTGTGCAAATACTTTTTTTGCTCACTGTGTGGGGATATACACCATATACCTTTCAGATTTTTTTAAAGGAACACCATATACCCTCCGTTGCTCATGAAAACTAAAGTACAGTAGATCAGGGTTGCCACGCCACCTGGAAAACACAGGGAATTTTAAATCTCCCAAAACAGGGAATCCAGGGAATTTTTTAAAAATCTGGAAAACACAGGGAATTTGCTAATGGCAAATTATAACATTTCTAATTAGCCTTCATACACACATATATTTTTTCGTACTCGATATGGAATAAATGCGTTGTAGTACAGGAAAAATACAGGGAATTTTTTTTAAAGATTAGAGTGGCAACCCTGTAGATTCCCTCAAATCTGCAAAGCTTGGGACCAGGGGTTATGTTGATTTTAGAATTTTGCAGATTTCTTATCATTGATTTGTTTACATTTTTTGAAACATTAATTTGATTGGTAGTTAATTATTATAATGAATGCATATGATAAATTGAAACATTGAAATAATTAAATAAAATAGTTAAATAAATAGTTAAAAAACAAGGAATTATTACAAAAAAATAATAATAATAATAAGTAAAATAAAATTTTAGAAAAATATTAAATAATTAGGATACAATGCTAAATATAAATGATGATGAGGAAGAATCAATCTTTTTTATAAAGAAAAATATTTGCCTTTGTTCATAAACAAAAAAAAGCTCGATTAATTTTAAAATATTCATTTTATAGAACAAAAATTATCCTGCCCCTCCAATTATAAACACGACTAAATGGTCATTGGAAGTTACATTATGTTGGGATTACGATATGATAATGATTATTTCGATTAAATATTATACATCATAATTAGTAAACCGGATGTAGATCCCAAAATCGTTTCATAACTAGCAGGAATAAAGAAATATAAAATTAACTATAAAATAATAATTTTATATAGCAAATATTATCTTGCCACGTGAATTACAAAATAAAGTAATAGTTTGTTGTACTAAAAATATCATTCCGAAATATATTTAGAAGTAATAATAAAATTGTGTTATGGTGTTATTTTTTTCTTTCTTGGTATGTTCAAAAAAAAAATTAGATATTGGGCCTATCATGCAATATAACGCTACAAAATTCTGCACTGATTATCTATATATTTAAAAGACCAGGCTGTTTTTTTAGTCATCAGTCCTGAGCTTTCCACTGGATCGATTTTGATAATAAATTTTTTTAATGAATGCTGTTCATATATAAATGTGCCTTTTTAGCTATTTTTTAGTTTATTTCCATTTTTCTTTTCTTCTATCTTTACAATAAAAAAGTATTGGATTCATTAAAATTTTCAAAATCCAGTTTTTGACGGATTTACATGTTTTAGGGGTCAGATAACCTAAAAAACATGTTTTTACAAAATGTCTGTCTGTCTACTTGACAAAAATTTTGTGGGCGCTCTCTCAATAACTAAAGCATGGAATTTAACAAAATTTTAGATTCTGTTAGACCTTGATATTAGCTAAATCTGATTAATTTTTGGTGTATATTGCTGGTTGTCTATTCGGTGTATAAAAATATACACAAATTTTTCTTTTACTGATACATGATTCAAAAATAGATTCAAGTAAAACAAACAGATTAAATAAATTTAATGATAAATTTAACCATTCATTACCGTGAGAAAAGTAGTTTAAAAAAAGTAAGATATATGAGAAATAAGGAGCAATTTTTTTTTCTTTTTAACCTTTAGATAATAATAAAATTTGTTTAACATAAATGCTAATTTCCATATAGCAGATGGGAAGGGATTGAAAGTGTAAGCTTAGAGTACTTTACTAAAATTGCTGATTTTTTTTTCACAACTGTTGACACCTTGTAAAATTTGTAATTTATATTTTTTTGAAAATCGAAAATTTGCATAAAATCTGAATATTCTCTTAATCTCCCTCTTGTATTCGCTCTTCTATTCTGCTGCAAAAAAATCAAGTTACCAAACTTATTACAGAACTGTATTGAAGTTTTTTGTTTGTTGTTGTTGTTGCAAAATAATAATAAATTAAAACTTAAATATTCTAATATTTCCCAAACATATAAAAATTAATTTCCCATCAAAAAATGCATAAAAAATATAAACTAAAATTAGATAAACTTAGATCTTGGATGACATTTTTTTTTCAGTCAAATAGTGAACTAATGTCAGCAAAATACTCAATTCTTTTAACCAACGTTGACATCAGATGTCAAACACAATGCATGACTCTATTAAAGAATAATAGAAAATAAAGAATATATACAGTAATCTTTCACTTATACACTGGTGGAAGAGATTGATGAAAAACAACACATAAATGAAATTCAAATAAAAATCAATTTTGAAATGTAAAGAGAATTAATTTTTGAATGATGAAATAATATGAAAAATAATATTTAAAAAATAGTTTGATTTACTAATTCCCCTGTAGCAGAAAGTTTGAGACAGGAGATGAACATCATAGATTTTCACCTGTGAAAAAAACCTGTCTTTGTCGAAACTCTTTGGCTTCTATGGAACGATTCTGAGATTCATACGAATTTTTTTTAAGGTGGTGTTATTAAAGCTTGTACTTAGCTTGGGTGCTATAAATCTACTATCTGACACCATTTTTATTGCTATCGTTTTCTATCATGATTTTTAGAATCGGAGCGATGTGCACTAAAGTCGCAGCTTCATGTGGATGATTTTTGAGCCAACAAAGGGCTTTGTTCTGCTTTTTAGGGGATTAAAAGCAGCTACATCGCAAGACTGAAGAATATAGATAACATTTGGGTATAAAACCATCAACAAGTGCTCAGCAAAAGTTTAGACAATGATCAATTACACTTCTATATTCCTATTATATTACTTGTGATGTATACTGTTTGCACAAACAATAAATTTTAAATTATACCTTTACATAATATATTATGACAAAAAAAAATTAACATTGTGGCAAAAGTATATACAATCTATATATTTACAGAAAAGTAACCATAATTTAAAATAGAGTTGCACTCGCATTATCTGCAATTAGTGCAAGAATGTGATTTTCCATCGGAGAAACTAAATCCTGTGTCACTTGGGGGTCTATTTTATACAAAACATGTTCAGCAGCAGCTCAAAGCTCATTAACATAAAAATATAGGAAAATTTTGCATAAACTTTATGAGATATGATGTCACATAGGTTTTCGATTGGGTCCAGATCAGGATTACACGCCGACCAGTTGAGATCAGTAGTATTTTGAAAGTTAAACAAGCAAAGTTTTTGTTTTGTACACAACATGAATAGACGCATTATCTTGCTAATAACACACTTTGAGCCAACTAAAAGTTCCCCAATCAACTGTTAATTGTTTTCCAATGTATGTATGTAGTCTTGCGCTGCTTGCCAGCCATTGAATAACTGCAGAGATACTCAAGCATTAAAGCAAATTGAGGATCAAATCATTAAATAGTCACCTCTTTGTAGTTGACTAAACAAGTTCCAGGCTCTTTATGCAAGCCATGCCTATAGTATGCCCACCCATTTAGACCATTCAAATTCCACTTTTTTTCGTTACTGTATATCATAGTGTACAGACATGGTACAGGCTCAGCAAGAAAAAAGCTGGACTTTCTCGGCCTAATGGATTTTGACGAAATTTGCATTTCTTTCGCAGTATTTTGACGAAATTTGCGTCTTTTCAGCAATTTTTAACGAAATTAGCGTTTTTTTTTTTTTTTTTTTTTGCTATTATATTTGACGAAAATCGCACTTTTTTACACATCTTTTCATTGAAATTTGCATTTATACATGATTTTTTAGCGAAATTTGCAGGTTTTTTTCACCTTTTTTTGACAAAATTTGCTTATATTCTGCTATTGAATATAGAAAATTGCATGTTTTAACCGCTCTTTCGAGAAAATTTGTGTATTTTACTCGATTTTTCGTCAAGATTTGCATTTTTTCTGCTATCCTTCGTAAAAATTTGCATATTTTCCATGATTTTTTTAGAAAATTCGCGTATTTACCGGATTTTTCAATTAAATTCGCAATTTTTCTCCAATTTTTTGACAAAATTAGCATATTTTCCATGATCTTTCGACAAAAGTCTCATATTTTTTGCGATCTTTTGACAAAATTCGTATATTTTCTGCGATCTTTCCATAAGATTTGCCTATTTATCGCGACTTTTCGGCAAAATTCGCGTATTTTACCGATCTTTCGACAAAATTTGCACGATTTTTCATCAAAATTGGAGTATTTTCCACGATTTTTTGATGAAACTCGAGTACAGTAGACTCCCTCAAATCTGCAAACCAAAAATCTGCAACTCTCTAAAATCCGCACATATTTTATGGATGTAAACAATGAAACTTTCAATTCAGATATTGGGACAAAATTTGATTTTTTTAGTTTTGTATCAATTCTATATATTTTTTAATTTATAATTTTCTTAAACATACTTTTAATGTGAGTAGCAACCACCATTTGTGTGAATACCAGTTTATGGATCCCTCTGTCATCTCATTTTCTGGTCACACAAGGTCCAGATTTGTTTTGTTTTGAAGGCATCATCTTTATACTATACTTCATACACAGACCTCTTTGGACGATTCAATGTGAAATCTCTGCAACAGTCATCTTTTTCCATTTCAGCTTCACTACTCCAATTACCTCATCTGACTGAATAGTTCTAGCACACAGCATGTTCATTAAACGATGGTATAGCAAGGTATACTTAAATACTTCAGACATGCGACATCATGACATTGAAATTTGCATTTTTCCATGAACAGTTCCCAAAAAATCAAAAAAGCGTCTAAACTTTTGCAAGATGCAAATTTCACTTTTTTCAATTAAACTAGCAAAAGCCATGCTTTGTTTGGATTCGCAAAGCATTATTCCTTAAGATAAATATTTGAAAGTAACAACTTTTTTTACATTGTTTTTGCATCTTTATTCAGCAAAAATGTTATTTTATGTTTGGGTGCATTTTATTTTTAGAAATGTAAATTTAGCCAAATAACTAAGAATTTTCTCGGAATTTTTTATTTATGATTACAATTAATTTTATTTGTTTACAATTCTTTTGTTGCCACTTTACAAAATAATAATAATAATAATAATAATATAATTAAACACATATGACAGAATGCAATTTTCACCTTATTTTAAACATAAAAAATATTATATGAAACTTTAAAACGTTCATTTTTTTAACTTAACATGCAATTAAAATAATCAAATAGAGATGTTAATTTTAGTTATAAATTAATAGTTAATTTCATTTAAAATATCTTAGTACTTTCAAACCTTAATCAGGTTCTTCATCAGAGAATATTTTTACAACTAATTTTTGTTTATTTATACAAATACATTTACTTATACAAAATGATTGAGCCAAAAATTATTGCTATTGAAAGTAGAAGTAGTAATAACTGCAGTAGTAGTAATAGTTGTAGTAACTGCAATACTGATGAACTGAACCACGTTTGATAGAAACCTGGACAGAACTGCGCATGGGCAAAAAGAGCGAGTCCATGTCGAAAATGGGGAAGTTCGTACCATCTCGAGATGAGTTTGTTTATTAAACATCCTAGATATGTTGAATTTTTTTTGGCAAATACCTTTTTGTTTCTGTAATTGAATTATCTGTTTTTAAATATTACATTGTAATTCTGTTACACTAAAATGAGTTATAAAAAGACAAATATAATAAAAAAGATGATTTAAAGGTATGATTATTAAACTTAATAACTTTTTTCCTCGCAATATAGCGTAACTTAATTTTTTTAGAATTAACGGCTGCATGGCATGATTTAAAAACTTGCCAGATTAGCAATTTTTTTAAATTATTTTTCATTATTGTGTACATTATTTATTTATATTATTTGCATGCATTGAATATGAACATGGCGCAGATATCATATACGTACAAGGTTTTGTACAATTTTTTTCCAACGTCAATTTGGCGAAAACCTCATTTTCGAATACTGGTTAAATATACGTTTTTTAATTATTTTCTATCAAAAAAAATAATAAATAAAACAATTTTTATATGTATATTAAATTTTAAAAACTAATAACAAGAAAAAAAATATTTTATATAATTTGAAAAAAGAAAAATTAAGGTAAATAAACAGTTTATCAAAAAATAAACAATATCAGGGTTATCATATTCGGCAAAATAATGCCATTTTGGTGTCAAGTAAATCCCAGTGAGAATATGATATACATGTGCCCTGAATATTTAGGTTGTTAGAATTGGCGAATTTCTTGTATAGCCGCCAAGTCAGATGCCAAGCAATCGTTAAAACTGCGTTTTAGCCATAAATATAAATGTAAAAAAAAAAAGAAAAAAAAAACATGCTTTTATTAAATATTCACAAAAATGTAAGAGAAAATATATACATAATTGATAGAAGGTGCACAATCTATTTAATTTAAAATAAGATTTTACTCAGAACAAAAAATAGAAACAATATTTAATATCATTTCCATGCATACGTAGAAGCAATGTCGGCCTCATAGGCTCTTCTCCTCAAAGTCTCAATGGAATCAGTTTGGCATTCTGCCAAGTCAGGACATTACAAGAGTGGTATATCAGTAGGTACTAACTGGTTATCCCATCGACCCAAAAACTATCACAAAATTATAAGATTAAGTGCCAATAATGGATGACCGTAACGGTCGCATTCAATGACATTAAATGTGATACATGTGTTTAAAACGTCACTAAGTGATTTTTATTCTGACTTTGTATTTTTATTAATATTCTACTAATTATTTGTTTTTTCGTTATTTGAAATAAAAATTATGTCAATATGTATAATTTGGCTTTTAGTTTGGCAATTTGTATAATTTGGCGAAATGGGTCGACGGGATAACCAAGTAGTACCCTGCAATAATTATTGGCTCATTCATTTTCAAAACAAAATCGTGTATTTGTATAAATAAACAAAAATTAGCTCTAAAAATATTCTCTGATGAAGAGCCTGATTAAGGCTTGAAAGTACTAAGATATTTTAAATAAAGCTAACTATTTAATTATTTTAATCTCCTTTTAAGTAAAACTGAATGTTTTAAAGTTCATATATTTTATCATAATTTAATTCTTTCAAAATATGTAAGTATTGTCTACATAAATGATTTCACATAAAAAGAATAAATTGCATATTTGAATTCAAAAGCAATGAAAACAAGTTGTAAATTGCACGTGAAGCATAGCAAATGAGGCACGTTCGTACGATAACGAAGTTTTAAAAATATTCAGATCTTGCTGATATAGTAGAGCATACTTCGGATACAGTATAGTGGATCCTGTAATCTTTGTGTTCCTGTAAATATGCAGGAAGTAATTTTTATTACACCTCAGCAACGTATATCTTATTCATAAAATGTGAAATAGTTTAATATAATTAAAACATGTCCCAAACAATGTTTCCCTGCATAGCATTATGTAGTGGAATACTTTTGCGCAGCCCTGTAATTTAATAATAAATATTCTTTGTATCACAGATTGTACAGAATGTATATTTTAGTATATACTTCATAGATTTATGTCAATTCTATTATGTTCGAATGAGTGTAACGCCATTAAAATGCATTTGAAACTTTTTTTCCCCATTGAACAAAATGTAACGGAATACTTTTGATTGTCCCTGTAATTAATCTGTACATCCAATTTTCATAACATTTGAAATGACTGATAAAATTATGTAATAATTATGTTTTAAATTTCAAACGATTAAAAATGCATTTGAAACTTTTTTCCCCATTGACCGTAATGTAACGGAATCATTTTGATTGTCCTTGTAATAGATCTATCCATCCGATTTTCATAAAATTTGAAATGACTTGACAAAATTATGTAATAATTATGTATTTTAAATTTCAAAACATTCGGTTGGGTAGTTTTTGTGTTGTTATATGCGGACGGACGGACTGAGCGACAACTATAGGTGCTATGTATTTACAAAATTACGAATGCACCTAATAATCCTATTAAGCTCTATTTATAAGTTAATACAGTAAAACCTCCGTAACGAACACTCCCGAATAGCAGACACCTCTATTTAGCGGGCAATTTTCTAATCCTCACTCCCAAAATCTAAATTTTTGTATATTTAACCTCTGAATAGCAGATATTAATTTTGGCGATAAAGGATGAAAAAATATTTTTAATGAGAAAGAAAAAAATGAAAAAAAAAATAAAATAAAAAACCTCTAAATTTATCTGGGTAATGTGTCACAAATTTTGTGATCACAGATAAATGTAAGGGGTGGACTGTTAGATTCTATGAATACACTCGAGTACTGCTTAAACTTAGTTAATGCAGACGACACTATAATTTTGATTCCCTCAGTTGTTAAAAATATAAAACTGAATAGCGTTCAACAATGTTTCAGGAAAACAGGCTTTATATTAAAAGAAAATGAAACGTACTTTTCTGACACAAATGAAGAATTAAGCCAAATAAGTAAATTAATTAAATATATCAGGAGTGAAGAAACCTCCAAAATTTTCGTTAATATTGATGATGCGTTACTTACTGAAGTATTATCAATTGCTGTATTCAATTATACTGCTTCAGAATTTTCGACAAAAGCTGACTTTTAGTGATGATTAAAGGGATACTGAAACTGAAAATGTTTCTTGCAATATCCAAAATTTCCAAAAAGCGACTGTACAACAAAAAATTACACAATTACAGTTTTTTTTTTTTAAAGATAGTTTAGATAAATTAAAAATTTTGATAAAGTTAAAACTTCACATTGAAAAACAAATTACATGTAACCGCAACAAAAAGCAAACTTTTGTAACAGATTTTTTTTTTTCGTAAGAATGTAATAAACAGTGTATAAAGAATACAGTTTTATCTTAGTTTTATTGCCAAAAAAAATAATTTTAATTTCTGATTAATCATATAATATAATAGAGGTTTTAAAACATATAACAGTCAATTAATGCAACATTAAGCATTTCTTTTCATCTTTTTTAATCTCTGATGTTTTCCCAATATCGGACACCTCCTAATAGCAGACAGTTTCTACGCTCCCGAAGTGTCCGTTATTTAGAGGTTTTACTGTATTGCTTTTGTTGCATTAAAATGTTTCAATTTGTTGATTTTTTATATCAAGCAAATTTATTGCTTTTCATTGGTTGTCTAAGGGAATTTGGCGAAATATTAGAGATATTGCCAAGTTGGCATCACTTCTAGCAACTAATTTTGGTCGCCAAATTTGGCAATAAACTTGGCAACATTCGTTGAAAGAAGCAATAATTTATTTAATTAATTAATCATGATTCTATCTATAATTACTAACTCAATGATTTATTTTATCTTCTGAAAGTATGCGTATTTAATTTTTTATTTGCAAAAATGTGTCCGCAATAGAAAAACATAAAATAAATTAAAACAATAATTTTTTAAAGTTTATTCTGTAAAAAAGTAATATTGTGTAAATCTACAGATCATAATTTATTTTTACTTTTAATTTCAAGTGAAAATACTAAACAGATTTTTGTGAAGTGTAAGACAAAATGTAATCTGTGTAGCCTAGTAGAGGATTTGCATTGCTCATTCTTATTAATTATTATCCTATATTAAAACCATTATCTTCGTCCTAAAATATTTAAAATATATTTGAAAATAAGTATAGCCATTTGTATAACTGAAGAGCTCGTATTTTTTATTTAAAGGTTAAATAACGCCAATGTCTAAACTTTTGCTGAACACTGTATTATCTATAAAAATTTGCAAAGTTCACTGGATTCATACTTAAAGTGTGTTTTATGCCCATACACAAGTAAAACAACATTCTTTGCGATAAAAAGAGCAAATACATTTCATTCATAAAATGTTTGTGCAGTCAACCAACCATTGGTGAAGCTACCAATGCTTTATGATGGAGAAACACTGTGTTTCAGAGCTCCAATGGGATTTACATCCAAAATTTTTAAATCTTTCATAAAAGAATATTGTGGGCGGAGGCTCCTGTTCAAAAAAATTTCAATGTTTTCCTGAAAATTTAGCATTTTGAAACTAGAAATAACTCTTGTGAACGCTTTGCGAATTTCATGTTACTTTTGATGGAGATTCATCTAAAATTTACAAAAAATTAAATATTGCACAGTGGAATCTCATTGTAGAGGAAATGTATTTGTGGAAGACTTCAGAGATAAGACATGGATTAACGAAAAACAACTTTAATGATGAAACATTACTTACAGTAGAGATCTGCACAGGCTGGGCCAGGCTCAGGCCTTAATTTTTTTCCGGGAGTATCGGTCATGCCTAACGTATTTTTTCCGTATGAAGCCTAGACTGATTTCATTCTTCCTACTCTTCACAGACCGAAATAATCCGTTCCTGTTAAATCTTTTCCCATATGAGAATCCTTTTCTCGACGTGGCCAAATCTATTCATAAATCGGTAAAATTTGGCTTGGTCCAAAAATTTTGCAAAAAAGGCATATACTTTAAGTCGTCACTATTCTATGGTTTAAACATTAGAATTTATTCTTTTTAAAGAATCGTAAATTAGTAGGCGTTTTGAAATAAAATTAAACACATAAAAAAATCATGATTATGACGGAATTTTCTTTTAAACTGTTCATCCATGCAAAATGAATACAACAATATGCAAGAAAAAAAATACATTAACATTTACATCTGCTAAGAAAGGAACATATTTTTTTCTTTCCAATGCGCTTCCGTCTTAGAAAATTTTACTTTTACCATATACCATTTTTTAGATTTTTTTTTTGTATCCATTACATGGAATATGGATTAATATTACTAATAATAACTGAAACATTTACATACAACAAACATATGTTCATTAAAAGCGTAAATATCACAGCCCACAGCACTTCTGCATAAATAGAGATTATAAACATAGGAAAAAAAGAAGACTAAGATAAGTCTTTTTGATCTGAACTCTTCCGTAAGTGTAAAGATCAATGTTCTGTAGAAATTTACTAAAGCCAGGCCGGGTTCGGGCTGAATATTAAATTTTCTTCCGGGCCAGTTTCGAGCCTGGAAATTTTGGCCCATGCAGACCTCTAATTTACAGATGATATTTCAACAAACTATGCCGGAAGAAAAAAAAAAAAAATTAAAACATAAATAATACAAAAAACTTATAACAGTAGCCTAAGCTACTATGCCTTCATGATATGGCGAAACAACAATCTGCTGCTTTCAAGCAAGCGTGATGCTATAAAATAAGCACAAAATTGAAGTAAGAACAAAATTGTACAATCATGTTATATACCAGTCCTTTTTGAAAAATCTACATATACATGTTGCTATTATCAAAAGTGCAAAACTCATCTGAAAACATATGCAAAAATTATATACACGAAGCGCCATTGGCTCACAGACTATGATCTTAAACATCGGCTGCAGCAAAGCCGTGAACAGCGAATAGCAGTAATCTGGAATCACAGCAGATATAGCTTGACAAGATCAGTTATTTACTTGAAATATGATGTGTGAAGCAATGGTGCCGACCGTACTTTTCAAAACAGAATAGGTTAGAGTTGGGGATGGTAAAAAAACTAGGTATGTCTTGTAAAATAAGTTTAATAAATATATTAACTTCAGAATTAAATTTAAACAACATACTGAATTAAATACAACATGACATAACAATTTTTATGTGACTAGCTGACACATTTTGCCAGTTTTTTACTGCAAAAGATAATTGAAAATCAGGAATTTTTCTGACGACCAATAGACAAATGTTACTATTTTTCTTACGAGATAGATTAACAAATTTTGTGTTATTTTTTGAGACAGATTAAGAATTCAAATGTGATTCTGTGCTGAATTTTCAGAAAATTTATGGCACTCAGTTCCAAAAATTATTAAAAATTGGTTATCAGTTTGGAAATTTGGATATAAAAAAACCCCCAAAGAACTATTGTGAATTTTGACAAATGGTCACCAAATAAATCAATTTTGTCAATTGTTCGCTGAGACTGCCAATTTCATTGCAAAAGATCATGGATAAAATGCACATTTCCTTAAATGATCACAGAATAAACACACATTTTGTCAAAGGATCATGGAATAAACATGAATTTAGTCAAAAGGCCACAAAAAAATAGGTGAATTTCATTAAAAGATTGAAGGGAAAAAAATGTTTACCTTTGCAATTTATGGAAATTAGAATTTGATAATTTAAAATTAATCCACATTATTATTTATTTATAATTTATCATTAATCACTTTCTAAATTATCATTTATTTAGAATTAGTTTTAGTTCTTCTTATTAATTTAAGCCTGATTTATGCCTAATGAAATGCAATAATAAAGTTTAGTCAAACTATGGCTTAATTAGTAATTTTTGATTAATTATTTCTAAAAGAATAATTTCTTCCAATAAAAATTAGGCATACATTTATAACAATATAATATACTTACAATAACTTGGAATATTTCAAGTATTATTTAAGCAAATCCTCAGTTTTGCTAGTCTTTTATAATTGGGTCCACTATGTAGTATTGCCATCAGGGCTACAATATCCTTCAACCCTTTCAGAACAAGTTGTGTTTGTGTAATGCTGGGTTTACATTGAAGTTTTAGAAAAATAAAATAAAATATGGAAAAGAAAATTTACAACTTTTTTCTACTAAAGCTATAAAGCTAAAAAATAATTAAAAAATATATATTCTGGTACAAATCTTGATTTAAATTAGGTGATACATATCTTACCATTTCATCACCTGAGAATAATAAAGTTCTATTTGTGTTTTTTGAAAAAAATTGACTTATCGATAGAGGTTCTATTTGTATCTATGAAGGCATTTTTGCATCAAAATGATGCTATATATAACTTACATATGATCTTACATTCATAATATGACATTATTTTAATCCAAAAATGCCTTCATTGATACAAATAGGACCTTTCTATATTGGTAAGTCAATTTATTCAAAAACACAGATAGAACCTTATTATTCTCAAGTGACTATTTTTGTGTATACTGATTTATTTTTTTTTTATTTATTTATTTATTTATTTATTTATTTTTTTATTTATTTTTTTTTTTTTTTTGTGACTACAACACTGTTAGAATAGATAAGAATACTAACTAAAGATTTTAAACAACACTTTTGCTCTAAATGTACTATCTGACTATGGACCTAATTATGGAAGGATAATCAAAAAATCAAATTAAGTACAACACTTTGGTGCTAAAGTGTAATTTGTCATATAAATAGAGATCCATTTTCTTGTACTTTTTAGAATTTTGTCTGCCAAAGGATCTGAAGTCATGGAATCCCATGCAATGAACAAGTTGGCTGCCTTGCAAAACAAGGTTGCACTCTTTTCTCAGCCAACCTACCCCATCATTTCATTATGGCGCTTACAGAATATCTACTGATACACTTTGGAATTTTTTCTTTCTTATGCCATGCCATTTTCCCCTTCTTTCAGTACATTCAGTTCAAAATTGATGTCATTCTGACCAGTGGTTCCTTTTTTAGAATATTTTGAAAGTGGGATTTTAATTATAATCATCCTGCATATGGACTCTCATGTGAATTATAAAACAGTAATTAATGTTTTTTTCACATTTTTATTGAATCCCTGAAATAAGACCCTATAGATTGTTTGTTTTGAATTTATGTGTGTGCACGCTTACTAGTATTTCCCTTTTTAATGCTTAAATACATTCTAATTCTTTATTAGTCTCTCATTTCAGTTAGTATGGGAACAAAATTTTGCTAATATACAAGTCCAAATTGTCAATTTTGAACTGTAATATTACAAAGCAACTAACTACAAAAACTGTAACTATTTATAGATATCCTTGTACTTTTATTGCAACATTGGAAAAAGCAATAGAAACAAATTTATATATAATTTTATTTTCTTTTTGTCAAGAGGTAAACTATACAACATTGAATGATCACATTTAAAACAAAATCTGGAACTCAAACTTTACAACAACTTATAAAATTCATTGCAGTTAAAATAATTATGTATAAATACTAGTCCATCTACTGTTTTTTTTTTTTTTTTCCAAGGAAATTAATTACTAATAGTCTATAATATACACTTCATATTAGTCACTTTCTCTAAACTTACAGAATCCATTTTTTGTAAAAGCTTCCTAAGTTGCCTGAAATAAAATAAAAAAATATACATTAACAATTTTGTTTTTAAATATGTATTTCAAAATAAATAATGAGAAATTATTTAATGTAGCATAATTGAAATAGAAGGAAAGATATCTAAAATGGAAAATTTTTTGAAATAGGAAATTTAAATTAATGTTTTGAGTTTGGTTGAGAAACAACATCGTTAATAAGTTCTTGTGAACCTTTGATAGGCTTATATAAGAGAAAATTTATAGTAAATGTAGCCCAAGACCAAAGTAATCTTTAAGGTATTCCATTTAACAATGCATGATTATAGGAGAAAATATAACATTCTGCTTCCAGGTATATGCACCTTGAGAATGGAATGCATTTCAGATCATAATTTTTAAAAAATAATAATTTGACTATTATAAATATGAGGTAGAAACCATTGAATTTTGCCGAAAGAAAATGGTTAAGAAAAAAAATGTTTCATTTATAACAAATCTACAAAATTACCTACAGTAAAAAATGCATCTTATGTTGATAAGTCTAACTCTAAAACAAATATTATTTTAAGCTAAAATTAAAAAAATACTATTTCTATAAAACTCAGTTGTCCAAATTATTAAAATTAAACTTTAATTGCATATGTAATGAGTAAAATATAATAAAGATAAGTTATTATAAAGAAGTTATCAATCAAGGTTCTTATGTTGTTTAGTATAAATATGAATGAAAAAAAAAAAAAATTCTAAATTAACACGATCATAGAATTTAACGTAAAATAAAAACCTGTCATCATTCTCATCTTTTCAAATTTTACATACGCACTTCTTAATATCCATATTCAAGATGTTAAAAAATAGTGTTTTAATTTGATCATTTTACAATCACTTTAACTCAAAACTTGAGTCACAATTGTCAGCAACATCTTTGCATGTGAACAATCACAACTTGGGGAACCTAATATTATTGCAAAGATCTTCATTGTTTGCTTGTTTAATTCGATGAAACAAATTCATTCAGGCGAGAATAATTAGATTCTTTAGTATTTATTACTTTTTTTTTTGAAAAAACTGCTGATTTGACTATTTACACCATATGACACTACTTTTTTTATAAAGACACTCTAAAGCTTGGTAAAAATTGCTCTTTATCACTCTGTCATTTCGATTGCATTATTTTAAAAAATGAAGTATTTTCACTTGTGAAGAATTTTAAAGCTGCTAAGATAAAATGATGCACTTCTACAAATTAGACTTCGTGTTTAAGAATAAAAAAACTTGCTATTTTAAAATATAAAATGATGTTATTTGTATCCCCTAAAGCATTTCACTTTTATGGATCCAATCTTAAACAACAACTATAAAAGAATATGCATATAACATTGTTAACACAGAATAATACACAAACACAGCAAAAAGCAATATTCAAGACACTCAGCAAAACAAATCAGGTATCTGATGATTCACAGAACTTCACTTGTTTGTTTTTAATAGCTCCATGTTTTATCAGAAATTGTATTTTTGCATTTGTATGTTTTTTTTTTTTTTTGTTTTTTTTTTTTCAAAATTTGGAAAATATAATTACACACATTGTTACATTTCCATCCCCACACAAAAAAAATTATTGCCTAAAAATTTTTTTTTGGAAACAAGTCTTTGACCTAAGGAAACCTACAAATTGTAAGTGAAGACCCAAGAAACTAAATGAAATTCAAGTAACATTATACTATATCACCCACTATCTCCAACAATCCTTTCAGCTTTCTGATACGAATTAAATAAATTTGGTGGAAAATCACTCAAATATTACTTAAAATACATTTTTGTGTAGAGAAAGTGCTTTATTGTTTGTAAAATAAATTTGCAATAAACTAAAAATCATTTAATTGATGAATAAAAATAAAATAAAACTGTTGTGTCGCTCCCCAAATTAAGAAAGGCCGACACTAACATGTGGTAGAATGTAATACATTCTACCGAACTTAATCATAAACCTAAATAATTAAAACTTCAAGGATAATCATTCAATATAAAAGGATCGTCTAGTATAATCAAGTAAATTACCTAAATACAAAAAGGGAACATAAATATACATATGCTGCTGTGGGATATAAATAATTAAAGACTTGAATAATGTAATTAAATTTTAACAACTATTTATTTAATTTAAATAATAAATTAGTCGAACCATTATGAAATACAAACAAATATTACATATTTGAGTACATTAATACAACATTAATTTTTTCATTACCCCGGGGAAACAAAAAATGCAATAATACCTTAAAGATTCAATTACATACTAACAGTCTACTGACATCAGTCTGAGTACAGTTTTGCTCCAGTATTCGGAGGTTTTTTGGAGATTCCATCGTCATTGAAAATAGTTGATTCCTCGCCAAGGTCCTCTGCTACCATTAGTTCGACTCGATTCTTCGCCGGTCACATCTTACTGCCGATCCTCCTTGTAGCCACCATGGTATCGTGCAGTCTGGCGTTCGCTTTCTTCTCACTACCGCTAGTCGAATCCAATCTCCCTGTCCGAGGCGCACATTTGCCTTTTTATGGTCGTGCCTCATCTGTCAATTTCCTGGTGCTTAGACTAAAGAATCCGTTTGCTTGCCGACATGTATTGTAATTATTTATTTTGGTTGTTCAACATTTTTTCAAATTTCATGCAAAAATGTTGCTATTTGCAAAATGATGTATGCGTTATGCACAGATATGTTTGGCCTTTATAATATAGACTACCCAGGTTAAAGATACCCAG
Organism: Maratus speculifer; assembly: GCA_964019185.1. NCBI lineage: Eukaryota > Metazoa > Arthropoda > Arachnida > Araneae > Salticidae > Maratus > Maratus speculifer. The sequence goes on from OZ025291.1 coordinate 69,998,795, forward strand.
TGTACAGAATGTGGTTGAAAATAAATTTTGATTGAAAACTCTAGATTTTTTTACATTTAGTATGCTTTCTTAGATTGTGCATTTACAACATCAAAAAGCATTTTTTTTTTTTTTTTTTTTTTTTTTTTAACGAAAAGTAACACAGACTTTTACCTTTGAATTATCATTTTATATTCCATTTCTTTTGATTTGGCATGAGCTTTAATAAGTATATCTTTTGATATTCCAGCTAATGCAGCTACATTTATTCCATAACTTTTTTCACTAACTCCAGAAACTACATTGTACAAAAAGGTCACAGTCTGGATATCATCATCCTCATCATCTAGGGAAAGAAAACGAAATAATACAATTTATATATAAAAATAGAAAAGTAATGTTAGTAATTAAAATCTATTGTTTGAAAACTTTAAAAGCAGATTATGAGTTTTTATTATTATAAGGCAATCTTATAATCAAAACTTAGGCTATAAATAGAAAAAAATTACACAGAAAATGCTACTTAAATTATTAATTAGTACCATACACAGTGTCCTGGATGACTATGTACAAACTTTGCACAGCACATTACAACAAATAATTTTCATAGAAATAACTAGGGTCAAAATCTATTTATTCAGTCAAAAATACAGCATTTTGTCATACCTCACACAAAGTGAGGTAAGACAGTTGGAAATGTATCAAAAACTTTCGTTGTTGTTGAACAAAAATTAAGACTCGTATCGGAGAAAGATGCCCTGTATTTTGACTGAATTTTTATTATCACCTAGTTTCCTATAAAAGAATGTTTTTTGGGTACTTTCTGGTTAAACAAGTGCCAGTGTTATATGTACTTATATATATATGTATATCCACATATAATATATAAATGTACAGATGTATGTATGTATAACACTGGCACCCAGCTAACCAAAAAGTATCATTTTTTGTAGTGTAATATATCTTCCCTTGAAATTTGTATATGAAGTTCTGAGAAAAAGAGATGACTTGAGCTTGGGCTATATTTTTATTCCAGTTTTATGGCTCATACTCTTCTTTCTGAAATCTCAAAACTTTATTTAATCATGTATAGAAAAAAATAATTGAGTTCCCCCCCCCCCTTTTAAAAAATACTTATTCCTTTTCAAATTATTTTATCGATATTTTTTATCAAAATAAAAAGGAAGCATAATCATTTTTTTTCTTTATTATTCTAGTGTGAGAATGCTACATAAAATAATTTAAAAAAATGTAATATTTGCATATTTATTCTGGCTTTGCCAGCAATGATCTGTTTACCTGGTACCAATTGAAAAAGGCACAAACATTGAATTTGTTTTTAGTTCAATTTTTGTTTGTGATAGAGGATATTTTAAAATTGGATTGTCCATTTGTTATCTATTTTAAAGATCTAAAACAATGAGAATATTTTCTTCTGTTTTTAGTCAACCAGAATTAGCTTGAAGTCATAATATCTCTTCATATGAAAATAATTTTAGAAATTATTATATGCAATGTTCATCATGAACTCTGTTCTGAGGCTGTACTGTGCACATTTATGAACTCATTTCCATTTGTAAATAAATATAATTACCATGTTATTCTGATAGAAAACAATTGAGAAGGGTTTTCTCTTTTCCAATTAAAGCATCAGATCTTTCCGATAACAATGTAAAATTTTTAATTTAAACTGATTTTCAGGGTCACGAAAGATAGTTATTAGGAAGTAATCAATTATAATTAAAGATGTACACTTTTTATAGGAAACTGAAAAACTTTGATCAATTCCTTGGCATATAAATAGGTATTTATGCAAATTTCATGCATTTATTCATTAAACACACTTCGGTAACATATCTATGAGATTTGCTTATTAAGGGAAGAAAAAGTATGAAAAATTTCTATCAGGAAACTCTGTATGATGTTTTATAAGTGTTGTTTAGATGTATCAATATGAGTACAAATTTTATAAAATATTAACATTTATTCATAATAATAGCATCTCAGTTAATAAATAGAACATAGCTGCTAACTGCTATGATATTATGAAGCCATTAAAATAAAGAAAAAATTAATTTTCTAAAAGAACTGCTGCAAAATATTGTAGCAGTTTGCAGGTGTGACTAAAGCCAAATGTCCAAATTAAAAAGAGACATATTAATTTGCATTCTGTATAATTTTGCTTGTGTTAATGAACTGATTTTATAAGAACTAAATTATCTTTTCTATATTACAAAGGCAAATTTTTTAGTATCCATATATGAATATATATGCAGAAATTTGGAAATGGTAACAATTTCAGTTTTTTATAGGTAATTAAAATTTGTTAGGTGCTCATTTCACAAAAAAGGAACTATAACAGAAAGTACAAACAAAGAAAATTAACCATTTTTTTAATGTGTTTGCTCCTATTAATGTTTTAAAAATTTTATAAACACAATGTTAATAGCTTTTAAAATTTCTAGAGAAAGTAGGAGATAATACACAAACAAAGATTTATTTAAAATTATAATTTTGTTTATTGAAGTGTATTAGGATTTAATATGCAATGCAAATTACAATTCCTAAAATATCACTAATACATTACTTGCAAAGGATGTCAATTATTCCTAAATTATATTTTCTAAATTAATGACAACAAACATTAGCATTTTCATTTTTTAACACCCGTGTAGCTTTTACATTTTATTAAATATATATATATATACATGGAAAAAATATAAAATAAATAAATAAATAGAATGACATTTTAGCATATTGTGTCCATAATGGATACAAAATGAACATATATTTATAATTTATACAGATATTTAAATAGAATTTGCCTGCATTATGTCATATGGACAGGTTATCAAAAAATGTTTATAAATATTCAAATTCTATTTTTAAGCATAAATAAATAAATGCCAGGAAAAATAATTAACTAAATCTTACCTAACTCTTTTAAAATATAAGCCATGTGTACAGTAAGAATATTTTCTGAAAAATAATTTTTAAGTTCCAATACAGTCGGATAATGAGTAACAAAAAGTGTGTAACATTTGACCTGAAATTGTATAATAACTAAATTACTAAAGAAATTAAAATTACATACAGAGATAGAAAAATATGTAATTAATTTAAACATTTTTAAATTCTTTAATTAAATTTTAAATATAAAATTTAGTGATACAACATGTGTATGTAGTATCACTAATGCACATATGATTTGTTTCAAACAAAGATAATCATGAGTAAATTAAAATAAATGCAAAGTGAATCATGTAAAAAAAAAAAAAAAACTTTTTTCAATGACAGTTGAATAGAAAAAAAATAAATATAAATCTCACAAAAAGAGTTATACTGGTAATCTGGTATGACACAGTTGCACTGCACTTTGTTGGTGTTTAGAAACTCAACAATAACTAATTTTATAATGCAAAATTTTAAAGCATCCTATTAGGATTTAGTTTTTAAGATTTAATTATGCTAGATAAGCATGAAAGCCAATAAAACTGAAAATATTTTTTGAATTACAAATACCTTACCATTAACAAGTATTACGTTTTTTAGAGTAAAGATGTAGAGAAAAAAAGACTAAATTAAATAGCAAAGAGTGCTTACTTAATTTTAAGATTTAAGTTAGTTAAAATTAAGTAAACACTTTTTTCTATTTAATTATTACTATTATGAACAAGTTAGCAAGTTAGAATGTTGAAAACTTACACTTGTTAATATTTATATTAAGATGAAAAGTATCAAAAACTTTCTCTTTTCTTAATTTATCATTGAATTACACATATATACATAATACAATGTGTATTACTTACCCATAAAACATTTTAAAAGTATAAGCTACAAAGCCATTTTTTTAAATCTAGGATAAATCTCTACATTATAGCATAACAGAGCCTTCCTTAGTGAAAGCAAGGCCCTTCCTTCAAAACTAGTTAACCCCCTTCCATTTCCACCACTGCTAGAAATGTAGCTGATTGTTTTAATCATCTATTAGAAATTTTGAATCATAATTCTTGCTTTTTTTAATGACAGATACTTCAATTGTCAATGCTACTTCTTACAATGCAATCACCTTTTGAGAATGTTTGCATGACATACACAATAACACAATCAGGATTACACTTTTTTTTTGTTTGTTTGTTGTTGTTTGTTTGTTTTTTGCTGAGGAAGATGGGAGGGCGGATATTATGCTCTAGTAGAGGTTTATTCAAACTCTGATAAAAATTTCTTTCATAAATACTCGGGATAGGTTTCAGGCTGCTTTTTTTATGCAGATTTGGACAGAGCCAATTCTAGCCTTATCATGTTGGAGCAGCATATTTTTTCTCTTTTTTATTTAATTATTTTTTGATAAATCATACATATATTATAAACAGTTAAAGTTTATTTGTAAGGGAGTAATTTCTGGAGCTACTTAGCTGATTCCAAAAATAATAGTACCAAAATGAACATATTGGCTCCCTTTCATACATAGGCTATATTCAAATTTTTTTCATTTTTTCCAGTGTTCTCGCTGGCTTTTGACCAATGTTAGTAATTTGGCTAATTAAAAATAAAAAATATTCGCCAAATGAGAAAAGTATTAGCAAAATAGATTCGCCGTGTAGCACAAAAAAATTATCTTTAAATCTTTAATGTACCCATTTTTTCAATATGTTCTAATGCAACCAAAGTTTTTATAACTGCGACAACGATTGTTATTAATCTAATTTCAACTATCCGCTGCAAATATAACAAAAATATGTCTATATTAAAAATATGTATATATGCATAATGCATATGTATGAAAAGCGAAAAAGAAAAGAAAGAAAAAGAAAAAATTGAGCGCTAGCAATTTGGCGAATCTAATTGCTTGTTTATTCGCCAAATGAAGAATTTAGTCGCAATTTGGCGAATTGGCGAGCGACAGCGAGAACACTGGCTATATCTTATGTCAATGCCATTAAGCCAAGGGGGTGCAGGAATAAAAAACATTCTAAAAATGTGTTACTGAAGGACCGAGAAACATCAAATTTGGCATGGTAGTTACTTATTCGATATAAATGATTTCAAAGAACTTTTGTTTAAAAAATTTTTAATTTAAAAGGGGTGTAATGCTTGAAAAACATATTAAAAATCATTCTAAATGGTGATTCCAACACAATCTCAGGAAGTATCAAACCAATTTCAAAAGTAATGGTTGGAAAATTATGGTGACAGCCCTTGCTCTAATATAGGCTTTATTTTATGTTGGTGTCACTACTACCTGGGAGCAAAAATCATTCTAAATTGTGGGGATTTTTTGTTATGGAAGGCCTAGGAATATAAAATTTGGCATGGTAATTATTTATAAGATATAAATGATCCCTAAGAACATTTCTTGGAAAAAAAAAAAGGGGAAAGTGAGCAATAAACATTTTAAATTGCAATTTCTATGCAATCTCAGGAAGTACCAAACTAATTTCAAAATTAATGGTGTGAATATGATGGTGACAGCCTTTGCTTCTATATAGACTGTATTTTTTGTTGGTTGCCACTAACTCAATGGGAATGCATAAGCAAAAAACATTCTAAAAATGCAAAATTTTTGTTATTGGTCAGTCTAGATTATTGAAATTTCGCCAATGAACAATAGAATAATAGGCAGATTTTTTTTTTTTTTTTTTTAATTCAGGGAGGACCTATTTGCCTTACCAAAAAATAATTATATACAAAAATTTTAGTTCAGTTCTAGGACTAACTTCATACACTTTTAGGTGGTGAAATATTGAAAATGGCATAAAATTGGCTATTGCAGCGCCTCCTTCTGCCGGATTTTTTTCAAATTCAGGGAGGACCAATTAGCCATAGCCATACACTTAAACAAAAAAAATTGGTTCAATTCGTTGTATAAATTCATATACTTTTCGTCGGTACAATATTGAAAATGGTACAAAAATCGCGATTGCAGCACCTCCATCTGGCAGATTTTTTTCAAATTCAGGGAGCAACAACTTGCCAAAGCCATACACTTACACAAAAATTTGGTTCAATTCGATGCATAACTTCATATACTTTTGGTCGGTACAATATTGAAAATGACACAAATTTCGCGATTGCAGCGCCCCCTTCTGACGGATTTTTTTTTAATTCAGGGAAGACCAATTAGCCATAGTCATATACTTACACAAAAAATTTGGTTCAATTCGATACTCAACTTCATATACTTTTGGCCGGTACAATATTGAAAATGGCACAAAAATCGCGATTGCAGCGCCCCCCTTTCAGCAGAATATTTCAAAAATGAAGGAGGACCTACTTGCCACAGCCAGAAACATTCACAAAAAATTTGGTTCATTTCTATGCATAACTTCATACACTTTTTGATGGTAGAATGGCGACATACACACAGACACATGGACAGACAGACATTTTGTAAAAACAGGTTTTTTGGAATCTCTGACCCCTAAAATGTGTAAATCCGTCGAAAAAAATTTTGATTACAATACTTTCTTCTATTGAAGATAGAAGAAAGTAAAAAAAAGCATCTAAAGTGTGACTTCTATGCATTCTTAGAAAATATCAACAAACAAACATAGTTGCAAACTGATGGTGACAGTCTTTTCTACAATATAGGCTATATTTTATGCAAATGTCACTACTATCTAGGGATTGCAAGAGCAAAAAATGTTCCAAACTGTGTTTTTTTACAAGTGAGGGGTCTATAATTTTGAAATTTGGCATGGTAATTACTTAAAAGATGCAAAAGCTTTCTAAGAACAGTCGAAAGAAAATTCCTAATTTAAAAGGATGAAGTGGGCAAAAAGTGTTCTAAAAACAATGTAAATTAGAATTTTTATGAATTGTGATGAAATGCCAAACCAATTTTTAAAATAGTGGTTGCAAATTGGTGGTGACTAAACCTGTTCAAACATAAACTATATTTTATGTCAGTGTCACTACCTCCAGAGGGTTATAGGAGCACAAGCATTCTAAATTGTGATTTCTATGGTACTGTAATGGAACAACAGGTAGAGTTGACTAAAGAATGCAGAAGTTGACTAAAGAATGCAGAAGTTGACTCAAGGAAAACTCATTCTTGTCCTTTTTAAATTTATTTCACACATTTAACACTCACAAAGACGATCACAATACAAAAATAACAAAAAATGAATAGCATTTCTATATAACCTATTCCACAAACAAAGAAATGATGCTACCCAATTCTCACTACACAAAATCCGAGCTCACACACAACTCAACTAAGAATTGTTCTTTTTTCTGGAAAAGTTATTTTCTTTTTGTCTAGGTTGAATAGCGCCATCTGTCATAGGTTTGGGAATTAAATTCATTACAGTACTAAAGAGGCTAGAAGCAATGGCATGGTATGCTGAATTTGACATGATAGTTACTTATAAAATAAAATGTCTTCTAAGAACAGTCAAATGTAAATTTAAAAGTTGTAAAGCGAAGGGAAGGAGTGAAAAATTCATTATCTTATGTATCATTACAAGTATCATTATCTTATGAAAATGAACAAGATAGTGACAAAGATTAATAAAACAGTTGAGTTTTACTGCATACAAATTATTAAGTACTTAAGATATTGTTAATAAATATTTAACTATAATATTTCTAATTGATAAAATTAATTGGAAATGAACCATTCAAATATTCCAAATACAAAACAATACTGCAGTTAAGTGAGCGCCTTAAAGTAACAAAAAATATGCAGATGTACATCTCTTTCTCTGTAAATATGTATATACATATTATAGAATAAAAAAGAAACAAGTAGTGCAAAATACATACATCTCTAATCAAATATTTTAATGTAGCAAAAGCAATTGCAGCACCATCATTTGTGCTAGTTCCTCTGCCTAGTTCATCAAAGATTACAAGAGACTTTGATGTTGCACTGGACAGAATGCTAGATGCTTCACTCATTTCTGACATAAATGTGCTCATCTGATTCACAATATCATCATCAGCTCCCATTCTATAAGTACAGTTAAAAGATTATAAATCAAGTAAAAAAAGGAAAAAAAATAATAACAAAATGAATACATAACAAAAAAAATTAGAGAAATATGTATAACAAAATGATAAACATTCCACTTTAATATTCTAAGAGCAAAGTATCATAATTCAAAATTAATTCAAATGGGGAAATTCTATAATCAGGTGAACTTGATTATGAAAAATTAGCCTTTAAGATCGTGTTGAATAGATTTTGATAAAATTTGCACTATTACTTACAAAAAATTTCAAGATAAGACATCTCTTTAATATGTAACTTATTGCTTTATGCTGCATAATTATAGAATTATGGGAGAAAGTTTTATAATGAGGTAAACTAAATTATGAAGGATTGGTTTAAAAAAAAAAAAATTCTATTGGATGGATTTTTGAGACACTTGCTTAGTTATTTAGGTATATTTTCAAAGATAGTTTTAATATACAGCATATCAATATGTTTTTACCTTATTAAATCCTAGTATGTAGGATTAACTAAATGAATGGTTTGCCCAAATTTTGTCAGACACATTAGAAAAATATAATAACACAATATCATTTCAACAATGTAGAAGGATGTTTCAGATAAAGGTCCATATTGACTTACAACAAATAATCAAATTTATTGATACATTGTGTTTGATTCAAGATTTGTTTGGATAAATTTAAATTGACCAGTGAAGTGGGCAAAGTCTGGTATTTATCAATAAAATAGATTATAATAACAGATTTATTTACCATACATAAGAAAATAAAAGCTTTCATGATTTAATTGTAAAATAATTTGAGAAATAGAATTGTAACTTTCCCAAGCAAATTAGAATTAAAGCTAAAAATTTTAAAACAGTAGTGACAAAAACAATCCTTATAAACTAGTCACGATCAAACACAAACAAGTATCTGCTTATTAATTTTATAAAAAGTTGCTAAATTTAGCAAGGGACAGGGTTGGCAAGTTTTTGACATGCGACAGTTTTTGACGGTTTTAGCCATGGTTTAAACCGTCATGTCAAAAACCTCCTTGTCAAAAATGTCTAAAACTGTCAAAAACCTATATTTATATGTAAATAAAAATATTTATTTACATATATATATATATATATCTACCTCTATTTATATTTAATAAGTAAAATTTATTTTCTTTTAATAAGGAAAATGTTTCAAAATATGTTGTAGGAAAAATAAATTTAAATTTTTGAAAAACATTTTGAATAGTAAACAAAATCTCAGACTTTGGAAAACTTATCTTTTGTAACATTATTTATTAAATTTTAATGTGTTATTCAAAATATGCAGGGATATTATATTATGAAGAAATTTATTTATAACCAAACTTATATAGTTTACTTAGGTGTATAGTTTAAAATAATATAAAAGATTAGACAAGTTCCGTAATTGATTAGAAACAAAAAATTGTTCAAAACTGGTTATGTGCTACCGTATGCTACGTGATGTAAATGTATTGCATTATTGAACTAAATTTCTACTTTGATAATTTCATTTGGATTGATTTAGATTATGTAATCAAATTAATTGGAAATATTTAATGAATGTTTTATTTTTTAAAATTATGTATTTTATAAGTTAATAAAAAAAAAACTACATAATATTTTGTGTTTTAGAAGTATTTTGTAGATTTTTTCTGTTTTGACGTTTACAATTGTTAGTTAGTTTTTCTGAAAAATCAGTAATTCTGAATTCTAAATCATCAGTCATTTTTTGAATTTATAACTAACATAAAGATAATAAAAAACATCTGAGTATCTATTTACAATATTCAGCCTATTTATTTTCTATGCCGAAAAATTAGCTTATACAAATACTTATGAGTTTAATTTTTATTTTTTTTAATTTAATTTTATTTATTTTATTTTTTTCTTGAATGCTATAAAATTTTGTTAAATATCCTAAGTATTCAGTTGTTGAATAATTACTTCTCGTCTTACCTTAAAATAAGCATTATTTATATTCTTAATACTATTAGTGTGTTGTGGAATGAGGTGAGTACAGATAAAAATGGTTTATAATGTGTAATAATCATACATATAATAAATTATGTGCATTATATTTAAATTCAAATTAACCTACTAGATATTATGTATATAATCAGCTCTGTGAGAGGGGGGGGGGCAGTTGCCCCGTGCACGGAAATTTAGGGGGCACTATCCAAATTTATACTACAAACGTTATTTTTTGGCCTGTCACAAGAAAAAGTTGGGTAAAGAGGCACCAAATTCTAACTTTGCCCCTGTTACAATTTTCTCTTTACACGCTTCTGTATATAATATGTATAGCATAAAAAAAAAAAAAATGTGTCAAGTTTTACACTTTTGAAAATCCTGTATTTATAACACTTAACTTGTTAACACTTATAAATACTAACTATGACAAAATGCATACTACATAACTTTAGATTTTTTTAAATATTAAAATAATAATAAATAAACGAGATATTTAAACATAATTTTTGTGCAAATATTTCTGCATACCCATTTCAAGATAAATTTGAGATTTGAAATCTATCATTTTTACCTTAATTTTTATTAATTAGAAATATTTAAAGACCTGCTAATTACCCACAATATAATTAAATTTCAGCATAATGTATGGCAACTGTTGCTAATTTAAAAATTTAACAACAAACTCTAGTGCATCACAGCAGATTGTAACTCTATGGGTTTTCGACAGGTTTTTGACGGTTTAATCCGGTTTAAACCGTTGTCATGTCAAAAACCCCTTTTTGACGTCAAAAACCCAACCCTGGCAAGGGATAAGGAAAGGTAGGATTCTTATTCATCAGATCCTTAACTTTGCTCTAGTGAACATTTTCTCAGTTTGGCTCTAAAATAATGACACACCTAATTATGATGTTATTCATATAATTTATTTTTCTATGTTCAATTTTATTATATTATTATTATAAAAACAAACATAAGGTGGCTATCACCGCATGAATAATATTCAGTTATTAATATTAATCATAGATAAAAAATAACTTTTAAAAAAAAAGGTTTGTATTTAAACAACAAGAGAAAACATCATGTCAATTTTGATAAGACTGTAACAACAGTTTTTAGCTCACAGGCTATCATAGCCTGAGAGCTTATGTGCCCGTCCGTTCTGTATGTATGTTCGTATGTACGTAACGCAATAACTCATGATAAAAATATCCGATCCACTTGAAATTTTGTATGTAGGTATATCCTGACAAGGCGCTTCCCTGATTAGTTTTTGGAGTTCATTCGATATGTATAAGAGGGGGAACGGGGGGTTCATGCCCTCCGTTAGTTGATATAGATGGGATTTTCATGCAGAATTAAGTTTTCAAAATTTAGATTAGGATCATTCTGATGAGGCGATTCCGTGACTGTTATTAGGTGTTCATTGATTAAGTATAAATAGGGGGAACAGGGGTTCTAATGCCCCCCCCCCCCGTTAGTTGATATAAATGGGATTTTCATGCAGAATTAAGTTTTCGTTCAAAATTTAGATTAGGATCATTCTGATGAGGCGATTCAGTGACTGTTATTAGTTGTTCATTGAATAAGTATAAATAGGGAGAACAGGGGTTCTAATGCCCCCCCACCCCCGTTAGTTGATATAAATGGGATTTTAAAGCAGAATTAAGTTTTCGTTCAAAATTTAGATTAGGATCATTCTGATGAGGCGATTCCGTGACTGTTATTAGGTGTTCATTGAATAAGTATAAATAGGGGGAACAGGGGTTCTAATGCCCCCCCCCCCCCCCCCCGTTAGTTGATATAAATGGGATTTTCATGCAGAATTAATTTTCGTTCAAAATTTAGATTAGGATCATTCTGATGAGGCGATTCCGTGACTGTTATTAGGTGTTCATTGAATAAGTATAAATAAGGGGAACAGGGGTTCTAATGTCCCCCCCCCCTTAATTTATATAAATGGGTTTTTCAAGCAGAATTGTCAGATTTCGTTCAAATCTCTGAATAGTTTTGGAAGTTTAATGGTTAAGTATAAAAGAGGGGGATAACTCTTTTTAAATTATATAAATGCTAAATGGGTTTTTATTAAGAATTATCTAATTTGCTCTGAATTTTGGATATAGATTTTTTATATGATGAAGCATGTCTTTGGTAGTATAGGAGGTTCAATGATTAAGTATAAAAAAAAGAGAAAAGGGGAGAGCTGTTTCCCCTTCTTAATTTTTTTTTTCGAACGAAATTAACCCTTGAAAATATAAAGCTTTAATGTGCAATTAGTATTTGTAGCCTGTGAGCTCAATGCCTTCAGTTTAACTGGGCAGTATTCTTTATTTAAATATAAAATACATTATTAAGCAGAGGAAAAAAAGGAATGTCTATATTAAAATTATTTTTTAAGAATTTGAATACAAACTAAATTAATTAAAGCCTAATCCAATTACTAGGCTACATTGAAAAAATGCAACTGGCAGTTTATCAAAATCAAACTAATTTTGTGTCTATATACAACATTCTTCACATAGTATAGCTTATAAACATTGAAAAAAAAAAGTTGATTGGACATTTATTTCTTTGAAATATATTCTTACCTCACATATATACCATCGAATAGTGGCATTGTAGCACTATCAGCTGGAACAAAACATCCCATATGTGCTATTAAGGCAATCAAAGCTATTTGCCTAATGTAAGTACTTTTACCACCCATGTTAGGTCCTGTAACGATAAGGCACCTTTCAATATCCTATGAAACAGGAAGCAAACAATGAGAAATATTTAAGAATTTTATTAATCAATAAATTTTATTTGTCTATGATTTATTTTAAGAAAACTTACATTAAGATTAACATCATTGGCAACAAATTGATTTTCTTCACCCAGGAGCTTTACAACTACAGGATGTCGACCTTGTTTAATATCAAAATTATGACTATCAGAACTAAATAAAGGCCTGAAAACATTGCAGAAAATGAATTAAAATATTTTCAATGTTTAATTTTATGTACATATATAATTATCACTTATCTGTTTAAAAACTTTTTAACAATAAAGCACTGTATAACAATATTGAGATATTAAATATTTGAACTTTATTTCAATTTTATAGTTAAAAAAAATGTACTCTTTTAATGTTTAAAAGAATATCAGAACATTAAAATGGTAATTCTGCTCAATTAAAAATGTTGCTTAGAAGAATAAGAACTTGAAAGTTAAATATATGTCAACAATATAGCTGAATTATTGTAAAACAATTTTTACACATTGCTAACTGACTTTCAATACAATTATGATAATTTGATGAATATTTCTACTTTCTTGATAACAAAGATTTATATAATCTAGTACATAAAAAATGCCTGTGAATGATGTTTTAAAGGAACATTCAGACTTAAAATAATTAAAATATATTTTAATATTTAAAATATAAAATCATAATTAAAATCTTTTTAAATTATGAATTTCTGAACTTTCTTGATCTGCTTACTGCATAAAACAGAAATACAAATGATACTAATTCCAGAAGGGGGGGGGGACATCAAGAAAACAGCAAATAGGCTAACTAAAAATACAATAAATTTGAACACTTACAAAATCCCTTCTTCTATAAAATCATATGAATATTGCATTATACAAAGTCAACAATCTCACCAATACCCTTTAAGCAATTTCAGCAATAAGGAGGATTTTTGAAAATTATTGTTTAATAATATCAAAATTAAATCCACAATTCCTCTCTTTTATCTAATCTGAAATTTGTAAAAAATCTCAAACTGCAGCTACAACTTACTACAATTGCTATAGCATGTTCTTAATTAAAAATGTTTGTTTTTGTGGTGGTTACTCGATAACCCCCCATATGTTTAGTATAATTCATTTTTATTAGCCATTTTATTTCATATCACCTTCCTTTTTATTAATGTTCTCAATTTAAATTTTATTTCGGTTTCGTTTATTTTCATTTCGTCGCCTGTAATGTTTTCTTTCTTACTTAGCTTTCGAATGTTCCAAGCCGGTAAAATCCTGTTCGAAATCATTCCTTCCGATTTTGGAGATCGTTCGAGAACATTCTCGCTTGTTCTTTGGGTGGAACTTCCGCTTATTCAGACACACCCCTAGCCTATCAAATTCGTTTCCACAGGTGACGTATTTTAAGTCATTCAGCACAGGGCCACCTGCTTTGGCCTCCCCTCTTTAGGTATTTATCAATTCTCTTTTTATTAAATTCATATTTCTCCATACTTTGCATCGTAACTTGGCTTATTTTGTCACCCCCCCCTCTTTCGCTCGCTGCCAAATTGGCGTATTTTGGGATTCCAGTAACCTTTTCTCTTTTTCCCCTGGGCTCTCGGCCACCTGCGTCAGTTGCGCTGTTAGACACCTGCCGTAATGGATGCGGTCGGATGATTGGAAGTTTTGGGTGGAATTTCCGGGGCATGTGTGCATGCGCCCCTCGAGACCGTTGTATACGGGCAACATTTCAGGCTGCTATGATCACGCCATGGTTTCAGGAAAGGTTGATTTTTTAAGGCTGCGAGGAGCAAGCCCCTTCAAAGGCATCCCGAAATTGTTGTGTTTTGTGCCTTCTCTTTTTCGGATTATACAAGTTAAATAAGGGCACACCATGGTTCTTCTATTCGTTACTCTCGTGTTAGCTTTATAACTAAAGAAGAATTGTCGTCATGTGTCTTCTAAATGTTTATTTTATTTTTCATCATCTCATCATTAATAATTTCTTCAATAATCTTTTCATGTGATCTCCGTCCTCTGAAAAGCAAGCAGAGGTGAAGATTTTCTTTCGTGAGTTGAAGAATGTTCTTTCAAGAAGTGATCTTACATATTTACATAACGTATTGACTTTATAATTTCTTTCGTCATTTTAATTTGCTATTTGGCCCATCTTCATATAAATAAATTTGAATATTCACGGGGCGTTCCATGGAAAATATTGGTGCATATCTATATAAAATTCTCGTCTGATAATATATATATATATTAAAAGATACATATATTTAAGTGATGTTTCTGTTTTGAAGAAAATAATATCATTTTCCTTTTGTGTGTTATGAGAAATTCTTCAAGTTCATACTGTCAAGATATAACAAAAAAAATGTGTTATGATGAAGAATGTTGGTTTTGTTTGGAATATATCAATTTTAAAAAATATCTTCATTTGTAAAGTTTTTACTATAAAACAAATGTTTAATTTCTATGAGAAACAAAAATGTTTAGTTTCTATGAGAAACAAAAATGTTTCTATAAAGAAGATAGTCGATTTTTCATGAAAGAAATACAAGTATTTCATAAATAAATAAATATTAATCTTCAACCAATTTGTGTATTAATTCCTGTGCATGTGTCTGGATTTACTACTCATCATCTGCCAAGGACTTCACAGGTAACTTTACCTTTTCTTCAAATTTATATTTTATAATTTTGTATTTAGTTTATCATCTTCAAGATTAAAAGAATATTTTTATTATTTTAAGTGAAGTAAGGATGGTCACTTTTGGGTCGTTTGCTGGCCTCCATTCTTCGTAATGTACCAGTCACTATCACAATCATTTTTTGGCCTAGTTGTGGGTAGAAACAAATAAAAAAGTGTTTCTCCTCCCATCTCTTCTTCTCACTCACTGAGTAAACACAACAGTTTTAGATCACATAATTTCTATACAGGATTACGTAATAACAATTACAGTAACATATAAACAAATACATTAGTTTTCAGAGGCATCTTAGCTTTAGTAAAATAATATTTTTTGAAAAAAAATTAATGAAGAAGTTATTGTTTTCAAATTTAATAAAAGCATAAAATTTTAGACATAACATTTAGGACAATCTTGATACTGATATTACAATATTAATACACTTGTGAGCAAAATTAAGAGAATTTTCAGATTTGGCCATGTATTTCTATAACTGATGGGCAGATTTAAATAAAATTTAGCATGAAAATAGGTTAATACAGTAAAACCTCGAAAGTTGACCACCTCTCTATGTTGACCGAAATTTATTAGTTTGAATGGTCGCAATGCATTTTCAATGGAGATTTACTTCTCTATGTTGACCATCTTCGAAAGTTGTATGTTGACCACTTTTTAGTGGGTTAATTTTCTGTAACTTGACCACTGATGTTTTCTTGAATTTGCTTTTTCCTCTGTTTTTACTCCATCCTGTTTTCAGGAATTCCTTTATCAGTCATTTGGCTTATCTGAGCAACGTTTGACCCCCTTGTGGTGCTCCATTCATTGTTCACTTCCAGTTCTATAAAATGGGAGCGAAAATCCAGAATTTCTGGAATCTGTCAAAAAATGCCAGGAGAGTGGGTCATATATGTACGCAGAATTTGAAAACAACATATATCACTCGCATGTGAAATACATTCCGTTCTTTTTTCTGTATATCGCATTGTGATGAAACTGGACATTTATTTGCGATTTTCATTAAAAAAGGCACAAAGAAAAGCTCTAAAAGAACTTAAATTAGAGGAGAAAGTAGATATACTTAATTTTCTGGAAAGCAGCAGCAGCAGCCAAAGAAAAACAGCAGAAAAATTTGGTGTGAGAAACATTTTAAAACCCAAGGCAGAATATCTGGAAAGATATTATTCCGAAAGCAGAAGACTCCAAAGACAATACAGAAAAACAGTGCCTTGAAGCTGTGAACAAAGCCATGTTTCACTGGTTTAAAGAGATGAGATCAGTCAATGCAAGAATATTAGGACCTATGCTTCATGAAATATAAAAAAAATTGCAAAAGAACATGAAATTGAGGACTTCCAAGCACCAGCAGGTTGGCTTGAAAAATTCAAACTATGATACAAGATTTCTCAAAAAGTTTTGTTTGGGGAATTGAATGGTTTCAGCTGGAATAATGGAGAAGTTTATTGAAAAATCCTCAGAGTCTGCTGAAGGTTTAAAAGATGAGGACATCTTTAATGCTGATGACTGCAGTCTCTTCTTTAAAGCAATGGCTGATAGAAGTTTAGTAATGAAGGGTGATACTTGCAAACGAGGAAAACTTTCATAACAGCATTTTACTGTTCTTCTATGTGCCAATATGACGGGAAAAATTGAAGCCTATGGTGACCGGCAAATATGCTAAACCTTGTGCATTTAAAAATATAAAACTGGAAAACCTTCCTGTATTTTGGAGAGCTAATAGATCCAATTGGATGATCAGTGCTTTGTTCAAAGAGTGGATTAGTGGAATTGACACAGAAATAAAGAAGCAGTCTATTCTGCTTTTTGTGGCCAACTGCTGTTACCACCCGGAAATGAATAATCTCACAAATAAGAAGCTAAATTTTTTGCCCCCAAACACAACATTTAGGTCAAGGCATTGATCAATCCTTCAAAGTGCACTACAGAGCTTAACTTCTGGAATGGGTGATTATGAAAACTCAAATCTGTGGTCCTTCTGCATTAGCATCGTCAACAGCTGCATCAATAAATTCTTTGAATGTAGTTCATTGAATAAATTCTGCTTGGAATAAAGTTATGCAAACCACAATTGAGAACTGTTTTAAGAAAGCTGGATTTGTTACAGCTACAACATCGGTGCAAGAGGATGAGCTTCCTCTATCTCCCTTGCCAGTTTTTGATGAAGTTGATTTTGAAGATTATGTTACTGGTGGATGAATTAGCAACATATACTGAACCAGACCCAGAAACAATCTTTAATGAGATACTCTCTGAAACTAAGCACAGCGAGGATTCTAAGGTACAAGAAATGGACGGCAAAGAAGATGATGATCTAAGTGACAACGAAACTAAAAAAGTACCCAACTGAGAAGGAAGATGATCTAAAGTGCATGATGGAGCAACTTAAAAATGTCGCTGCATCAAAATGCCCAAGTATGCTTAATGGATTTGTAAACTGTGAAAGTGCATTTTGTAGTTATTTAATGAACAAAAAGAGGACTCAAACAAAAATTGAATTATTCTTTCAAAAATTCTAAAAATGTGCTGCACTTTCAAAAAAAAAAATAAAAATAAATGAATAAGTGCTAATTTTTTTCTAAATTTTTCCTTAAAAATACTAAAAAAGTTTACTAAATTTTTTCTAATATTGTACTAATTTTTTTCTAAAAATTCCCTAAATTGAACACCTCATCTCCATACATTGACCACTTAGTTACAGTCCACTGGGTGGTCAACTTATAGAGGTTCTCCTGTATAATACAAGTAAAATAGTCACTCAACAGTAACAATGCACATGCATGATCATGTGTAAGACTCATCAATATCAGAAGCTATAAAACAGAGCTTATAATATGCAAAAAAAAAAAAAAAAAAAAAAAAAAAAAAAAATGACTAATAGGGATTAATGTCCACTTTAACAGTTACCCAGATCTCACAACATGAATTCAGATTGGAAATCAGGCAGTTTTTGAGTCTTTGTGAAAGTTAATCTCATTTCTCTAATAATGCTGTTTTCAGACCCTGAGTGGTTTTGGGAGGTGGAAAAAAAGTTAAAATTGTCCTCTCCAGAATGTCCCAGATATGCTTTTTAGGGTTTAGGTTAGGAGAACTGGCTGGCCAATCCATCAAGCGAATATTCCCTCTTTCCAAAAATTGATCAACCAGATAAGCTCTTTCAGAGCATGCGTTGGAGTCCATTAAAATGAAATCAGGGCCAACTGCATCTCTGAAAAGCAAACATAGGGTACCAAGATAGCAATCCCTACATGCCTCACCAGTCATAGAGCCTTTTCAAACACAGAAATGGATGTGGGCCCATCCAACATGATGGTATATCACTGTATGTATACCACTAAACCTCATCAGCCATAATGATATCTTTCTCAGAAGTTAGAAGGCAGATAGCAGATCCTTGGACCTTCAGATGATAGTGTATTGAGAATTAGTGTTTAAGATCAACCAAGACTCTAATCCCCAACTGATCTCTGAACCAAACTCTATGATCTCTACATTGTATTAAATGTGTTCTCCAGAATGCAGAAGCAAGTGGGAGGTAAACAGTAGGTTTTATTGTTAAAAGCCTTCCGTCATGTAGCCTTCTGCAAACGGGTAACGATTAAAATTTGACTTCCTGCAGCTGCCTAAAGGTCACTAGAGAGCTGCAAAACTGTTGCACTCCTGTTCCCTTTTTACTGTAATGGAAAAATAACAATCTTCGCTGGACATTATGGCTCTTGGGTGATCTTGTCCAGGCTTTCTATCTATAGATCCAGTGTCCTTAAATAAACTGTTTCCATAAATTGAATAGAATGCTGAACAATATATTGAACTCTATAAAAATCTGCTCTTGACATTGTCCTATTTCCAGTCTCCCCGCGATTTTTCACCACATTCCATTATCCATCAAACGTTAGTGATTTCTCATTTTTACTATTTTCTTTTAAATTTCGATGAATGTTGCAAAAGATAAATCCAAGATATTTAGTGAGGCAAGCAAACAGACAAAATGTGAAAATTGCCACACTCACTTATAAAGCTTGTTTTTCTACCCACTCCACCCACACACACATATATACTTATGCTTTCCACACTAAAAACTTGCATCTTTGTTTCAAAGCATTAGTTTTACATTTCATTCAGTACTTTTCAAGATATTTGACAAAATATGCAAATTCTCTTAATTTTGCACACCAGTGTAATTAGTGCAATTATAATGATCTCCATTTCAACTCTAAAGATAGAATTTGGAACTTGTCAAAAGATTTGCATACAGATATAGTTTTTAAAATTGGTTTTATTCATTTCTTTTGTCATTGTCAATCATTTGCAGTCTTTAAATTTTTTTTCCTCTTCAGAAGGTAAATTAAAAATGTAAAAATGAGCTCCTTTCTTTTCTCAAAATTTTTATTATGATGTAATTACAGAAATTTAGTTTATGTAAATTTAAAGTAAAGCAGAACAACACTTTTCTATGGTCAAGGTAAAAAAAGCAATTCTTTTAATCATTTTAATCAGTATAAATTTCTCCAAAACATAATGTTCATTCAACAAAAAATAATATATAGAATAACATTATGAGATGTCAGTATAAATAAAATTTCTCTTCTAGATATTTTGTTTGGTTTTATTTCTATTTACTTTGATTTACAGAACTATATTTCTTATACCAGGCTGATTTTAAGATGGAAAAATTTCAATGCACACAGGCTCTGTATTTTCATGGGCCAACAAGAGTAAAACACTCTATGAAAAATAGGGTTCTAAAAGTATCTGCATTCAACTCCTGCATTTGTGAGAGATTTGCTTGCAACCTGAAGACCTTTTTTTAAAAATCCAGTGCACCAAAAAATGTTTTATTGTAAAAAGCCCTCCGTCATGTAGCCTTCTGCAAACAGGTAACGATTAAAATTTGACTTCCTGCGGCTGCCAAAAGGTCACTACAGAGCTGCAAAACTGTTGCACTCCTGTTCCCTTTTTACTATAATGGACAAATAACAATCTTCGCTGGACATTATGGCTCTTGGGTGATCTTGTCCAGGCTTTCTATCTATAGATCCAGTCTCCTTAAATAAACTGTTCCCATAAAATGAATAGAATGCTGAACAGTATATTGAACTCTCTAAAAATCTGCTCTTGATATCGTCCTATTTCCAGTCTCCCCACAATTTTTCACCATATTTCATTATACATCAAACATTAGTGATTATTCATTTTTACTATTTTCTTTTGAATTTTGATGAATGTTGCAAAAGATAAATCCAAGATATTTAGCAAGGCAAGCAAACAGACAAAATGTGAAAATTGCCACACTCACTTATAAAGCTTGTTTTTCTACCCACTCAAACCCATACACACATATATACTTATGCTTTCCACACTAAAACTGCTTTGAAACAAAGCTTGCATCTTTGTTTCAAAGCATTAGTTTTACATTTCATTCAATACTTTATTATGCAGTATGAAATGTATAGAATTATGCAGTTAGTTTGAAAGTTTTTACAATTTGAATAGTATACATGTCATAACTAACTGCATAATTGTTAATTGTGAAATGTTAATATCAAGAATTTGGGTAAAATAACATGCTACAAAAACAAGAAAAAAAATGCTTATTCTTAAAGAGTATTAAAAAGCTTTAAAAAAAAGATGTATACTTAAAGATAAAATAATTGAGTTTTTTATTAATACAAAAAAGAAAAAAATACAAATCAATAATACCTGCAATAATTTTGATCTTTAGAAACTTTAGCCAAAGCCATATAAACATCCAATTGTGCCAAACATGAAATGGCCCGTTTATACTTGTAAAAGTTTTGTCCAAACTCACTGAAATCGAGTATAATTGTATTTTAAGTTGCCATTATTATAATATTTTTAGAAAAGTATGTAAACAAATACTATTAATGCAATTTAATACAAAATATTGACTCAATCAATAAATTTGTTAATAAAATACAAATTACTGATAAGAATGATCATTACACAAAATTGCAAAACATATTAAAAGTACATACTATTGAATATTTAAGCAAAAACTCTTTTGAATACAATAAAAACAGCAACAATAACAAAAATGCAACTTTTAATAAATACTGAACATTATTAAAAGTTTATTGGGGGAGTTCATAATGATGAAATTTAATTTAAAAAAAGATAAAATCATATAATTAAATTTTTTGTATTACTGAATAACATAAGCAATTTTTTTTATTTATGATTAACTTGTAATACAACAGTCTAATATTCAATCATATTAAAAAATTAAAATTTCATGAACTATAAAATTTACATCATCATACATAAACAAAAAAAACCAAACTATTAAATTAAATCGAGAATGACAATAATGCAAAAAGTGCATAATTTATTCACATTGATTTAAATAAATAAATAAATAAATAGCCAATTTTTTTCCTTTAGCTGTTTAACAAAAGTATATAAATAAATAAATGAGTTGAATAAAAGTAAATGTTGAACTTCTTTTGAATATATCTCAAATATATTCAAATCTCTCGAATATATATCAAAATCAGAGATTAAGATTTACAGGACTGCCAATGGTTAAAGTCATTTGAAACACAGTGGGACCGCTAAAGTAAGTGCTTTTGCAAAATTTCATCCATGCTCATATAAAATAATTTTGAGAAATGACCAGTAATGTGATCACCTGTCTATTGTGTAAAGTGACCAGATAGCCTGTAATTGTCAATGTTATTAGAACCTGTAAAATGTGACCAAAGAGAAAAATAACCGATCACTAGTCCACCTTGATGTAAAAATAAAACACGATAATGAAAAAATACAAAGTACAACATACAGGAAACTTACAGTTAACCTGGAAATAGTTCATAGTACAACGAATACACCTAAAAATATAAACTGGCTGCCCTAGACACATATATATGTTCAATGAAAGAATTACTTGATAAAGAATTAAAAATTAATAATAAAAAAAAAACTTAAAGCTGGCCATCCACGTAAAGCAATAAATAAACTAATTAGAAAAGCTAAAGAAAGAATATACTGGATCCTCCCACTGTGCAGAAAAAACAAGAGTACACAACTTCCCTCCCATTTATAAATAGGCTATCATTAAAATTAAAACAAGAAATAGAGACACTAGGGAAAAAGGTATCAATAACACCCCCACCCCCCTCTATTTAAAATGTTAAGAAATGAAGTTAAAAGATATGAAGATATGGAAACAGCTAGAGTTTACAAAATTCAGGCTATGAATACAGAAAATAAAGTAATATCATACATAGAAATGACGAAAAGATAAATTGGGGAAAAGTTAAAAGAGCATATCTAAGATTTAAAATATAATAATCAAAGTATGGCACTATCAAGAGAAAATATAAAAAACCCTTTAAAGCCACAATCAATGAAAATAGAAAGTTATGAAAATCAACACAATACCTTGATGAGGAAAGAAGGAAGTTGTATGTAATGACATTACACACTCTTCTTTGGATAGCCGTTGGCATTCGATGTTAGATGAGAGGGAAAAGTTGGGGGGAAAGAGAGGAAAAAGAAGGAAAAACCAGACAATCTCAAGCCAATATTCTCCTCAGACGAATCACCGGCATTTGAAATGACTGACAATGTGAAAACTACATGGTAGAGAAGATACAAGGTGAGAGTGAAAGTAAACTTTGAGACTGAATATATATTATTGTGGAACTATTTTGAGATAATTGATAAAACTGGTTTTAAGGTGATTTTTTATATTAATGATTTAATGTTGAATTTTGAGGACAGTAAAGACAATATATTAAATGGAACTAAATGATTAAAATATTAAAAGCAAAGGTCAAATTAATAATCAATATTTATTATAAAAATGAAATGTGTTTTTCCTATGAAATTTGCCTCATAAAGATACTTTACTAATTCATAACAAAATCATACAATCAGACAACAAGGAAGTTTTATTTTAGGTTTAGCCAGATTTAATTATCAAAAATGTGATTAATACATAAATATATTTGGTAAAAATATTGTTATTACCAGTGATATCAGCAATATCTTGATTTTTTTCTGAAATGAATTTATTTTTCCTTCATGAAAACAATATGAATTAAATAATATTAATGGAAATTATAAATTGCAATATATATGAACTAGATATAAAAATAAAAAAGTCAAATTTTTTTCCTACTTATGAATTGAATATTTCATTACATCTGTAAAATATGTATGGGTTTTAGGGAGTTGCAGATTTGAGGGAGTCTACTGTAATAATTTTTCACTTAAAATTTCATAAAGTACATATATATACATATAATGATACTTTGCTTAAAATATAAAAATGTTTAATAGCAAATAATTATTTTAAAATAAATAAATAAAACTCTACATATAAAATAGCTTGGATTTCTAGCAATAGTTTGTTTACAAATGAGATAAAATATAAATTTTCATTAAAAAGCATAAATGTATTTGCATATTTTTTTAGGAAAGTATCTTTAAAAATTGAAATTTCAATATTTCATACCACATTTAAAAGTTGCAAAGTGTTATAATATAAAATTAATTACATAAGAAAAAAAGTCAAGAAATAGCATTGAATTTGGGCCATATAGCTGGTAGACGAGCATGCTGCGATCATGTAACAAAATACTCACTGTTGGAAGGAAAGTAATGACTATTTGAAATGTATGCAGAACTTTGACCTGCATTTTCTCAAAATCTAAGGCCCATGTGAAAGAATCTTTTGACGAAAATAATTAGTGATAAGCACTCTACAATATACTTTAAATTCATTGAAGTCGGTAAGCATTATGTTTGGTGGCCCCCGTGTCAGATTAATATATTATTCATCAATAATACATTTTTACCTTACTCAAAACAGAACAGAATTACCAAGCATTATATAAGTAATAGTTTGATAACATTTAGCAAATTAATTTAACTTGCTTTAGGCATTCAAATTTTGAATTATATAATATAAATAGAAAAACAAATGATTAATATTCTTACTTTAAGAAGTTTTCCCATGCTTCATCAGCAAATTTTTGCAATCTTTCTTGCTCTTGATCTAACTCTTTACATAATTCAATAACTTCTGGAGAGCGAAAACGAGAAACTTGTTTTGTACTAATGCCAATAAAACAAATTTTTAGAGGTAAATAATGTGAATGAATGATACAAAGTGTGCATCATCATTCATAGTACACTGATATTTCAATAAATAAATAAAAATAATTTTAAACATATACATTTAGACATATATAAATTTTATACTGACCAAAAAAATCAAGCAATAAAACATGAAATTCCAATCATTAGTGTAAACTTGTTCCTTATAATATGATTCTGGATAATAAAATATAATAGAACTTTTTAATAAGTAACAAAAGAATGGAAACAGAAGCTCTTTGGAAAAGCTGAACTAAAGGTGTGTCACAATTAATAAATACATGTAAATAGAATAATTTATGATCAATGAAAATTCTAAAAAATAACAAATAGATAACATATCAAGAAACAAAAATATATAAAACCTTAATTATTCTTATTTCCAACAATTGTTCTTTATGTAGTATATTGATAGTATATTGTGAAAGAACAAAAATTAGGAAGTGCATGCATTAAGTACATAAAATACAATTTTTATCTTAAAAGAAAAAAGTTTTAGAAACTATTTTTTTCTTTATTTTGGTTTTGTTTTCCCTAATTTTGAAGGAATGCTCCATGATTTTAAAATAGAAACATTGAAAAAAAAAAAAAAAAAAAAAAAAAAAAAGAGGCAATGTGTAATACAAATCATTTAATGGTTCATTTTAAAATCAACTGTTAAGAGCCATTATTTTGAAATTCAGACAAAAATGTGATA
This sequence comes from Maratus speculifer, assembly GCA_964019185.1. Classification (NCBI taxonomy): domain Eukaryota; kingdom Metazoa; phylum Arthropoda; class Arachnida; order Araneae; family Salticidae; genus Maratus; species Maratus speculifer. The sequence continues at coordinate 70,023,961 of OZ025291.1, forward strand.
TTTTGATAGTTGTATTTTTTAATTGGCTTGATATTTCTTTTTTATGTTGAAATAGATCATATTTAATGAATAATGTATACTTTTGAAGCCCCGGTAAAATTTTCTTTTTTCTATAGAAAATGTCAAAGTTCAAGATTGTGAATGACATTTTTTATGAAAAGGAAATGCCAGTATGTTTGGCATACTATATCTCTTGCAAGCAACAACATCCCAAAATTATTTTGACATAAACTATTAGTATAACACTATCTGCTTATTAAAAGTTATTTGTTTCCATGGTGTATTGCAACTTTACATTATTATGTTGCCACAAAATACAATCAAAATGATGTTTTTGTCCATTTTCTGCACTTATCATCTTATTTAAGCAATAGTAATCTCAAACTTTTTCTTATAGAATATAGTGTGCTATAAGGGCAAGTTAAATAATATAGAAATATACCAGGATATTGTTGATGTTAGCAGATATGATCTGTTAAATATTTAAAAGTATCAAAAAACTATCAAAAGTATCAAGCAACATTTAAATTAGTCTTATTTTTAAAAAAACATCACAGTTGAATAAAACAATATATATCATGCAGTAGTTGACATATGCATAAAAACATGGGAAAGAAAAAGAAGTGTGGTCTCATGACATTTTTAGGGGAAAAAATAACAAACATTACAAAAAGTCAATGATCACATTTTTCTATCAGAAAATGAAACGTCCCATTTCTCTTTCAGAAGAGGAAAAAAATTAAGGGTTATTCAATTTTTTCATACGGGAAAAGCATAGAAAGAGGATATTTTTTAATAATTTATAATTAGCAACTTGTTTTGATGAAATGAATTTGAATGTACTATGTCAAAAGCCTGTTTAGAAACCTTTCATATAATATCCCATTTATCACTGTGTGTTTTGCATGTGCATAGAAAAAAGGATGTCAACATAAAAAAATAATATATATGATGATACTTACATTAAAAGTACAGTGAAAGTTAAATAAGCAATGTCAGATGTGGACAAAAATTCCTTTACAATGATACCTCATTTATTATTGTACATAACATATTGCTTGAGATAAAGGGATAAACCTAATCAGGCCACCAATTTGTTTTAAGTCAGGGGATGATCTTACATATTTTTTTCAGTTATTCCAACCCTGATCTTTATTAAAAATGAAACAGTTTAACCTTATTTATATATCTTAATAGCTCAACTCCTATTATTCACATCTCTTTGAAATTAATTCCAAATTACATTAATATCTTGATTATCATCTCTTGTACAGTATACTCCCTCAAATCTGCACATAATTTGCAGATGTGAACAATGAAACATTTTGTTCAGACATAGGGATAAACTTTTTTAGTTTTATATCAATTCCATATATATTTCAATTTGTAATTTTTGTTACTATTACTGAATTCATGTTTTTCCATGAAGGAAGAATAAATTTATTTCTGAAAAAATTCAAGATATTTCTGATATCAATGGTAATCACAATCTTCTTACCAAATATATTTTAGTATTAATCAACCTTTTTTGGTTATAAAATCTGGCTAAATCTGAAATGAAACTTCCTTATTTTATGATTTTGATGTGAATTAGTAATGTACCTTTATGAGGCAAGTTTCATTGAATAATTTAGGAAAAATACAGTTCATCTTTATAATGAATATATAATCATGCATTATTGATTATTAACTTGATTTTTGCCTTTAATATTTTAATCATTTTAAAAATTATCTAAATATTTATTATTTTAGTTTATTATTTATTTTTATATTTTATTATATTGTAAGCATGCATTATAGTTTTGGTTGAATTATTATTTACATTCAAACTACTGTTTAAAAAATGTAAACAAAGCAATGATCAGAAATCCATAAAACTCTAAAAACACAACTTCTGGTCCCAAGCTTTGAGGATTTGAGGGAGTCTACTGTATTATAATTGCTCGGAATCGGCCAGCTATATACAACATTTTTCTTTATCAACTGCATAAGGAAATATTAAAAAATAAATAGTTACAATTTTTGAAAATTAACTGTATATTCACTAGGTAAATAATTCTTAAATTAAATAATCTATTAGCACTTTGATACAGTATGCATATACAAAGTCATGGTGAAACAAAGACAAAAAACAATATGTGTTACACATGTAAAAGTTAAATTAAAAACTGAAATAGAGCTCAATATTTTTAAAAAGATATGCACAAGAAAAGAAATAGCAATCATATTTCAACTGCATGTGATGATGTTATCTCTTTTGGAAAAACATGGGACAAAGATAAATAAATTTGAATAGATGAAAAATGGAATTTAGTCTTATTTAACAAAGCATCTTTTAGGCTACATGTGAAATACTACTGCTTTGGTCAATTAATGATATCTATTCTTCTGATCATTTTAAATTCAATTTTGCTTTTTAATCATAAATGTAAAATAAATCAGTACAGATACATCACATTTATTATTATTATTATTATTTTATACTCATTACTGAATATGATATAATGCAGTATTTTATTTTGTGGTAACACTAACTTCAGAAAACTTATCATTTTTTTATGAGAACTAAAACTGATTTACCTTTTAATTAACTGCAGTTTTTAAATAAAAAATGTGTACTATATCAGAAGCTATTTTAGACACCTTTCGAATGATACTTCAAACATTGATCTGTATTTTGTAGATGCTTAGAAAAAGAGATGCTGACAACAGAAATAATACATATGATGATAAAACCAAAAGGCATTACAACATATTGAAATCTATGAATTTAAATGAGATTGCTAAATTAATCTGTTTCTGCCTGGTAAACATTATTAATATGGAGAAAAAAAAAAAAAAAATTGAAGCATAATTTGAGACAAATGGCAATGTAAGAAAACAGTCTACTTACACACTGATTTTCAGCCATTCATCAGGAACTAAAGAAAGATGGCCATTAGGAACTTCAATTAAATACTAAAACAAGAAATAACTATTTTATTTTAGAACCATATGTAGCAAAAATAACTGGAATTTCATCCCCATCAAAACAATTCATAATTAAATAATACAGATTATTTAGAAAATGATTTGCTAGAAAAAAAATGAAAATAAATTAACTAAATAATAAATAAATATATTTTACATGTAATTTTTTCATAATAATAATAAATTATTAAACAAATTTCAATCAAATAAATAAGTTTAATATTTTAATCATGAAAATATCAAAAAGAAAAATTCTAACAAGACAGAAGTAAAGTTATATTATTTACTGTTACAAACAAAGCAATTAGTAGAAGATATACAGGGTGAGTCATAAACAGGGATGGGGAAATACATCATTTTGCTCGCCATTGGCGAGTGGATTTTCTCACTAGGCGAGTGCATTTTTAGTTTTTGAAAAACTGTAGGCAATAGGCACATTATCAGAAACACTTTTTTAATCTAGATATTTTAACTTTCCAAATTATTACAGTGTAAATATGGCATTAAGTTCTATCTAATATTAATCTTACCTCTGTTATATATAATTCCTAATATTATAGAAAAAAGAATTATGAAAGTGCATTGTATTAATAGTAATTTTGTCTGTAATCGTGTGCGATTTTGTCATAACTGTTTCAACTGTGTGTGTGTTGCATATTGCGGGCTGGTGAAATAATTCCTTGGCTGGTAAGAATATGGAAAAATTCCCCACCCCTGGTCATAAATATCGAAACAATAGGCTATCTCCTTAAATATTGTCCCTAGACCCAATTGGAAAGTTTCATAAAAAAAGGTGAATTTTTTTATAAAATAAGTTGCAACTCCATGGGGGATCTATTTTAAAAATTACCAAAATTAAATTTTTATATGGCCCCCAGAGGAAAAAACTTCCACTTAGAAATTTTTTCCTTATCCATTCCTGAATTGAACAACAACAAAAAAAATTCATCTCGATATCTTCAAAACTCAGAGAGTTATGGCAATTTTAATAAATCATGAGATTTCAAGGGATCAGACACAAATTGAAATGAATGTAATTGATGAAACAATCTTGCTGTAATGTGTCAAGGAAACATTTATTTTATTTATTTATTTATAAAGTAAGAATTTTGAATGTTTTGTGATGGTTAACCATATAATTTTTAAGCATTATAACATCAGACTTCTTAATAAAATATTTTTTTTTTTTTTCAAAAAATTTAGAGTAATTTAAAATTCTTATTACTGAAAATATTATTTGTTGCGTTGAATTTTTTTCTTTTGGTTGAATGAAAATGTCTAGTTTTCAATTTTGATTCAGCATTTTAAATGATATTTACCATATTTTCGGGTGTATAGCCTGCACTCCTAAATCGAGCAGTGCAGTAAAAAAAGTTTGTGTATAAGCCGCGGAGATGCATCGGTGTATAGTCCGCAGGCTATACACCATTTATGAACGTATATTTCGATCAGGGTTCAAAGTAGAAGCCATTAAAGTATATACGCGCATATAAGTCAAGAAATTTTAGACAAAAAAAGAATTTCAAAGTGGGGGGGAGGGGGGGTCGACTTATACGCGAGACCTTAAAAAAAATCTATGAATAAAATATCGAAAAATAGTTTGCTAGCGAATCGGTGCTGCAGCACCCCTTTGTGTTTGTAGAGTACAAAATCCAAAATCTGGAACATTTCCTACCTTGACAATTCTGAGTTTAAGATCATTTTTAGTTTATTTCTCAAAATAAATAATCTACCCTGCCCTGTTGCAAAGAACAAAAAAAAGTATGTGATTTATGTCATTTTGGAACAATTCAGAGGAGTCGTTCTTTTTCGGAACCATTCCGAGAAATCGGAGAGTTGTTTCATTACGGAACGAGTAAGAGGAATTGCTCCTTTTCGGAACGAGTCCGAGGAATCGAACCTTTTCGGAGTTGTTTCATTTCGGAACGAGACCAAGGATTTTGCTCTTTTCGAAGTTTCGGACCGATTCCGAGGATTCGAACCTTTAGGGAACATTTCCAAAAAAGAACCAATTCCGCGATTTCGTTCCTTTTCAGAATCGTTCCGAAAAGGACGGATTCTTTTTTACAGACTGGAATCGTTCCTTTTAAATCGTTCCTCAACAAATGACACATCTCTACTAAAAAACTGATTACAGCTAATGTTAAAACGACTTATTCAGCATAAAGTAAGTTTAAAATAAGTAACATGTTAGATGTTATGCTGTTGTTTTTACCCTCTCAAATCAAGAGAAACTGCATTCGAGCGTCATTATTTCTCGCTGCCGGTTAGTGCAATACTTGGCGAATGTTGCAACAGTTCTTCCAAACCCAGAAATAACTGTATTTAAGCAATAAAAGCCTTTACAAATATGAGAGAAAACACTATATTTCGCGGCATAGCGAAAAAAATTTACAAATTTAGATGTTTTCAAATTTTTCGAGGTTTAAAAATTGTAGAAAAAATATCCCGATTTCCAATTTTAAAAAAAAAATCTTTGTATAGCCCGCACCGTGTAAAAGCCACAGTGGCTTTTTCGAAGGTTTTTTTTCTTGTATAAGCCACGGACTATACACCCGAAAATATGGTATTTATTTTTTTAAATAAAAGTATTTAAAATAGCAATATAAAAGAGATGCAATTTTTTGTATACAAATAATATTTTTTAAAGTAAATTTTCTGAGGTGAAAACTTCTTTCGGCGCGTTGGGCATTTTTTTTTTTTTGGGGGGGGGGGGGGGGGGTGTTAAAAAAACTATTGAACTCGCTGGACTGTTGCCATAACCGATGGTTATTGACTTATGTCAGTTTAAAAATGAGAAATATTGAAATAAAAACATTTGATGCAGAAAAGTGCATTTAGTTTTAAACAAAGATGGACTCCTATTGTTTAAATTCTTTTTAAAAGTTTCTAGGTCATTAACTCCGTCCTGTATAGTTTCGATTTCAGATTTTGTTTAAGTTTTGCCATTCTCACCTTCTTTAATTTCTGTTTAAATGCGTCAGTTGATTTAAACCTTATTTTTTTATCACGTCAATTTCAAATTTTTCAATTGTTTTGGCCCTGTCAACTTCATATTTTTCTTGTTAAAATTGCTATTGCACGATGTGTAAAAGGTGCCTTTAATTATGGGCGACACTAGGCGTATAATTCTGGAGATACAGCTATTGCGTAAATCGCACAAAAGCCTGTACAGTTGGGCTACCTGTTAAGCAATTCACATCAAAAACTAATCAGTACCAATTTATATCAAGGACTAAGTAAATATAATTTTTTATTAAATTCCGTGGATTAGTTCTTGAGATAGAAGCTCACAAAATTTATGTCATATACAGAGTTACAGGAGCAGTGACTCACAGACAGACATTTTGTAAAAATATGTTTTTCGGTATCTCTGAGCCCTAAAACGTGTGAATACGTTGAAAACCGGAATTCAAAATTTTCATGAATCCGATACTTTCTTCTTGTAAAGATAGAAAAAAGTAAAAATAGGTTTAAAACCATCATAAATTTTGAAGCTGAATAATAAAAAATATTTCGGTGTAATTTATTAAAATATATTTCCGATGATTCCATTAATGGAAGTATCATTATCGCTATTAATATTCTTACTAAACTTATTGCCTGCAGCAATAACTTTTTAAGACACCTTTAATGAGAGTTTAATTAATATCACTTAATTTAATAAGTGTTTAGGGACCGTTCAAGTATTACATAAGCATATTTTTAGTCATTTTGTACCCCCTCCACCCCCTTGTAAGAAAATATAAGCAAATGCTAGACCCCTCCCCTCTTTGCTTACGTAAGATTTTATGACAGTTTATACATCAATACTTCTTGACTTATAAAAAGTTACCAATCATTTACATTAGTAATCCTACAAATTTATATAGGCATATAGGGATTGTGATATCAAAATATATAAAATGGTTTTAATATATTGTTGCTTATTGCATTAAACAAACCACAGAATACAAAATAGTTTAAATATATTGTTATTTATCACAAGATATACAAGAAGTCTTAACTTACTTAGGTGTCATAACTAAAATTTTTGACAAGAATCATACAAATGTTGGAGTTGAATTTGGTGTTCATATTTTAATCTAATGTCCAGGATCCTTGAACCCATGTTTCAACATTGTCTACTATAAAGTTTTCGCTGGAACAGTGGCTTCGGGTATTGCAGGTTTCCGGTCCTTGTTCTTGGTCAATGTTAGTATCCATAATTAAATCCGACTAAATTGACTATGCAATTAAAAGCAATACTCTTTCATTAAAAATTCACTATGTAAATTCACTATGCAACTGAACTAAAACACTAAATATCTGTGCTATGTATCCGAGACAAGAAAAACCCCAAGTAGGTTTTCTGCTTTCTAAAGTTCCAAAACCTGTAGAGAAGGAAGTTCGACAATAGGTGGGGAAAGACAAAAATTTCCAGAAATTCTGCAAAAATTCTTGGAATTTCATGACCGATTGAACGGGAGAAATGAAAATACCGGACTTACCTAAAATAAAGTCAACTGACCAGTTACCCTGGCAACCGAACCCAGCCACACCGGTTCCTGTGTTTTTCTAGTCATGCAATGTACTTGACTTGGCACACAACTTAACAGACAACAATGAAGACAAAGGGCGAGTGGGTGATGCGGGTCATGTGACTGCCGATGGATAAGCAAAGGATAAAATCGAAAATAAACGACAAATTTCGAACGGACTGTAGAACACTCTTTCCCCATCATACTTTGTTTGCTTGTTGAATTTGAACTGCATTTGCTTCGTTGTTTAATGCTTACGTAAGAATTGTCGTGACCCCCCCTCCCCCTTGTCAGAAAAAATAAGCAGACTCTGGATCCCCCCTCACCCTTTAGTGTGTACGTAATACTTGAACGGCCCCTTAATAAGACGGTCCGGCCAATGGGTTGTGCCAGTTACGAGGCTGGCGCCAAGCTCCAGATATTGCAGACATCTAGCATATTTCAACGAAGTTTAAAACAAAAACCTATATGCTTTTATTTTATATCTAAAAGTTAAAATATTGTCTTTGATCGACATTTAATAATACATAAATTTATGGTCGATCCCTAAACTGCATTTCAAATGAACTTATGCTTAAGTGTGCTATGCTTAAGTGGTGTAAGTCACAAATTTTGGAAAATTTTGGATTTTAATATCTTTCGGGGATTTGTAGATATCGAGATGAATTTTTTTTTGTTCAATTCAGGAATGGATAAGGAAACTTTTTCTAACTGGAAGTTTTATCCTCTGGGGACCGTATAAAAATTTAATTTTTGTAATTTTTAAAATAGACCCCCCATGGAGTTGCAACTTATCTTATAAAAAAATTCACCTTTTTTTTATGAAACTTTGCAATTGGAAATATGGGTCTAGGGGCAATATTTGAGGAGATAGCCTATTGTTTCGATATTTATGACTCACCCTGTATAAAAACTCTCTTTTCATAGTACGGAGCCAGTAACATCAAAAACCTCATTGCCACAGAATTTTTTTTTTTTTTTATGAATATTAATAGTAAAAAGTCATGTGAACAGAATAAGCTCAGTATGACTAGGTTCAAAAAGTAAAAATTAAGTTAAATTAATTTAATAATAATTAAAAAGCTGTAATGATTTACCATTTTTGCAGAAAGCGGACACTTGGCCAGAATGTAGATGTGAAATAAAGTAGTCACTGATAAAAATTCAAAGCAAAATATATGTGAAATTTTATCATTGGCTGCCTTCTTAAAATAGGTATATTAGTCTTTTTTGGCAGAATTAAGTTTCTCATTTGAAGTTTTTCTGAAAAAGCACAAAATTTTCTGTAAAATGCTCTAGAAGTGATCAATATTTACAATGAAGATAAAATATTATAATTTTTTAATATTAATTAATTAAACATATTTTTTGGCTTGTCAAATCTATACATCTAGCGTATTTTGTATATATGACATTTTACTATTGATTTACATAAAGAAAATTCAATTTCATGATGACAGGGCTTTTGATGTCACCAGTTTTAGACTATTATTTCTATGTCAAAATCTATTATGTGAAAATCAAAAGAAAGTGATGCTATGTTAATAATGCATGAAATGTGTATGTGTATACTACAAAAGCTGCATATTGAAATTTTTAATAAAACATATCTACTGGTTCTACTGAGATTTATCAATATCAGTTATTATAATTAACTGTCTTAACTCCATAATTGTTCTTCTTGCATAAAAAAAAGTTGTATTACAATAAACTTAGCCACTTATTTGCACAGTAAACTGTATCCATTAATGCCATATGTGACTTAAAATCACAAATTTCAATTCAAATATTGGATACAGATATAACTATTTGTAAAAAAAAAACAACTAATTAAAAATAATGGTAAAGAGAATACTATAGTATGGGGGAAAAAAAACATACACATGAATTTTTATAAGTTGATTCAAGCAAATTACACACAGATTTATAACAGTAATAGTAGTAGTAGTAGTAATAATATGGCAAAAAAGAAAATCGTCTTTTTCTTATTATTATTATATTACCAAGGCTTTTCTTTTTCTTTTGATCTAATATAGGAAATGTTTAAACACAATATCTACAATAAAATAATTTTAAATCTGCAATCTTTTTTTTTTTTTTATTTAGATCCTTTTTTTTTTATTATGTGCATGGGGAAAGAGGTGATTTTCTGTTATATGAACATTATTGTCACCAAACATACCGTATTTTAGGGTGTATAACCTGCACTCCTAAATCGAGCAATGCAGTAAAAAAAGTTTGTGTATAAGCCGCGGAGATGCATCGGTGTATAGTCCGCGGGCTATACACAATTTACGAACGTATATTTCGATCAGGGTTCGAAGTTAAAAGCCATTAAAGTATGTACGAGCATATCAGTCGAGAAATGTTAGACAAAAAAAAGAATTTCAAAGTGGGGAGGGGGTTAACTTATATGCGAGACCTTAAAAAAAATCTATGAATAAAATATCGAAAAATAGTTTGCTAGCGAATCGGTGCTGCAGCACCCCTTTGTAGAGTACAAAATCCAAAATCTGGAACCTTTCCTACCTTGACAATTCTGAGTTTAAGATCATTTTCAGTTTATTTCTCAAAAAAAAAAAAAAAAAAAAAAAAAAAATAAATCTACCCTGCCCTGTTACAAAGAACAAAAAAAAAGTGTGTGATTTATATAATTTCAAAACGATTCAGAGGAGTCAGTCTTTTTCGGAATGATTCCAAGAAATCCTTTTTTTTCAGTCGTTTCAATACGGAACGAGTCAGAGGAACTGCTCCTTTTCAGAACGAGTCCCCTTTTCGGAATTTCGGACCAATTCCGAGGATTCGAACCTTTAGGGAACCTTTCTGAAAAAGGAGCAATTCCGTGATTTCGTTCCTTTTCGAAATCGTTCCGAAAAGGACAGATTCTTTTTTACAGACTGGAAGCGTTCCTTTAGTTTAACTGCCAGAATCGCTCCTTTTGAATCGTTCCTCAACAAATGACACATCCCTACTAAAAAACTGATTACAGTTAACGTTAAAACGACTTATTCAGCAAAAACTAAGTTTAAAATAAGTAACATGTTATACTGTTGTTTTAACCCTTTCAAATCAAGAGCAAACTGCGTTCGAGCGTCATTATTTCTCGCTGCCGCTTAGTGCAATACTTGGCGATAGTTGCGACAGTTTTTCCAAACCTAGAAATAACTATATTTGAGCAGAAAAAAAAAAAAAAAAAAAAAAAAGCCTTCACAAACATGAGAGAACTTTCCATATTTCGTGACATAGCGAAAAAAATTTACAAATTTCGAGGTTTTTTTCAAATTTTTTGAGGTTTAAAAATTGTAGAAAAAACATCACGATTTCCAAATAAAAAAAAAATCTTTGTATAACCCGCAGCGGCTCTTTCGAAGATTTTTTTTCTTGTATAAGCCATGGACTATACACCCGAAAATACGGTAATTGTTTTTGCCAAACAAAACATTTGAAATATATACATATATACATAATGTTTATGTGAAAATAATCATTTATAACATTTTAAATTACAGGATTTCGTGAAATATTTAATTATATTCATATAAACATAAGCTTAAAGTAAAAGAACAAATAAATAATATACAGTAAAAATAAAACTATATTTAAAACTATGTATAAAATAAAACTATATTTAAATTGCAGGTATGAAATTGTAAGTATTTCTTATCATTGCAGCAACCATTTTATTTTTTGAATAAACATAGTATAGTATATTTTAGCACTTTAAGTTATTTGTAGATCTATATTCATGATCAGGTTCTTTTTGAATGCATTCGCTGGAATTTAATAAATAGCTGTAGACTGTGATCAATTACAAGAATAAATGCTTTTAAAGAAATCTGTTTATTTGGAGGAGAAATAAAATTTAAACATTTCATACAAAAAGTGGATAGGGATGGCAACTGAGAGCATGTTTAAGTAAACTTCTACATGTCTGTCTTCGTGGAGAGAGGGCGAATAAATTGAATTGATCATTCTGTAATACACACATTTGGGTCACATAATTGGCAGAAAGAAAGAGCACATGAAAATGAATGATATATGGGCAAAAAATATCGGTTATACTTTGAACAATTAGAAGAATTTTTAGTTTTGTGGCAGGGGAACTAGAAGAGCAGTCCTAAAAAATAAGCCAAAAAAAGAATTAGAATGCCAATTTGTATGTTAAGAGCAAAGTTTTCGGAACTTAGTGTGATAGACTAAACAGACTGCATGAGCAGGAAATGTTTATGATTTAATGAGGAAGTTAATCTCAAAAATTATGTAGAGCAAAGAGTTATTTCTACTGACTGAAAGCAAAGTCAGTCTTTATTCTTATATATATATATATATATATATATATATATCTAGTGTAGTGAAGGTGAATAATCATAAAAATGAATGCTATTTATGTGAGAATCCTTTTAGTGATAAAAGCATATGTTAAATATCTTTTCTTTCTTTTCTTTAAGAGGAAAATATAATGGGAACTGAAATAAAAGTTAGGATAAAATGCATAACTAATTTAAAGTTACTTTTAACTGAAATTTAGAAATAAGAATAATTTAAGAAAAATACATGTGATTCCATACCAAACATATTCTTAGTAGAACTCTATGAAACATGATTGTAAATAATAATTAAAAATGCTCATTGTCTTTTATTACACCATTTTGAAATCCTCATAATCACTGAACAGATTAGGTATGGTATCTAATGTTATGTACAACAAAATAGAAAATATTTTAAATTTAAAAAAACAAGTTATATTTAAATTATAAAAAAATATATTCACATTCAATGAATAATAAGTCACAATGTTTGGCAGTGTTGAATTCAGGAGGTGGCACATTCCTCACCCTCCCTGGAGTAATGAAATGTCTCCTCGGAAGATTTGAGATTTTCTGTTTTTAATGGGAAAATAATGCAATTTACACAACAGGAACTCAATAATATTCCCTTTCCTCCCACAGTCACAGAAATCCTTTTATCTGAATCCCACATTGATATTTGGCATAGTCTGCTGTAAAAAAACCTGCATGGTTAGGTCATAAATGACACATTAGCATACATTTTGGTGACAATTTGAGTAGCAATTTTTATTTATGAAGCTAAACAATTTTATTATTTCCATTCAAATTTTAATATGAGTAAGATATGCATAAGAGTTTCAATCATTCTAGTTATGATTTCAAATACTTGAATTTTTAAAAGTTACTATGAAGTAATTAATTTTAAAAAAAGGTTACAATTTTTAAATGCATTCATTTCTAAATTGCAAGAAGTTAATAATCATTAATATGTGATCCAAATTGTTTAGTTTTTTTTCTTTCTTTTTCGCCCCCCCCCCCTTCCCAATCAGTTCAAATTTTTTGAAATTTGAATAAAAATGTGCATTTTTGCCTACATAAAAATGAATGTATTTTGAGATTATAATATAACATCTTTTTAAAAATATGTTTTTGAATAAATTAAGTTAAAAAAAGGCTTGATTGATAATAATAAAAATATATATATATATCACTATACAACATTACTTTTAGAAATACCTTAAAGAATATCTACAGTGACACCATACCTTTTGTCCAGCCACTGTGGCATATTTGAATGCTGGGAGTCTGAGAATCTTACAAATATCAGGCCTTAAATCAGAAAGCCTTTTTTCAATTTCACAAATTTTAGATTTGCATTTTTCCATGGATGTATACTTTGAAGTATCCAAAAATAGGTTGATTTTATTCCCTTCCCTGAAATTTATTTTAAAAAGTAATGTGAAACGTTCCAATGATGAAAACTAGACAATAACAAAAACAGCTAATAGTGATTTGTACTTGAAATCATGAAAAATCAATGATAATAATAAATTAAGTAAAGACAATAAAATAACTTACTTTGCTGCTTCGATATCAATATTTGAACTAAAAATCTCAATATCATCAAGATATTTTAAAATGTTTAATAGAATGTTCTTCAACTTTAATACTTCAATTTCAGTATTGATTCTATCAAATAATCCAGTAAGCTCATTTTTCAGTCTAACCAAAGTCTTGACTAACTTCAGAAAATCATTACAGTTACACTAAAAAAAAAAAAAAAAAGTAAAAATAAATTACAGAAAAAAACATTTAAAATTAAATTTCTATTAAAAATCAATCTTAGAATAATTTACTGATAGTAGAGGCCGGCACGGGCCCAGAATGGGCCAGCAGAATTAGAATAATTTTTTCAATAGGCCAGGCCGAGCTGACAAAAAAAAGAAAAAAAAAAAAGGGTGGGCCAAATTGGCAAAAAAATTGAAGGGCCATACGGGCCAGGCTGGGAAGATAAAAAAATGAAACGAGCCTGTTGGCCTGTTTTAAAAGTTTAAACGGAAACGATAAAATATAGCTATTAATGAATATGGCTTTAACAAGAATATGTATAAATGTGCATCATGAGCCGATACTAGTTTAACATCGCCAATGCAGAAATGTAACTTGTGCAGAGTACAGATCGGCATCAACAGTTATATTGTGTGTAATCTGGGATTAATATTTTTTTAGCAGACTCATGCTGGGCTCAGATCAGGTTTACATTGTTTTTCTACATACACTCAAGCTCGGTCAGAACTAGACTTAATTTTTCTCAAGATGTATAGGGCAAACAACATGATTTGTAAAATTATTAATAGCGATAAAGAACTTATGTTAATGTAATCTTTGAACTTTGAACTTCTTGGCAGTTCTTAAATTTACTTCTCAACAACGTGAAAATGTGACACATTTTCTGACTTATTTTTAACTGTAAAAGTATAAAACTGACAAGCCTGATTAATGAAGGGATTTGGAATCAAATAGCATTTTTCATTTTCGATAAATAAGATACTTGTATAATCTTGTAGACAAGAGATTCTTGACAAATAGTTGTGGATGTTTCTCCCTTCCCATGCCATTACTTGGAAATTCTATTCAAAATGCTAACTTTGACAGTATTTTCTTAAATTGATTGTATCAAAAAATGGATAACGCCATTCAATTACATAGTTTCTAAATAAAAACGCCTGCTAATCTTATGTGTTTCTGGAAGAAAAAAAAAAAAATTTAGAAATGTATTAGAAAGTAACTCCTTTGGATTTGGAATCTTTAATAAAATGATATAGAAGTATTTTCATAAATCTACTTTTATTATGCAGCTTCTAAAGGTATGTTGATTTTTACTTTCTTTTATTTTAAACCATATTAATTTTTCAATGAATCTTTATTCGAATGTTGAAAGTAATCATTAATGTTGCTAATGTGTATATCCTGTAAAATCATTCCATAGATATGTATGCAATATTCTTTAAAGGAATCTCAATTATGTGATAGAAATCTGAATTTTTTATAAATAGTAGAAATTGTGATGGGCCAGGTACATTTTCACTGATTTCTGTACAGGCCGGTCCTAGAAATATAAAAATATAAACAGGCTCGGGCCAAACTTTTGAATTTTAGAACGGGCCAGGCCTGGAAATTCTGGTTCATGCAGGCCTCTAACTCATAGATAAGTAAGAAATAATAACTAATATTTAAAATAAAAATTATTTTCAAATTTAAATGATATCCTCCCCCCCCCCCCCAAAAAAAAAAAAAAATAAATAAATAAAAAGATACAAAACATCCTTACCTTGTGATAAAAAGCTAAGCAGAGTAGTCTTTCCAAATCAGGTAATTTGTAAATAATACCAGAAAGTCTTTTAAATACAACTGAATCAGAATGGATAATTTCTGTAATAATATTAAGTCGTTCCTCAATCACCCTTAAAAGATCATCAAATAATAAAACAAATATGTAATAAAGAAAATAACAATTTATACATATTTTTAATTTATCAAAGATAAGAAAGAAAGAGAAATATTACAATGCAATATCCTCTCATAACTTCTACGTATGAAAAAAAATAGTATCTGTAGAATTATGAGTTATTCTAAATCCTAAAAGTTACAACTTAATAAAAGTTTTTATAAGGGAAGCATAAGTAAAAGCTATCAAACACATTTTTAGCTTGACTTAAACATACAGAATAAAATGATCCTCATTAAAAGAAAAAAAATTCTATGCACTAGTATATTCATTTTTATTATATAGGTAGACTAGTACATAGACTACATGATGACTAGTCATGGGTACTAGTCAACTATACTAGTACCCATGATGAGAGTACTAGTATAGTAGACTAGTACCCTCATCAAAATTGACAGAATTTTGGCCTGCATTTTATTTTCATAAAACTTCATACAAACAAACAGAATGAAGATTTTATTATTGAAGAGTTTGTATTGTACAATAGCATATTTTAAAATAGTATTAAAAAATGCTCTGACAAGCACAAAAAAAGGTTAATATGTTTTTAAGGATGAAAAAATGCCTGACAAGTGCTTCTAATTGAGCATGAGAAAGGACAAAAGGTCCCTCCTTGGTTGCAACTCACTGTCAATGCTAAATTTGAAAAAATCATATTTGTGTTTTTTCCATATAAAAGAAATTTGCGCAAAACTTTCCATCTTTCCTTTTTAGAAAACTTTCAATTGTGTTTTAAATGTTAACTGCACTGTTGACTCTGCACAACAACTACATGACAAATCAGTTTTTTGTGCAGTTTTACACTGCGGACAATCATGGTGGGACTGCATGAATGTGATACGCTGCAGGAACTAAGGTTTCTGGTGCTAATTCGCAACGACGGTTGATGATTAGGTTGACGATTTTTACAATGAAATTGGTCAACGGGATAAACAAGTAGTACTGAAAAGTTTAATTAATAACTATAGAATGAAAAAATTTATAAAATTAAAAAAATAAAATAAAATAAATGTAAATAAGAAATTATCTATTTATATAAAATCCAAGTCTCTGTATGTGTCTCACAATTCCAGTAGGACCGCTTCATTGTAATGACATAATAAGTAATTGTTGAAAAATACCATTGACAGAGTTACTACAAAATCGCCAAATTGTGACCAACTGCGCATCATCACCAAATTCGGCAACAAAAATAAATTGCTGTAAATAAAGCAAACTTGGTGATAGCTGGCTAATTTGACAAAATTCCCATTGAAAACCATTATTATCCCATACTTCTACACATTTTTATTTAAATTCTGCGCATTTAAGGTTTTTTTTTTTTTTTTTTTTTTTTTTCAAAATCTATGGGTCGGAATTTAAAATGTAACATATGAAAAGGGAAGATATTACATTTAAAGAGTTCCATATCCAGTTCTGATTTTTTGGCAACTTGTTTTGGCATTAAATATATCCATGAGGTTGCAATCTCTATCATTTGGGGTTACTTTTTCACTACTCGAATGGAATTTATTCATTTGTTATTTTGTGTATTTTTTTTGCATTTAGAATATTTTTCAGGAAAATTTATAGCTTTTGTTTAAATTTGACATATAATGGAAAGAGTTCCATATCCTGTTCTGGTATAAAATAATATTCAAATGATAAGCTTTTGATAGGATCAAGTCTCATGGAAAAAGAAATAAAAAAATATATAGCATGTGTGTGCTGGAGGGAGGGAAGTATATGAAAAAAAAAAATTACATCCCCTTCATCCATTAAATGCTCCGTGAAATTAGAACTTAACTTCGAAATCTACCAGTGTATGTAAGCCAAGCCAACAGGGATTTTCTTTTAGCTGAGCCGTTGATTTTGAATGTAGTCTATTTTATGTTGTTGCAGTGGTATTTGATTCTTTTCATTAACAAAGTTTTTTTAAAAAATAGTGCGACATTACACCCACTGACAGAAGTGTTTCATATTTCTGTATCTAAAAACACACAATTTTAGACTAGGGGAAAAAAAAGAACAAAACTTAAACAACTTTTGAACTAGTTTTTAAATAAACAAGTATAACACAGTAACAGTAAATAAATAATAAACAGTAAATAATACAGTTATCATATCAGGCAAAATAAAACAATTTTCATGTCAGTTAGGTACCCTGATGCATATTTGACATCTGATCCTTATTTAAAATCAATTGAATGCTATTTAAAGTACGGACAGAATATGAAGAATTTGTATTACACCATATCTATCCCTTATGTAAATTAGGATGTTATATGATCATAATTAAAAAAGCTTATATTTAGTTTCTGAAGATAAACTTTGGATTTACCAATTTTTTTTTTTCTTTTTCAGTCTACTTGTTTTTTCTCCATTTAGTCTACTACTGAAATTCAAAATATTATTATACTCAAGAAAATTTTTAGATTGTCATTTAAAATGAGTGTTATTTGAAAAATTAACCACAGAGTCGAACAAAAAAATAACAGTGTGTTCACTGTTAACTTAACAGTGAATGCACGAACAACTTGTGAAGTTTTCAGTTTCAAGGACTGAAACCGAAAGCTTTGCAATAAAAACAAAAAGCTATGTTTTTCATGTGATTTATTTAATTTGAATGAATTATGCTACATACATAACAATTTTTATATTTATTTAAACTTAGTGGCAAGGAATAAAAGAAATTACAATACCAATAACAAGAAACAATGTTCAACTGGAGCTTTAATACAAAAATTCAATT
This sequence comes from Maratus speculifer, assembly GCA_964019185.1. Classification (NCBI taxonomy): domain Eukaryota; kingdom Metazoa; phylum Arthropoda; class Arachnida; order Araneae; family Salticidae; genus Maratus; species Maratus speculifer. The sequence continues at coordinate 70,041,979 of OZ025291.1, forward strand.
CTCTCAGCGACCATCAAACATACAAAGGTGAAAAAAAAATCTAAATTAAGTTTTATCATGACAATAAAAATAAGACAGAAATAAAATTAATCCATCTACAGGAACGTTGGCTACAGTTTATTAAATTTTACGCCTTCATTTTATCTTCAAAAGTTAAATAAAAAACTGCAGTAAACTATGATAATTTTTTTAATGCTATCATTTTATTTGTCTTGTCAAGCTTTATCTTTAAAAAAAGATTCATTGTCATACTTCAACTGGTTAGCCAGAAATTTCAAAAAGACGTTTGCATTTTCTATTTCTTAAACATATTATACCAAAGGCTACCACGTTTGCTAGCAATAGATTTCTACAAATACAAAGGATGAGTTTTTTTCTTTTCTTTTTCATTCATTCATTCTTTCTTTCTTTAAAAAAGAAAAATAATAATTTTCAGTCTTACTAATGTAGTTATGATAATACCTCGTATATCCATTACACCTTGAAAAGTGGATAAATATTAACATCTTAAAAAAAATTAATAAAACTAAATTTAAATTCTAGCAAACAAATCATAATAAAAATATTCCTTCTATTTGTACCTATTGAATGATATTTTTAAATTATATAATGGAAACGTTTAAAAAATTATCTCTAATCATATTATTACATCCAGCAATTTTTATTTATTTATTTAAATAATAGACTCATTTGAAAAATCTTTCATTTGTATTGATGCCGGTAGATGGCACCATAACAGAAGTTCAAGTCAGCCTACAAAGTCTAGTAGACAAAAAAATTGTTGTTTGAGAGTTTTTAACTAAAGTGAAAAATGTATTTCAAAAAATTTAAAGGCTTTAAAAATAGTTTAAAAAGAGAATCGTATATTAGTCTTTTTTTTATTTTTATGAATTCCTCAGAGTCATTCATTTGTAGACTTGGAATTTATGGTTTTGAATCACAGCAGTGAAGTGTTTGTTTGTTCATATTGTTTATAATAGTTTATTTTTAATTTGGAACTTAATGTATTATAATTGGATATAATATGCATATTTTATAAAAGAAAAAAATGCAGAACAAACATTATTTCAAGTAAAAGAAATTATCATTTAGCTGTCATATGTTAGAATATTTTTTTTCATTAAGCCTAACATGGCATTTAGCTACAGTCGACTCACAGATCTGAAGGGCTCGTACCACACGGTTGGTTACCTATACTTTTCTCCACTAAGATTTTATTATAAATAGATAGATTTTAGCATAATATTTCAAACAGATTGAATTAGCTTACATTACTACTAGAGCTGTTGTAATTAATGCACTGTAAAACTAAATGAGGTGAACTTTAAACCTCACCTTTAATTCATGATTGGAACCATTTTGTCTGAAATGAAAATATGAGTATTTGGACTTTAGACTTGAAATCAACTGTTCTTCTATTAATATTTTGTATTAATATGTATTAATAATTTTTCATTTAGTCATTTCATTACTTCAGCATCCACTGATTTGCTGAAAATGTCTATGTAAATTTGAAGATTTTTCTTTTTTTTTTCCTTCTTTTTCTTCTTCTTAAAAAAAAAAAAAAAAAAAAAAAAAAAAAAAAAAAATCAAGTAGTTAATTGCAGAAAAAATGTCTTTAGAAGTATGATTTTATGAAATCATTTCTTTTTTCAAGGATTTTGCTTTTCATCTTACAAATATGAAATGTTACATGCATTTTTAAAACATGACCAAATAAATGATTTTTTTTAAAGCCAAGAGATTATTTCTATGAAATAATCTGTCATTTTGAAAAAGTAATCATCAAACTAGCAATATGCATTTATCATTTATGATTTTAATTAGACTAATTTGTATTAATTATGCAAATCTATTAAAATTGTTCATAATTTTATTGTAAAAAATATGGAAGCTTGTAATAGAATAAAATATTTGTTGCAGCTGTATTTAGGAAATGATAAAGTATGTCCAGGAAAATTTTCATTTGAAGGACCTTTTTATAAAAGCATTTGATTACAACTTGAACTTCAGTATACTTATCGAAAAATTAAAAATGGTGTTTTCCCTCATATCATTACCATTTTTATGATTTTGAGCATTAGACTAAGTCTGTGAACGTGTTAGAAAATTTTATGATGTTGAGTGGGGGGAAAATATACTTTTGAGAACTGGTTTAATGTTAGTTTCTGTTATGGACAGGTTCCACTATCACATGTTTTATTGGCTACAGTAAGCAGAAGATCCATGGAAACATTCCACTTTAGACAGATTTTTAATCTTAGCAGATGAAATTGTATTTTTTTCATGGAAATTTATCTTGGAATATTTCCATTGAAGGGAGGATTTCACTTTCATAGGATACATTTATTTATTATTATATTATAAATTGTTTATATTTTTATAAAAATTTCCGTTAAGTTACAGAAAGCTTCCATATGAAATTCCATTATGAATCTAGTTAACAGTAGCGAATTCTAGCAAAAGCTTTATGTACTCTATATAACTAGACTTGCTGCAAACTTGTGACCATATATTTCATATGTAGCATTTTAAATGTCCAGCTTCATACTTTATGAAATTTTAAATCACTGCTTGATTTAATCAATGTTTGATTTTATCTTTATTTTAAGGAATAGTTAAAACTAACAAAACAAGCCTCTGAAATTAGAAAATATACCAAATATATGTATACTAGTTTTACAGCTATTTTTAATATCTGTTTACCAAATAGTAACAAAAGTAACAAATACTTTCAAAAAGGCAATGAGTTTGAAAGCAACAAACATACATGGTGCTCACTTAGTCATTACTTTTACAACACAATTACTATTCAACACTTTTACAATGAAAAAATAGAAAATAATGAAGACAGAAACAAATATAATCAATTCATTCATATTAAAATTAGAGGATTCTCAGCAAAATTGACTGGCAAATTCCCTGACCAAATCTCAAAATATTATCTGACCAAACAGGCACACAACAAAATTTGCTACTTATTTTCGCAATCCTTTGTCAACATTAGAAAATTTTTATGTGCCAATGTTCTTCAAATTTCAATTTTTTTCTTTTTTGGTGATTGTTTTATGAATTTTGTGATTTTTTAATGAGAATACTTAATGAATTTTATGTCATTTTTTCTCCAAGACTTTTTAGAAAATATTTGTAAATTCCCTGACTTTTCTTATATATTTTGAAATTTCCCCTACTACTATGAAATTCCCTTACTTTCCATGACACTGGGAACCCTGTATTAATAAAATTTCAGAACAAAACAGAATAACACGAGAAATTACTAGAAATTTTGTTCAGTAGGAAGAAAGAGATATGATCCAAACAAAATTGCTTCAGATTGGTGGTGAGCAGGTTTAAATTTATAATGATACATGTTAAATGTAAATTCCATGCTCATTTTCGAAAAACAGTCCATCCTCAATGCATTAATATTTAAAAAATAGAAGTAACTCACATAAAACAAGTCAGAAACAAGTAGCAAATGAGGTGCATTCATACAATAACGAAGTTTTTAAATTATTCAGATCTTGGTGTAATAGCATTACAGTACTTCGAATATAGCATAATTATCAAAATCTGTGTGTGTGCCTGTAAATGCTATCTGCTTTCTATTATACAAGAAGATACGGATAGTAAATCTCAGCAACATATATCAATTTCACAAAATGTGAAATAGTTTAACATAATTAAAATACTCTGAAAACAATATTTCCCCCTTATACCATTATGTAATGGAATGCTTTTGTATGGCCTTGTAAATTAATCACAAATATTCTTTGCACCACAAATTGTACAGTACACATATTTTAGTATATACTTCACAGATGTATATCAATTTCATTATGTTCAAAAATGTGTAACACCATTAAAATGCACTTGAAATTATTTTTTCCCATTGGCCATCATGTAACAAAATACTTTTTATTGTCCTTGTAACTAAACTATACATCTGATTTTTATGAAATTTTAAAAGACTTGAGTAAATATGCGACAATTACTCAAGTAATTACTTATATAATTTAAAGTTCAAATAATTCGGTTGGTCAGCTTTTGCTCTATTATATGCAGAAGGACAGACTAGACAACGACTGTAGTTGCTTTATATTTACATAATTACAGATGCACCTTAACAAGTAAAAAAAAGAACTGTTATGTGGTACATTTACTGTATATATTTATTTTATTTTCTATTTATTTTTATTTAATAATCAGCACAGAAATTATTTGAAAAAAATATTTTTAAAGTTCTTACTGAATAGTTTTCAGTGGTTTCACAATCCATGATTTTAACAATCTCTCACCAAATTTTGTCAAAGTTTGATTCAAGCACCAAAATAAAGTTCCATGATTCGATGAACTAGAACTATTTCTTATTACTTCTAAACTTCTAATGGTAGCAGAATTTAACGTCATATGATCAGTTGTAGAAAATAACTGCATATTTCTAAAAATAAACAATAAATAAAAATATGCATACAAAGTTTAATATAAATGATAGTTTATAGAGAAAATATAAAGACACCAGATAAAAACACCATAAATTGTGACTGTAATAAGTATGGAAGAAATAAAGGTTTTTATTTTTTCCTCATATATAGAGAAACAATAGAATTGAGCAGATGGAATTCTAAATGGAATTTAAAATATTTATGTAAATATAATGTAAATATGAAATATAAGTATAAAAATATGAAATATTTAAAATGTTTTCAGCACAAATTAAATTATTTATTTCAATATAATTTTATATTTAAAAAAATAATACTTTTAAAAACACAAGATAGCAAGTTAATGCTTTCGTAAATCATAATTTGGTCAAGCCTTTTTTTTTTTTTTTTTTTTCAATAAATCAGATTTGATATAACAGTCTTGTCACAAACTTTCGTATTAATGTGTTATTGTAAAAGTACTTGGAGTGTATTTTATTTTTTTTTTTATTTTTTTTTTTTTTTATATATATCTCACATTTAATTCTTTATTTGCATTTCAGTTCAATTCCCTGTCACATTAGATAAAGTACATTCCAACTATTTGACTCACCAGACAACCTGATAAAATCTCTTTTTAGACTATGTTTTTATTATAAATTATGTTTGATTTATATGTATTGTGAGGAATCTCACATCACTTATTCCATCATCAATGTTTTATCAACCTTTTTCATTTTATTGAGCCAAGTAATTCATTTCCAGCACTTTGCTACAAATTTGATAGCCCAAGCAGTTTACTTCCTGACGAATGATGTGCATCTTTTCCTGGAAATGATTTTATTTCTCCCTTGGTTCTCGCTTCCCATGCAAATTCGGAATGTGTGGGAATGATTAACACGTTTGCTGCTGCTTACTTGAAGATGTGATGATAGTTAATGTCGCACTGTAGAAGTGGGGTTTTCCCAGAAGCCGATTTACTTTTTATGATAAAGAATCAGTGAAAGACTTTCTCGCACCAGTGCGTGATTGGCTATTGGACATCACCCCACATCACGCGCTGGTATGTGAGTGGCCCCTTAACGTTGGCGCCATATCATGTGCTGGCGCGTGATCGGCAGCGAGTCTGTTAAGTTCAGGCACACATAATGCATACAGTTGGAGATTTGGCTAATTATGTCCTTGTATTGAAGTTCTGCTCAAATGACAGTGTATTGCTTTTTTTTTTTTTTTTTTTTTTTTTTTTTTATATATATATATATATATATATATATTAGACATTCATTTATTTCAAATGATTTTTTTACATTCACATGCATTTATTTTTATGAAATCCATTTTATTAAATATAAGTTCTTAATGTTTGATTTTAAAAACAGTTAGTCACTGATGGGATTTTGCTGCTAATGTCATTGCCTGTTTTAAAATGCTGTTTTAAATTTTTAAATGGAGATTTTTACTGAAGTTGGCCTCCTATTATTCTGATAAGATTTTAAAATTCTTTATTAAATTTATTTTTGAAAGGATGGTTATAAGAGATATCTTCTCTTCTGAATTTAAGATAAAAATATAGAGAAGATTTTTACTTACACAGATTTATCATTACACTGTCTTCATTTCTTTATATTCTAGATTTCTGGCAAAAAGATTTACACTTTCTCTTTATATGAGCTAAAAGCATCACAAACTGCATGGGATTATTGGTCCACTTGTAAGTTATCACAACCTAAATTTGTTACATAATCACTTGTTTATGATGGCCTAATAATATTAAGTTTTACAGAAATTAATTATATCACAACTTTAAAAGTTCTCATTGATCTATTTCTTCTTCAATTTAGCAGAAATAATTTATCAGCATATTTATTTTGCCACTCTTGTAGAATTTTAAAATAACCCTGTTTGATATGAATGAAGCTTCAGTAAAAATCTCCATTTAAAAATTACAATGACATTTTTCATCAGGCAGCATCCTTCTCTTCAGGAACTACCTGCTTTTAAAGTGGAATGTTCAAAACTTATATAAGATGAAATTCATAAAAATAAATGCAGATAATTTTACAAATAAAAAAAAAAAAAAAAAAAAAAAGGTGAGATTTTAAAGAAAGAAATAAACTATTTGCACAGCAGAATAATAAAGAAATAAGATTAGCCAAGCCTTCAGCCACACGACAAACATCATGCATGTCAAAAATTAACTACACTTACGAATTCTAATCAAGCATAGAATGTAAAGTAATTAGGAAGAAGGAAAATAATTCCCAGGGAAAGATGCACTGTGCTTAGTAGGAAATAAATTGCTCACACCATTAAAAAAAAAACCTCAATGGAAATAATTTAACACTGGAAATAAAATTACTCAACTACTGAAACAAAAAATACTGACAAAACATACATTGTGAAATAAATTATGTGAGATTTTTCATATGTACCAATAAGTTGAATAAGCATATGACCAACCCCAAGTACTGAAAAATACCCTGAAATTTAAACTGGATAATTATTCGTGTATTCAGCATCAAGTGGAAAATATACAATATATTTTAATTATAAAAATGAATTCGAAAATCATTATCCCCTAACACTTTAGAATATATGGAATCTATAAAATTTTGAAGCATATGACAAACTATTTTTATGTAATTTAACACTCAATTACTATTCTAAGAAAGTGTGTTATTTCTGCTATTGCATTTGTGAGATCATGTTGCATACATGATCTCTATATTTATATACTTCATATAGTGATATTTTGGGGGAAAGGTACTAATCATCAAGAAAAGGGTGTTCTTTTGCCTTTAATCACAAAAGCTAAAAAAATTATGTTTGATTAGTATCTCCAAAGATGCCTTTGCAATTTAGAAAAAATAAATAAAAATAATAATAATAAATAAATAACACTGGAACTTACAAAGTTAGTAATTGACTGTTAGGGTCCTGTTACTCATAGTAAATTAAAAATGTTAATTTTATAAATTATTTTTAAAAAATCCAGTTATTTAATTTGAGTCTTAACAAAAAGAACCAGATAACTAAAGTACAGTAGACTCCCTCAAATCCACACAGCTTGGGACCAGAGGTTTTGCAGATTTTAGAATTTTGTGGATTTCTGGTCATTATTTTATTTACATTTTTTAAACAGTAATTTGAATGTAATTAACAATGAAATTGAAACTATTATAAAGGCTTACAATATAATAAAATATTAAAATAAGTAATAAACTAAAATAATAAAAATTTAGACAGTTTTTAACATGATTAAAATATTTATTGCAAAGGTCAAGTTAATAAATAATGTATGATTAAATATTTATTATAATGATAAGATGCATTTTTCACGTGAAATTTGCTTTATAAAGATACATTAGTAATTCACATCAAAATCATAAAATAAGGAAGTTTTATTTCAGGTTTAGCCAGAATTAATAACCAAAAAAGTTTAGTTAATACATAAATATATTTGGTAACAAGATAACGATTACCACTAATAACAGCAATATCTTGTATTTTTTTAGGAATAAATTTATTCTTCCTTCATGAAAACACATGAATTCAGTAATATAAATGATAATTACAAATTAAAATACATATGGAATTGATATAAAATTTAAAAAGTAGAATTTTGTCCCTACATATGAACTGGATGTTTCATTGTTTACATCCATAAATTATGTGCGGATTTTAAAGAGTTGCGGATTTTAGGAGTGCGGATTTAAGGAAGTCTACTGTACTTTAAAACTAGAATACTTTATAACTTAAAAATGCATAATTAATAAAAATTGCATACTTAATATCCTTTAATATATTTTCAACTTTAAAATCTGTTAGATATATTTTGAGAGCTGAAAGGCATGAAATAACCAAAGGTGGTAAGGATAAAAGCATTTGCAAATTCTCTTGTGATTCTGCCTGAGAAGAAATGAAAGATGTCATATTGCTTAGAGCAGATGAATGTTCAAAGGTTTTGTCATCTAGTCTCTCAATTCTTACTGATCTAAAATAAAGACAATAATAATGAAATAAAGTAAACATGACAAGAATAATGTAAGTTCAAAATACATAATTTTGAAGATGCAGTAAACTACCGATTATCTGCGGAATTGAGTGGCATGGTTATCATGGATAATCCACAAAATTATGATAAAAGGGAACAAACTAATATGAATATGCACTTGAACAGTTTACATACACAATAGGTAACATAAACATACACTTGAACAATTTATATACACAATAGGTAACATAAACATATTTATTATATAAGGAATAATAAAATTAGTCTCTTCATACAAATGTGTAGATTTGCTTCTTTGAGAAATCAGTCAAAAGTTTATTTATTTTCTTCCTTTTTTTTTTCACCCATTTTTTTTTTCATTGATACACTTTTTCTTTGTTTGGGATTGAAGTCTTTTAGAACCATTTTATCACAAAGTGTGACACATCATCTTCTTTCTCTAAATACTGTATAAGGCCTTCAACATAAGCTAAAGCTGTGTCGTGGCTCACTTCCTTTTGTTTCTTATCATCTTCTACATCACTCTCTACAAAATTCATACCTATACCTTTTCTACAATTTCTTTATCAGTTACTTGATTGAAGCCTGGATCTAATCCTGTTTTAATTTATACTGAATTGTTAATGCAACTTTTTCCTTTTCACGACATTTTTCAAAAATTGAAATTTAGACTCGCAGATAATCAAGAGTTTACTGTAAATACATGGAAAGTAAATTGTTAGTTAAACAAAGATAAAAATATATGTAAACTTTTACTTCAATATAAAATGAAAGTAAGGAAAACAAAAAGTCTTTGAGAAAAAAAACCATAATTTGAAACAGAGGGAACATGATAAATATGATTTCTATAAGTGTTTTATATAATTTTTTCCCCTCATAAACAAAGGAAAAATTTTTTTTATTAAAAAGTAACACACAATACATTTTTCATTAAAAAATTACTTTATTACATTAAATTACATATTTTTTTTATTTATTACCAAAATCATCATTATTATTAGCAAAATCAAAAAAATTATAGTACACACACAAATACTTCAATTAGAATGTAAAATTACATAATTATATATACAAAAAATATATTCACGTAAAAAATTGCAATTAAAAAGAAAAATGAAAAGCACTGTTGCAATTATCAAAAAAAAAAAAAAAAAAAAAAAAAAAAAAATAGAAGTATATATTTTTTATTTTAGCATTTTAAACTTCATCCTTTTTTTGTGTGTGTGTGTGTGGGGGGGGGGGGGGTATTTAAATTTAAGCTTTCAAAACATCAGCCATTATGAATGGAAATAGCAAAGAGAAAATATTTAAAAATCATCACATGGGTATTTCACAAACAATCACTCTAACTTTAAATTTTATTTTTATAACCAGAAGATTCAATCTATGCCACAAAACATACTGTTTTGTATACAGAACACAGGTGAAAAAAAATTTTAATTAAAAATTTCTAATAGAATTACCTATTCTTTACTTTTGCACATTTATTTGTATCACTGCAAATGTTACTTTACAGTATAATAACAGATTTTTAAAAATTCATGCTCGAAAGTTATTAAAAAAAAACATAAATTGTTTTAGTATAATTTTGAAATTAATTTCAATTGATAGGACATACTAAGCTAGGGCTGTATTTAAATGAAAAATGAAAGACAGTTACAGTTATACCTTGAATCACAATTTTTTCCCTTAGTTTTTCTTTTTCTTTTTTTTTTTTAACCGCACAAAAAAAAAAAAAAAAAAAAAAAAAAAAAAAACAATTTTTTAGTTTTTTTTTCAAAATCTTGAAAATTAAAACAAAATTACAAAATTCAGAGGATGGTATAGTCTGACTTCTGCTTTCCAACAACATATGATACAAATAAATAAATAAATAAATAAATAATAATAATAATAAAAACTGATTTTAAGACAAATGTTTCATACCTATCACCACTGAAACTTTTAATCAGGATTTCAGTTTCTTTACTTAATAGTGAAGATGGAAGAAGAATTTCAGATGGATTAACACATAACAAGAAACTTTCAAGTTCATTCTGAAACGAATTTTCTTGAAAGAAAGAATAGAAAATATCACCAGAACTAACTTGCAAGGCCTGCAAAAATATAGACAGAAATGGTAAATAGAATAAAATAATTTGATTTTAACCGTAACAAAATAACTTTTTATTTATTATCCTATATTTCAAATTGTTAATCTAATGAAAATGCACTTAATGAAAAAGTACTAAATTTCCATGAAATTATCAAAATTAAAAAATATGTAAAATGTATGCAATAAAAAATACATCAACAAAATTTCCTAACTACAAATTAAGATGATTTCTGAAAGTTCAATTGACAGAATGAGCATAAAGATTCTACTTTCAATGTGGATTAAAGAATTTTGGAAAGCTGCATAAAAATTAAAAACTGACCACAACAATGCTAAATAAAAAATAATTAATATATTAAATACATGATAATCATAATACATACCACACAAGCAATATTTACATCAGACTTATCTGAATGATGTTTTGAAGTTTTAGTTTGATTTATACAAACTAAAAAACCAGACACAGCATCAGTATCATCAACTTCTACAGAGTTATCATCATTTAAAACAGAGAGCTGTTAATATTATGTCAAGGAAATTTATAATTAATAATTATAATGTATAAAATAAATAAAAAAAATTAGACTTTACATTAAAGCAAAATAATTTTTAAATTAATTTTTTTTTATTAAAAAAAATTAACTATAGTCGAGTCTCTCTACAACAAAACTCCATACATCGAATTTCTCTATATAATGAATTTTTAATGGGAACGGTCCCTTTCCTCATAATTACATTAAAAATAGTCTCCATGTAGCGAAATATGTATCTCCATATAACGAATTTTTTCATAAAATATTTTTCAGTTTTAAAAAGACTGAAATTATATGGAATCAATTTTATATCATTTATTCTTAATTTATCGTTCAGTACTGAGTTTTTTTTTATATCCCTCCTTTACCTTGAATCACCTTTTGAACTTTAAGTCCAAGGAATTCATCCCCTCCCCTTTCCAAATATCTTTCAACATTCTTCTCGAAACAGTGTCAATAGAATTGTTACACATATAAGAGCAGGATCAGAAGGATAATTGAGTCAGTGTTGATTTCAGTGGGGTGGAACATGGCCCAAAGTAAGAAATGAAATCCCTCCCCTGGAAGATTTGAGGTAGTGTATTTTTAATGGTAAAAAACCTCTCCCCTCGGGAGCAACACAAATCTCTACCATAGAAAAGTATCAATATTTACCATTATTCAACACTGATTAAAGTTTTAGGTAAATGAGATCAAAGATCATTCAGATGGTTAAATTAGAAAAATAAATTCCCCTATAGTCAAAGACAACAAGTTGAATTATTAGTGATATTCGCTGCCAGAAAAATTCCTGAGAAGCCATCTGCATACCACGTGACTAGATGTGTTTCACAAAAAAGCAAAGTGGAAAAAAAAAGCGTCACAGACTGCTGTTGCCATTTAAGGCCCAAACACATTTGGCCACTTCTTAAATTTCAGTGTTGGCTCGTTTGATGTGGCAACGTGGTGTATTTGATCTTAATGAGTTTTGCAGGAAAGGGACGATTGTCCGGCAAAAAGAAAATCTTTCCGTCAAGTAGGGTGGATTGCTTATTTTCCGACACTTTTATTCGCTCCCCTATTTTCTATTATGAAGAAACCGCAAATGGATCCAATACAAAAGGCTTCCCCACTTTTTCCAAGAATTCAGTAGAAGGAAAGTGTATTGCAGTCTGAATCCATCCTTAGAACTTGATTTCATTATCCAAATTAAAGCTTGCAACCCTAAAAGTTAGAGAAAATGTTTATTGTTTCTAGCTTTCATGAAAGCTAGTGTGAACGATTCACGAAATTTTATTTGTTTGAGTGCGTTTTTTACTGTTTCTGGGGAAAATGCCTCCTAGGAAGTGCATAACTCTCAGTGATAAAATGAAGATTTTGAAAGGAATCGATAAGGGATTTGAAAAAAAAAAAAAGACGTTGCAAAACAGTTTGGGATTCTGGCAAGTACTCTGTCAACATTCATAAAAAATAGAGAGTCAATTACCAGATTGCAGATTAAGAGCAGAATTCATATCTTAGTTTGATGCGAAAAAAAAGGATGTGCCAATATGAGGACTTAGATGAAGCAATGTTTAAGTGGATTACAGTGATAAGAGATTCGAATTTACCACTTTCGGGGCCAATGATTTTAGAAAAGATTCTAGAATATGCTTCATTTCTTGGACATTCTGACTTCCAAGCCAGCATTGGTTGGTTAGAAAAATTAAAGAAGAGACATGGATTATCTCAGAAAACTATCTGCAGTGAAAGTGCGGATGTTCCGGTGACAGAATGTGAGACCTGGAGTCTTAAGGTAGAAGAAATTCTAAAAAAATTTGCTCCTGAGAACATTTTCAATGCAGACGAAACAGGTCTCTTCTACAAGTGTCTCCCAAACAAGACTCTGGCCTTTAAAGAAGATAAATGTTTTGGCAGCAAACAAAGCAAACAAAGGATTATTATTCTGTTATACGCAAACATGACAGGGAAAGAAAAATTAAAAATTCTCGCCATTGGGAAAAGTAAATCTCTTCATTGTTTTAAAGGCGTGAAGTCCTTACAAGTAGACTATGACTTCAATAAAAAGGCATGGATGACCAGTGAAATTTTTGACGAATAGTTAAAAGCACTTAATCAACAAATGAGAAAACAACACCAAAAAATTGCTTTGCTTATTGATAATTGTCCAGCTCACCTAAAAAACTGCAGAGAAAAATTGCAAAATGTTGAAGTTATTTTCTTACCAACTAATTGCACATCAAAACTACAGCCCATGGACTTGGGAATAATAAAAAATCTAAAAGTGCATTATAAGAAAAGAATTCTTAAAGAATTAATAATAACTGAAAAAAATGATTCCATCGTTGACATCATTAATCTTAGAAAGTGTATTGCGGAACTTTATAAAGCTTGGAAGTTTGATGTAACTGAAAAAACAATTTACAATTGCTTCAAAAAGGCCGGCTTTTCTAAACTGGAGAATGATGTGGGCCTTGAAGACGAAGAAGACCTGACTTAACGGACTTAAAAAATAAGTGGAAATTAATTAAGGAACGCGGTATTGTCGAAGAAAATGTTATTCTCTTTGATTTTTTGGAAGTGGATGACAATCTCTGTATTGCGCAGTATCCTTCTGATGCAGATATTTTAAGCAGCAATATAAACAATGATTGTGAGAGTGACAATGAGCAGGAATATGAAAACGTACAACAAGAGATAAAGCCATCACGGAGTGAAATGATGAGTTTGTTTGACCTAATAAGGAGAGGACTTCAAATGGAAGAAAATGTTCCCAATACAATTTTTCATTTCTTGCTGAAATGTGAACATTTTTATGAGAGTGTAACAGTTTTAAAATCAAAACAACAAAAAATTACAGATTTTTTTCATTTTGAAATAATGTAAATTTTCTTTATGTGATTTTTATTTTGCTTTTAAATAAATGTCAGTTCTCTTTTTTGAAACTGTTTAGATAATTAAGGAATACAAAATATTTAGGTTTATATTTATAATTAAACATTTCAAATTCTTAATTAAACACCTCAAAACTAATATTTGTTCAAAATTTACACATTAAAAAGAAATTTTTATGTCATTCTCTATATGACGAATTTCTCTATATGGGTGATTCTCAAAATAGGGGACAATTTCAAAAATGAAATCTTAAAAAAATTACTGTTAGCAAAATTTCTGAAAAAAATAGGCGTTGTTAATATAGTATTAGGTATACTTTACATGAAGTCAGCAGAGCTAATTATTTAAAAATTAACTTTAAAAAATAATTAGTATTTTTTGAGCCATGCTAATGACAAAACAAATTGCATGGAATAAATATATTAAGAAATTTTTATTTTCTTTCTGTTTAAATATTTTTTTTCTACATTTATTAGCCTTCCTTTCCAACAAATAGTTTCCATTTTTACATATAAGGAGAATAAAAACATTACCAAAGAGCAAATTTTGTTTACATGAACAACATTCTGACACTAACAGTGTAAGAAGCTGTCTTAGTGATTTTCTGACAGATTTAATGCATATTTTAGGGATAATAAATGTAATACCTAAATTTATATGTAAAATTAAACTTTAAAAAGGATACAATATAAGTACTGGTTACATTTATGCACATAGGAGTCTTTAGTATGGATAGAAAAACCATGCTAATGACACTGATATTTGTCCATGCTAATGACAAATTTTAATTTAAATAAGATTATGAGCCATAATATAATCACAATGCAATAATCCTTTCTAGGGCTTTTTAAAACACAAAAGTTCTATGCAAATAAGTAAAATAAAAATTTTAACTATAAAATAAACATGAAAATTATTATCCATTCTAATGACATACAATTGATGTACTCGCCTAATATTCAACTTCTTTTCTTAAAATACAACTAGCAGGGGAGACCGAGCTTAGCTCGGTCAAAATTAACTTTGTGTTCAACTCGATATAGTATTTTCACTGTGTCATTCACTCGGTATTATTACTGTAAAACATGTTGTTTATTTAGAAAAACAATCAATAAGAAAACTATGTTTTTATGCGCATGTTTATAAATTTTACTTTATTTTAAAATTTACAAAGAAAGGACATCGACGTAAATCAATTTTTTAGCTCGACTCTGATTGGTTTAACCATGCATCTCGAATCCTCGTAAGAATGTATAAAAAAATTTTTTACATTCTGAAAGACAATATTTTCTGCTAGATATAGCCAAATTTGGAGGCATTCTTTCATTTGGCTCCAAATACGTGTTTTGGTTTTCGTAATTTTCATAGTCGATTTTTTAGCCATATGTCGCCGATATTTTGTCAAATATCACCAAGTTATTGGCTTTTGCCATATTCTCGTGACCCTGAGTCGTATTACCCAAAATGAGCCACTAATCAAATTTGATCAAGCATGTGACATAGCTCAATCGTCTTCAGGTAATCAAAAACAGTAGAATATAAAATTGAATCAAAATCGTTTAAGCCATTTTTTAGGTAAAATTAGCTTGGCAGCATTCAGCAATGAAGCGAAATGACCCACTAATATAATTTTGTTTAACATGCGACTCAGCCCAATAGTCTTCTCGTGACAAAAAACGTTTTGTTTCAAAATTTAGGTAAAATTGATTGAGTTGTTGTTATATATAATTAGAATGACCCTAGCTCATTAAGACCCAAAATGACCCACTAATCGAATTTTCGCGAGCATGTGTCCATCCAAATGGTTTTCTCTTGCTCAAAAACGATATAATACAAAGTATAGTCAAAATGGTGAGTACCATTTTCTATATAAAATTAGCATGACCCATCATGACCAACAAATGACCCTTATAATCGAAATCTCTCGAACGTGTGGCCTAGCTCATTAGTTTTAGCATGCCGAAAAACATTAGATACAAAATTTAGATAAAATCGATTGAGCCTTTTTTAGATATAGTTAGTTTGACCCTGACCCCTTATGATCCAAAATGACCCGTTGATCGAATTTTCTCAAAAATCTGTCATAACCCAATGATTTTCTTGTGCCCGAAAACGATAAAATACAAAATTTAGTCAAAATTGCGCGAAACGTTGTCTAGATAAAATTAGAATGACCCAAAAGTGGCCCACTAATCGAAATTTCTCGAACATGTGACCTACCCCAATGATTTTCTCATGCCAAAAATATGTTGTATACAAAATTTCGTTAAAATCGACCCACCCATTCTTTAGATATAGCTTGACCTTGACCCATTAAGACCCACAAATGACCCTTTATAATCGAAAGCTCTCGAATATGTGACTTAGTCCATTAGTTTTCTCGTTTCTAAAAATTGTTACATACAGAATTTCATTAAAATTGATCCTGCCGTTCTTTAATTATATATAGCTTGACCCAGACCCTTTATGATCCAAAATGACCCATAAATCGAAATTTTTCGAACATGTAACCTAGTCCAATGATTTTATCGTGAAAAAAAATGTTGCATACAAAATTTCATTAAAATCGATCCACCTGTTCTTTACATATAGCTTGACCATGATCCATTATGACCCATCATGACCCACAAATGACCCTCATAGTCGAAATTTCTCAAACATGTGATTTAGCCCATTAGTTTTCTCATGTCAAAAAACTGTTACATACAAAATTTCGTTATAATCCATCACGCCGTTCTTTAAATATAAATAGCTTGACCCAGACCCTTAATGACCCAAAATGACCCATTAATCGAAATTTTTCGAACATGTAACCTCGTCCAATGATTTTATCGTGCCAAAAAATGTTGCATACAAAATTTCATTAAAATCGATCCACCTGTTATTTAGATATAGCTTGACCATGACCCATTATGACCCATCATGACCCACAAATGACCCTCATAGTCGAAATCTCTCAAACATGTGATTTAGCCCATTAGTTTTCTCATGTCAAAAAACTGTTACATACAAAATTTTGTTATAATCCATCACGCCGTTCTTTAAATATAAATAGCTTGACCCAGACTCTTAATGTCCCAATATGACCCATTAAAATTTTTTCTCGAACATGTAACCTAGCCCAATGTTTTTCTCGTGCCCGAAAACCATAGAATGCAATTTTTAGTCAAAATTGCATGAGAAAATCTCCAGATAAAAATAGCATGACCCACAATGACCCCAAAAATGACCCACTAACCGAATTTTCTCGAACATGTCACCTAACCCAAGGGTCTTCTTGTAATCTAAAACGATACAATATAAAATTTGGTCAAAATCTTTAGAGCCGTTTTTTAGATAAAAATGGCTTGACCCATAATGACCCACTAATCAAAATTTCTCGAACATGTGACCCAGCCCAATAGTTTTGTTGTGCCAAAAAACGGTTGGATAGAAAATTTCCTCAAAATCGATCCAGCCGTTCTCTAGATATAAATAGCTTGATCTTGACCCATTATGACCCAAAATGACCCAATAATCGAATTTTCTCGAACATGTGACCTAGCCCAATGGTCTTCTCGTGCCCGAAAATGGTAAAATCCAAATTTTTGCGAAAATCGTTAGAGCCGTTTTTGAGATAAAATTTACCCACACACACAATTTTTGCTCGCATTATAGTATAAGATACATGCTTCTATTTTCAGACTGGAATAAAATGGCTACTTGTTGCCATGGAGAAACTTTATATTTTCAAAGTATTGTCATATGTGAAAATGAAATTTTGATTAATAAACAGCTGTTATAGAATGACCTTGTTTTGAAAACAGAATATGGAGGACAAACTTTAATTCTCTTTTTATATACTATAATTTTATTTTTAAAAAGAAATTTACTGGATAAATCTTCTCCTTGATTAATTTAAAGAAAGAATAACATTTGTTTTATTTTATAAACATGATATTAACTCTTGAAAAAGCTAGTATATACAAGGCACAGCTGCTGTGGACATCCATGCTAATGACATTTTGAACATTTATTCTGTTATTTTAAGGTGTTTTTAACTAAAAAGTGAGTAATTCTTGAGTGCAAATAATGAATAATATTAAGACAAACATATCTAAGTATAAAAACATGACAGAAAACCTCTCAATTTTTTTTGTATGCTGAAAGACATAAATTGTCCCCTATTTTGAGAATCACCCATATACAGTCCCTGGCCAAATTATTAGACGCACTCATATTTTCTTGTGTCGAATCATATTACAAGTTTCATTGAGATATTACTATGCCAATAGTTACAATTGATTATATACATTATCAGTAGGATTATAATAAATAAAAAGCATGCCAATGACTTTAAAATTATTTATTTTTGTAAATTAAATTAACAATTGCTAAAATTGTAAAACTTAAAACATGAAATTAAAAAAAATGTCAATATTTTTTGGAGGCCCCTTTGGCGGCAATCAGAGCCTCTATTCTTCATGGCATGCTGTTAGTATAAAATTGAAATGTTTCTTGCATGTGTGAGTGATGTTTCTCGACAAGGATAAGTTTTTCTATGAACTGTGTTCTGCTTGTTATGAGCTCTTTGTCCAGGATTTTCTTCATTAGCTCCCAAACATTTTCAATGGTATTCATGTCTGACGAATTACCGAGAGCAGTTCAACACAGGGATATTTTTATTGAAAGTAGACCTTGACAGATCGTGCTATGTAACAAAAAAGCTTTATCTTGCAAAAATACAAACGATTCTTCATTTGGAAACCATCATTTTAGCTTTAGAATAAACCGATTTTAAAAACCTCTTTATATTGGTCTGGAGAATTGACTAAGAAGTCATAACAAACAAAACCCAGCTCATAGAAAATATTATCCATTATCTGGAATCGTCACCCACGCATACAAGAAACTCTTCAATTTTTTATTAACAGCATGCCGTGAAGAATAGAGGCACTGATAGCCGCCAAAAGAAATTCCAAAAAATATAGATTTTTTTTTTAGCTTCAAGTTATAAATTTTGCAATTTCAGCCATTTTTCATTTAATTTGTAAAAAGAAAGAGTTTTAAAGTCGTAGGCATGTTTTTTATTTATTATAATCCTACAAATGATGTACATAATTAATTGCAGTTATTCACACAGTAATATTTCTATGAAGCTAGTAATATGATTCAACACAAGGAAAAGGGAGTGCGTCTAATAATTTGGCCAGGGACTGTAGCGAATTTTTTACTGGAACAATGGATTTCGTTATATAGAGACTCGACTGTATTTTACTGTTCATAGTTTAAAGTATTAAATAATAGTATTTATCTTTACCTATAATGATCCAAGGGACACACTAACAGATATTTTTTATAATTTAAAGCAAGGACATTTCTAGTATGAATTCTTTTAAAAAATGTTATGTTTAGCTTTTTCAAAATAAAGGGAGAATTACAAAAAAACATGTATTAGAATTTTAAATATTAGGATCTATCCAAAGATTATTTAATAAGCTACATACATAAATAATCCAGTTAAACTTTTTCTCTGTATATAAATTACTTTTTAAATCAAACAGTTTACACAAGAAATATAATTTGTAAATAAAAAAGTATAGTTGAAAAATTAAATTACAGCAAAAATATTTTACTATTTTTACCCTTCACTTATCCATTGCTGCAATATGCACAACTTGGCATGTATACTTATATTATTAGATGAAATCCCATGCATGCTGCAATAAAAGTTATTTTATTATAAAATAAGCTAGTTCGGAATGTTAAAATTTATCTACAATATAAATTCAATAAAATATATAATTCTACAAATGATGTGTTTCACTAAAAGATGACTAAAACAGTTTAGAAGATGATAAATAAAATAAAATTAAAATCAATTGCTTTTAGCTATGCATCTAGCCTTTTTCAGGATTCAGAATTTAAACTGGTGTTATGAATGCCACTTGTCCAATGTGACCTTTATGCAAGAATATTTTTTACATATTAAAAAAACTAAGTAATATATTCTTAACAAGTTCAATTATTCAGTGACAGGCCAGATTTTATATTTAAATTATTAAATTTGAGAAAGATTCTGTTTAGTAGTGGTAGTATTTTGTGAAAGGTCTACTTTTAAGACAAATAATTTTCTGAAGAATCCTGTTTTAAGATGAATAATTTTGAGAATGGTTCTGTTTCGGAATGAGAATTTCTATGAAGTACCATTATTAAGTTGAAACTTTTGGGAAGGATCCTTTTGAAGATGCAATCATTTACTGAATAATTGTTACATAAGTAAAACAAAATAATATAAAATTTTAATTTACCTTAACTGTGACAGCGTTCAAAATTATTTATTGTTGTATTTTATTTTATTCAAATAACTGACTAATCTTTTACTGCTTTTACACCTTTTTATATCTAATCATCATTCAGGCAATTTTCAAATACAAACATCTATTAGTTATAAACAAGGGCAGCACTAGATCAAAATTTAATTGTTGCTAGGAAAAATATTTTGATTCGGGTGTAGAATCCTGCATTGGGTTTGTAATCTGATTTTCTCTGCATGCGATTCCAACACGGGTCAGCTCGAGTCAGATGCAGGTTGCTTTTTAAAAATGACCTGAGATTAGTTTATAAAAATTTGATATGTAGTTTATACTGTTGCGGATTTTGTTTTCTGAAAGAACTTGATGCCTATAATTGTTTCAGTTTTGATTATTACCCCTCAGTTTGGATTAAACTGATTTTTTAAACATCCAGAAAATTATTCAAGATTAAAGTCCTGCATCAGAACATGCATGTAGATTTTAATTGAATTTTACCTGACCTGCCATTCCGATAGAAGTAACTTTTTTTCTTTATGGTTTGGGACAAGTTGATTCTAACTGTTTAGAGTTTGCATTGGTTTCTAGTTCAATTTTGACACTTATGGGTTAGATCTGGGATAAATACATTTTACAAAAAGTCAATTATTGTTCAAGCTGGAAAACTGCGTTTTTAAATATCAATGAGTTTCTCTATTTATTTTTCTATATAAAATATAGAATTGATATTAGAGATATGATTATAGGCTATTTTTACATAACTGTATTTAATTAAAGACTTTTTTTTTAGGTAGATTTCGTAAGAAATACTACCTATTGCAATCGCACCAGTTTATATCTATCTATCTATCTATCTATCTATATATATATATCACTTTTTTATGGACACGATAACTTCTATAATTCTTCACCAATCTCCACCAAACTCGTACATAAAATCAAAGGGGATAAAATCTTGGCTAAGTTCGTTAATGGGCAAAATCGGACCAAGGGGGTCGGAATAGGGCGTTTTTGTGAAAACTGAAAAAACGCCATAACTTCTTAATTAAAGTAGATATCGAATCGGTTTAAAGTTTATATTACTTCTTAAAAATGGGCCAAAAGTTATTGCATGAGAGATTTTTGATAAATTTAGAAGTGGGCTCAAGGGGCAAAAAAACAGGGATTTTGAGAGAAAAAAATTCATAACTTCGTCAATTTTTAAGATATCAAGTCCAACTAAATTTTTTGTAAATGTTTTTAAAATTATCTAAAACTTTTGTATTTACAAGTTTTTGATAGGACCAACTTTTACCGATGAAAAAAAATTAAAAGCGAAAAGAAAAAGGGCACTAAAAAAAGGAGAAAAATCCATAACTCCGCCAATTTTTAAGATATCAAATCTGATTAAATTTATTTTACATCTTCTCAAAAATATCTACAACTTTTATATTGACAAGTTTTTCATAGGACCAATTCGTATAGCAAAAAGAAATTAAAACAAAAATAGGAGTTGGAGAAAAAACCTCAAATCCTAACTGCTTATATTCTGACTCATTTTTAAATTCATTTTTGATTTTAAACGCATCCAAATGGTAGATCCGCTTATTTAGAAACTGTATAAAGTGACGCATTGGTCAATTTTCTGATAAAGACAGAATATATTTCAAAAAGGCTACCAAAAAGGGTATTTTGAACAGAATTTCCGAAAGTTATCGGGACTGAAAATTTAAGGAAGTGTTCAAATAAGAAATTGCGTTTTTTTCTGACTTGTTTTTAAATCCATTTTTGCTCTCAAATGCATGCAATTTACAGATCCTCTTATTTAGGAACTATATAATGTGATGCATTGATCGGTTTTTTGATAAAGACAGAATATATTTTGAAAAAGGCTACCAAAAAGGGTATTTTGAACAGAATTTCCCGAAGTCTTCGTGATTTGAAATTTTAAGGAAGTTTTCACATAGCAAATTGTGTTTTTTATGACTCGTTTTATTTTTTGCTCTCAAACGCATCCAATTTACAGATCCTCTTATTTAGGAACTATATACTGTGACGCATTGGCCAGTTTTTTAATAAAGATAGAATATATTTTTTAAAATGCTGTCAAAGTGAGTATTTTGCACAAAATTTTCCGAAGCAATCATGATTAAAGAATTAAGGATGTATTCAAACAACAAATTGGTTATTTTATGACTCATTTTTAAATTAATTTTTTTTCTCTAATGCATTCAACTGACCGTTTTATGTTATTTAAGAACTGTATAATGTACTGTTTTGGTCGATTTTTTAATAAATTCAAAATCTATTTCAAAATATGTTGTCAAAATGGGCATTTGAGCTGAATTATTCTTAAGATGATTCTGATAAAACCAGTTTTTGCAGAAAAATGAAATTAAAAATTTTTCATAAACGGCCAAATGAAGTTATTAAACTGGGTTTATCTCTAATCATATTTTTTTTTTTTTTTTTTTGAAATGAGCACTCTTTGAAATTTACCTCCGCCTATAGGCCCAGCCGACAGGGATTTTTTTTGTTTAGAGTCATGTTTGGGTTAAAAAAAAATGTTTTTATCTGGTTCAGGATGGTTTTTGGGTCAACAGAAACTTTTTCTTTAGGATTGTGTTCAGTTTCAGATTGACTATAAATAGAATATTTGGTATTGGATTTAGTGCAACACAACATATGAGACTATTTCACATTAAAAAAAGAAAAAAAAAACAATATGTTTTAAATATGAATGACTCTTTACGTGTTTATTTTTCAACATAAAAATGATACTGGAGATATGATTAAAGACTATTTTGATGTAATTACTTTAAATTTTCTTTCTGTGTTGGGTTGATTTGAAATATTTCAGGTTTAAAATGGAGTATTTCTGGTTTTGGGGTACATTGCAAGTCGACAAAGTATTTTTGTTGGCCTCTTAGTTTCTATACATTAGCAGGACTGAGTGATTTGCAGTGGTTGAATTCATAACAAAAGATTTGTTCCATGCTTAGTCTTGATACAGTGCTGTGTATATGGTATACATTTGAGCAGATTTGTATAAAACCAAAAACTTTCTGCGCACGTAATATTGGGACAAAAATTTTCTGTAAATTAATTTAATGTTGGGTGTATTGGCGTTTTTTGCGCAATTCATAGCTGTAATTCGCGTTTTTTATGAATGTAATTTGTGGGCATAATTCACGTTTGTTATGCGATTCATGAACATAATTTGCATTTGTTACGCGATTTATGGACATAATTCGCTATTTTTAGGCGATTCATGGACGTAATTTGTGTTTTTTTTAGCTTTCTGCCGACGAAATTTGTGTTTTTTTTTTATGCTATTTATGAACGTAATTCGCGTTTTTTGAAGGATTAATGGACATCGCGTTTTTTGAGCAATTTACGGACGTAATTTGCGTTTTTTACGCGATTCATGGACGTAATTTGCATTTTTTGAGCGATTCATAGATGTAATTCACGTTTTTTGAACGATTTATGAACGTAATTCACGTTTTTTATGCGATTCATGAATGTAATTCGCATTTGTTACGCGATTTATGGTCGTAATTCGCTATTTTTATGAGATTCATGCACGTAATTTGCGTTTTTTGAGCATTCTGCAGACGAAATTCGCGTTTTTAGAGCAATTTATGGACGTATTTTGCGTTTTTTATGGGATTCATAGATGTAATTCGCGTTTTTTATGCAATTTATTAAAGTAATTCACGTTTTTATTATATGATTCATCGACGTAATTCGCGTTTTTTACGAAATTCATGCATGAAATTCGGGTTTTTTTTTATGCGATTCATGGATGGAATTTACGTTTTTAACGTGGTCTTTGAACGAAATTTGCATTTTTTTACTCAGCCTTTGGACGAAATTCACGTTTTTTTTGTGTGATATTTTTGTTTTTTTTTTAGACGATTCTTTGTTGAAATGCACGTTTTTTACGTCATTCTTTGTCGAAATGCATGTTTTTACGTGATTCTTTATTGAAATTCGCTATTTTTCGAAATCTTTTGACGACATTCGCGTTAACAGTGAATAATTCGTTCATAAAATTGAGGAAATATTTTTATTTTTTGGTACTAAAAAAAGTATAAAAATAAAAATTGTTTCTTTCTTTAGATTTTCTGCAAACTTCATAAAATTTTCTGCGCACGGCGTGCGTCTATATTATACGACTCTGCATTTGAGTTTTGATAGTGATTCTTTTAGTCCCCCCAACCTCTCTTCATTATAACCATGTATCAAAAAGAAAATTATATTGTAATAACATATGTTAAACAACTTAAAAAAAAAAAAAAAAAAGGGAAAGGGAAACCAGAACCCAAGAAAATTCTTAGTTTCATTTTAAATTCATAAAGTTGCTTCAGTATAAAAGATGTGCCTAAGTATAGGAGTCAACTCCCTTTACCCTACCCAATCTCTAAAATACAAAAGGAAAATTCTACACTTATATGAATCAACAATAAAAAGGGGAAAATAAGAAGTTGAAAAAAAAATGCTTGGAATAATTATAACTATATTAAAGAAATACCTTCACATTTATTCCAACTCAAAAATCACTTCTAAGAATAAAATGTATAAAATTAGAAAGGATATCATCTTCAATGAATGTTGATTTTGAATACATACAATGTAATTCTCTACTAAATAACTCATTTCTAGTGTCACTAGCAGCCTTTAAAGCTGTAGATTCAGTCTGTTTGATAACACCCACTTTGTGTCCTTTTAAAACTAAACGTCTCACATGATAATGAAGTCGATGAACTGGGATGCTTGCAGATAAAAAATTATGATACTTATAACAGCCAATGTTAAGATCATTATGAGCTATCTAGAAAGAGTAAAAAAATATGGCTTATTAAGCTATATAGCAAAGATAAAAGGAAAAACAAAATAACTAGATTATTATTATTAATGAGTGGGGAAAAAAATTTCATATTTTTTGTAATCTGAAAAATAAATAAATTAATAAAATATATTATAAATACTTAATAATGTAAGCTAATACACATCAACAATGAAAGTTTTGCATAATTATTACAAATATCTGGTTAAAGTTCCACTAGTTGCAAAATTAGGAAATCATATTTTTAACATTTTTAATGGCAAAATATAGTATCCTTTGCTTTGATAAATTTCTTGTGATGTATAAATTCTTATTCAAACAGCATGGAAAATCTTAAAATTATAAAACTGTCAGCTTACCACTAAATCTATATATATAAAAGAAAGTCTGGATTTCATATTAATCATCGCACAAAAAAATCTACCGAACCAAAAATCTTGAAAATTGGGGTAAAAATACTTCTTATAACATCGAGAGCCGCTAAGAAGGGATTTTCGAAAATTCCACCCCTAAGGGTGATAAAAAAGAGAACAAACTTAAAAAAAATTCCTTAAAAATTGGCTTTTGTAGTTATTTTTCAACTGATAACATATTTTTGTGTATTTTTTCATACTGAATCAAATGGTACTAAGCACATTCTTTTAAATCCAGTAGTTTGTAAGATACTTCACATTTTCCTAACTTGGCGCAAAAAACCTGAAATCTATATATAAAAAAGAAAGTCTAGATTTCGTATTAATCACAGCACAAAAAAATCTGCCGAACCAAAAATCTTGAAAATTGGGGTAAAAATATGTCTTATAACATCGAGTGCTGCTAAGAAGGGATTTTTGAAAATTCTACTCCTAAAGAGGGTAAAAAAAGAACGAACTTTTTGAAAATTCCTTAAAAATCTGATTTTGTAGTTATTTTTCAACTGATAATATATTTTAATGTATTTTTTCATGCTGAATTGAATGGTACTAAACAAATTCTTTTAAATCCAGTAGTTCCTGAGTTACTTCACATTTTCCTAATTTGGCGTTGTCTTCGGCGCAAAAAACCTGAAAATTTCAATCCTTATCTATATATATAAAAGAAAGTCTGGATTTCGTATTAATCACAGCACAAAAAAAATCTACCGAACCAAAAATCTTGTAAATTCTGGTAAAATACTTCTTATAACATCGAGTTACATGCTAAGAAAGGATTTTCGAAAATTCCACCAATAAAGGGGCTAAAAAAAAGAACGAACTTTTAAAAAAATTCCTTAAAAATCTGATTTTGTAGTTATTTTTTATCTCATAACATATTTTAGTGTATTTTTTCATGCTGAATTGAATGGTACTAAGCAAATTCTTATAAATACAATAGCTCGTGAGATACTTCACATTTTCCTAATTTGGCAATGTCTTTGGTGCAAAAACCTGAAATTTTCAATCCTTATCTATATATATTGGGTTGGGAAAAAAGTAAATTCGTTTTTTCACAAGAGATAGCTTTAAAGTCCCATATCTCGAGTAATACTTACTCAATTAAGTCATACTATACAGCATTTGAAAGGTAACAGTTTCTAAAAAATTCTAGATATAAAGGTAGCGTCATTTGTTTGACCAGTCAAAAGTTATTGCGTTTTAAAAATAGAGATTTCAGAAGATCATTATCGTCACATTTTAGTTTTTTACTTCCAAAAAGGGAAAAATTGGCACAGGCTCATCGAAACTTCTGTGGCATTTATGGTGATCAGTGCTTAAGTAAACGCCAAAGTCAGAATCGGTTTCCTCTTCTTCTTTCCGAAAATTTTGATGTTAAAGATGAACCTTTCCCTGGCCGGCCAATCCTTGAAAAATTTGATGAAATTTTAAAAACAATCCAGGTAGACTGACATATTTCTTCCCACTACATTGCTACGGAACTAAACATTAGCCATAAACCACTTTTGAACCATTTACATAAAAATGGATACCAAAAGAAACTCTATATTTAGGTTCCCCATAAACTTACAGTGAAAAATTTAATGGACAGAGTTTTCATTTGTGAATTGCTACTGAAACGGTATGAAATAGAGCCATTTTTGAAACAAATCATTATGGCTGATGAAAAGGGAATCACGTATGACAACAATGTGCTAAAAAGATCGTGATCGAAACTTCACAAATGATGACAAAGCCCGGATTGATGCCTGCAAAAGTGATTCTGAGAGTTTGGTGGGATTGGAAAGGAATTTTCCATCATGAGCTGCTCAAACCTGGCCAAACCATCAATTCAACTATCTTCTGTAAACAACGAATGTGATTGAAGCAGGCAATTAAAAAACCTGGTCAAAATTGATCGAAAGGAAAGATGCTGTCTTCCATCACGACAACGCTAAACCACACGCATCTTTAGTCACTCGGCAAAAACTGAAAGAGCTTTGTTGGGAAGTTTTGATGAACCCATCATATAGTCCGGAACTGGATCTGATGGATTACCATTTGTTCCGCCTTATGCGGTACTCTCTTGAAGGTGTTAAGCTGGTTTCAAAAAAGGCTTGTGAAAATCAACTTATTCAGTTTTTTGTCCAGAACTCTCAGAAATTCTACAGTGACGGAATTATTGTTTTACCAGAAAAATGGCAAAAGGTCATCGAACAAAATAGCACATAAATTTTGATTAGTTTTGTTTTATTTATATAAATAAATTCACTTTGAAAAACACGAAAAAAAGCGAACTTACTTTTTCCCCAACCCAATATATAAAAGAATCATCGCACAAAAAAAATCTACCGGGGCTAAAATCTTGAAAATTGGGGCAAAAATACTTCTTATAACATTGAGTGCCGCTAAGAAAGTATTTTGCGAAATTCCACTCCGAAAGGAAGTAAGAAATAGAATGAACTTTAAAAAAATTCCTTAAAAATCGGATTTTATAGTTATTTTTCAACTGATAACAGATTTTATTATATTTTTGCATGCTGAATCGAATGGTACTAAGCAAATTCTTTTAAATCCAGTAGTTTGTGAGATACTTCACATTTTCCTAATTTGGCAATGTCTTCTTTGCAAAAAACCTGAAATTTTCAATCTATATACATAATAGAAAGTCTGGATTTCAAATTAATCAATGCACAAAAAATTAATATGATATAAAAATTTAGTTTGATTTGAAGTTTCTCTAGAAAAACTGACCAGTGTAGCGAGCAAAGGCTGCTAGTATCTTGTATTTGTGAAACTGTTATATTTATGATTATTTTAAAGATCTAGATTACAAATTGAAAACATTTTTAAGAATTTATCAAAAGATAAAATTGACTTGAACATGCCTACAAACTTTTTAACATTAATAATAATTAAAAAAAAATCAACATTAAAAATCCTGTTATAAAATTATAGTTTGCAAGCACAATAGTGGCATACTAAATGTCTTAATTTTAAAATAGACAAGATGTCCTAGAAAAGGATGAAATATGCTTTTGTATGGAATTAAACAAATAAATAAATAAATAAAATAAAAAGTAAAAATATTTTAGATTTTATAGTAAAAAATAAGCATTTTTTTGTTTTTTTTGTTAAATGTTATATATAAAAGAATATATATGCAAAACTGTGAACAGGTTTGGGTATTTTATTTAGAATGCATATTGAAATATACAAAAATCGAAGTTTTAATATGATAAAAAGTCTTGGTTTATCAAAATAATTTTTCCATTTCATATGTAACATCACTATCATTATTTTGTGGAAATATATATATATATATATTAATCAAGCAATTACAACATACCAATTAATATAATAAATAGTTAATAGTAAACTTCAATTACCTTTGCATCTTTCCCAAAAAATCTGTACTTGTAGCCACATTCTATCAATAAAACAGCATCTGGATATTTAGCTTGAAACATTAAATATTGATTTTCTAAAGGTGTATATCTAAAAATAAAGGTGAATATCTATAAATTGTTTTTTAAAATACATATTTTTTAACACTGAATGGTATCTCCACTACATAGAATTAATTAATATAAAGTTAAGTTATATAAGTACAAATACCACATTCACTTTTAAAAAAATCATATTTTTTTTATTAATTTTTGCTTTGAAAAACAAATTAGGACTTATAATCAGGACATTTTCTGTTCATGTACAACCGTTTTATTTATTTACGTAATTTGCTTCAAAGTTAATATAGGCTTCGAAATTATTTTAACCATTTTTTCATATCCCCAGCATTGAGAATGGATTCAAAATATTTCTGATGTTTTTTCACTTATTCCTCTTTTTTTTTTCAATTTTCTCCACTGTCTCTCATGTTTAAAAGAAAACACATATTTCCATTCATTTAACTTAATTAAGAAAAATGATGCAATTTTATTTTATTATAATTTTTCTCCCTGCTTGTACTGATATTCAGACTAAATTCTAGAAAAGCAAATTGCTGTCTCTTGTGAAAATGATTAAAGAAAATAAGCAGTTTTATTCACAGAATTGTAACAAAAATAAAAATGAAAGGAGTTTTTTCTTCTCTTTTTATTCAGCTACTCCCTGTAAGAATTTTAAATGTACATTATTTAAAAATTATATTTAAGTAAATGCAGATACTTTAAGTATCTCATCATGAATGTGTGCATATCAGCATTATATTTCAGAAACTGGCTACTTTAAGAAAGTATCTTGAAGGCACGGCTGTTATACAAGCACTTAAAAAAAAAAAAAAAAAACCTAAATTTATTTACTGATGTGGTTTTATTTTCTGAGAAAGCTGTTAAAAATGGAATCAGCGCTAAAATTTAGGAATAGTATAATACAGCAATTGCTAAACTTTTGGATATCACAGGCCAGCAAATTAATGATTTAGGATGACAAATATGAACTTCATAAATACATACTTTCAAAGCGATCAGATAACTTCATTTTATTAATATGAAACACACTTATTTAATATAATAAAGAGATAAATGCTTAGTTAATTATAACAATACTCTTAAGAAGTTAGAATAACAAAATAATTAAAACTTGTCACAAATTTTTAGTCTGATATTTGTTCCTGTTTGGTTGAAATAAATTCATGAATTTTTGGCTCTAATGAGGTTGCAAACTGAATCACAAATTCTATTGCTTAGCCCAAAATTAAAAATTACATGCTTTGGAAATAAATAACAAACACCATCTATTAAGATATCATCTTCATACTTTTTGCATTATATTTATCGACATTTCTGTTATATATTTAAATTTTTGTGCATGGACAAAAAGAATAATACCTTTTTTTGTGAAGTGTTGTACTAGCACCTACAAGTGTACACAGGTAACTTCCAATTGGGCAACCACTATTCTTTGTTCACAAGAATCGAAACAAATTTAATTGCCAAATTGTGAAAAGGATATTAAATTCTCTAGAACTTATACCAATATTTAGTTGTAAAAGTTAAAAGAAAAGTAATGACAAAATGATAGTAAATTGAAGAAAATATTATTTTTCCACTTCTTTTGCAAGATTAAAGAAGTACTTAATAAATAAAAAGTATACTTTTTGGTAAATAAACTGAAGTAAAATATGATTAACTTTCCTTTAGATAGGAAATAAAGGAAATCGATCGATCTAAAAGTTTTGCAGAAAAATAGCTATACAGTTTTAAAAACATAGTTCTGAGAAAAACAAGTTTAAAAATATCTCAAACAAAAATCAAAGTTCAAATTGCTTAAGAGGCACAAATGCTGATCTAGTGAAAAAGTTTCCATACCGGCACTTGAACTCTGACGTTCTGTATAGCTCACTAACTTTCTACCGACCAAACCCCATGGAACGATACTCAGCCTGGAACTTCTTACTATTACATGACTACAAATACAATATTTCAATATTTTATATTTGTCAGTAGAATATCAGTGTGCTATACTGATGGCCTAGTATAGATGGCCTTCGAGTCCCGGTATGAAAACTTTTTCCACTGGGTTGGCATTTGCGTCTCTTAAGCAATTTGAAATTTGACTTTTATCTGAAATACTGTATGCAAGGCGAATTTTTTCTCTGAAAAAATTTCTAAGTACATTAACAAGTTTAAATTTTTACAATAATATTATGTTCAACGAGCAAAAAAGATTGTAAGGTATTGAAACATCACAAAAACACTTTAGGACAAGAATCTATAAGCTTGTGCAATGCAAAAAATATAAAATAAAAAATATTTAAATTTTGGCCCAAAAAAATTAAATCTCCTCTTAATTTGAATAAATGCAAACAATGTCTAGATTTTCCTGCAGGTCACCAATATTTTTACATGGACCACAGATTGACAGTCTCTGATATATACAAAATATTTTTAAACATCTGGCAAATTCTGATTAGAGCAGCGATTATTTAAAATTAGAAATTAGCAATTGAATGAAAACTAGAAACTTTTTGATTCATTAGAAAATAAGTTAATAAATCAAAATTTAAAAGAAAAATCAAGAGAAATTTAAACATAATTTATATTTCAGGTGTCAAAACTATTTGATTTCTTGATTGACATTGTTTATTGAATCTCATTTTAATTAATTGCCACTAAAAACATTTTAATACTATATATTTTCTTAATGAAACAAAATAAGATATTATTAATGGCCCCAACTTAACAAAATTTTATTGCCATTTAAATCCTCTCCTCCCTTCCAAAAAAAAAGGGGAAAAAAAAAGGAAAAAGAAAAAAATACAAAGCTTAACGTAATGCAAAACTAAGGATTTTTTGAAAGAGGAATTTAAAAGAATTCTTGAAATCTTCATAATTTTTTATACCTTAGCATGGTATTCCTTTAATAAAAATATTAATTCTGCTTAGTTGAATATCAGATATATTCAGATTAAAGTTGAAAAGTTATTATTTGAATATTTTAATAGGTAATATATATATATATATATATATTTATGTGAAAGTTGTACAGTCAAGTTTGCTAATATAAGTACTATAATCATTAAATTTAAAACTCGTGAAAGTAAACTGCATTTAAAGAAATTTAAATTTAAACATTCCACACAGTAAAAAAAAAATTACAAGAAAATACATAAAGGGGAAATAAACAATGCACCTTTATTTTTATCTAGTGATATATCAATAATTTTATATTGCATAAGAAAGTAGAAAGTTTGAACTCATAGTTGCATCTTAAGAGGCATTACTTATGTGATACTTTGTATACAAAAATATACTGCATAATATAAATACAAATGTAAGCTAAGCTCGGGTAACTGGAGCTATGACGTGACTGAGTCATAGGCTATTTTGTAAAAAAAAAAAAAAAAAAAAAAAAAAAAAAAATACTGATACATTTTAAATTTTAGCTTTAGCTTTTGCAAAAATTGCATCCCCATTTAAAACATAAATATAAATTCAATCACAACTGTCTTTATTGTAATAAATTGCCAAACATGAAAGTTTTTTTTTTTTTTTTTTTTTTTTTTTTTTTTTTAAACAAACAACATTGATTTGATTGAACTTCCTGGAGTTTTTACTGAAATACTCAAATACTTTTATTAAGTTTTTATTTATTGAACTTTCATTGAGGTAAATAAAAAAGAGAATGACATACATAAGTATTTACATACCTGTTTGTTTATAGATTAAACTTTTTTTTTTTTTCCCTCTAAAATATCCATGTAACTTTTAGACTTATTACCTAAACAAAAGTACATAAGTACTTAATTCTTATGCTTTTTTTTACATAAATAAATCTAATAATTTCATATTTGAAGCTTTTTTAGGGAAAACAGAAAAGGTTTCACTTACAATGCTCTTTAAGTTGATATATAATTTACATGCTCTGTCTTGTTTATTTATTTTTTTTTTTTTTTAAGTTATTTATGCTTTTTCAAACAGGATCTGGTGCCCCATATTCAAAATACAAATGCATGTGAAACACAGACCTACCTGGTCCATTTGCCCTATAAAAAAGGGCCAACTTGATCCATGAAAGAAAGATGAAATTTATATACTTTTTACTTTTAGACATTAAAATGCAGTTTTGAAATTTTCTATCTGATAGAGTGAACCTAATTGAACACAATAACAAAGGTTCAGACTTTAACTAAAATGAACATCAGTTTTTGGAAGCTGAAGTGACAGAAGTTCCAAAGTCACTTGTAAAATCATGACCTAAGTTGCTCCATGAAACCTTATTTATAACATACGAACTGACATTTTCCCAAATGAATGAAAAAATGTTCAGATTGGGAGCCAAACACAAGACTTCTGACTCAAATTCCCAATGTACTGCTCATTAAACTACTTGGATTAATGCAATTCTTTCAGACAACTCAACCATGTTTTGGTTTCGACTTGCAGCCTGAACACTTTTTCACTGTGTTGGAAAAAATTGTTTATCTTTACCAAAAATACAATATTATAAAACAGAAAATAATTTATTAAAATATAAAAATAAATACTTTTATACAAAGATATATTAATGCAGGGTAAACAATTATAACACAGACTTACTTAATATTTTTTTTAATTGGAGATGCATCTTTGTTATTATTCTCAATAGATGGGCTTTCTTCTGAAGTATCCATTTCTTCAAATACTGCAAAGTCAAAGTAATTTTCTTTAGATTGCTCATTTTCCACCAATTCAGAAGCCACCATTGCTGATTTTTCTCTTGATTTAGAGTTCTTATAAAATGTAAAATGAGATAATTTACTTTTAGAATTTTCTGAAGCTTCAGATGCTTTATTTATATCACAATTATTCTGTTCTAATTCATTGTCTGTCCTGGAAAAACATGCATTTTTTGGTTCCAAATCAGAGATATCTTTTGAACCAGTACAGATTTTTGGAATTTTCTGGGGACATTCATCCTAAAATGAATAATTAATAATCAGATATAAATCTAATCTTACTTTGTAGGAAATAAATAAAAAAATAAAAACAAATACAGTGAAACCTCTCTAAATGACCATTGTTAGTTGCATGTAAAAAATGTCATTAAGAGGGCTGGTTGTTTAATAGGGAGTGAATGAATCTCGAAGGGAAGTATAAAATTCGGAATAAAAAATTACATGTATACACTTTAATTTACATTTCATTTACAAAATCATCAATCCTTGTTTATTTATATTTTTGTAATTGTCTTTACAATATTCATTATTAAGGCCTCCTTTAATTTATAAAATATATTTTTAATTTTTTTACCATCAACATGATTATGATTTAAATTAAAAAAT
Organism: Maratus speculifer; assembly: GCA_964019185.1. Classification (NCBI taxonomy): domain Eukaryota; kingdom Metazoa; phylum Arthropoda; class Arachnida; order Araneae; family Salticidae; genus Maratus; species Maratus speculifer. Next base: position 70,076,203 of record OZ025291.1, read on the forward strand.
AGATTTCCATTTCTTTTAAAATATTTTTGTTTGGGATTTTATAAACTTCAGTTTCATCACTGTAATTTCATTATTCTCTACGACAGATTCACCAAATAAAGCACTGTAAATTAAAGTAATATGTAGGACATATCTAAAATTACAGATATAAATAATATATAACAAAAAATGCCCAATTATGCATCCTGAACAAAAAAAAAAAAAAAAAATGTTGCTTTAAGATTTCAGACCAATTGTCATAACACTTGATATTTTTCATTACTATTACACTGGATTCAAAATCAACAATTCCTGGAGCTATGTCAAAGAATTCAATATCCTTTCATCCTCTATTGTTTTATCATCAAAATTATTATTTTCTTCAATATGAGGTTCTTTCTGTTTCTCTTTCAGATGTGGAAAAAGCACATTATTTAAAGCATTTTTTAAAGGTTTCAATTTTTATATTATCAGAAATTATCATAAAGACTTTTTATAGGAAACTACATCTAAAACAGTTACTTCCTTGACAAGCTAAAAAAAACTGTTGCAATGTTTTATCTTTGCAATTAAACATCAAAGAACTTGTCTACTTACTCTTATTTAAATTGCTTCATTACTTCTGATCAAATTGCTATAATTCTGAAGTGGTGTTCATCACAACATAACAAACTTTTATATTTGACAATTTGTCTTCTTTTTCAATCTGACATGAGGCATCGTCAATAATTATAATCATATTTTGATTCTGTAGACATAGTTTTTTATTGAAATGAACTAGTCCTTTTTTATAATAATGTTGTGTCGTTCAAGCATTTTTTACTACTATGCCTCATGATACTTGAAAGTATAGTTCTTTTGAAACATTATAACATCATAGCTTTTCCAATTATTCACACTTTCTCTTTTTCCACAAAAGCATCTACACAAAAAGCTATGATTAGGTGACAGGATTCATACAGAGATTGCTAAATGAAAAATAAGGACTCTGTAAGGACTTTGTAAGGGCTTCGTTAAAAGAAAAATAAGGACTTTCTAAAGTTAAAAAAGAACAGTAGGGGAAGATGGGGATACTTGAGCCATTTTTTTAATTTTAATTTTTTTTAATTTTTTTAATTTTTTTAGAATAAAATAAAATATTGAAAATGAAAATTTGATATTTTTTCTTCAACTAAAAACCACTTTCAATTAATTTTGAACTGTTTTTCTATGTATAATAAATGTTTATTTTTTGTTTTACATCGTGGCTCAAGTATCCCCGCCATGGGGATACTTGAGCCACTAAGGAAAAATACCTACAAAAGTAAATTTTTTCGCTTTATTTTTGCACAAACATTTTACAGAATGATAAATTATGAAACGTAAAGTCCTTCAAAATCAATTGAGAAAACAAAGCTAGTAATACGATCATTTTTTGTCGTTAAAACTGGTTGTCAGAGGATAATTTCAACTTGAGTTATAACGACGGTAGAAACATCCTCAGTTCAGAGCCATTTAAATTTGGAATCTGCAATTCTTCTGGCAAATTTCATTTTCAAAATATTAAGCACTTATCCAACAAATATTTTTACAGTTTTCTTTCTGGCATATTTTATTAGTAACCAACCATCAATAGAAGGTTTTCTTTTCACATCATCACCACCATTGACAGAATTTTCCTCTAATGATATTGTCGAACTCATGCTTTTAATTTAGTAGCTGTTGGAATTTAAGCCAGATGTATCATTCTACTTTTTCAAACTCCTAATTTCAAACACTTTTTTGATTTCACAGGAAAAGATTTTGTCTTCCTCTTTGGCTCCATGCAGGTAAGTTTGAACTGGGATTTTGTTGCTTTTCTTGTTTTTTGTGCGCTCTTTTTACCAATTTTTCTTCAATTTTCTTAGTTTAAAAAAAGTTACAGCAACAGAGGTTACGATTTCAATATAACATATTAATCTTAATATGTTATATTAAAAAATAAATATTTTAATATGTTGGACCTAACTAATTAAAGTATTAGAGATTATAGCCTGTAAAACCGTTTTAAAAAGTTATTTTAATTTAATGAAAGTTAAATTGAAAACTATGTTTACATTTATCTAGACAGGCTATTTTGTTAGTCAAAATGAAAAATAAAATAGATATTTTCATTTAAAAAATATACATTTTTAAATACTTTTAGGTTGTTATATTTTTAAGAAAAAATAAATAAAATGAAAAATTATTCTCCCTTTTATCTAGAAAAATATCTATTAGTGAATATAAGGATGGAATTTTATTTTTTATTTGTTTCACCCATGTTTAATTTCTAGTGGGGATGGTTGAGACATGGCTCAAGTATCCCCACTCTCATTGGCTCAAGTATCCCCACTATCACTATTTTTGTTTCCCAGAGTTTTACTAAATAAAGCATGCAGCTATTAGAACTATTTTAGACTCAAAATACAACTGAAATTATGCTTATTGAATGTATGTATATAGTTGCAACTTTAAACAAAACTTTGATTACAAAAAAACAAAAAAGCCATGCACCCAAATATTTACTTCAGATAGGGAAAAGACAACTATTAATCACTATATTTTCAAAATGGTACCAAGATGTGTGATTTCTTTTTTACATGTTCAGAACTATAAATATGTTATCATATTGGCAGTTTTAGAAAGAAAAATTAACCAACTGTGGAGATAATAGGGGTGGCTCAAGTATCCCCACTCTCCCCTAAATATAATTACTTACATTAAATTTTAATCGTAATAGATTGAAATTTTACATAAAACAAAATTATGTAATTATATAACAAAATAACAACATTAGTTGGCTAGCACTGTTTTTTAGCATCTATTTCTTTGGTCAGGGAGGAAATTTCTTCCTTTTTTCTTTTGCAGATTTTCTATAATTGTTCGATTTTATAAATAATTGAATGTCTTTAGATGATTCAGCTTTATCAGCTAATTCATTGGTCTTATTTTCTAACTCCGATACTTCTTTTTCAAGAAGCCATATTTTTTTCTTTATAAAACCTAAGTCATCTTCAATTAATTTCCTTTTATTTCCTGCAGAGGAAGACTTGCTGTTAACCACACTACACATATCCAAAGAAAATAATAAGACTACAATCAAACACAGATTAGCAGATTATACAACAGATTGGCACAATTATTTGATGAAATATCTTTTCTTTGTTATTCATTTCTCTGTTTGAAAGAAAAGGAAATTTTAGATGGTGAATTATGATGAATACTGATTACGATTGGTGTTTGTGTATACAAGGTTTCTATGTTGCAATCAGGAAACGAAAGAGGCAGCTTTTATGTCCAATCAGAAATAAGAGAATCAGAGTTTCCCCCAGGTTTAAAAAAGGGCAGGGCGCTACTGTTCTGAAAAGGGCACGTTTTACATTTTTCAGGGCACTTTTTCATTTTTAAGGGCACTTTTATAGAGTTGAATCTAGAATCTAGCAGTTCAAAAAGAAAAAAAAACAGAATCTAGCGGTTAAAAAAGATGAAAACACAGAAATTCTATCAAAAAATTTAAAAAATGGTAAATTTTGTTAAAAGATCGCTAAAAAGCGTCAAATAATGTTAAAAGATCACGAAAAAATTGGGAAAAACAGCAAATTTTATTAAAAGATCGCAATAAAGCAGATTTTGTTAAAAGATCGCAAATAACGGCATATTTTATTTAAAAAATCGAAAAAAAAAACCGTCAAATTTCGTGAAAAAATCGCGAAAAAACGGCAAACTTTATTAAAAGATCGCAAAAACATCAGTTTATGTTAAAAGATCGCAAAAAACGGCATATTTAGCTAAAAAATCGTGAAAAAACGACAAATCTCATGAAAATATCGTGAAAAAACAGAACTTTTCACAGAATTTTATGTATTATTGTGATTTTTGGACGAAATTTGCTGTTTTTTCGCAAATCTTTTGGCGAAATTTGCCATTTTATCGCTATTTTTTGGACGAAAGTTGCCATTTTTTGCGACTCATTCGACAAAATTTTCCGTTTTATCGTGATTTTCGGAAGAAATTCATCTTTTTCCACGATCTTTTGAGGAAATCTGCCGTTTTGTGAAATTAGCCATTTTTTTGCAAATCTTATCTGAAATTAGTTGTTATTTTGCGATTTTTAACGAAACTTGCCGTTTTTTAGAGATTTTTTTGACAAAATTACCCGTCCCACGGGATGCGTATGAGGTTATTTTTTGCGCTCCGTTGCTGATTTTTTGCGGAATTTACGCACTATAGCGCATTCGGATCATCTCTGGAGGGCTGCGTTTTTTTCAGAAGTGGGGCAAGAAGGGCGGTATTTTTTAAAATTAATGACAAGAGGGGCGCTAGTTTTTAAACTAAAGGGCAGGAGGGGCGGAGCACCCCCCTAAAACCCTTTGGAGAAACTCTGAGAGAATTATAACAAAGAAATTTGATTTTTTTTTAAGCTGCCATATTTGGCAGAATATGAATTCACATCACATTTTCTGAAATCGGCGGCACAAGGGGAGGGGGAATTCCTCGAGTTACCCCTCCCCTTGAGAAGGGGGTTTATCAGCGATCTTCAGACGAAATCGACAATTTATCTACGATATTTAGCAAAATCGGCGATTTATTGAGATCTTTAGTCGATTGATTCCCCCCGATTGACAAAATTGGCATTTTTTTCAATGATTTTTTGACAAAATATTTTTAAGCGATCTTTTATCGAAAATGACATTTTTTCCCCTCAAACTTTTAACAAAATCGGCGTTATATTCGCAATCTTTAGAAGAAATCGACATTTTCCCATGGTCTTCATTCAAAATCAGCGTTTTATCTGCAATATTTGGTGAAATTGCCATTTTTTCTGTGATCCACACAGGAAATTTGTGTTTTTCAGTGATCTTTTGACAAAGTTCATTGACAAAAACATCGACGAAATTGTCGTTTTCCCACGAAATATTGACAAGACGTCTGCTTTTTTCGACGATCCTTTCACGAAATTTGCATTTCTCTGCGAATTAAACCATACAAGTTGGCAACTATGCCGAACTGATAATCCAATTTCAAATTTTTAGACAAGAATCACCCCTGGAATGTTTGGTGATTTTTTTTAAACATTTTACGGATTGCATTAATATTAAGCTCACGTTAAAAAATAAGGACTTTAAGGATCCTTATTAAGGACTATCAAAATATAAGGAGTTTATAAGGACTTTTAAGGTCCGTGTGAACACTGGATGTGTTTCTTTAACTATCCACTTTTCCAGTCTTTTTTTCATAAATTGCATTATCTTGGAAGAAAGCACTGAAAAATCAAGCCTGCCTCAGTCATATTAAACATCTTTCTACCATCACTAAATATTTAGTATTCAGAATAACTTATTCCATGGCTCCAAATAGAAGAACCCACAAACCGAATGCAGTGACATAGGTAAGATGGGTGACACATGGGGCACATATAAATGGTGTCATTCCCCCCCCCCCTCCCAACACACATGCACTTCATATTTTTTCAATCACAATTCTATGTTATTATAAATCCAATTTTAATTCTTTTTTAGAAAACTTTTAGCATCTTTATATTAACAGAGTAACAATATTTAAAAAAAAAAAAAAAAAGAGAGAGAGAGAGAGAGAGAAATAAGAAAAGAAATTATATTTTTTGATACTCTATGCTTTATTCAACCTATTCAAAAATATCCTTAAAAAAACATAAAAAAGAAATAAAAAATTTATTTTTATTGTATAAGCAAAAATAATTTTTTATTTAGACCTATAATAGAATGAAATGCGATTTAAAATGAAACATTTTCCAACACTTCCAAAATACTTTAACAAAACTTTGCCATTTACTAAGGTAAAGAAGATACACAAGAAGGCATTTTAGAAAATGCATAACATGTTTGAAAATCATATTTCAGCATTTACTGAACATGGCTGGAAAAGTACTCTAAATCTTTTGTGCAGCTCTATATATGATTCATAGATTTGTATATTTTCCTCATAGTATGCTAAAGTTTAGTTTAGTTAGAAAATTCCTAACATAATTGAAAATTCACTTTTAGCAATTTCTATAATTGACAGAAATATACTCAAATTCTTTTGTACAGCCATGCATAATATCACATATTACACATATTATGCTGAAATTTACTTGAGGCAAAAATAAACTACTGAATTCACACTTCCAAAAATTACTGATTATAGGCAACCATTTATCCAGTTTCTTGCTTAGTAGTGGATATGGTTTTATTTATGTTGCAAACATATCTGAGTATATTAAATGTAGTTGATCTTGAAAATGCATAGCTCAAATAAAAATAAATAAATAAATAGATAAACAATTCACACCTATTTTCAGTAACATTTACAAACTATTTTGTTTAATCCTGTAGATAGTCTATAAAATTTATATTCACCATGTAGTGCGCAAAAAGTTAGTCGAACTTTAAACATATACCACAAAAAACACACTTTCAGCAATCATCACTAATCGATACAATATTGTGTTCGAAATCATTTATGTGTCCCTGTAAATGCATGATAAATGAAATGCCCATATTATTCATTATTATAAAGCATTATTCTAAAGCAATCATCTTGTAGTAAATTTCATTAATATGTATCAGTTTCATCAAGTATGAAATAGTGCAACATAATTCAAGTACTCTGTGAATAATTTCCCTCCGTACATCATCATATAACCGACCCCAGCAGCAGAATTTTTTTCTGCAGTCTGCAACATGAGTAAAAACTTAAAAACGGTCTGCAGACCAATCTCTCGGATTACATTATATGCACACAAACCTCCCAAGTATTTGTGATAGACATAAAAGAAAAGTATACTTTAAAAAAGAAGGCCTTGTTCTCAGAATTTTTAACACTTTATACATTGTCTGAGGGAGAGGGGGGGGGGGACTCCTCTTAGACAAATTTTTTTTGTTTTTTCACAATCTTTTGACGAGATGTCATTTTTTGCAATCTTTTGAGAAAATTTGCAATTTTTTCGTGCTTTTTGGACAAGATTTCACATTTTTTGCGATCTTTTGACGAAAACTGCTGTTTTTTTTGCAATCTTTTGAATAAATTTGCCAATTTTTTGTGATCTTTTGAAGAAATTTTCCGATTTATCATGATCTTTTGACAAAAGCTGACGTTTTGTCATGATCTTTTGACAAAAACTGATGTTTTGTCGCCATCTCTTGAAGAAACTTGCTGTTTTTTCGCGATCTCTTGAAAAAATCTGCCTTTTTTTCGAGACCTTTTGAAAAAATTTACCGTTTTTTTGTGATTTTTTAAAAGAAATTTGCAGTTTTTTTGTGATTTTTTTTAATGAAAACTGCCTTTTTTTCGTGATCTTTTGAAGAAATATGCCATTTTTTTCGCGACCTTTTGATAAAATTTGCCCTTTTTTCGTGATTTTTTGAAGAAATTTGCAGTTTGTCATGATTTTTTAAACGAAAACTGTAGTTTTTTAGCAACTTTTAAAAGAAATTTGCAGTTTTTTTGAAGAAATATTCCTTTTTCATGATTTTTGGATGAAATTTGCCTTTTTTTGCTATTTTCTGAAAAAATTTGACGTTGTTTCGTGATTTTTTTATGAAAACTGCCGTTTTTTACGAGATCTTTTGAGGAAATTTACTGTTTTTCCGTGATTTTTTGTCAAAAACTACCATTGTTTTGTGATCTTTTGAAGAAATGTTCGTTTTTTTTTATGAAGAAATTTGCTTTTTTTGCGATTTTTTGACGAAATTTGTTGTTTTTTTGTGATTTTTTGACGAAAACTGCCGTTTTTCGCGATCTTTGGAAGAAATTTGTGTGTTTTTCGAGATCTATGACAAAATTGATTTCTTTTCGAAGACTATTTATCGAAATTCGCGATAAATTTTATGTCCGAATTTTCGGATTTAGGACCAAAATTTTTAAATTTTTGCTAAATTTTTAACAGTTGAAAAATAGTCTGCAGACCTTCTCAAGAGTCTGCGACGTGCGTCGCAGTGTTGCACCGATTCTTCTCCCGGGTAACCGACTGTTTTATGTGACTCTGTAAACGAATGAGGAATTTGTTGCACCCCATACTCTACAAAAAGCATATTTTAGTGCACCTCAAAAATTCATATTAATGTTTGTAACTAAGTAAAATCATTAAAATAGGCCACAAATGAATTTTGTCTTTAATGGTCAAAAAGTGTAGTGTGTCCCCCCCCCGCCACAGAAATCCCTCCCGGAGAAAAGTGTCTGAATTCAACACTGCATTTATTTAATAATTAAAATCCAAAATATTTTTTATTGTATTTTGTTTATTAATGATTCAGTATTTATGTCTGAGTGGGGGGGGTAGTCTTAAAGTTAAAATTCAAATTTGCAGGTCTGAGCATTAAATCAATTTAACGCTTACATCGAAAAATCGATTTAAATATTGGTCTTGAATAGATACATCGGACATCGCGATTTAGCCAATTTCTTAAATCATGATGTAGTTTTGTTGTGTTACATTGGACGTTGCGATTTAGCCAAGTTCTTAAATTGCGATGTAGCAAAATGATGTAGTTTTATTGTGTTACATCGGACGTCGCGATTCAGCCTATTTCTTAAATTGGGATATAGTATTGCCTCAATGATTTCTGATTTAGGAAAAAGGCGATGTAAGAAAAAGACGATTTAGGGAAAACAGAGCAAGCTTGTGTTAAATCGATTTAACAGAATCCAATTTAAACACACGTCACAAACTTTAATGCTTTTCGATTTAAGAAAAACATGGCAAGCTGGAGTTAAATCGACTGAGTAGGATTTGATTTAATACAGATAAAAATTAGTGGCGGTCATTTGCCATGCAGTAATCAAAGATATAAAACTGGCTATTAAAAAATCGGCCTTTGATTGCCACCCCCACCTAGTAAGCCTGCCAAGTGGCAATTAAAAAATCTTTTTTCGATCACCAAATGAAAAACAACTTTTTTCATGGAAATATGCACCTCTACATTAATTACATTTGATTAGAAAAGTTGTTATTTTTTCCCCTACTGGATGCAAACAGATTTCAATGATTTAGTTGTATTTTCAATATTTCTGTTTTTTCTCATGTTCTTTTAGTGTGCTCATTTGGATTACTTTTCCAAGAAATAAAGTTTTATTTTGGAAAAAAATATTAATTCATCAGGTTCGATTTCACATGCATTTCAAGTAATTCATTGGCTATCGATCGCCACCCTAGTCATCACTCGCCAAGTGGCGATTAAAAAAAATTATTTTCAATTGCCAAGTGAAATGAAGTTTTTTTCATGAAAATATACATCTCTACATTAATTAAATCTAAATAGAAAAGTGGTTACTTCTTTTTCCTACTGGATGCAAACAGATTTCAATGACACAGCTGTATTTTCAATATTTCGATTTTTGCCGAGTTTTTTTTATCATGTTCAGTTGGATAATTTTTTTAAGAAATACAGTTTTATTTTGCAAAATATATTCATCGGCTTTGATTCCAAATGCATTTCAAGTAATTTATTGGTTATCGATTGTCACCCTAGTTATTACTCGCCAAGTGAAGATTTAAAAAAATAATTATTGATTGCCAAGTGAAATACAGTTTTTTCATCAAAATATGCATATCTACATTGATTATGTCTAATAATAGAACTGGTTAATTCTTTTTTCTATTGGATGCAAGCAGATTTCAATGATTTATTTGTATTTTCAATATTTTGGGGTTTTTTTACAATGTGCTTTTAGTATATTCAGTTTGATTATTTTTTCAAAAAATATAGCTTTATTCTGGAAAACATATTTATCAGCTTTGATTCCACATGCATTTCAAATAATTTATTCCTTTTTCACTTTCTTCTATCTTCAATAGAAGAAAGTATTGTAATCGAAATTTTTCCGACTTCCGATTTTTGACGGATTTACACATTTTAGGGGTCAGAGATTCCAAAAAACATGTTCTTACAAAATGTCTGTCTGTCCGTGTGTCTGTATGTTTGTCGCCATTCTACCATCAAAAAGTGTATGAAGTTATGCATAGAATTGAACCAAATTTTTTGTGAATGTTTTTGGCTGTGGCAAGCAGGTCCTCCTTCAGTTTTGAAATATTCTGCCAGAAGGGGGCACTACAATCGCGATTTTGTGCCATTTTTAATATTGTACTGACCAAAAGTATATGAAGTTATGCATCGAATTTAACCAAATTTTTTGTGTAAGTGTATGACTATGGCTAGTTGGTCCTCCCTGAATTTGAAAAAAATCCGTCAGAAGGGGGCGCTGCAATCGCGATTTTTGTGCCATTTTCAGTATTGCACCGACCAAAAGTACATGAAGCTATGCATCGAATTGAAAGAAATTTTTTGTGTAAGTGCATGGCTATGGCTAGTTGGATCACCCTGAATCTGAAAAAAATCCGCCGGAAGGGGGCGCTGCAATACCGAATTTTACGCCATTTTCAATATTGCACCACATAAAAGTGTATGAAGTTAGTTCTAGAACTGAACTAAACATTTTGTATATGATTATTTTTTGGTAAGGCAAGTAGGTCCTCCCTGAATTTGAAAAAAAAATCTGCCTATCATTCTATTGTCCATCGGCTCGTGCAGAGACAGAAATTCGTTTTTACTCCGATTAATTGATTGAAGCAGAAATTTAAGATGAAAATCAAAGTTGGTAGGGTATTGAATTAAAATTATTTAAGCATTAAAATGAGTAACTTTTTTTTTTTTTTTTTTTTTTTTTTTTTTTTTAGATATTAAAATGCATGTATGAGATAGAAGAAAGTTTTGGGATTGGCACATCCAACTAGTTTCATAGTGGATGCAAATGGATTTCAAGGACGATTCAGTATCTTCAATGTTCAATTTCTGTTGCATGCCCAGCACTTGGATTATTTCCCCCCAAGATATACTGTTTAATGATGTGAAATACACTCACCAATACAGATGCCAACTGTATGTGATGTGTGTAGTGCATCAAAAACACATTTATTTATTAATTAAAATACAAATAACATTTTATTGTGTTTTATTTATAACTGATTCACTATTTATGCCTGAGAAAAATAAAAGTCTTAAGATTAAAATCTAAATTAATCCATTTTTAGTTTATATTTTTATGCATTATTTTGATGAAAAATTAATTTTCATATGTTTGAATAATATTAAAATACTTTAGTTTTAATTTAAAATACTTTAAGTTTGTTCTGTAATGTTTCAGGCAATTTGTTTGTTTACAGCAGAATGAGAAAGCATTCAGTGGATTTTTCTGCCGATTTGCGATTTTCTACTTTTTTTGTCATTTACTTGTCATTAAAAAGAGAGAGAATTTAAAATTATGTTTTATTACTAATCTTACATGGACCATCGGTCTCGAAAAAATCAGCAACTTTGGTAATGTGACCTTTCAATCTTTCTCCATTCACTATATGAATGTTAGCATTTATATTAAACACATTTTATTATAATCTAAAAGTTAAAAAAGAAACAAAATTGCATCTTTTTTCTCATATATCTCTCTCCCCCCCCCCTCTCTTTTTTATGCTACTTTTCTTCTGACACAGCTAAATTTATCATTCAATCTGCTTTTGTCTTACTTTAATAAGTTTTTAGCTCAGTATCTGTAAAAACAAGTGTATGCATGCTGTTAGTAATGAAATGTTGTTTGAGCGTGTCCCCAGGCTCCCCTACTCCTTAAGTAATTCAGATTGTTGTCCAAAACAAGTCAGACACAATGAAAAACATCCTTTTTTTTTCAATTTTATTTCTTAAAGGATGAGTTTATAAAAAATATTAAAATAGGTCACTAATTAAAAAACAAAAAAACTTTTTTTATGTGTGCGTAAAATATACCTTTTTTTAGTTATTTGAACAATTAAATTCTAAATTAATACGGGAAGGGGGGGGGGGGGTGCATAAAGCTTGTATTTTGTTACTAAAAATTAAATGATAGGTTTCATATTATAAAGGGTAAAGTTAGTGTTAAATTGCAATTTAGCACTAAATTGTGATGTTAGGTGGAAGATAAATCGATTTAAGAAATCTCTACATCACCCAGTACTACTAGTATGTATATATCTCTGTGAGAAGTCCTCTACAACAACCACGAACTACTTGGCATAGTCTAAAAAAATTAGATTTTTAAAATAAATTTTATAACACAGGTTAAAAAAATGTGTAGAATTTATTACACTGTTTAAAATAAAACAGCTTTCACAAAAGTAGGTTTTCTTGAAGCATTTAATCCAATTTGTTCATTGGATTTTTTTTTTCCCTATGTAGCAAAACTTGGTTTATATTGATGTAAGATAATGAATTAAAATACAGTTAGAACCTCTATAAGTTGACCACCCAATGGACTGTAACTAAGTGGTCAATGTATGGAGGTGGTCAACTTAGGGAGTTTTTAGAAAAAGATTAGTACAATATTAGAAAAAATTTAGTAAACTTTTTTAGTATTTTTAAGGAAAAATTTAGAAAAAAATTAGCACTTATTCATTTTTTTTTTTTTTTTTTTTTTTTTTTTAAGTGCAGCACATTTTTACAATTTTCAGACATGCTACAGGCTCAGCAAGGAAAAAGCTGAACTTTTACGGCCTCACAAACTTTTGGCGAAATCTTCGTTTTTCTGCAATTTCTTAACAAAATTAGCGTTTTTATGCGACCAATTTATGAAAATCGCACTTTTCTCCCACAGTTTTTTTAATGAAATTCGCATTTCTCCAAGATCCTTTTATCGAAATTCGGGGTTTTTCTACCCTTTTTCGTCAAAATTTGCGTATTTTCCGCGATCTTACATCAAAATATGCGTATTTTCCGCAATCTTTCGTCATAATATGCGTATTTTCCGCGATCTTTCGTCAAAATTTGCGTATTTTTTGCGATCTTTCGTCAAAATTTGCTTATTTTCAGCGATCTTTCTTCAAAATTTGAGTGTTTTCCGCGATCTTTCATCAAAATTTGCGTGTTTTCCGTGATCTTTCGTCAAAATTTGCGTGTTTTCCGCGATCTTTCGTCAAAATTTGCGTGTTTTTCGCGATATTTGTCAACATATGCATATTTTCCGCAATCTTAGTTGACATATGAGCATTTTCCGCGATCGTTCGTCAAAATTTCCGTATTTTCCGCGATTTTTCGTCAAAATTTCCGTATTTTCCGTGATCTTTCGCCAAAATTCGAGCATTTTCCGCGATCTTTCGATAAAATACGAGTATTTATCACGATTATTTGACAAAATTAGAGTTTTTCCGCAACCGTTCATGAAAATCTTGTTTTCCCCGCAATTTTTTGACGAAAATTGCGTCTTGTTCGTGATCATTTAACAAAAATAGTGTTTTTTTCCTGCGATCCTCTGAAGAAAATAGTATTTTTCCTGCGATTGTTTGATGATTTAATAGTTTTTTTGCGATTCTTTGGAGAAATTTGCGTTTTTTCTACAATCCTTTGAATAAATTTGCTTAATTTAGCGCGGTTTGTACTCGCGTTTTTGTTGTATTTCATCGTTACCCCCCCCCCCTACATATAAATCTCAACAAATTTTAATGCATATTTGCATCGATCCCAGAGATAATAAAATCCGTCGCCGAAAAAGCGGAATTCCGCGTTTCTGCGGAAAAGTAGCATGTCTGAATTTTTGAAAGAATAATTCAATTTTCGTTTGAGTCCTCTTTTTGTTCATTAAATAACTACAAAATGCACTTTCACAGTTTACAAATCCATTAAGTATGCTTGGGCATTTTGATGCAGCAACATTTTTAAGTTGCTTTATCATGCACTTTAGATCATCTTCCTTCTCAGTTGGGTGCTTTTTTAGTTTCGTTGTCACTTAGATCATCATTTTCTTTGCCGTCCATTTCTTGTACCTTAGAATCCTTGCGTGCTAAGTTTCAGAGAGTATCTCATTAAAGATTGTCTCTGGGTCTGGTTCAGCATATCTTGCTAAATCATCCACCAGTAACATATTCTTCAAATTCAACTTCATCAAAAACTGGCAAGGGAGATAGAAAAGGAAGCTCATCCTCTTGCACCGATGTTGTAGCTGTAACAAATACAGCTTTCTTAAAACAGTTCTCAATCGTGGTTTGCATAACTTTATTCCAAGCAGAATTTATTCAATGAACTACATTCAAAGAATTTATTGATGCAGCTGTTGACGATGCTAATGCAGAAGGACAACAGATTTGAGTTTTCATAATCACCCATTCCAGAAGTTAAGCTCTGTAGTGCACTTTGAAGGATTGATCAATGCCTTGACCTAAATGTTGTGTTTGGGGGCAAAAAATTTAGCTTCTTATTTGTGAGATTATTCATTTCCGGGTGGTAACAGCAGTTGGCCACGAAAAGCAGAATAGACTGCTTCTTCATTTCTGTGTCAATTCCTCTAATCCACTCTTTGAACAAAGCACTGATCATCCAATTGGATCTATTAGCTCTCCAAAATACAGGAAAGTTTTCCAGTTTTATATTTTTAAATGCACAAGGTTTAGCATATTTGCCGGTCACCACAGGCTTCAATTTTCCCCGTCATACTGGCACATAGAAGAACAGTAAAATGCTGTTATGAAAATTTTCCTCGTTTGCAAGTATCACCCTTCATTACTAAACTTCTATCAGCCATTGCTTTAAAGAAGATACTGCAGTCATCAGTATTAAAGATGTCCTAATCTTTAAAACCTTCAGCAGACTCTGAGGATTTTTCAATAAACTTCTCCATTATTCCAGCTGAAACCATTCGATTCCCCAGACAAAACTTTTTGAGAAATCTTGTATCGTAGTTTGAATTTTTCAAGCCAACCTGCTGATGCTTGGATGTCCTCAATTTCATATTTTTTTGCAATTTTTTTTTTTATACTACATGAAGCATAGGTCCTAATATTCTTGCATTGACTGATCTCATCTCTTTAAACCAGTGAAACATGGCTTTGTTCACAGCTTCGAGGCACTTTTTTCTGTATTGTCTTTGGAGTCTTCTGCTTTCGGAATAATATCTTTCCAGATTTTCTGCCTTGGGTTTTAAAATGTTGCTCACACCAAATTTTTCCGCTGTTTTTCTTTGGCTGCTGCTTTCCAGAAAATTAAGTATATCTACTTTCTCCTTTAATTTAAGTTCTTTTAGAGCTTTTCTTTGTGCCACTTTTAATGAAAATCGCAAATAAATGTCCAGTCCTGTCACAATGTGATATACAGAAAAAAAGAACAGAATGTATTTCACATGAGAGTGATACATGTTGTTTTCTAATTCTGCATACATATATGACCCATTCTCCTGGCATTTTTTGACAGATTCCAGGAATTCTGGATTTTCGCTCCCATTTTATAGAACTGGAAGTGAACAATGAATGGAGCACCACAAGGTTGTTGAACGTTTCTCAGATAACCCAAATGACTGATAAAGGAATTCCTGAAAACAGGATGGAGTAAAAACAGAGGAAAAAGCAAATTCAAGAAAACATCAGTGGTCAAGTTACAGAAAATTAACCCACTAAAAAGTGGTCAGCATACAACTTTCGGAGATGGTCAACATAGAGAAGTAAATCTCCATTGAAAATGCATTGCGACCATTCAAACTAATAAATTTCGGTCAACTTTCGAGGTTTTACTGTGTATTTTAATAGTTCAGAATTATGAACATATTTTGGCAGGAAGGAATAAGACTGCTTCTTTAAAATTAAATCTTGTATAGATTAAATTTTGCAATCAGTATTAAACTTTAAACCATGTGAAAATTGTATTTCTTACCATATTATTATTAAGTAATTTATTTTAGTGTTATTATTTCTTAGTTGTGGTATTATTTTTTAAAAAATAAATCAGTAAATAATTAATTACTATTGAGCTGAAATGTAGATCCCCAAAGAACCATAATTAAAAAGTTAACTGCATTAAAAATAAAGTATTTAAGAATGTCTCTAAATTTAATAATAATTTTAAATGTGAAAGATTTTTAGTCATACATAATTACATACATCTTTATTTAAAATTAAGTATGAAAATGTGTATGTAATAAAAATATGCAATGCATCATTTCTTTCAATTCATTTAATATCTAAATAATTTTAAATAAAATGTATACAGGATGTAAATATTTGACTTTATGATAACTTTAATAAATTTCAATCCAAAAATATAAGTATAGAAATTATTATAATATTCTGATTTTTCTTAAATATTGTTTTGTTATGTGTTAAATTTTATGTGTAAGAGCTTTCACTTGAAATTAGGTTTACAATTTAAAATTTTACTAATCTAAATATTTTAAGATTTTGCTTATTAAAATGAAAATCATCATTTGATTGCATTTATGAAATGCATAAAATATACATTTTAAAATACTATTATATATAAGAATGTTTAAATTTAACAATAAATAAAATATAAGGAGTGGTCCACTGTACTGCCATTCTTCCCTATATTTAAAAAATACTTTTTATTATTTTATAAAGGAAACAACAGTGAATAAAAAATGTTTAATTCATAACTATAGAACAAAACAATTTATATAATTTAAAAAGAGAAAACAAAAAAATTATTAATAAATAGAGAATAGCCAGGTTACTATATTTCCAAAATAATCCGATTTTGGCACCGCAGTACATATGTGGCATCTGTGCCAAATTGCGATATAAAAAAGGTTAAAAATAATCTAGTCATTAAGAAAAAAAAAAATAACACGGTGTAATGGATTTGAGACGTTTCAGTGCGATATACTGAAATGCCCCATGTTACTTTTTGCTACTGAAACGCTATAGATGAAAAGTCCAAAATATATACATATTTATGAATGTGTCTGTATTCATTGATGTGATAATATGTAAGCATCATACATTTACTTCATCCGAGATGAATCTCCTTCGAAGATCAGGTTTACTTGCAGTAGCAGAAAAAAAGTACTTGGATAATGAAGTTTGTTTATTATCAGAAGAAAGGCATAAATGCAATTTTTCTGTTTTATTCTTGCGTGATTTAGACATATTTCAGTGCAAAAATGAAATTAATTGCAACTCTCTTTACTAAATATTTTAATGTCTAATTAAGATAAAAACATATTAAATGTCTGACAGATCAACAATTTACTGAAAAGCTTCTAAAAGTAACCTCAATACAAACTAAATTAAAAGCAATATAAATCATTAAAATATAACCATTAAAGAAGATAATATGCTATGTAAGATGAACTATTTAGACCGTGAATTTTTCAGACACATGTGAAGCTTTTTGTTTACAATAAATAGTTTGGTCGATTGGTTGACTATTTGCATGAACTATGAACGGCCAGTTTCACCCGCAATTCTGGTCTGATGCCAAAACTATTTGTAATAATATCTTTTCTTCAATCTTTTAGCGTTGAGCAGACGACAGATTGCAGAGACGCGAATTCAGAATCTTCCCTCGAACGGTGCACTTTTGGCGATAAATTTTGGCGATAAATGCATTTTGAGATGAAATGAAAAATATGGAACCGAGCTCAACGGATCGAGGGAAGATTCCAAATTCGCCGTGGCACAAGCGAGGAAATTTCTAAAAAAGCGCTGTGTGTCGTGTAAATTTTGCTGTTGTATCGTGTTATATCTTCAGTTGGAATTTATTCGCATTTTTCGTGTGTCTATAAAGAATAAATAAATAACCTCTTTTCATTTCTCCTCTATTTTTACTTTATTTTTTCTGTGTTAGTATGAATGATATTAAAAAAACTACTGTAAAAAATGATACAGTAACGATGTTATTGTATTATTTTTTTTTTTTTTCGTGCTTTGTTATTATAGATTTTCGACTATAATCAAAATATTTTGACGCAATTAATATCTTTCAACTAACTGACACATTAAAAACTAGTGTAATAAAGTTATATCTTAAATTTCCCATTTTTTATTTCCTTCCTCTTTATTTATTTATTTTTTAATTAATTAGATTTGAGAAATGACGAGTATAAATCAGTTTTAAATAATTATTTAAAATTTTTCAATAATCACCTAAATCATTATCACTGTTATCTGATAACAAAGATTACATTTAGAGAGTAAAAAGTGTAAAACTGTGCTCTTTATGTGATATTCATAAGAAATATCCCAAAATTCTTGTTCTGACAACTTGTTTATTTATAAACTTCATTTGTATCAAGTAATGTTCTTTTGACAAGAACAGAAAAACACTCTTATAACAGAAGTTAACAAAAAGGATGTTTATATTTTATTAAAAAAATAAACCATAAAGAATTAATTCATGAATGTTTTATTTATAACATAAAATGCTTACTATGTGAGAAAGGATATAATATTATATTTCATAGAAATTTGCTTTGGGGAATAAATCTGTTTCATTTTACTTTTAAAGAAATTATTATTTTGCTTTATAAATGGTTTAAAAAACTTTTTTAATCGCAGAGTTTTCAGCATCGTGGAAAATCAGGGAATTTCCAAATATATAGAAAAATTCAGGGAATTTAGAAATATTTTCTAAAGAGTCATGGAAAAGGCTTTGAGGAAAAAAAATAAACTAGTCGTTGGGGGCCACCGTAATACTTACCCATCATGGATATGTATATGAAAATAAAACATGTGAAAACTATTTATACAATGCATTGCAATTCATAAACAAAATTTAAATATTGTTAATATACACAGTGATGCTTTATTAAAGAACTGCTGATGTACCAATTTCGACAAATTATATAAAACGCCAAACTACTCAAGTAGTACCGAACTGCGTAAAAGAAACATCCTTATAACTCCAAAAATAATAATTCTATTAACTAACAATTAACTGTGTCGGATTAAGCATCTCATTTCCAATTAAAATATACCTCTGAATTGAAATTTGAATGAAATACAGGGTCATGAAAAATCAAAGAATGTGGAAAACAAGATTACAAATATCTCGGCAACTAATAATCCAATCGACTTCGTTCTATATGCAAAATGTGTGTTATTTTATTGCCTTTTACGTCCATTCCTTAGAACAAAAAAATTCGAAAATTTTTATATACCTTTCATCAGAACGAATTTTTCGAGAGTTCGAAAAAAATAGTTCCGGATAATCGAGGTTGCTGATATTAAATAGGGTTCGTCCCATTCTTACATACTAACTACATACAAAATTTCAAGTCTGTATCTCAATTTGTTCGGGAGATAGAGTGTTTACAGACAGACAGACGGACGGCAAAATTTTTTTTCTAAAAATATGTTTTTCGGAATCTCCACTATCTAAAACGTGTAAATCCGTCAAAAATTTTTTTTCGATTTTCAAAACAATTGCAAGACTTACCCTATACTACGTATGATGGGTAAGTAAAATGACACAAAATTCCTCCAATAGTATCGAGGAAAAAAAATCTAGAAATTTAAGAGCAATCATCCAGAATAAAATCTGTAGTTTTGACAAAGGATTGTGAAAATAAGTAGCAAATTTCATTGTATGCCATATGGATTTAGTATAGGAATTTGCCAGTTATGTTTTACTGAGAACCCTGAATGAGCAAATAAGTTGTATCAGAAATATTTGTGACATTGAGTAAAAGTGCTAAATATTTTCAAAAGGAAGAAATCTTCATTTCAAGAACATGAAATCTATATGTGAATTTAAAATGACAGTTTAAGGGCTGTAAATGTACTATGTTATCAACTTTTTGGCAATTTTGGATTCCTCTTCGCTTTTCGATATCATACTTTATCACTGTGGCTGTGCGTTGCACTATCCTTTTGATTGTTAGCATTTTAAAAAAAATAAAATTCTCTTTTAAAGCATGATTCATTTAAAATTCTTGATTTTTTAAAGAGATATCTTTAGGACCTCTGCATGTGTTTTTCACTCATCAAATATTAAAATGTGCTTTAATTTTTTTTTTTTTTTTTCTTTAAGGGTGTATTTGAAAAAATATTTTTCCACCTTCAACAGCTCGAAAATCTCTGAAACATTTTCAGTCCATTTTTAAAAGTAAAAACATGAAATTTGCTGAGGTGATTTTTGAAGAGATGTGTAAGAGGCCATAGTGATTTAAATTTTCACTCAATTAATTGAAATTTGATTTATATTCACAGCTACCACAAATAAATTCTTCGGGAAGGTTGAACTCCGATGGGAATTGACCCAGTTGCATCACATGACTTGCCACAAATCATTATTTTGGCACAGCGTCATTAGCAAATGCACATGCAGTTTTGTTGTCATCTATTTAGATGAAAATTATTGTAAACCCGATTGTATGAGAGTAATTTTTTCCAGATATTTATTTGATATTTATATATATTTATTTTTTTTTCTGTGTGTTTTGTTATGCTTGCGTTTTTTAACTTTATCGTAAAAATGCTGAAATCAATTTTGAATTTGGTCCGGGTTCTTTTTTTATTGGCCTATTACTAAAAGTATGGAAAAAAAATTAGACAATAAAAATAGTTTGAAAGTCATACCTCATTTTTAAGCAACTTTGTATATAGAAAAGAAATAATTGTTAATCCTTCACACACAATTAATTTAATGAAATTTTATAGTCAATCTTAACAGAAGAGAAGTTTGATGCAGTAGAACCCCGCTAATTCGGATCTCCAGATAATCCAAATCGGTTTGGTCTTTTTTTTTTTTTTTTTTTTTTTTTCAAGTTTGAGAAGCGATTGGCTTATTTCCATAGCATTAACTTGTTTCATCGTTGTATTCATAATAAAAAATACTCTTTCTGAAATCTTTTCGGAAGAATTAAGCAAAGTGAACATTTTTACTGTCTGTAAATATTCAATAAGTTTAACATAAAGGTGATTTTCTGTAAGTATGTTCTGTTTTATTTCTTTCTAATTCTCCGGATTTTTGATAATCCAGATTGGATCCAGTCCCAATTAATCCAAATTATTGGAGTTTTACTGTATATGTAACAAAAATATACTCCATATTTAAAAGGATTTACATTTTTTTTTTCATAAAAAATAAATATGATGGACACATTAAAGAAGTTCATTTTGTGAATAAATACATAAAATTTGTAGAAATTACTATTTGTAAGCCAAAAAATCAAAGAACATTTTTCAATTTCTTATAAAATTTTAAATATCTTATAAATTTTAAACTGTAATAGATTCCTTTCTTATAACAATCTTTAATGACTGTCATGCTCCTGATTTTTCTTCAGCTGAAATCTTTGGCACCTGTGTTTGCAACACACATTGCACACTGGGCTAGAGCACCCGTGTATTATTTTTACTATCTTTGAAAAAAGTTCCTTTACTAAAAAATGTGCTATTTTTGGAAAACTCTTTGATTTAAATGTATATATTTCTAAAGTTTTAAATAACAATTAATGTAAATTTTAAGAAAGAAGTTATTTTGTAGGGAGTATAACTATTTTGACGTTACTTCCAGAACAAATAAAATACCCATATACAAAAAATGTAAATACTGATAGAAGATTAGCCTTCAGTGGATTTTCTGATGTTGGGTTAGACCTTATTTCCAACTAGATTGCTCTCAGAAAATCGCAGGTGTGTAGTTTTATTATAGAATAATTGACTATCATTTTTGATTTTCTGCAAGCAAGTGGAAATAGTCTGATGCCCATGGATAACAAATTTATTACTACCGGAAGGATATGGATTTATTTTAAGAGTCCCACTATTATGCCAAAATAGAAGACAGTAAAGTAAGTTTGTTGAAGTAACATCAAAAATAATATTAATGTTCCCTAAAAAATAACTTGTTATTACATTACTCACTAAATTATGCTTTCCGAAATATAGCATATTATACTCAAAACTATGGAAAAACAATATGGAAATATTTTTAAATGATAATGTTGTGAAATCTAATTTTTTCATTCATGTTTAAATTTTTTTTTAATGCTAAAATTGTAAAACTTATCCAAATAATGTAGTAATACTATATTTTAAAAACAACCTACTTATGTTTCATCTTTTAATCAACAGATGGCACTTGTATCATGCTTGTTTTTAAAGAACACCAGAGGGCGCTATTTTATTTTAACAATGTTTATAAACAATGCTGTACCTCTTGTTTACATTTGTTAATTTGGTTTAGCAGGATTTTACTTATAAAGAATTTATATTTTTTAAATAATAACTTTTCTTTTATTACTTTATTTTATAGTTGTTCAGCATTTTAAAAGGTAAATAATTAGAATTGTTAAGTTTTAACCACTTTCATTCAATGTTTGTTTATAGACATCTATAAAATAATATTTAAAAAATTATAGTGTTAACTTTGTTTTGTTTAATGTTTTGTAATAATCATTTTTCGTTTAGTAATTGTAAGTAATTTCTTGGTAACATACAGTTTTCATTATATATATATTAATCATTCTCTTTGTTTCTTTATTTACTGTTTTTTTTTTATTATTATTATTAAAATTAGACTTAAAATTAAAAAAACATCATTAAAACATTTTTCTCCTCATTTATGACTTTTTAGTAATTATAAATCATTTTTTTATTATTATTGTTCTATGTAAAAAAAAAAAAAAACCCTGCTTGTTCAAAACAATATTATATTTCATTTCTACAGATAACTTTCATAAGATTTTTCATAAACAAAATTTTTCATTCATTAAAAATATAAATTATTATAAATGATGGTATTTTCTTGCTAACCTATTAGTTTTATATTGCAGTTTATATCTAATAGGTTTAATTTTTGATAGTTATATTAAGATTATACATATAAGGTTTCTTTTAAGAAATAAAGATTGCTTTTTTAAATATTATCTGAAATTAAGGATACTCCAAAATGCAGTAGACTCTCTGAAATCTATAAAGCTAGGGAATAGAGGTTGTGCAGATTTTAGAATTTTACAGATGTCTGGTTATTGCTTTATCTTTTTTAAAAAGTAACTTGAGTGTAATAATGCAATTGAAGTTACAATAAATGCTTATAGTACAATAAATTATTTAATGAATTACATGAGTAAATAATAATCTTAAGTATGCATTATAAAATGAGATACATTTTTCATGAAATATTTGGTAAAACTTGCTTCATAAAAGTACATTGCTAATTTACATAAAAAATGTTCTATTTCATGTTTAGCCAGACTGATAACAAAACAGCTTGATTAATATGTTAGTAAATTTGGTTTTATTGTTTACATCTACCATGATGTTTAGATTTGAGGGAGTCTTCTGTATATCTGAAGTTATCTTATTTTTTACCGTAAAGTACTGAAAGTAAGGCCTCCTACCACTTTTAACGCGGCCCCCACACACACACCAAAAAAAAAAAGGAAAAGTTGTAGTAATAATTTTTATTTTCAAAATAATTATAATAAACATAGCTGTTTAGATTAATTATCTCTTTTTTTTTAAATTATGAATCTTCTTTAAATTTAATTCAATTTGCATTTGAATAAAAAAATGGAATCTTGATAATCAGGATTTTACATGATTTTTCAAGACTAATGAAGTAAATATATTTTTTAGTTTCATTAAACTTTCATTCATTTTTTAATATTTAAAATTAATTCAATTACTTAAAAGATTTTTTGTAGCTGTTACTTTTATTTTTTAACTTACTTATTCTTTTTCAACTTAAATCTTCCGAGAAAGAAAGTAACATTGTTATTTTCTTTTTATCACAATAGAGGGTGGCATGATTCAAACTTTTATTATCCATTTTGATTTTACACAACGCTATCAAGTTTTTTTTTTTTTTTTTTTTTTTTTTTCATTGAACTTGTGTTCATCTATTTAATATTTAAAATTAATTTAATAACTAAAAAGATTTTTTTGTACCTATTACTATTATTTTTTAACTTACTTATTTCGATTTTATTTGATTATTTACTTATTTTCTTTCTCTCACAATAAATTGCCACACAATGCAAAATTTTGTTATCCGTTTTGATCTTACACAATTGTACAACACTGATCAAGTTTTTTTTAATTTCATTAAACTTGCATTCATTTATTTAATATTTACAATTAATTCAATAACTAAAGAGAATTTTTTGTGTCTATTACTATTATCTTTTAACATTTTATTTTTTGTTTTTTCAAAATTGTTCCTATTACATAATTTTGCAATTAAATAAATAAAATTTGCAAAGAAAAAAAAATAACATTGTTGTCTTCTTTCTCTGGCAGTAAATGGCGATACTATGCAAATTATTATCCAGAGCTTGAAATTCAATTTTTCAGAGGAGGGGAGGAGGTTTAGGTGCTTGGGAGGGAGAAAAAAAATCTTTAAAACCTACTGTTATTTTATGTGCTATTTAAAGAATTACACAAATACAGACATGACAAAATAAGCAATATTTATCAACAACTCAAAATAATTATGCAAAATGTGTTTTTTACTTTAAAAAAAGTCAAGATTTTATATAGTCTATTTAGTTTTCAAAGGGATAAATTCCCTTTCTGTGCTAATTACTTATGTTTCAGGTCTAATAAACTCGGTTTTTGGTTCAGGTTGATTTTAGTTTGAGTGTAGATTGCTGCAAGTTGGGTTCGGGTTAATCTAATTTTTCAGAAGTTAGTTCATTATCTATTTCTGATTAAAAATTACACCTATAACAATAAACAGATATGTTTGTGTGTGTTGTTTTCCAGTGTTTGACATTTTTTTCTGCAATGCATTGTTCAAATTTGCATGCTTTACACGATTCTGTGTGACAATTAGTATTTACTAATAATCCTAACTAATATATCCCGGAAATTCTAACTTAACTATCCAAATTTTGGGATTGATAAACAATGTTTCATAACTTTTGGAATCAAATGCGTTAATTTTTTGGAAAATTTGAAACGTAATTACTCCATTCTTGCACGAAACTTGTCAATCGATCGCAGGGGAGAAAAATGCGAAATTTGACAATTGGTTGTGGAAAAAAGCGTGAATTCCAACAATTTTTCACAGCAAAAAACTCTCAAAATATGTTATTCAGTCGCACAGAATTAAAAAAAAAAAAGTGGGAGTTAATTGTTGTTTCAAATTACAAGATTTTTCGAAAATTTCATGTTTTTTGGGGGGCGGAAGTCTTTCATCTACAATATTTTTGGGGGCAGGATTTCAGAATTTCGAACGCGAATCCCACCCTGATTATCTATTATTAAAGATGAATTCTTTATGAAATTATTTTAGCAAAATGCCATATACAGGGTGAGTAATAAATATTGAAACAATAGGCTATCTCCTCAAATACTGCCCCTAGACCCATACTTCCAATTGGAAAAATTCATAAAAAAAGGTGAAATTTCTGATAAGTTGCGACTCCATGGGGGAGTCTATTTGCAGGGTTGCCACGCCACCTGGAGAACCTGGAAAACACAGGGAATTTTAAAATCCCCTCCCAAAACACGGAAAATCCAGGGAATTTTGAAAAAATTTATAGTTTTTTTTTTTTTTTTTTCAAATCCTTTGGAGAAATTTGCTTAATTTAGTGCGGTTTGTACTCGTGTTTTTGTTGTATTTCATCTGTTGACCCCCCCCCCCCCCCCCTACATATAAATGTCAACAAATTTTAATGCATATTTGCATCGATCCCAGGGATAATAAAATTCGTCGCCGAAAAAGCGGAATTCCGCGTTTCTGCGGAAAAGTAGCATGTCTGCTTCCAAGTCATACAAATAAATTCATTATAAATATATGTGATGATATTTTTAGTTGCCAATTTTTTTATAAGAAGGTGATGACATTAAAAGTTGGGAAATTCAGTTTTGACATGTTTGCACAACTACTGAGGTATATAAAAAAACTTCAAGAGGATCTTCAAAAACCTCATTTTTTCAACTTCTTCAAAACTTTGTATGTAACTAGAGTATTTTTCGTATTCTAAACCTAATAGAGGGGATTTTTAACTAATGATAGACCTGTAAACGATATGCTGTATTAAATTCTACTTATTTCTAAACTACATAATGAAAAAATGAAAAATGGCTTGTAAATTTAGTGGTTTAAGATTTACGGGGTGAATTGGAACACGTTTTCTCTCATGGTTTATTTTTCTTTACAGTAAGAGTTTCATGTAATATATGAAAACATATGTATGAATATGTATTGTAACAATATTTTGTTTGTTCTAATTACTTGAAGAGTTTAAAGGTGCCAAGAAATTACTTAATTAAACAAAAAAAAATCAAAGCCTAATTCAACAAACATGGAACAGACAATAAAAGAATAAAAAAAAAGGCAAAATAGTTAGAAAAACTGCACAGAATTATTCTCTGACATCCACAACATTACACAAACATCTCAAAATGAAAAACCAATTAAAAAAGAGAGGGATGCAAACAATACTAAGGGCTGGGGATGAGGGCATATTAGCAGATTGTATTAATACATGCAGAGATTGGGGATATTCAATAGATTCACTTACAAAATGACTACTAGTAAAGGATAACACAGAACAGGGCTAAATTTGTATTAAATTCTACTTCTGCAATTCGAATATAATTTCTTAAAATAAATTTTATTTTTTTTTTTTATTTAAAAGTTGTTTCCTATTTTTTAAAAAGGCATATCTTTACTATATAAAATAAAGGCTTGGTTTCACAGTAACTACGTGTTCCTATTCTTCAATTATCATTATTACCTGTTTTTATTAACCCTATTAAAGTTTTAATCTGAATAAATAAAGATTATAGCATTTGTTCCGATTCACCCCTATCTGCGGGGTGAATCGGAACACCATTAAAAAAATAAATAATACATATATAAACTGTAAAAATGTTTCATTTTTGCTTAAAAAGTAAAGAACAAAACAAGACCGAAGTTTCTAGTAGAAAAATTAAAAAAATCAGTTGTTGCTTTTTTTAACGTTAAATTTGAAAAGTGTTCCGATTCACCCCATTTTATGGTATACGATTCAAGTTTAATTTTAACTATTTCTTCAACTGTGCTTTATAGAAACAGTATTTTGTTAATTTGATGATAAATATCGTTTGTTTAAGAGTTAGACATACCAATATAAAATGCATTTTTTTACTATAGTGAATTTTGTAGGTTTATTATAAGTCAATGAAACAGTTCTTTCTTAAAAATTTTCTTTCGTCAAAATTTGACGGGTTCTACCTTGTATTAATTAAAAACCCTTAATGATCATTGCAAAATGGCGAAGAAAGTCATTCTTCAAAGACTTCATGCTTGTGTGCCAATCTTTAAACAGTCCTTCCAACTAAACAAAAACTTATCATTTGATTTTTTTCAGAATGCATGGAAAGGCTGCCCCCTAAGTCTTCGAAAATGTAAGAATGTTTTTACATTTGCGGCCAAATTTAGACTATCTTCACCGCTCCTTCCCCTTTTTCACCATCATGGTAAGTCCAGAGTATCAGATATAGATAAAAGGTATTAGCTCTCTCAGAGGTCTATAGTGTGGAAAATAAAATCAAAATTTTTGTCCAATACATAATAGTTTCCACAAAAATTATCATTTGTAGAAGTGCTTTACACAAATATTGCTTTGGCCACCAAAAAAAACTTTACTCCTTAAGTGCGAAAATCACAGTGTTAAACCAACGGCACAGAATGCGAACAACTTCACAAACGGCTGATGTTTCATTTTTATCAGTTAAAATTTGCCCCGTAGCTAACTTCAGTATCTCTAACTTAAAATCTGCACATTGAGCACTAATATACAAGGGGCTATACAAATATAACGAACGTTATCAACTTTTTTACAATTTTTGACACCCCTCTCCTTGCGATATCATAAGTTATCATTCCTCAACCTCCAGCCTAATTATACCGTTTTCAATGTTTATAAATTCTTTAGATTTTTGAATTTTTTCTTTGCAGAGATGTACAGATATGGTTATACGTTTATTGTTTGCACTCTTCATTGATTCAAATGAAGAGTACCCATTAAAATATCACTATTACATATGAAATAGTTTTATATCAAAAGAAACTTTAAAAAGTTATTAGATAAAAGTAATTAATAACTAAATTTTTGTTACATAATGAATTCAACAGTAATAATGCCTTCGTGTATTTGCCTCAGCACAAGAAAGAAAAGGGACGAGGGGCAAGTAGAAATTTTTATTAACAAAACAGTTGGACGACATTCTCTTTTGTTTACTGATAAGCACAAATATTATTTCAAACTTACTTTGCACAATTTCTTGAAGGCAGATTATATATGCATACTCATAAGACAGAAGAATTGGAATGCCAAATGTTGAGGTATTCCATATTTTGAAAATAATAATTTTATAGTATTTTAATAATTTTAATAATAACTTTGTATTTTCATAAAAATAGATAACAGACTAAGAAAAAGATTGCACACTATTTTGATGTAAAGAACAAGTTATAAATAAAATGAGAAAATTATCATGTAAAAAACAAATTACAAATAAAAAGAGAGAATTTTGGTTGGATCATTCAAAAATGATAAAAATATCCCCCTCAAACCTTAGAGATATCTTTCAATATCATATGCCAGACCATCCCCCTCCCCCTAAAATGATAACGTTATGTATGTGTGCCTTGCCTAGTAACAAAGATTGAACTCTGTACCGCAATGTATGCACATTTTTCAACGAGGCTCCTGAAACTAGATCTCAGAAACCAAACAATAAAATTTTGGTGAACTATGTAGTTTATCTGTGAGAACGACAGTAGTTGCAATCCGGATTAGCTGTAGTCATACAAGTGTTGTAGTTGTAAAAGAATCAGAAGATATACGATATCTATAAGCAAAAGGTATACGCTAGAGTCATGACAATTTATGGATACAGTATACGCTAATGCTTTATATGAAAAGTAGAGGGTATACTGAGCTTTACGAAAAAAATCCAAAGGGTGTACGGCATATACCTCCGTATACTCTCCACTCCACCCCAGACGAACTAGTGAACCGCTTTAACATCTGGCAGATAACGGCTAGATATGGGTCGCACCCAGCTAATGTAATAGGCAGACGGCCTAAGTTAAAATGTTCATTTTTTACTCATACGCAAATCGTCTATTTGTACATAGTTTCATTCATGTATTATAATCAAGAAAGATCAGACTTTCGTAGTTAAACCAAATGAAGACTCCTAGACATCGTTATCTCGAAACCAAGAAATGTATTTCCCCACATATTTGCATAACCTGTAAGTTCTGATTTTACACCATTTCTCTATTCAGGATTCTCCAACGCGTCCCCCGCGGACGCCATAATTGCACCCTTAGAAGGCTTTCTTGACGCCTATTCAAATGTTTCATCTTAATTAAAAATCCATTTTAAAGGATACATTTTTAAAAATAAAAATTATTTGAAAAGGCTTCTTTTAATAGTTATCGGTCACCTTAATTTAGTTTTAATTATTTAATGCTATTAATTTGTTATTCAGTGATTAAGATTACTGGCTTCTTCATCGACAAAACTTTTGAAGATAGATTGTCCCTCTGAAAATCAAATTTTAAATTTACTCTGAATTAAATTATTGCAGCAAATTACTTTTAAATAGCTTCTGAATCATAGGGTACTTATAACTATCACCGTGAGATATACGAGCATCATCCAAGTTTCTAACGTATAAGTCCACCTCTATTCATGGCTTGATTGTTGTAGGAGAAACTTTTACCAGTATTTCTGAATAGAAATTTTCTTCTTATTTATGACAAATTATGCAATAAGGCAATGATTTCTATTTAAAATGTAAAACAGGTGGAATTTAGTTCCTATGGTAATAAAACTATAACTTATGTTTTTTCACTACATTGAGATAAATGTTTTGCTTGTTTTCATCCATGTGAATTTCGGCGCCTTTCATTGTTTACAACTCAGGGACGTTCCGACCCAGTGTGCAAAGTGTGAGGCACACACAGGCGCCGAAGCAGTAAAGGTGCCAAAACATTTCAGTTGTGAATGAAACATTAAAAAATATATATATCCTTAATTTATTCATACTAAAATGTATTATACTGAGGCGGATTACCCATTAGGCTGAAGCCTAGAGGCCCGGAAGAAAAAGGGGCCTCGATGCTACGATTTTTTTTTTCTTCAGATTTTTTCTTCATATCAGCTCTAAAAAGGCCGCTTTTAACTTTTTTTTTTCCTATTTTGTTTGCAGGTTTTTTTTGATAAAGTTATTTTTACTTTCGAAACTGGTTTCAAAAAGTAGAACTATCCTAATAAAAATAATAATAAAATGTTCAACTATACTAAAAAAGTACAAAACGCATTTGTAGAGAAGACCTCATCTATCCAATGCAAAAATCGCTTAAAAATATTGAAATGCAAACGAGATGTTTAAAAAAATTTCTACCATAGGATTAACATTAAGTTTGTTATGGTTTATTTTATATCGGCCGATTATCTACACGTGATATATAGGTCCTAAAGGATGGGGTGCCCTCCTTGGGGGGGGGGGGGGGGGCTTTTTAAGGGAACCTAACCCATGTTCAAGCAAGGAATAACATTAAAGATTGGGTGTTCTTGCTTGAAGCAACTGCTTAAAAGGCTACACTAGACATAGAGAACATGGGAACGCTAATGTTAATCCCATAGGGCAGTTCTTTGAAAATTTCACGCATGCATTTTAATATTTTTGATTGAATATTTTTTTGAAGGACGACTGAGGACGATCCCTAACCGGGCTTGTTTTTACTTTTTGGATTTTGGTTTCAGATTTAAAAAAAAAATACTTTAACTTTTAGAACCGATTTAAACTGGTTCTGAAAGCAAAACTATCATGTACATAAAAAGAAAAAAAAACTTAAAAAAAAAATGTAAAAACTAGCGTGATTATTGATAGTCTTAAGCTATCCTTAAAAAAAAAATTTCGTTCAAAAATATTAAAATGCGTGCGAGAAATCTGCAAAGAACTGCCCGTAGGATTAGCATTAACATTAGTGTGATAGAAACCGCTGATGATAGAAAAATTCTTTCAACTACAAAAACGCGTATAATTTAAATAGAGCTTTTGTTTTATATGTTGCTGCATATGTGTATTACAATATGAAATTTTATTTTTTATATGGCCCTAATTTTTTCTTTTTTTTGTGCCTGAAAATAGAAAAATGTATTGCTTTGAGGACCGGGGGAGGGGAGAGGAGGTTGTTCACAAAAAAATCTAGCCTAGGGGCCCGGGAGGTAGTTAATCCGCTTCTGGTATTATATTTTCTTGGCATCTGGATTATCTTTTGTAGATTTGCCTTATACGAATTATTTATAAATATTCATTTCTTTCTTTAAAATTTTATTTTATTCTAATTATGAATCCTCTAATAAATCATTTAGACAAGACCTGCAAAACCTTTATGAACAGAGGCGCACCTCATATAGTTATAAATAATAAAAGGCGCCGTAATTCACATAGCAGAAAATATGCAACACTATTACCTCACTGCGGTGGAAAAGCATAATATACAGTTTTAAAACCACAGGAGCTAAATTTAACTTATTTTATTATTATTATTTATAAGAAACAATTGTCACTTTACTTCAGAATTTATCATAAATAAGAAGAAAATTACTATTCGGAAATACTGGTAAAAGTTAGTATTATATGAAGCGCGTATATCTCACGCTGATAGCTATAAGTCCCCTATGATTCAGAAACTATTTTAAAATAATTTGCAGCAATAATTTAATTCAGAATACATTTAAAATTAGATTTTCAGAGGGCAATCTATCTTCAAAAGTTTTGTAGATGAAGAAGCTACCTTAATCACTGAATAACAATTTAATAGTATTAAATAATTAATCTTATTTAAGATCATCAATAACTGTTACAAGAAAACTATTCAAATATTTTTTATTTTTTTAAATGTATCCCTTAAAATGGATTTTTAATCTTAAAAATAGCTAGTAAGAGGATACATTCGTCATTACATTGCCATCGTCAATACATGCAAAGTAAAAACAAATACCTACTTATTTGACAAAAAATAATGATATCCTATCAAAAACATGAATGTGAAAGAATGCCAAGTTCGTTAACGGTTTCGCTAATAAAAGAAGTGAGATCTAACTGCAAACCAAGTTCTTTGGAAGCTCCTTTAATCATAGCTCCTGTCATGCATGATATTTTTCAATTGCTTAAAATGATTTGTCATGTTACTTGTTATGCAATAGAGCGACTTGGCAAGTTTTAGCCACCAACTTTAATGTTTGAGTCAGAGTACAATTTAATCTAGAATCTGATTGTCAACTGAGTGTTCGAATAAGTACATTGATGTTAAGGTATTGATAAATTAAGTGATCAACTTTAAGTTCTGATCAGTTAAATAGAGAGATTTGAATAAGAGAAAACTTGCTAAGTCGCTCTATTGAATAACAAGTAACATGACAAATCATTTTAAGCAATTGAAAAATATTATGCATAACAGGAGCTATGATTTAAGGAGCTTCCAAAGAACTTGGTTTGCAGTTAGATCTCACTTCTTTTATTAGCGAAACCTTTAACGAACTTGGCATTCTTTCACATTCATGTTTTTGATAGGATAATGAAATTTTACCGTAACACAGGATTCTGATAGAGAGTGCTTTCATTTACACAGGTTTTACTGTGTTACGAATTTTATTTACATAGCTGCCACCCTTCTTTATTTTTCAAGTAATTTAAGCATTTTGGAAACAGAAATTAATTTATTTAATGAAATAAAGTACGAATTGTAAAGAAACAAGACATATTTTATTAAATACATTTTCTGGTTCAAAAAACTCCAAAAGAATAGCACATTTATAAATATTTATAGTTTTTTTTTTGGGGGGGGGGGGATAAAGTTTTATTTTTACAGGCAATTGGATGGGGGGGGATGTAGGGCGCCAAATGTAGTCTGCACACAGGCGTCGATTACTGCTGGCACGCCCCTGTTACAACTATATGAGGTGGGCTTCTGTTTATAAAGGTTAGACATGTCTGTGTGAAAATGACTTATTTGGGGACACATAAGTAGAATAAAACGAAATAAATTTTTAAACAAAGAATAGAATATTTATAAATAAGTTTGTATAAGGTAAACCTAGAAAAGATAATTCAGATGTGAAGAAAATGCTATACATTTTAGCATAATTAAATTAAAATTTTTTTTAAAGTATTTGCTCTCTCTCAAATCTTTGGCGCCTTTACTATTTCGGTGCCTGTGTGCGACGCACACTTTGCACACTGGGTCGGCACACCCCTGGTACTACTGTTCTAAAATGGGCACTTTTATAGAGTTGAATCTAGAATCTAGCAGTTCAAAAAATCATGAAAAAACAAGTTTCGTCAAAAAATCGAAAAAAAAAAAAAACAAACACACAAATTTCGGCAATAAAAATTAACAAAAAGAAAAATATATAAAAATTGTTATAAGATCGAAAAAAAAACTGCAGATTTTGCTAAAAAAAAAAAAATTATGAAAAAACGACAAATTTTGTGAAAAATTGTGGAAAAAACGGCAAATTTTGTTAAAATATCGCATAAAAACGGCTGATTTTGTTAAAAGATTGTTATGGGGCAAGCTTGATTTATTAAAAAAGACATTTTTTTTGGAAAAAAAAAGGAACACTTTTGTTGAATAAAAGATTATTTTTGTTTCATAAACGAGTGCTTTCAGATTCACATTTAGAAAGTTTTGGACAGTCAAAAGAGGATTGTGAACAGGGAGGGGGGAGGAGGAGGTCTTCCAGGACGCAGAAATTTAAGGGGTGCCAAATTTATAGTACAAACGTCATTTTTGGACTGTCACAAGAAAAAGGTGGGAGGGGGAGGCCTTAATTCTAATTATGCACCGGGTGTAATTTTCTTTTCACATGCCTTGATTGTGAAGCAGAAAAATCCGCTTTTTAAGCATTAAAAACACAATTTTGAAGGAGGAAAATTAGTTTTTAGAACAGAAAAATTCAATTCTGGCATTAACTTTTTTATGTGTTTGTCTCATTGACAAAATTTGCATTTTGTTGTGAATTTTTGGCAAAATTAGCCGTTTTTTGCAAATCTTTTGACTGAATTTTTTGTTTTATTACGATTTTTGGACGAAATTTGCAGTTTTTCCGCAAATCTTTTGACGAAATCTGTTTTACTGTGATTTTTTTTACGAAAATTTCCATTTTATCACAATTTTTTGACGGAATTTGTCGTTTTTTACGATCTTTTAAAAAAATTTGCCATTTTTACGGAATTTTGTGACGAAATTAGCCATTTTTTTAAAGTGAAATTTTACTTTTTTTCGCAATTTTTTGACGAAACTACATGTTTTGTGGGATGCATATGAGTTACTTTATGCATTCTGTCAACGATTTTTCACGCATCCACATCATCACTGCAGGGCTGTGTTTTTTCAAATGTGGGGCAAGAAGGGTGCTTTTTTTTGAATGAGTGACAAGAGGGGCGCTAGTTTTTAAATTAAAGGGCAGGAGGGGTGGAGCACTCCTCTGGGAGAAACTCTGACACCAGTATAATACGACTTTTAATTTTTACAGAAAACTAACATTAATTAAATTAAATAAATCATACATATTACTCACTTTTTAAAGTAATATTATCAAGAATAAACATTTTAAATAGATGTTCTTCAACGGCAATATTTCTTTTCCTAACTCCAAAATATAAATAAATACTGCCGTCTACTAAACAGCAGATTGTAGTATCGTACTTAACAAACTCTTCGAATTTTGAAATTTATAGACACTCAAAGTCTTTCAATTCTCGTTATTTACACAAAGGTAACTAGAAACTTCAGCCACATGTTTTAATCGATCTTTTAAAATCGCATTTTATAAAATTACAAGTTAATAAAATTCACGTTTTTTGCTTTAACGTCTATAGGGAAATCCAACAGTATACGTTCAATATTTAACTGAGACTTCGTCCGCGAGAGGGCGAGCATTTTGTTACAAACGCGAATAAATTATAAATCTGTTTAACTTATGTAAGATATATATAAAGAAATTCAGTTGTACTTGGTATAACATCATTTTTACAATAATCTAGTCCCATGAGATACAAAATAATCTTTTTAAATATACTTTATTATTATTTTTTCTTTTTATATATTTTTATTGTTAATCTATACTTAATGCAAAATTATACCCTTCATTCACTGATAAATGAAAAATTTAAATATTACACTTATGAAAATTAGAAGTTTGAAGTGTTCTCTAACAATTTTTAATAAAATGTGAAAAAAGTGTTTTTTTCAGAAAACCCCGGGTTTTAGACTATTGTTTTTTTTTTTTTCAAACCCTGTTTATAAATTATATAAACTCCTATATTATCTAAATATAAAGAGAACAATGAGAATATGAGATTGATGCATGGATTGTACTTTCGTGAAATTTATTTTACTTTTGTGAATATTAATATTCTATAACAAAACATTAAAATAAAGTTATTAAAATTCGAACCGAGCATTTATTAATAATAAACTTATTTAAGGCAAACATAGTTTCTTTGCAGGTTACACATTTTAAAACCAAGCAATATGAAAGTAATGAAAATTATATTTCTTATAAAATAAAATTTTGTGAAGGGCCCTTAAATTTTGCCTGGATCGATCCCTGTATAAGCAACACTTTTTATTAATAAAAATATAGTTAAATGTTAATTGATGAATAATTCATGTGGTAAACTATTACGTTAGTGTTCATTCTAGGCCATTTTTGAAGGGTGCAGCACCCTGCCCTTTTTAAAAGTAGTAAAATGCACCACTGGTTTTACCCAGAGATTTTTAATAAATACTTTTTTTATTCCGTAGTGTTTCTAAATTTGTGTGCCCAAAAATGATAGATTTTTTCATTTCTTTAAGAAAAAGAACATAAAACTATTGAATCATGTTTTAATTTAATTGTATTTTTAATTTTTATATCATAAAATCATTCAAAATTAATGTTACTTGATTTATCATATTTAAAAATTATGTGTTTCATTGCTTTCTTTTTTCCCCTTCTAAAGGCAATAAAAAAAAAAATTCTGCCAAAAGTGCCCTTTTCTGCTGCAGTAGTGCCTTTTGTAGTGAATAGCACCATGCCCTTTTTATTTCTAGAGTGAACACTAATTACGTTATGCAATCTGTTAAAATTTAATCAGAAATTTCCATTGACTTTTTAAAAACATTATTTTTAAAGAGTAAAATGAGAAGGTTCACAATTAAGTGCAGGTTTAAACCGTATATTAGTTGATTATTAATATAAATACTACATAGTCTATTTAAAACACTTATTTTTTAATCTTAAGCAGTGGGCATTTACTCATACCAAATGACATAAGGTTTATTAAGGTAAATTACAGTTTTGTGTACTTATATTATAATTAATGATCAACTATAAATTAAAAATAATCACGTCAAGCACATTTTCAGTTAGGGTCCAAAATCAATAAATGTGGGAGTGAAAGTTGAAGTTCAATCGAAAATGTTGAAGTAATGTGCAGTGCACAATCAATATTTCAGAAAACAAGAATTAAAACTGCTTTTTAGGACAAAATTGGTTTCTGCAGCAAAGTATTTAAACTATATAAAAATGACTTTATACAGCAAAGCAGTTAAGTGAAAAAATGCACATTTTAAAATATTAATTTTTAAAAACAATGAATTGAGTTTGAATTTAACAAAAAACACGATTTCTCAATATAATAAAGACAAATGAGTAAGATGAATACAGAGAATGAACTGCTTGTGATTTTTAGTCAGAATTGCAAATATGTCAGTTACATTTTAAAAAGGCACACAAATTGCTTTATACTTTAAACTGTTCATAAACCACTTTCAGATTACTATTAAAGTCATTTTTTCTCACAGACATTTAAATTAAATCCATTAAATCAAAACATTGCTAAAAACAATTGCATTTAAATTTAAATTGCATTCTTTTCAAAAAATTTTCAGCAAGTTGTTTTGAGAACTTTATATATATATATATATTAATATATACATTTCCATCTATAAAGATCTCCTCGGATATTGCATAATTTCTTGATTTATCTTACTAGAAATTTTAGTTATAACTTTTTTACGAATGGATTTTATTCCACCAAATTCCCGATATGGTCAAAGATCCAAATTTCTATATTTAATTATATTATGGAATACATTTTTGAATAAACTTTCTATTGGTTTTTAAAAGAAAATAAGCATTTTTACTGCCAACAATAATAATTGGTCTTTTAATGCAAAGGAAAACTAATTTTAATCACAAAAAGAAATGCAAAACAAGTTTCACACTAAGAAAAAATTTCCAAAATTATGGATTAAAAGGTGAAATGAAATACTTAACTTACTTAAATATAATTCAATTTTAGCAAAATATAGCATCAAGCTATGCAATCTTTAACTGAATTCAGCAATCTGTTTACATCATTTTCTAGAATGTCACGTTGACTAGCCATCATCACATCGAGTATAATTGAAGAAATATTGCTAGTGTGTATGATATAAATTATAACATACATCAAAAGCAATAAACTTTCAATTAAAGAGAATTGTTGTTGAGAATTGTTTTTTTATACAAGAAACAAATTCGTTGATAAGATGGTAAACAAAAACATTAAGCAAGACACGACCACAGCTCGTATTTGCGGCGCATAGTCTATTGCAACCCTGCAATCCAGTAACCGGTTCACCGATCACGCCAAAGCTACTGCGCCAAAAGTGCACCGTTCGAGGGAAGATTCTGAATTCGCTGCAGAGACACGCAAGCATATTAACTCAATGGTTTGCAGTTATTATCAGCTGTTGTTTTTGATGTTGATGTTTATGCTTACAGCGAGTACTTATAAAAATATTTTTATTAATTGTTCATACTATTTTATATGTAATATTAGTCATTTAAAGATATATTTATGGAGACTACTAAGAGAAACCCTTCGTTTATTTCGGAACAGGAAACTGACACTTCAAATGACAATTGTAATGAAATATTTAGTAATAGTGATGCCTTTGAAAAAATAAAACCTGAAAACACAGCTGAAAATAGAACATGTTCCTTTTTTTACAATAATGGTTTCTGTAAATTTGGCACTAAATGCAGATACAAACATATGAAAAGGGTTTCTGAAAACAATGAACATTTCATCAGAAACAAAAAATCGTCAGTGCCAAGAAATGTGCATAAAAATAAGAAACTCGAAGATGAAAATATTTTGCGAGATTCCAACAATTTACCACAAACTCAACAAATCTGTAAATACTTAATGTTGGGAAGCTGCAAAAAAGGAGATAATTGTGAATACTTACATTCATTCGATGTCATAAACAGTGAAATGAATTCTTTAACCATCTCTTCTCAGTCTCAGAATATTCCTAAAAAGATTTTTTCTCCCAGCGATAAATTAAAAAAGAGACCTCTTTGTTATTATTTTAAAAAAGGATATTGTTACAAGGGAGACAATTGCAAATATTATCATCCCCAAAAAAATCATTCTAAAGGTCCTGATAATTTTCATGCAGAAAATGACTCTAATAATTTCTTACGTGATAGAGATTTAAAGCCAATGAATAAAAATTCTTCAATGAATAGAAATAGTTCCAATTTTAGAAGGACTTTTAATGTATATCATGCATCTTCATTGACTCCGGATACTATATTTGAATTAAGGTTATTATTTTTGACTATTCTGAAACATGATAATTAAGAAACATACATATTAATAAGCTCCATTTGTTCAAAGCCGTTATCTGTTAATTATGTTTATGTCACATATTATGAAGGAGGGGGGGGGGGGGCTGGAGGAGAGTGAATGTTAACAAAATATGATAGAATGTGATAGGGAGTGTGTATTGGGTTAAAGCATTGTGATGTTACATTTAAAAGTAGGTTGACATAGTTTCATAAAGTTTCTAAAAATATCTAATTTTTACTTGGATAGTAGTATTAGATACATTTTTGTTTTGAACTGCAACAGTTTAAAATAAAATTCTGCTAGATCTTTAGAGATTTATAGTACTTACTCCAGTACATTTATAAATATTAAATAATGTTGTTGTTACAAAAAAAATGACTGAAATCGTGAAAAGAATAAGAATTTTTTAAATGTTCATCTAGCTTCTGTGAACTACTTAGAGTTAAAAAAAAAAAAAAAAAAAAAAAAATTGTGTTTTTTGTGCTGCAAAACTTTGAAATTTTGTAAAATTCAAAGTAACAGAACTTTGTGAATTTTGGTCATAGAAGAAAGGAAATTTCACTGATTGTACTTGTCAGAGCATGGAATAAAAATTTCTTAATTTAACTTACATGACACAGAAATAATATAAAAATTAAAACAGGTGTCATGTTTAGGAAAATAATGGCAGTGTTATTCAAATCAGGGTTATTTAAATCTAACATAATCTTAATTCCAATCTTATTTTCAGCACTTTTTCCATTTACATTACCTATATCTCCACCAAATAAAATTAAAGCACATTTCAATCATTGTACACATGCTATTTTGCTTCATTCAAAGCTGTAGGTCTTCACAAGAAGCAAATACGTGAAAAAAATAATCTGACTAAATGAAACAGCATCAGAAAATCTGGCGATAAAACATAATAAAATAACAAAACTCTGTGAAAAATTACATGAACTGAAAGATAGAGAGTAAAGCTTTCAAAGAATGTGACAAAAATGGGTACTTACATATTAACGCCACTGCCGGAGAAGTTGTCCTAATGCGGGCAATCTTGTTGTTAGTACGTGCAAAAAAAAAAGGGGGGGAGGGGGTCAAAAGATTAGCAGAAAAAAAAAACACTAAACATGGCGTCAAAAATCAGTAAACAACAAGGCAATAAGGATTCGAAAAGATAACTGAGTACACCTGCGAACAACAACATTGCTCGTATTAGGGCAATTTCTGCTGCGGTGGCGTTAATACGTAAGTACCCAAAAATGCTAGCACCACCTTTCATATTGATTATAAGGTTTACTCTCTCTCTTTCAATTCATTTGTGATCCTGACCTCTTATGGAGACACATATTTTTTAAGTGATGCAGAACTTTTAAAATTTCCATTTGAAAATGCATCCTGTGTATTTTATATTTATAGATTTTTTTATATGTAAAGTTTTATTATTTTATTGTAATCTGATTGGTGCAAGAATTCATCCACAAAGGGTGACTTGTGGCTCTACATGTCAGTGAAAGACTTTTGATGCACAATAACAACAATGTTCTTTGATAGGACAAAACTCTTGTCCTTTTCTATCTTTCTAATATTACACAAAGAGAAGATGTAATGTCTGTCAATGATAAATAACAGTAAATTAGTACTTCTAGAAAAGTCTATGGACTCACTATATAATTAATATGTACAACTAATGAAAAATGTGAGGATTTTTTTTTATTGATTGATTTATATTTGCTACACATTCCTGAAATATTATATTTTAGCATTAATAAAAATCTTTTCTAAAATAATATGCAAAAAATGTAATATCACAAGAGAGGAGGAGCATATTACTCAAAAGTAACAACCTGGCAGTACAAAAGCCAGTCAAGGGTCAACAAATAAATTTGTGTGAAATAATTAATAGTAATTTTTTGTTATCTTGATGCTGTAAATAAAGATTTAGGAGTTAAATTTAAATCCATCTAAGACACAATTGGTAAGATTACACTATGAAACAAAATAAAGCTAATTACATAAATCATATATATTGTGCTAATCGCATAAATGATTAGTCTGAGCTATTTATCATTTTAAGTAAATTTTATAAGAAATACTTATCTATTGCATTTTTTCCTATGTTGGAAATTCTGAAATTTTTTTGCAGATCTATGCCATTTATAACCCCTAGAATTCCCAAACTAGAACTCCAAACCACCCCTACAGTAAAATCCTGTTAATAAACCCTTCCCATTCAACCCCCCCCCCCCAACTCTCTTTTTATAAAAAATTGTAAATTTTCAAAAAATCCCAAACAAGTGCTTCTCAAGATCTCTGAAAAAATGTAAATTACATCAAAGGATCACTAAAAAAGGGGAATTATACACAAAAAAAATCGCCAAAGAAAAAGAAAATTTTATCTTACGATTGCTGCAAAATTTGTCAAAGAATCACAAATTTCATCAAAAGATTGCAGGAAAGAATGTGAATTATGTCAGATCTAAAAAAATGCAATCAAAAGATCGCTGAAAAAACTGAAATTACGTGAAAAATTCACTGAAAAAATGTAATTTGCATCAAAGGATGACAGAAAAATCATGAATTTCATCAAAAGATCACAAAAAATGCATATTTTATTAAAAGATCACAAATTTTGCCAAAAGATTGCTGGAAAAAACACAATTATGTCAGATTTAAAAAAACGCAGCCAAAGAATTGCAAAAACTGTGTAACTTTTGCCAAATATTGCAATAAAATGTGAATGTCTCAACAGATCATCGTAAAAATGCAAATTAAGTTAAAAAATCGAAGAAAATCAAATTTTGTTTAAAAAAAAAAAAAAAAAAAAAAAAAAAATCAAGGGAAAAAATGCAAAATTCATTAAAGAATTGCTGAAAAAAAAATGCAAATTTCATTAGGAATTGCAAAAAAAATGCACATTTCATCAAAGGATCACAAAAAAAAACATGCTTCTTGACAAAGAATCGTGGAGAAAATGTTATTTTTGTTAAAGAATCGCAAGACAAAAACTGCAAATTTCCTCAAATATCGCAATAAAAAACCCACAAATTTTCTCAAACACTGTAAAAAAATCCTGTAAAATTAACCAAACATCGGGAAAACAAACCAGCAAATTTCACCAAACATCGAAGAAAAAAAAAAAAAAAATTTTCTCAAACATCACCAAAAAAATCCTGCACGTTTCACTAAACATTGCATAAAAACTCCACAAATTCCAGCAAACATCACAAAGTTCATCAAATATCCTGAAAAAACTCAAATTTTGTGAAAAGACAGCCATAAATGCCATGTAACCACCCCCTCTGATTATTTTATGATTTTGGGGGAGAGGATTAACTGTATTTTAAGAAAGTTAAAAATATTTCTATATATATATATATCGCTTTTTTATGAACATCATAATTTCCATAATTCTACAAAAATCTCTTCCAAATTGACACATAAAATCAAGCGGCAGAAAATCTCAATTAAGTTCACTAATATGCAAAATTGGACTAAGAGGGTGAAAACGGAGTAGGTTTTTGTGAAAATTAGAAAACAACATTATAACTTCTTAGTTATAATTAATTTTAAATCAGTTTAGAGTTGTTATTACTTCTAAGAAAAGGGCAAAAGATTTGTATATGACAAATTTTTGATAAAATTTTAAATGGGCTCAGGGGGTGAACAAAAATAGGGTTTTAAGTGAAACAAAATTCATAACTTCGTCAGTTCTCAAGATATCAAATTAACTTAAATTTATTATAAATCTTTCTTATATTATCTAAAACTAATCTGTTTAAATTTATTATACATCTTCTTAACATTATGTACAACTTTTATTTTGAATGTTTTTTTATAGGATCAAGAGAGTTGGTCTTCTTATAGCAAAAATAAATTAAACAAAAATAGAGGTTGCAGAAAAAGTTATTGTATAAAGTTTCTACTGAAATCCAAATTTCTTATTTTCTGACTCATTTTTAAATTCATATTTTCTCCCAAATGCATCAAATTGTATTTGAGATTAAATCATCGAAGTTTCTTATTCAGAAACTATATAATGTACTGTATTAATATAGGTCACCTATAAATCTTTTTAAAAGAATCATATCAGTTACTTTCATGTTTATACTTTTTAAAAATGAGGCTTGAAAATGTCAGAAAATTTTGAGTTGTTAAGTGTGAAAAAAAATATATTTTTTTAAATATTGCCTTAGCATGATTCTGATGAAACTATTAATAGAGAATGTTATCGACTTCATTTGTTGCGTTTGAATCAAGCTCTGGCCAGAAAATGACCAGAATGGGATAACAGACATAATAAACTTATTTTTCAACATGATAATGCCCTACCACATGTCGCAAATCAGTCAAAACATATTTGGAGAATGTTGGATGGGAAGTGTTATCCCACCCGCTGTATTCATAAGACATTGATCCTTCAGACTACTACTCATTTGATTGCATGAATAACGATTTGATTTGACAGAGGTTCGCTTCTTCAGAAGATATTGAAAAATGGATCTCTGATTGAATCGCTTCAAAAAGTGATTACTTCTTTTGACACAGAATTTGTAAATTGCCTGAAAGATGGGAAAAAGTAGTGGGTAGTGATGTACAGTATTTTTGTTTATGTATTTTGCTTTTGAAATAAAGCTTTAATTTTTTATTAAAAACTGCACAAATTAATTCCTAGACCAGATAGACCAAGGTAATAATTTTGTTTAAATTATTACTTTGTAATATATAACTTCATTATAATTATTACCCTGGGGTAATTATTTTATTTAAATGATTTTTATAAGTGATGTTGCTGCCTTTTGAAATTCTGGATACCTAAGATCCAAACACTTTCAAAAGAACTCAGTCTCTTTTTTATAAATGTGAGTCTTTCTTTTAAAAATAAGACATATTCACTGTATTTAACAATGCCTCTTGCATTCTTTTAAGAGAAAAATTATACATTTCTAAAAATTCATCACATTTTTTTTCATGCATCATTCCTTTCTTCATTTTTTAATTTTAAATGATGCATTATATTGCATACCCAGCATCACTACATAAAGATATTATTAATTATTGATATTTTTAACTGTTCAGTTTATCTGAAAATGATTTATTTAAGCTCTTCCATAATTTTTTAATTGCTTTGCACTATGCTATATAAGCTGATATTTTAAATGAATTTCTTTAAAATTTCATAAAATCTGTGGCACTTGTCAGTTATGAAAGTTTGCATTTTTTGAGTAAGACATTTATTTATTTATTTTTAGGACAAAAGAAAGATTATTTGCATTTAATGCTCTACAGTAAATTGTGATAAACATTCTACACTTCAGTAAACATTTTTATAGATATTATTATTATTACTAAGAATTGCATATTTAAGATGAATTTTAACAATAATGAAATATTTATAAAAATGAAATATATTTTTGCTCAGTTTGTAAATCTTATAAAACAATATGTCACTGTTGTTATCTTTTCCAGAGCTACTGAAATAAATCAGATGAAGAAGCGTTTTCCATCCTTTGAAATTATTAGTGAGAATCAAACTTATTCTGTCCTGTTTCAGCCATCAGACCCAGATTGGGTACGTAATAACATCGTAGTACTGTCTTGAATGCTTTTACTTTATTTATTCCTTCTTTTTTTAAAAATTAAACATAATTTTATCAGTTTCTGATAATCATTGTAAATGGCTCATTCACAGTGAATTATTTTAACATGTATAGGAAACTCTGTGTAAGGCTGATTCTGCATAAGACAGAAATCTGTTTAATTCAGAAAGATTTTCAAGTCCCTATGAAGCTGTAGACATAGAGTAAAATTTATCTAAGGCAGAGTATTATTACTATGAAAAATTTGCTTGGTCTCGATTGATTCTGTCTTATCTCTTACAGTCTCATGACAAACTTTATTATTGCAGCTTCAGATATTAGTTTCAAGGTTGCAAAAAATCCGCCTAAAACATTTTAAAAGCCATGCCAGTGGCTTTTATTGGTTTTAACTGGCTTTTTTTTTTTTTTTTTTTTTTTTTTTTTTTTTTTTTTTGCCATAACTGCTTTTATACAGTGAAGCATTTTAACTATAGACTACATTTTAAAGTGTTTACAAACAGTTTTAATGACATTCAAATGATTAAGAATCCAATAAGTAATCCAATTTCTCAGTAATGAATATATAATATTGGAAAAAACTTAGATGGAGCTGCTTGTGATTTCAAGTGAGAATTAGAAATATGTCATCTAAATAAAAAAAATAAAAAATAAAATAAAACATAAAAATAAAAATAAAAAAAAACATATCAACTGCTTTATCTGGTTTACACTGACCTCTACCCCCTCCTTCTTTTTCATTTTTAATGCTTTATAAAATTAGACAAAATGATGATTACTAAGTAGGGTTCCA
This sequence comes from Maratus speculifer, assembly GCA_964019185.1. Lineage (NCBI taxonomy): Eukaryota > Metazoa > Arthropoda > Arachnida > Araneae > Salticidae > Maratus > Maratus speculifer. The sequence goes on from OZ025291.1 coordinate 70,120,955, forward strand.
AAAAAGCTGGCTAAAATTTAAAGAAACCATACTGATGATTTTTATTTGCCAAAATTTGCATTTTTTCGGCTACAATTGGCTTTTATACAATGAAACATTGTAATTATAAACCATGCATTTTAAAGAGTTCTTAATTAGTTTTAATCACATTTAATTGATCTAGAATTTAATAAGTAGCCCAATTTTTCAATAATGAAGATATTAATACTGGAATAAAACTTTGCTGGAGCTGCTAATGATTTATGGTCAGAATTACAAATACATCAGCTTATTTTAATTCTCATAAACATTTATAATCGTACATAGTCATGTATTTTCCTTGATCTTTTTTCAAAAGTCTGCTTGACCTTTCTAAATAAAAATTTGGCTTGTATATTGTTGTAAAATACTCCGCAATGGATAACTTTAATCTAGATAAATGCTAAAAGAAAATACATGCTATGAATTTCTAAATTTTTAATTATTTTTTATACTATGCTATAGTTGTATACCATAAAATGGGGTGAATAGGCACAGCGGGGTCAATAGGAACGAAACTTCCTAGTCATACTAATAAATTCATTATAAATATATGTGATGATATTTTTAGTTGCCAATTTTTTTATAAGAAGGTAATAACATTAAGGATAGGGAATTTCAGTTTTGACATGTTTGCTCCACTAATGAGGTACATAAAAAAACTTCAAGAGGATCCTTAAAAACCTCATTTTTTCAACGTCTTCAAAACTTTGTATGTAACTATAGAATTTTTCGTATTCTAAACCTAAGAGAGGGGACTTTTAATTAATGATAGACCTGTAAACGATATGCTGTATTAAATTCTACTTATTTCTAAACTACATAATGAAAAATGGCTTGTAACGTAGAGGTTTAAGATTTATGGGGTGAATCGGAACACGTTTTCTCTCATAGTTTATTTTTTTTATACAGTAATAGTTTCATGTAATATATGAAAACATATGTAATAATATGTATTGTAACAATATTTTGTTTCTTCTAATTACTTGAAGAGTTTAAAAGTGCCAAGAAATTACTTGGTTAAACAAAAAAGTCAACACCTAATCCAACAGACATGGAACACACAATAAAAGAATTTAAAAACAGCAAATTAGCACAGAATTATTCAGTGAGATCCACAACATTAAACCAACATCTCAAAATGAAAAACCAATTAAAAAAGAGAACTGTGCAAATAGTACTAAGGGCTGGGGATGAGGGCATATTAGTAGATCGTATTAATACATGCAGCGATTCAGGCTACTCAATAGATTCACTTACCCAATCACTACTAGTAAAGGATAACACAGAACAGGGTTGAATTTGTATTAAATTCTACATTTGCAATTCGAATATAATTTCTTAAAATAAATTTTAATTTTTCTTGATTTCAAAGTTGCTTTCTAATTTTTAAAAAGGCATATCTTTACTTATATATAAAATAAAGGTTTGGTTTCACAGTAATTATGTGTTCCTATTTCTCCCTTATCATTATTACCTGTTTTTATGAACCCTATTAAAGTTTGAATCGGAATAAAAAAAGATTATAGCATTTGTTCTGATTCACCCCTATCTGCGGGGTGAATCGGAACACCATTAAAAAAATAAATAATATATATATAAACAGTAAAAATGTTTCATTTTTGCTTAAAAAGTAACGAACAAAACAAGACCGAAGTTTCTAGTAGAAAAATAAAAAAATCAGTTGTTGCTTTTTTTTAACGTTAAAGTTGAAAAGGGTTCAAATTCACCCCATTTTAGGGTAGTTTGCATAAATTTTAGATTGGATGAATAATCAGTTCAAAATTTTTTCATTTACGATGATAATCAGGATTCTGATCGAAAGTTACCTATCAAGAATATCCTGACCATTTCAAATATTAAAATTTTTTTTTGACATTTCTCTGATTTTTTGCCTAAATTTTCTAATTTCCTGACTTATCCCTGTTTTCCCTGATCCATGGGAACCTTGTATTATGAATAACATATGAATGAATATTCATAGCAATAAATTTTTCAAAACTTTATTCAAAAAAATTATATTTAGAGATTTTTTTTTCTTTTTTTTTTATTTGTTTGTTTAATTGCTCTCATTTTTTATACTCTTGTGTATGAAACACTTCTCCAATTTTATATCCTTTCTCTTTTTTAACATATATAGATTAATCTCTTCATATGGAGATGCAAAAATGTTTCCATTTTGATGTGCTACATTTTTTCATTGTTTAATTAAATATACAGTAAACTCCTTTAAATCAGCAACTCTAAAATTCACACATAATTTACAGATGTAAACAATGAAATTTTCAGTTCAAATGTATGGATAAAATTTGATTTTTTTACTTTTATATCAATTCTGCATATATTATATTTTGTGTATAATGTATATATATATATATATGTAATTTCCATTTACTGAATTCATGCTTTTTCGTGAAGGAAGAATAAATTTATTTTTGCAAAAATTCAAGATATTGCTGATATAACTGGTAATCACAATCATTTTGTCAAATATAATCATTCATTAATCAAACTTTTTTTTATTAAGTCAGACTAAACCTTAAATAAAACTTCCTTATTTTATGTTTTTGATGTGAATTAGTAGTGCATCTTTATGAGGCAAGTTTCATTGAATAATTTAGAAAAATGTATCTCATCTTTATAATGAATATTTAATTATACATATTATTTACTTGACCTTTGCTTTTAATATTTTAATCATTTAAAAATATTATCTGAATTTTTATTATTTTAGTTTATTACTATGCTTAATTATTTTGATATTTTACTATATTATAAGCATTCACTATGATCTCAATTGCATTATTAATTACATTGAATTTACTGTTTTAAAAATGTAAACAAAGCAACGACCAGAAATCCATAAAATTCTAAATCTTCATATGGACATGCCAAAATGTTTCCATTTTGATGTGGTACATTTTTCCATTGTTTAATGAAATATACAGTAAACTTCCTTAAATCATCAACTCTAAAATACACACATAATTTACAGATGTAAACAATGAAATCCGCATAACTACTGGTCCCAAATTGTGTGGATTTGAGGGAGTGTACTGTAATTATTAAAATGTGGAGCTATGCCCTAAAGCAGAATACTTTGCAATACTCTGCAATGAGCTTCAGCTGATCAAAAATTTTTGCAGGAATAAAAAAGAAAGACAGGGAGATTTTGTTAGATGAAGAAGTGCGATTGCATCTTTTATAGAATTGCAAAAGATATTTTGTAAAATGCCGACACATGCAAAAGAAATTGTTGACAAATTGTATGATTTTGCCCCAATCAACTGATGAAGTTTGATTTTTTTTCTTCAACAATCGATTAGTGATTTTCATAATAGTTCAGATTTTTTCCTCTGTCAGCGAGCAAATTTCATGTTTTAACCTGTATTTGACCTACATAATTACCTACGGGCCGGCATAAAAATTTTAAACGAAGGTGATAAAATATGAACCATTTTTCAATTAATAAGATTTTCATGCGAATAAGTATAAATGTACATCACAAGCCCATGACAATTTGACAACATTGTACAGATTGGTATAGGACAGTTACATGGTGTTTGAGCCCAGGCTTAATTTTTTTCAGTAGACTCATGTCAGGCCGAATCAGCTTGCATTTTTTTACTACATAGTTGAGTCAGGCCAAAACTAGACTTAACAGTTCTCAGACTGTTTAGGACAGGCAATATACTTTGTAAAATATTAATAATGTAATAAATTTCTGTTAATGGAATCTTTGGTAATGGTTTTTATTTGTTGAGCTGTGAAACATAACTTTATATATGTTTAGTTTTATCATTTAAAAAAGTTTTATTTTTTTTTATTCTAAAAAATGTTAAATTCTCATGTGGCAAATTTTTATACACAGTTTCTATTAACCAAGATTTCTGATATCTGAGTTACTAGTGGTCCGAATGAGCTCGGGTAGTAATCGAAATTGTACAGATTAAAATTTTGTGACTATATGAATAGAGTCATTAGAAATGTGGGGTTTCGGAGACATGTGTCAGTTGGGGATGCCAGATTGATTGTTTTTCCTGTAAATTATATGTTTTTTAACATTTTTTAGGCCTATCATACAGTGTACATTTAAAATTGTTCCATATGATGATTTCTTTCAATTTTCTATCACACTTACTTTTGATAGTTTGAAGATTTTTTTTTTTTTCAGTTTGCTTCAAAATTTCACTTTTTTGCTGAAAAAATGTTTTTTACATGTGCTTCAAATGTAAAAAAGAGTTATTTCTGATCAGAATGACAAAAATCTTGCTGTTGTGAATATTAATTGCACATGCAAAAACTTTTGTGTAGCATCAGATCATCTGAACTGGACATTATTCTAAACTATAAGTATCTACATTATAAAATTTACATTCTACAATTCAATCATTACAATTCTACATATACAAATATCAAAAAATGGATGTGAGTTCTAAACTAAATCCTGTGGCTGTTCAATAAATGAAGGATCTGAACCAACAGTATGCATTCCTGTTTTCTTGATCCTGTTCTTTGAGCTAAGTGGTCTAGATTGTCATTTTGTCTAGATTGTCAGTCCAACGCAAAACCCTCAGTGTTTAGTTTCCAAGAAGCTTGGTACTCACTTTATCAATCCCAAAGAGATGAAAGGCAGATTTGAGTTAATAATCAAAAATTTTTATATTAAGAAGAACATGCGCGTAGCCAGGGGGGGTGCCCTGGGTGCCCGGGCACCCCTTTTCCCTGCTAGCACAGATCCAAGATTGATTATTTTAAAAAATCAAAATTTATAAAAGAAAAAAAAAATGAAAGCAAAGTAGTTCAATTAGTTAATCAAAACTAACAGTCTATGTTTTGAAATGTGATAAAAGATAAATCCAGAAAACCCAGAAAGACCCAGATTCTTTTTTTTTATTATTTTTAAGAAAATTATTTTGTTTATCTTTTTTAAAACTAGAATATTTACTAGAATCTTTATTGATCACAGTAAGTCAAAAAGTTGGTTTTATAATCCCAATTTGATGTCTTTTGTTTATAAAAGTTTTTTTTTTTTTAACGCCGTTCTTTTTCATGCATGTTTTTGCAATTCCATAAAAAATTAGCGTAAATTCTCGACAAGGATAGAAACTATTTATATCTTTGCTTTTGTAATCTAAAGTCTCGATAGGAGAAAAAAAATGAAAGGAAATACAGATGTGAAACGATAATTCCGCCATGTGATTAGCCTGGAAAACGGAGGAGGTGAGGACAGATAAGACAGTCTCAGCCCGAACCCGAAAGCCCAAACCCCAGCCCGGGCCTGACACGGTCTCCGGCTCTATTTTTATTCTTCGATTTTTGAGTCTTCGAGCATGGGCACATTTTTTTCTGAAAACAAAAAATTTAATTTATTCAGTGTAGAAAAGATTGAAAGAACTTTTTTCACTTAAAATTGCCTACTTATTCCTTTTCAACTCATTTTAATTCTTTTTTATCAAAATGACCAGGGAACTGAATGCTTGATTATTTATTTTAGAATTTCATTGCTGTTTCAAATGAAAATTTGAGATAATTACAGATTTATGTTTACGAAATTTCCCGCGACGATGTATTTATACGGTGCCAACACAACAATGAACTTGCTTTTAGTTGGCTTTTCTTTAGCAGAAGATATTTTTTAATGGGATCGTTTATTTATTTATTATTTAGTTATATGACGTCAATGTAATATTTTTTTCTGCTTTTTAGTAGACGAGAGTTAGCTGGAGTTTTGCAGTTATTTAATCTTCGATTGTGAACGAATTATACTCGTTTTTCATATGAAAATAACTTTAGTGATTATTATATGTATTTGTCATCATGAACTCTGGGTTCTAGGGACGCTGTTCCTTTTTGAAGTGACTTTCCTCCGTAAGTAAATATGATTACCATATTATTGCCATAGAAAGCAATTGATCAGTGTTTCCTCTTTTTCTATACAAACATCGGAGATTTAAAACAACAATATCGATTTTTTTTTTTTAATTTACGTTGATTTTCATGTACCTGTCAATCACAGAAGATTGTTATGAGAAAGAAATCGATTATAAGGAAAGATGTACGCTTTTTACTGAAAATTGAAGAACGTTGTTTGATTCGCCAGCTTACAAATAGTAATTTCTGCAAATTTCATGCATTTATTCATTAAACACAAACATGTCTGTCAAATTTTTTTTGATAAAGGAGGAAAAAATATGAGAATCCTTTTAAATATGAAGTATATTTTTATTTTATACGAATTTTGATAAGACTGGATTTAAATTATCATTTAAAAATTACATCCATGTAAGAAATTTTTTAAAATGAGGTATCACTTTTGAAACATATTTTATATACCATACCATTTTGTTTCGTATATTTTTGGTATCGGGCTCGGGCTCTGGTGATAATAAATCTTTCGGGCTCGGAATTAAAATCGTCGGGCTCAGGTGGGCCCGGGTCTCGAAAAAGGAGCCAGAACTCATCTCTTGTGAGGAGTTGTACAAATCTGCTGCCTTTGAAAATGAGAAATAATGCTACCCAAAATTCAAATTAATATGAAGGTTGGTTGGTTGGTACATTATTATTATTATTATTATTTTTTTTTTTTTTATGGCCATTTTTTGACATTCGTACAGGATCATGTCATTTTTTTTTTTAAACCGGAAGATTTTATTTATTCACGTGTAGAAAATATTGAAAGAACTCTTTTCCACTTTAAATTGTGTACTACAAGTTATTTTAATGCTACTTTGATCAAAATGATGAGGGAACTAAAGTTGTATTTCTTTATTTTAATATTTCATTGCTGTTTGAAATGAAAATTTGTGATAATTACAGATATATGTTTACGGATATCTTTGTTTTATATCTATCATGTTTTGTCTATGTTTATATATCTTTTTCTTATACATTATATTTAGTTTTGAGCAATTTCTCATCCTTCTTCAAAAATGAAAAATTGCGTTTGGGACCTTTTTAAAAGAAGTACCACACAATTATATCTTTTGCAAATAAAAAACCTGTCTAAAACGGAAAAACGATAGGTTTTATGGGGTTCCGTTTTATTAGGTTTTACTACATAAGATATTGTTTGTACCCAACATGTTCAGGTTAAAAAATTTGGGCACCCCCCCCCCCCCGTTCAAAAGGCTGGCTACGCCTATGAAGAAGTATCATAGAAAGAAAGTATGGCTTTATTTGATTTGATTTATTTTACCAAGAAAGATTTGAAGCATATATGACAGTGAAAAGAAAAAGAATTAAAATAAATTATTTTATATTTACTGGGTAATTGGAAAAATTCATATATTCAGCAAGAAATATGAAATGTGTTTATATTTATCATTTGTTATTAAATTTTAAAATTGTCATTTCTTATCTTCATTGTACTTCATTTGTATTCTAATTAAAAAGCTATATATTATTTGAAACCAGGCTTTTGATGTGAAGAAATTAAAACTTGAAATAGAATTCCCTGAACAATATCCTACAGAGGTAAGAAAAATGCTCTATATTTTTAATTATTGTTGTACAAATCATGTTGAAACATTTATACATTTCTAACTTGCTATATTATTTTACAGAAATGTAGAATCTCTGTTATTCATAGTGCTGAGAACATTCCTCTTCTTCTGATCAAGTAAGTTACTTTGAATTGAATTTAAGTATAATTATGTGTGTGGTACTATTTATAAAAGTGCTTTATTTATTTTATTTTTGCAATTCATAAAAATTAAAGTATTGATCTATATAGATGTTTAATAACTTTTTCAAAAAGCAGAAGAATTAACTGAGAAAAAATTACAGTATTAAATTTTAAATAGTGTTACATTTAAACTTTTTTTTAAAACTCTTTCCTAACCCTCCCCTTCTTTCCCAGATATTTATATATATATTTACTTTTGTATAATAGTAGTATAATAAAAAAATGTAAAAGTTGGTACATTTATGAAAACATATCTTAGATCATCTATACAATCAAAGATGAATATTTATTCATTAGAAAAATCCAATTTGAATCATCGATTAAATTTTAAGGCATTAGAAAAAAAGGTATTTAGTCTTGCATCAATATGATGCTTTTGTAATTTTGGCTTGGCTTTTCAATAAGCATAATTTAAGCATTTGACACTTTTTAACACATTTCTAACAATTCTGGACATCACTGAGAGTTCTAGAGCATATTTTCTAATAGTACAATAACCACAATCTTGAATAGTCATTCTAATAATGTTTCGTTTACATCAGGCTGAGAGTTTTGATAATCATCTGCTTCGTTTATTTCTAATATAATTCAATTAATCATAAAAATAACTGTGTACTAATGTTTTACACTTATTTATTTTTAGAACAGTTTGCCTTTCAGTTAGTCTGTATTTTCCCTTTTCTTCTTTAGTCAGTGATTTTCTTTGAATCATGCTAAAAATAGTAGTCAAAATTTCAAATTTAGCAACTACTAACCTATAAACACCATCGCAGATGAATCCCAGATAGCATACTATTGCCATGACATCATCTCATTATGACAGATTTAAAAAAAGATACTTATCCTAAACTTATTTCCATTTGTCACTAGGTTGAGCAAAAAGTTCTGGGAAATTTGTGAAAATTGCATTATGTGCAAATTAACACCAAAAGCAACCTGGACCATTGTTCAAAGTAGAGGCCATCATAGTCCACGACTTTCTGCTAGATTCTGGATTTACTGGAAGTGCTATGGCAGCTCCTTGAATTAAAGAAACTCTCAACATGCTTCTTCAACTTCATTCCAGTGGCGCAGCCAGAATTTAGCTCTGGGGGGGGGGGGGGATAGAGTTGCTTCAGGGGTGATTCTGGTAGAATTTTTTTTTTTCGGAAATCGGCGGGGGGGGGGGGGGTATGCGAGTTACCCCCCCCCTCCTGCGAGGAAGGTTTATCCGCGATCTTCAGACGAAATGGGCGTTTTCTCGCAACCTTCAGACGAAATCAGCGATTTATTTGCGATATTTTAGCAAAATCGGCGTATTATTGCAATCTTTCGTCAAAATCGGCGGTTTTCCGCGATTTTTTGACGAAATCAGCGATTTATCTGCTATATTTTAGCAATATGGGCGATTTATTGCGATATTTTGACGAAATCGGCGGTCTTTCTGCGATCTTATGACGAAATCGATGTTTTTCAGTGGTTTTTTTTATGAAATCGGCGTTTTTTTCGACGATCTTTAGACAAAACTTGCAATTTTACGCGATCTTTTCTTGAAAACGGCGTTTTATCCCCGCGGCTTTCGACGAAATCGGCATTTTTTTTCGTGATCTTTTGATGAAAGCGGCCTTTTTTTTCAATGATCTTTTGACAAAATATTTCTAAGCAATCTTTTATCGAAAACGGCGTTTTTTCCCCCCGATTTTTTAACGAAATCGGCATTATATCAGAAATCTTTAGAAGACAAAATCGACGTTTTCCCCGGGGTCTTCAGACGAAATCAGCGTTTTATCTGCGATATTTGGTGAAATTGCAGTTTTTTCCGCGATCCGCACAGGAAATTCGCGTTTTTCGGCAATCTTTTGACAAAGTTCGTTGACAAAAACATTAACGAAATTGTCGTTTTTTCACGAAATATTGACGAAATGTGTGCTTTTTCGGCGATCCTTTCACAAAATTTGCATTTTTCCTCGATTGTTTTATCCGCGCGCAAAACCATACAAGTTGGCAACTGTGAGAATCGTCTTCTGAAAGATCTTATCAAAGAGTGAAGAAGATTTCTCAGTTACATAGCTTTTTAATCATGATATCTACTTGCCTGAATCTAGGAAAAATAGTTATCGGGAAAAAAGTTACCGGAAAAAAGGGACAAGATAAAAATGTTACCGGAAAAAAAAGTGACAAGGAATTGATTTTGGTGATTTATTGGCTAAGTATGAAGGGGGGGGGGGTCAGATCTTAATTTAAGTGAATGGTTTTTTCATGCTGAATTAACTGTTTTGATTCAATTTTTGGATATACATTCATACTAAAAAAATGCTTGCCTGATCAGTTTTGGGAACGGACGATTCTCCCCCCCCCCTTCCGCCCTAAATAAGATGAATGGTTTTTAAGCAGAATTATCCAACGTGTGTCAAATTTTGGATATAGGTTATTTCTGATAAGGCTTATATGTAGTATTGTGGTGTCGCGCCCTGAGTTTCTCTTTACTAAGTTGGTTTATTTGTTAAGTTCATCAATAACACATTTTTAATTCCTCAAGTTCTTTATTAGAACCATAGATCAATTATTAAAAAAATAAATAAAACGACATTACAATTACATAAGAGCCACACTCCAATATTACATTTCGCTTAGTACGTCTAAGCCATCTTACATCAATGTACTTTCTTGTACATTACCAACACATGGCTCTCTTCCAACTACTTTCCTTCCCTCTCGATGTTCAATAATCCCAGTGTTCCCCTCAGCTCATTGCCACTAGACCAGTGCAATTATTTTCTAGGCATGTCCCTTGAGATCAATAGCACATGTTCTTAACAGCTTTTGAATGAAGATACTTTCAACTCTGCATACCTTTTCACAATAAGACTTCGCTATCTATCTTCTGTCACGATTAAAGTTGTCAGTACGTCGTCACAATATATAATGCCTGAAGAATTTTGGGAGTTTAATGGTTAAGTATAGAGGATGCATGGGGGATAACCTCTCTTAAATTAAATAAATGGCTTTTTTACGCAGAATTATCCGATTTGCTTTAAATTTTGAATGTAGGTTCATTATGATAAAGGGTATCCCTGATTATTTATGGGGTTCTTTTGCTAATTAAAAAGGGGGGGGGGCGCGATTATCCTCCCCCTTAAATTAGATAAATTGTTTTTTATGCACAATTATCCGATGTATTTCAAATTTTGGCTATAGGTATTTTCTCATAAAGTGAATCCCTGAATAGTTTTAAGTGTTTGTTTGTATATTCTCAATAGCTCTTTGCATTTAAAACTGTGATTTATGTTGGTGCATAGCATTTTTCAGTATTCTATAAATATCGTAACAAAGAAAACAATATCCTGTTTTTCTTAAAGTCTTTTAAGCGTTCAAACCTGAAGATCTATCAAGAACTACAGGTTTTTAAACAATTAATTTTCTAATTACTAACATAAGCTAGTAATAAAAAAACTATTTTTATTACTGCAAATGAATGAATTCACTAGTTCATTCGTTCGTGACATACAATATAGTTTGTACATTAAAATTTTCTAACATATATTTTTTTAATGTTTTATATTATATTTTGTGATGCGTAAGATGGGACATTAATTAGTAAAAATCCAGTTTTAAATGATAAATATTTGGCGTAAATTAAAATGACAATTATAACAAATGATTTAGTATATTACTTTTTTCACAAATAAAGAAAAATAAATAAAAAAACCAGTTTTAAATGCAAAATTAATGGAAATTAATCATTATAAGAAAAAAGGTAAAATATGTTATAATGTTTTCTGACATAATGGTTTTCAATCATTAAATTAAAACATAAAGAAGAATTGTTTTCATTTGTTATTTGCGTTCAGTTGCATTTAACTCGCTTTTTTATGTTACTTGAATATTTTTGCGGCAAATTTTTACTGGGAAATCCCCTGATCAACAAATTTCCTAAGAGACTAGTCGCCTGCGATATCTACCGGACATCCCCCTCCGTCGAATGGGGAAAGCAAGCTTCTTTCCCCGAAAGAGTTTCCTGAATGGACTGCTGCATCCCTCCCTATTTTAACTATATCCATTAGCTTATACGCCTTACCATAATGAAACTACATCCAAAATTTAAAGCAAATCTGATAATTCTACGTAAAAAGCCATTTATGTAATTTAAGTGGGGTTATCCTCAGTTCCCCCCTCTATACTTAGCCATTAAGCCCATAAAACTATTTAGAGATCCACTTTATGAGAAAAAACCTATATCTAAAATTTGAAATACATCGGATAATTATGCATAAAAAACAATTTATCTAATTTAAAAGGGGGAAAATCGTCCGTTTCCCTATTTATAATAAGCAAAAGAACCCCATAACTAATCCGGAATACGCCTTATCATAAAGAAGCTACATCCAAAATTTCAAGCAAATCGGATAATTCTGCATAAAAGCTATTTATTTAATTTAAGGGGAGTTATCCTCTGTTTTTGCCTTTATACTTAGACATTAAACCCTTAAAACTATTCAGGGATTCACTTTATCAGAAAGAACCTATATTTAAAATTTGGATAATTCTGCATAAAAACCGATTTATCTAATTTGAGGGGGAAATAATTGCTTGCCTCCCCCCCCTTTATAATAAGGAAAAGAACCCCGTAACTAATCAGAGATACGTTTTATCATAATGAACCTATGTCCAAAATGTGAAGCAAATCGAATAATTCTGCGGGAAAAGCCATTTATTTAATTTAAGAGGGATTATTCCCCGTCCCCCTCCTTTTTATACTTAGTCATTAAACTCTTAAAACTATTCTGGGATTCACCTTATCAGAAAGAATCTATGTCTAAAATTTGAAATACATTGGATAATTTTGCATAAAAACCGATCTATCTAATTTGTGGGGAGAGGGGGTAATTGACCATCCTCCCTTTATAATAAGCAAAAGAACCCTATAACTAATCAGAGATACGTCTTATCATAATGAACCTATGTCCGAAATTACAAGCAATTCGGATAAATCTGCATCAAAAAACTATTAATTTAATTTGAGAGGTTACAGATTGGGGGGGGAGGGGGGGGTTATCATATGTCCAAAAACTGAGAACCAAAACAGTTAATTCAGCATGAAAAACCCATTTACCTAAATTAAGAGCCTCCCCCTGATCCCCCCCCCCTAAATACTTAACCAATGAATCCTCAAAATCAATAACGAATTCCCCAAATCAATTCTATGTTGTCCTTTTTTTTCCGGTAACTTTTTCCGCTTTTGTAGTTTATGTCACTTTTTTTCCGATAATTGTTTTACCGGTAACCTTTTTTTTCCGTTTACCCACTTGCCTATTTCGGGCGTTTTTTAAATAAGAATTAATATTAAGAAGGGGGGGAGGATTGTACTTTGTGCTTACATATAAATAAATAAATAAACAACATTTAAGAGCACAAATATTGTAAGAGGTAAACACAAATATTGTAAATTTACAATATTTGTGCTCTTTAACGTTGTTTATTTATTTAAGAATTAATATTAATTAAAAAAATTGTCTGAAAGTAGTCCCTTTAAGGGTGTATTTCGATTCAAACTGTTTATTTTCCGATTTATTTTTAAATTCATTTTTGCTCGCATATGCATCAAACTGGCAAATTGTCTTATTTAGAAAGTACACAAGGTGCCGTGATGGTCGATTCCTTGATAAATGCAGAAAGTATTGCAAAAAATGCAATCAAAAACGGCATTTTGAACAGATTTTTTCGAAGCGGGAGATTTGGGAACGAATAAAAGTGTCATACTGAGAAGATAATTGTTCATAAATCTAATTCTAATGAATGGAGTGTAAAATGACATCACAGGGCACCTTGTACGTCTCTTCAAAAATCCCCTCAGCAAGTTTCATGTTTCTATTTTTAAAAATGTGTCTGAAATTTTATCGGAAAATTTTGAGGTGTCGAAGGTGAAAAAGCATTTTTTCGAATACACCCTTAAAGTAGTAGTAAGTAGAAAATAGTTGGAAATTTGGCGCCCCCTAAATCTCTGCGCCCGGAAGCCCCCCCCCCCCTTTCGCACGGCGCTGTTAATAATCTTTCCAGAAACATAAATATAAACGAATTATATACTTTCCAAACATACCTGGATTTCAAGGATGCTTGAAAGAATTCGAAAGATTTAAAAAAAATGATCTCTTACATCCATGTTTTTCATAATTTTCTTCTTTGAAGAGGATTTAATATCCATAGCGAAACGCACAATAAAGGAAACCTTAGCACTACAGCAACTACCAACAGAATGTTTGTGGAATTAAGTCTATCCTTCAAAGCATATGAGCATGTGTTTTTGTTTTTCCTGGAATTCGCAAGTCCAGCCCCGTTTCCAAAAAGACAGCAAGGAACAGATGCAACTAATTAAGACACCCCCCCCCCCCCAGTGGTGCAGTATTGAAAAACCCGAGACGGCTTCGGCAGCAGCAGGAAATGACCATTCCTTTTAGCCTTCGGCTGATTTCCAATAGTGCAAATGAATTCCGGCCTTTTCCGAAATTGAGTGACCAGTTTTCGATACTGATACTGTTACTATGCGCTTACCCCATTTTTTAAAGTAAATACATTACTGCCGCTTAAACGAGTCAAATTTTTAAATAAAATTTGATTCAATAAAGCGGCAAATTTCGAGAACAAAACAAATAAAATTCTAACTTTAGTTTTGTTTTTTATGATTCGGTTCATAAAAATGGAAATTTTTGTATTTTTGTCATGGCTCTGGGGGGGGGGGGGTTTAACCCCCAAACCCCCCCCCCCCTCGCTGCGCCACTGCTTCATTCTTTCAGAATTGTTAGATCTTTTTTCCAACAATGCCAGATCAACACAAGCAAATCATACTGTTCAACAGTCATTTTAGAGCTGAAATTCCTGAACTCCTACAGATATACCACTGATACTCCTGTATATGATACAAAATGCTACAAGATTCAACCTGTTATGGTCTTCAACAATGGGTCACGCACTACTGCTGCAGTAGGTGCAGCTTTCTGTGCTACGAAAGAAAGTGAAGTGATTCATCAATGGTCTTGCAGATTGGATAATAATAATTCCATTTTCCAAGCTGAACTCTTTACCATCTTTAAAGCTTTAGAGTGGATTTCTCAACAAAACCAAAATTTTCTAATTCCAATTTTTAGCGATAGTCTTTCAAGCCTTCAAGCTATCTATTCATTTGGCTCAACAAATCCACAGATTATTGAGATTAAATCACTTCTGAAAAATCTTCTCTGGAAAACCTATTTAAGCCAAGTTCCAGCCCATAGGGGTTTTTTGGGTAATGAAACGGCAGATATGTTGGCAAAGGAGGCAACCGCTAGACCAATAGTGGATTTTTCACTTCCAGTACTGCACTCACACATCAAAAGGCAACTTCGTGCTCATTTTATGAAACAATGGCAGGATCATTGGGACTACTTAGAAAAGGGTAGATATACCTATGATCTGGTTCCAGTGGTATCTTTAGATCTTCTCCTGCTCACTCCATTTACTACAGCTTTTCTAACCGGTCACGGTCCCTTTGGGACATACCTCTTCAAATTGAGCCCTTTCTCCTTTGTGTGAGCGTGGTGATGTTGCCGATGCCTCTCATTATTTCTATAATTCCCCTTTAACAACTCACTGGCATATTTGCCATCCTCCTGTTCTTTTAGATGGTTGGCTAACAAATATTTTATCGAGCCCGACTTTGCTCTCAAAGATTAAAAACATCTTCAAGCTCTTATGTGATCTCTTAGTGTTAATCCATCTCTAAGAATGGGGCTTGGATTCTCAGTTATTCAGTACCCATTGTCGGGTCGCAACAACTTTGTTAATATTGTCATACTTAATGTGTTTATTGTCATTTTGTAAATTTTGCAAATGTAATAATTACTTATATCATGTACATATTATTTGGCCCTTTGTCGTGTATTTTGGCAGACTCAACTTCACTGAAATTTGTATTTTTTTTTTTTAAGGCCTTAATAAAAAAGGACCGGAAGTGACATTCATGCTCTACAGACTTGCTAGTCTGAACAGTCTCTTTCGGGCAGTAAAAATAAAAATAATATTACAAGATTTTAACATTTGTTAAAAAAGATACTTTTTAACTTTTTCAAATGAATGAAATTCACATATTATATCAGATATTTGTGTATAAATTGAAGATATATTAACTCTTTTTAGAATTTTATTCTAAACAACAATATTAGCATATGATCCTAAACTTTTTTCAGCACTGTGTAATTGTAATAAATTTTGCATTCATGTGTTTTTGCATAAGAATGCAGCAGTTATTGCACCAACATCTGAATATTTATAAAACTAGTTATAGTATGAAAACATCTCATTTGCCATATTTGACAAACAGTTTTTAACTTGTTAAAATTGCATTTCATTGTGACATAAAAAGAAACATTGTGGTACAGACCGTTATCACTTAAAATCATATCATGTGGAGAAGAGAAGCTAATGATGCATTTAAAAAAAAATTTAGATGCTATTAAAAGATTTTGAAATCTTAAGTAATGTAAGCTTCTATTTTTCTGTACATAAAAATAGATGCGACACTTTCATTATGAAGTTATTTAAATATTTCTGTTATTGACTAAGCTTAATCTTTATTCAAAGTTGATTATGTGAGATTTTGTTATTTGTATTCATGTGTTTATGCTTATATATATTATCATGATTATATTTTAACTAAGATTTTAAGATATTATAATAGAAATTATTAAACTTTTTATAATTTAATTATTTTTGGTCAAAATATTTTAATTTATTCATCCATGCAGAGAGAGTTATATATATATTTTTCAATATTAAAATATTGGTTATTTGTTATTGACTAATCTTATAAAATTGGCAAGATTCAAAGAAATTTTATAAAATTTGGTGGTGACTGGCACTCAGTTAACATAAAAGTACATTTTTATTTTATTTTTATTTTATTTTTTTTCTGAGGGGAGAAAAGAGATACAGATGACTGAATTATATTTTAAAAATATAATTCTTAATTAATATAAATGATATTGAGTTTGAATCTCAGTTTAGGTTTCGATGTTTATAATGAATCTAATGAGTCGAAATTGCACCTTAAATGTATCCCAAATTGATTAGTTATTGTGTGCAAAAGATGATCATAATGCCTTAAACTAGCCAAATATAAATAATGTAACTATAAAAGCTATCTTGAAAATGTATTTTATCATAATATTTATATCAACTATGCCCACAAACCACTGTATGGTGAAAGAACATTATTTTTTTAATATAATATGCTTTTAAACATTTTTTTTTCTAAATTTTGTAGAAAAGCATCTTATAATAAATTGTGATGATATTGAATATTTAATTATATGCATATGAAAAAACATTATAACAACAATGCTGTTGTCAATTAATAAACTATTTGAATATTTTATGTACTATGTCATAATTTGTATATGTGGATTTTTTTTTTTTTTTTTTTAATGAATCAATGACATGTTTTATTACTTTATTTGGGAATGAAACTATTGATTAGCATTAAATTTGCATAACAACTTGTTACACTTTTTATTTACATAACAAAATAGCAGAAATGTTAAGTTTTGCTGCATTTGTTAAATAACACAATGTAAAATGACACAAAATTCAATTGTGATACCATACATACATTGTCAAATTTTGAAGTTTTTTTTAAAGCATACATTGTTTATCCCTCTAATTAATCTTGTCAATCCCACGTGTGATTTGTCTGTATTTTTCCTTTGCAAATTGCTCAAAATAATTTAAATTGATTGTAAGTAAAAATACTTTCTACAGAATTGTTTTTTAAGATGAATGTCAAGTAAAGTGGCATTATGTGTATATTAGAAACAAACAGGGAAAGAAAATTTTAGTTAACATTAGTTTTATAAGCATTTTTATGAAAATGCAGACAAGCCCACAAAATACTCAGTTACTTAATTTATAGTAACTTAAAATATTCCAATCTGAAATGGTTTTTTTTTTTTGTTGTTGTTTTTCTTTTTTACATATAAGCAAAGAATAATAGAAAAGAAAGATTAGCTTTTTTATGGATATAAAGTCTATGTTAATTTTTGTATATTGTGATATCTTAGATATTAATATTTTTTTTTACATTATATGCTGTTCTAACTTTTTTAATCTTCTTCCCTCATTTAATCTCATATGAATCTCCTAACTTAAATGATGATAAACAACATTTAAAATTGATTTTGGGTGGTACATTTTATTTCGAGTGATATCTTTTAAACAGCCGAGATTCATATATGGAATAAATAATTTTTCTAACTTAATTTACAATATCATTTATCAATTCACAAAATGAGTTTTTTGTTTTTTTGTCAAAATTTATGAACAAAGGAATTAGAATACTTTAAAAGCTTGTGGCATTTATTATAAACATTGTAATTCTAAGTAAGTGATGATAGAACTATTATAATGATATGTCTTTTTATTACAGACATTTGAATAAAGCCATAAATCAATGGATTGATAAAAAGTTTGAAGAAAACCATGCAGTTAATAAAGTAGAACTTATATTTCGACCATTCCTACGCTGGTTTGATAAGAATATTGAGGATCTATTTATTGCAGGTTTAAGAAAGGTAAATTCATTTCAAAATATTTAATTAAATTTTGTTAAACTTTCTGAGATTTCTTTCCCTCTTTGATAATTTTGACTAAAAAGTACATATTAGAAATAATGATTTGTAACAGTTCTGAGAAAAAGTTTTTGTTGTGCTTAGATTTGTGTCAGTCATTATTAAAGATAATTCGCAAAAAATGCATAGTGTTCCATTAATCATAGAAAAGGCGATAGCATTTGGTATAATATGTTTAAGAAATGGAAAATGCAAACGTCTTTTTGAAATTTCTGCAGAACCAGTTGACGTACGACAGTGATATTTTTTTTCAAAAGATAGAACTTAATGAGATGGATAAAATGATAGCATTCAAAAAATTATCATAGTTTACTGTAGTTTTTTTTTTTAATTTTTAACGAAAAAATGAGGACCTAAAATTCAACAAGCGATAGCTAATGATCCTATGAATAGATTAACTTCATTTTACTTACCCATCATACATAGTATAGGGTAAGTCTTACAATCGTTTTGAAAACCAGAAAAAAAATTTTGACGGATTTACACGTTTCAGGTACTGAAGATTCCGAAAAACATATTTTTAGAAAAAAAATTTTGCCGTCCATCTGTCTGTCTGTAACCGCTCTATTTCCTGAACAAATTGAGATAGAGACTTGAAATTTTGTATGTGCTTAATATGTAAGAATGGGACAAAGCCTATTTAATATCAGTAACCTCGATTATCTGGAACTACTTTTTCAGCCTCTCGAAAAATTCATTCTGATGAAAGGTATATAAAAGTTTTAACATTTTTTTATTTAAGGTATGGACATAAACCGCAATAAAATAACACAAATTTTGAATCAAGAATGAACTCGATCTGATTATTAGTTGTCAAAATATTTCTAATCCTGTTTTCCAGATTTTTCGATTTTTCATGACCCTGTATTTTATTCAAATTTTAATTCAGTGATATATTTTAATTGGAAATGAAACGCTTAATCCGAAGCAACAAACTATTAGTGGATATGATTACTATTTTTGGAGTTATAAGGATGTTTCTTTTATGCAATTCAGTACTACTTGAATAGTTTGGCGTGTTATATAATTTGTCGAAATTGGTACATTAGCAATTCATTAATAGAGCATGACTATGTGTTAAAAATACTTAAATATACATTTAAATTTTGTTTTGAAATTGCAATGCATTTTGCAAATAATTTACACGTTTTGTTTTCATACATTATAGTATGCATATCCATGATGGGTAAGTACTACGGTGGTCCCCAACAACTAGTTTGGTTTATTTTAATCATTTTGGTAAAACTTAAAATAGATTATTTTTTTATCTTTGTATGTTTGACAATCGCTGAGAAAATCAAATTTGTGTCTTAAAGCTTTAGTTGAACATTTCTTGTTGTTTCTGTTGTAGTTTTTTTTATTTATTGTCACCAAGTTTTAATAAGTATAAATTTTTTATGTATGTAACACAATTCATTCAAATTAAATAAATCACGTGATAAACATAATTATTTGTTTTTATTGAGAAGCATTTAGTTTCATTTCTTTGAATAAAATTGTGAGCGCACTATAATAATTTTCGTTCGACTCCTTGGTTTATTTTTCAGGCATCATGCATTTTATATGACAATGCAATAACTTTCTTAATTATTCTAATACAACTATAAAATTTTGGCAGCAAATATTTTGCTTTTCAAAATATAAAAAAATCTTCAGTTTTTATCAAAAAATTTGAATGACAAGTTATACTATAGTTTCAGACGATTTATTGTATAAATAATATACTATAATTATTGTATAAATAATACACTATAATAATTTTCGTTCGACTCCTTGGTTTATTTTTCAGGCATCATGCATTTTATATGACAATGCAATAATTTTCTTAATTATTCTAATACAACAATAAAATTTTGGCAGCAAATATTTTGCTTTTCAAAATATAAAAAAATCTTCAGTTTTTATCAAAAATTTGAATGACAAGTTATACTATAGTTTCAGACGATTTATTGTATAAACCAGACAGATTGTCCATGTTCAAGAAATTATTTCCGTGTTAAGAAATGGAGTGTAGATTGTGTTGGCCAAGACGAATAGTAGAAGGTTCAGTTCGAAAATTTATATTCTTTATTTAGACCCTTTCGAGAATGGGTGCCCGTCAGCATACAATCAGCGGCAAGCAGAGAAGGCCTGTTTTTCTCAGACCATCTGAACTGAGATAAGTTCAGTTGTACATTATCGCCAAAAGGGTTACAATGTTTGGCGGTGTTTATGATATTCCGCAAAAAAATATAAGTGCAATTTTTCTGAGGGAGAGATTTTGTACTTAGCATATTAACAAGATAACCGCTAATTGGCTCCTAAAGTGTTTTAACCTTGATTTTGGAATTTGAAAAGTGGAGGAATTTTGCAGTTAGACCTGGGGCTTGTGAAGTGCACTGAAATTCGCTAATGCATGCCATATAAGGAGATGGTTGCATGGGAGGCGATACATTTTAGCATGTATGTTGGGCAAAAGGGCTTATGTAGCAAATTTTATCGTGGGGCAGCTGCTATGTAAAAACCACACGTTTGCTTCATGACCATATAACAGGGATGAAAGTGCATTAAAGCCATTTTGTAGCAGCTTTGGAGCAGCAAAAATTGAATTTTGGAGCAGTAAAATCGATTTTTGTAGCAGCAGAAATCGGATTTTGTAGCAGCAAAAATTTTATTTTGCAGCAACAAAAGCTGTTTTAGGAGCAGATTGAAATATTTTAATGCTAATAAACTCTTAACAATTATAATAACTGCTATCTTGAAAAAAAATTTTACATTTGAAAGAATAAATATTCAGATTAAATTTCACCACACATTTTAGACCTTTTGATGAAATTTGCGGTTTTTTGCGATCTTTTAACATAATTCACGCTTTTTCACAATCATTTGACCCTGTTTGTTCGTTTTTTAACTAGATTTGCAAGGTTTTTTTTATGACCTTTTGATGAAATTTGTAAGTTTTCTGAGATCTTTTGACGAAACTTACAAACCTTTTTATAAAATTTTCGGGTTTTTTTCACTTGATGTTTTAAAGAGATTAACTTTTTTTTCCCCCCACGATCTTTTGGCCGTATTTTGTTCTTTTTATGAAGTTAGATATCCTTTGACAAAATTCGCATGTTTTTTGTGATTTTTTGACGAAATACACTTGTTTTTCGAAATCCTTTAGAGAAATTTGAGGGGGTTTTTTTCACCATCTTTTACAGAAATGAACGTTTTTTCGTGATCTTTTGACTGAGTTTTATTCTCTTTTTTATGATATTAACGATCCTTTAGCAAAATTCACGTTTTTCTCGCGATCCTTTGATGAAATTCGAGTGTTTTTCGCGATCTATAGTCGAAATTTGCATTATCTATTGTCGAAATTCGCGTCTTTTTCACGATCTATTGATGAAATTCGAGTGTTTTTCACGATCTATTGGTGAAATTCGAGTGTTTTACGCAATATATTGACGAAATTCAAGTACTCTTCGCGATCTTTCGATAAAAATTTGCGTGTTTATCGCGATTTTTTGACAAAATTCGCATGTTTTTTTTGTGATTTTTTTTTGATGAAATACGCTTGTTTTTCGGAATCCTTTAGAGAAATTTGCGGTTTTTTAGCGATCTTTTCCAGAAATTGTTTTTTTTCACGATCTTTTGGCTGTGTTTTGTTCAATCTTTTTTGATATAATAACGATCCTTTAGCAAAACTCGTTTTTTTCTCGCAATCCTTTGTTGAAATTCGAGTGTTTGTGATTTTTCGATAAAATGTGCATGCTTTTTGCGATCTATAGACAAATTTTTCATGATCTATTAATGAAATTAGAGTGTTTTTCACTATCTATTAGTAAATTAGAGTGACGAAATTAGCGATCCTTTGACAAAATTCACGTTTTATTATTTCGAGATCCTTTGACAGAATTCAAGTATGTTTTTTGAAATGCTTCGACAAAATTCGTCATTTTTCCGCGATTATTTACCGAGATTTACGTTCTTTTCCTTCAGTGTTGAATTCAGGTGCCCCCCCCCCCCCCCGGAACTCTATCATATGTCCCCCACGGAGCTACAGAAGTCCCTCCCGGAGAAAAATGTCTGAATTCAACACTGTTTTCCCTTGCGTTCTGTTCATGTTTTGACGAAACAGCAATTTTTTTTGACAAAATTCGATTTTTTTTTTTTTGTTTTGTTTTGTTTTACAAACATGTAGCGGATATTCATACACGCTTTCATTCTGTTTTCGGTTTTGCTGTCTATCGGCAGCATTCGTCGAGGAGCAAAATAATTCACCATTGACACAGGAAAGACACTGAACAGTAAGATAATTTACAGAAAATATGTACAATACATAAGACAGAGGCGATTCTGGGTGAAATTTTATTTTCGGAAATTGACATTGCATTTTCGGAAATCGGTGGCGGGAGAAAGGGGGGGATACCGCGGGTTATCCTCCCCCCCCCCGGTAAGGGGGATCTTCAGACGGAATTGGCTTTTTCCCGCGATCTTCAGATGAAATGAGCGATTTATCTGAGATATTTGAGCAAAATGGCGAATTATTGTGATCTTTTGACGAAATTGGCGGTTTTTTTCGCGACCTTTTGAGGAAATCGGCAGTTTTTTCGCGACCTTTTGACGAAATCGGCGTTTTTCCGTGTTTTTTTAATGAAATCGGCGTTTTTTTCGATGATCTTTAGACAAAATTGGCATTTTTACGCGATCTTTTCTCGAAAACGGCGTTTTATCCCGGCGACCTTTTGATGAAATCAGCGTTTTTCCGTGTTTTTTTAATGAAATCGGCGTTTTTTCGACGATCTTTAGACAAAATTGGCATTTTTACGCCTTCTTTTCTCGAAAACGGCGTTTTATCCCCGCGATCTTTTGACGAAATCGGCGTTTTTTCTGTGATCTTTTGATGAAATCGGAATTTTTTATTCAATGATCTTTTGGCAAAATATTTTTAAGCGATCTTTTATCGAAAACGGCGTTCTTTCCCGCGATTTTTTAACGAAATCGGCGTTTTCCCGCAGTCTTCAGACGTAATCAGCTCTTTATCTACGATATTTGGTGAAATTGCCGTTTTTCGCGATCCGCAGAGAAAATTCGCATTTTTAAGCGATCTTTTGACAAAGTTCGTTGACAAAAAAATTGACGAGATAGTCGTTTTTCCACGAAATGTGTGCTTTTTCAGCGATCCTTTCATGAAGTTTGCATTTCTCCCCAATTGCTTTTTCCGCGCACAAAACCGCACAAGTTGGCAAATACGTGGAACTGATAACCCAATTTCAAATTTTCGAAAGAGGATGCCTTAAATTTTCGGAAATTTCAGACGAGTATCATCCCTGACATAGGGGTTGATCGGTTCTGAAGCCAGAACCGTTCTAAAAATTATATAAAACTAAAGCAGAGATAGAAAAAATAAAAAAATGGTGACCTGGAATAAATATTGGCAATCTGTGGTAGTGTAATAAAGTCAGTAAAGAAGCATTTAATTAAAAGATAAGCTAACGTTTATTTTCAAGAAAAACATATTCAAAATAAAAATATATGTCTATATAAAATAATAAACAAAGAGAAATTGTATCTGGTAAAATCAACCAAAAAATGTAATTTCTGAAATTATGTTATCTATAAAATTAAAGTCATACTTTAACACAATAAAAACACTTAATTAATTGAAACAGCATGACGTAAAGTAAAGAAAAGTGACCAGTACAGATTGCAAAGCAAACTACTCACTGTGGCATAACTGGAAGGAAACAGATTTCTTGATTCAGGTGATGACGAAAAGTAATGTCCAAAAAATGTTCAAAGGAAGTAAAAAAACGTTGGATGTTAAACAATGCATGACAATAAAATATTCATCACGATACTTCCACCATCGACTAACAGAGTTTCAGTTCATAAGACAACACCATCTTTCACAACTAAAATAAACTACAAACTGCATCTTTCATCAGCAAAACAAACTGTAAAACAGAACTTTTCATAACTAATATTTAAAACAACAAACGGCCTTTACTAGACCAAAACATCGTCAGACCACCCGCAGTCAGTGGCGCAGCCAGAATTCGGTTCTAGGGGGGGTTTTGAGTTTCTGATAAAGGTGATTGCCAGTTAATTGAACCAGTACTAATTAGAATATTCACTGTATAATGAAGAGAGCATCTCAAAGAGCATCTGTGTAGCAAGAAATTATCACTTTTTTGGCATAATATGTCTCAGAAAAGTGATTTAGTTCAAGTAACCATTAGTAATGCATTACCATGGATAAGTAAGTTTTTACTCAACTAATCCATGTAACTAATCATGCACTTTCACAATTTTAAATAGAATTTCCGCCATTTAATTGAATTACTCTATTAAATGAAATCTAATTAAAAAAAGCGGCGGATTCCGAAATGAGCTAAAACATTTGAATATTAAGTTTAGTTTTGATTCATATAAGCAGTAATTATAGCGATCTTTCCTAGCTCTGGGAGAGGTTTTAACCCTAAAACCACCCCCTTGGCTGCGCCACTGCCCGCAGTCAAAACAAACCGACTGTTTTAAATACCCCTCGCTATTCTATACATCGCCAGAGTGCAACGCCCCCTTTGCATCTGCTGAAGTTGAGCGAATGCGTTCCTGCTTTGCGAAAGGGAGATACGGCTATTTGTAAGTTGCGATTTGCGAAGATCGCAAATCGCGATCAGACGGAAGAAAACGATCATGAACGCACATGTAAGAGTTCAAATCGAAAGTAAACAAATAAGTAACTGATTTAAAAATGGAATATGCCATGGAACAAGGAAAAACAAAATAAAGGGATTGGAAATAAGATAAAGATAGGATAAGATTGGAATAAAATAAAAACCAGTAAGTCATGCTATATTACCCTATTACAATATGTATATATGCTTATGGAGTGTTAAGGGTATGAGTAGGCTGACAATCGCCCCCCCCCCCTTAACACTCGTACTACAAAGAAACTAATTACCAAGTATTACCAAATAATATAAATAATATCAAAGGTCATATTGATCATTTAACAACATAGAATATCAGTATATCTACTATCATACTTTGACAGTTACTAGTGAAGAACAACTCAATATTATCGTGCATAAATTCAACAAACTCACAATATCATATAACAAGGTTAATTTCCAAAAATGAACAACTTTTTAACAATGTTAATAACCACACAATATGAATAACAATTTGATAACTATACAACAACAAGATTAACAATAACAATTTTTTTTCATAGCACAAGAGTCTTTAGTTACCATAGTAACTTAAAAATTTGAAAGTCTTTCAGGTACACAAACATTTCAAAAAAAGTTCATGAAAATTTGTTACCACGTTACCTCGTCACATGCAAGTGACTACGATTACCGTTACATACCACAACATTCTTTAGTATGTTGATTTTCTTGATCTTGGCCTTGACAATACACGATTATATTTACATACATTTGCATAATTACTCTAGAGTAAATGATTACCATACGATAGATTCATAAACATTACGAATATGAAGAATAGCAAAACATGAATTACAATGCAAAAACACTTTGATAATGTATGGGAAATTCATGATATGCAAAAATAGACACATTCAATGATAATAACACTAATGATCATGATCATGATAATGACTGTGAATATGATAATGATAGGGACGGTGAGCGCTCACACAAAAACAAACAACAACAACAACAACATGCATGCTTAAGCTTTTGAAATAATACACATTTGCAAATGTTTTAACAAAGATTTTAAAAAAAATGAAAAACACTTGTTATGCAATTTCTTAAAAGTAAAACAACCCCTTTTCATATTTATATATGCAAAAAAAATACAGCTCAATTTTCAACACCACGGACGGGACTTATGTGACATTTCCATTTTCAAAAATAGGGACTTACAAACTTAAAAGAAACGATGCCCGCGGCAGGCCTTCCTGTGATCAGAACACTCAAGAAGGCCACTACCCCCTGCAGGCCACTCTGGCTAATTACAATTGCACCCCTGCGAGCCGCTTCCTGGGCTGCTCGGGCCCCGGAGGATGAACCATCCTGAGGTCTGATCACATTCCAGCGGGAGTTAAATTGTCCGCAATGTTGGAAATGAGGGTATTGAAAAGCTTATGTATGAAAATAGAACATATGCATATGAGACAAAAATATGAAATAACAGGAAAACAAGTGTATAATCACATATTCAAAGAAAACACTGAAATATAAAAAATTCAGATTTGAAAAATGAAACGTGTTAAACTTCAGGGTTTAACTTAAAAAAAACTAAACAAGCATCTTAATGCTTGACCCAAGCCCAGAGGAGGGAGTTTTTTCACTTTATACATTTTACGTTTTACTTTTAAATAATACTTAACATTATATATTACTTATAACTAAAGATCACATCAATGAACCTTTTAAGATCAAACTTTGTTAAGGGTTTTGTAAAGATGTCTGAGAGATTAGCTTTACTAGTTACGTGTTTTACATTAAATATCTCTTGGTTTAAAAGGTCTCTAACAAAAAATAATTTAACGTCAATGTGTTTTGTTCTATAGTTTTCTATGGGAGACTTAAGGAAATCAATGGAGGCCATATT
The DNA here is from genome assembly GCA_964019185.1 of Maratus speculifer. Lineage (NCBI taxonomy): Eukaryota > Metazoa > Arthropoda > Arachnida > Araneae > Salticidae > Maratus > Maratus speculifer. The sequence continues at coordinate 70,147,853 of OZ025291.1, forward strand.
GTCTACTAACAAAGTTGGCTTAGTTTGTGGGCCTGTAAAAATGTGTTTATCATAACATTCATTTATGATTCTACTGAACCAAAGAAGCTCTTTAGTTGCTTCTGTTAAAGCCACAAACTCTGATTCCATGGTAGACAGGCAGACAGATTTTTGTTTGAAGGCCCTCCACATGATAGGAGATTTGTCTAACATTAAAAGTTGTCCCCCCATTGACGTTCTGTCATCGCGATTGGCGGCGAAATCAGCATCAGTATATGTTATTAGATTTATGTGATGACAAGGTAGCCTCAGTTTGTAGTGTTTGGTACTTTGTACATATCCTAGTAATTTCAAGAGACCATTCCAGTGGATTATGCCTGGATTACTCTGGAATTGACTGAAGATGTTTACAGCATAGGATATGTCGGGGCGAATCCTGCTTGTAAGAAATGATAAGCATCCCAAAACACTTCTGTACGGATATTTTGACATCTCCTGGGTTTCAGTATCTGTTTGAGGGCACTGTGCTTTGGAGTACACTACTCCTTTACTTATGGGAAGTGAAGTGATGGGAAAGTTAAATTCCTTAAACCGTGTACAGATATCATCAATATATTGCATTTGATGGATTGACACTACACCTTCCCTATCCTCCTCAAACTCAACTCCAAGAAGTTTACGTGTTTTCCCCAGGATTTTGATGTCAAAATGTTCAGCTAATAATTTTAAAATTTCATTTATGTGTTTCTGATGGTTACTTAAAACAACAAAGTCATCAACATATAATAATAAAACAACGTAGTTAGAAAATGTATAGACGCAATTACACCAATCCAATTTGTTAAAACCAAGAGAAATTAAAACTTTATGTAACTCATAAAACCACACCCGGCCACTCTGATGGAGGCCATACAATGCCCTCTGGAGTTTACAGACCAAATGCTCTTTCCCTTTTATTTCAAAACCCGGAGGCTGTTTCATGTAAATGTCATCTGAGAGAGGGGCGTACAGATAGACTCCTTTCACATCGCATTGCGTGTGAATCCATCCGAGACACGAGACTAGGGCGGCAAAGAAAAAGCGGATTAGACTAAAATTTACGACTGGTGAAAATGTCTCGTCATAAGTTTCACCCCTGACCTGTTTGTAGCCTTGGGCTACTAGTCTCGCTTTGTATCTTGCCACATGCCCTTTATCGTCTCGTTTGATGGTGAAGACCCATCTGCAGCCTAGAGGTTCAGTGTTGGGTGGTAGTGATGTTAATTCCCATACATGTCTTTTATTTATTACGTCTATTTCCTCCTGCATTGCCTGTCTCCAGAGTTTCCACTGAGGGGATTTTAAGGCTTGCTTATATGTGTTTGGTATGGAGTCTTCAAGTCATATATTGTTTTTACGTGTTTCTGATAAAGATGTGTGTGGAGGTGTGTAACTAGGACTTGAACTAGCACTGGAAGTAGATTTTACAATACCCTGGTATTTATTTTCCCCTTTGAAACTGAACATGGTTGGATCAAATTTTATACCATTAGACTGACAGTATTCCCGCACTTCTCTGAGTGATCTTAAACGTTGCGTTTCACTCATCTCATAATAATAGATGTCGGTCCTCGACTTATCAGGCCTAGTTATGGCCTTACGGAACCATATAGCATCCCTCAGTGTTCTCGAGAGTTCCTCGTCACTTTCATCTTCAGATGAGTTAACGGAGGCGGGTTCAACGGTTTTTGAGGTGCCTGGCTTAGGTGATGGAGATGGTGATCTTTCTAAAGGAAATCTGTCAGGTTGAAGGTCGGTCAAAGGGTCAATTTCTGGTTGTTCTGAACTTAAAATGTATGTGGGTCCCAGGTCGCTTCCGTTGTGCCGCTCTGAAGTTGTAAAAGGGTTTGTGCCTATTGAATAACTTGGGCCTTGCTCACTATGTCTATGAACATTTCTTGGTACAGATTCATCCCCAAATCTAACATTTATGGTTTCTATTATTTTATTTGTATCGGGGATCCATACCCTGTAGCCTTTAGTTGACATCGCGTAACCCACTAAAACCCCCTTTTTGGCTTTAGGATCAAACTTTGAGTTTCTTAATTGTTTGGGCACCCCTACGTATGCCACAGTACCAAAAGGGCGTAAATGTCTTATTGAGGGTTTGTTGCCACAGTAATACTCAAAGGGTGTCTTTTTCTGTGTTTTATGACATATCCTGTTTAGTGTGTACGCGATGTATAGAACTGCTTCTGGCCAGAATTTTAAACTGAGTTTACTTTCATTAAGTATTGAGCGGGCCCCGTCCATTATAGTCTGATTTAAACATTCCGAGACCCCATTTTGTTCCGGAGAATACACGTTGGTAAACTCATGGTGTATCCCGTTCTCTTCAAAGTATCTTGTAAATGTTTCATTGTCAAACTCCCGCCCATTATCACTACGGACCTCTTTTACCTTAGTGCCTAAAAATCTTTCAGCTCTTTTTACATGATTAGTGAATACCTTGAATACTTGTGATTTGTTACATAAGGGGTAGACTGATACTTTACGTGAGAAGTCGTCAGTTATGGTTAAAAAGTACTTCTCGCCGTTTCTACCTGTTATTTGTGTCGGTCCCCACAAGTCAGTATGAAGTAATTCAAGGGGTCGTTTTGATCTTATTTGATTTATAGGACGGAAGGAAGTTCGCCTGTGTTTGTTAATTTTACACGTCTCACATTCAAAGTCTTTACTTTTAATAGGTGGTAAGCCCCTTACACCATTACATTTTACGGTATGTTCGATTAAAGTGGAACTAATGTGTCCGAAACATCTATGCCATAACTTAAAGTCGTCCTTCTGGACAGTAGAGGCTTGAAAACGCACCTTTTTAGGACTTTGACTATTTTGAGTTTTATTTTTATCTTTAGGGCTAGGATCTGGGTACAGGCAGTAAATGCCATCCTTAAGAAAAGCTCGAAATAGGGTACCACTGTCACGATATGCTCTAACCCTACCCTCACCTCTTCTGAACTTGGCACCAGTTTTATCAAGCCTAGGGCCAGATATCAAATTGTGCCTTAAACTTGGGCAATACATAACATCGCCGAAGCGAACCATTTCCCCATTTATTTTTAAGTCCACTAGTCCAGTTCCTTCAATAGGAAAAGTTGCTCCGTCAACGGCAACAGCCAACTTCTCATTTTGCAAAGGTTTAAATTTTACATATAGGTTTTTATCTTTGCAAAAGTGGTGGGAGGCACCTGTGTCAAAGACCCAGGCGTCTCCACCACATTTAATATTACTAAGATTAGATTGAATGAGGTAATTTACCTGGCTTGTTGGCTTACGTTGACGTTGGTTTCTGGTTCTATTGCGAGGCACATCTCTGCTAGGTCTGGAATTACTGGGTTGGACTCGAACTGGACTGGACACCGATGATCCTCTGGATACCGAGGAGTTCTGGAATGAGGAGTCTGAGGAGTCTCTCGAAGTAGTATGGAGGCAGGATTCGGGACTGGAAGCTTGTTGAGGCAATTTACACTGTCGAAGCACATGGCCGGCTTGACCACACCTGTGGCATCTTCCCTTGAACTTAGGCTTATATGCGGACCTCTTGGGTGTGCGAGCTCGGGAAGAATGGGACTGGACCAGGTTACCTCTGTCCTCTTCTCGTAATTTAATGCGGGATTCTTCAGCTACCAACTCGGTCAGGACATCTTTAAACTTGAACTGCTGTTCGGGCCATCGCAAAATTCCCTGGACGAGATTATCAAACTTCTTAGGGAGCCATCTCAGCAACTGGAATGTCAGATAAATTTCCTTTATCGGCTCATTCATGGCAGCCAGTTGATCAGCTAGTCTCTGTAGGCGTGCAGCAAACATGTCGACCGTCTCATCATGCTGTATTCTGCAGGATAGGATCTCGCCGAACAACTGCATATGGCGTGCACGGTTGTCAGGTTGAAAGTGGGTCTTCAGCTTTGTCCATGCTTCATGAGGGTCGTCGATGTTTTCTATGATTCTCCGGAACTCAGTTTCGACGTTTAAGTATACTATGGACAGTGCTGACCTGAGCCGTGCCTGATATTCTTTTGTTGCTACTGCATCACTGGTATTCGGAGCCTCTTCAGTACCATTCACGATGCCCCAAGCATTTTTATCGAGCAGCAGGTATTTTACATCCGCTGCCCAGGTTGCATAGTTGTGAGAATTTAGTTTGTTTATGCTAACCTGTACATTGGTCATTGCCATGCTCTTAACTAGACTTTATTAAATTTAAACAGAAAGGAAAAAGAATTTTTTTTTTCAAAAAAACATACTCTAAAACAGTCAGATAGTACGACAAAAAAAATTTACCAAAAAAAACCTTTCTATTTCATACCAGAATAATTAAAAAAGTTTAGCAAAAAAAAATGCTATTGCGCCCCCCCCCCCCCCCCACTAGAAATCACTTGGAGGTCTAATGGCCGCATGCTACCACCAGTTTACGATATTGCCAACGAAGGTTATGGCCACCATAACAGGTTAAAAAGCGTAGTAGCTTCGGCCCATAACCCGTGATCGGTTCTGAAGCCAGAACCGTTCTAAAAATTATATAAAACTAAAGCAGAGATAGAAAAAATAAAAAAATGGTGACCTGGAATAAATATTGGCAATCTGTGGTAGTGTAATAAAGTCAGTAAAGAAGCATTTAATTAAAAGATAAGCTAACGTTTATTTTCAAGAAAAACATATTCAAAATAAAAATATATGTCTATATAAAATAATAAACAAAGAGAAATTGTATCTGGTAAAATCAACCAAAAAATGTAATTTCTGAAATTATGTTATCTATAAAATTAAAGTCATACTTTAACACAATAAAAACACTTAATTAATTGAAACAGCATGACGTAAAGTAAAGAAAAGTGACCAGTACAGATTGCAAAGCAAACTACTGACTGTGGCATAACTGGAAGAAAACAGATTTCTTGATTCAGGTGATGACGAAAAGTAATGTCCAGAAAATGTTCAAAGGAAGTAAAAAAACCTTGGATGTTAAACAATGCATGACAATAAAATATTCATCACGATACTTCCACCATCGTCTAACAGAGTTTCAGTTCATAAGACAACACCATCTTTCACAACTAAAATAAACTACAAACTGCATCTTTCACCAGCAAAACAAACTGTAAAACAGAACTTTTCATAACTAATATTTAAGACAACAAACGGCCTTTACTAGACCAAAACATCGTCAGACCACCCGCAGTCAAAACAAACCGACTGTTTTAAATACCCCTCGCTATTCTATACCAAGGCTAACTTATCATAATATAAAGGCTTGTCATTCACCAAGTTTCCTTTGACCGCAGTACAGGGGGCGCTGAACTACATGATTTTCACGTTGGTAGCGCCATCAAATGTTAGAAACTGAAATGTTTTCCATTATTTCCTATGGAATTATTAGCAGTAGTATGCACCAGGTGGCGTTACATACGAAACAAAGTCATATAATAAGTTAGCAATTATAGGGACAATTTCAACAATAGATTTTCTCCTGAATGCGAGGCCTTGATATTATGATAAGGGGGCCTTGTTCTATACATCGCCAGAGTGCAACGCCCCCTTTGCATCTGCCGAAGTTGAGCGAATGCGTTCCTGCTTTGCGAAAGGGAGATATGGCTATTTGTAAGTTGCGATTTGCGAAGATCGCAAATCGCGATCAGACGGAAGAAAACGATCATGAACGCACATGTAAGAGTTCAAATCGAAAGTAAACAAATAAGTAACTGATTTAAAAATGGAATATGCCATGGAATAAGGAAAAACAAAATAAAGGGATTGGAAATAAGATAAAGATAGGATAAGATTGGAATAAAATAAAAACCAGTAAGTCATGCTATATTATTCTATTACAATATGTATATATGCTTATGGAGTGTTAAGGGTATGAGTAGGCTGACAGGGGTCTTCCCCAACGCGCGCGGTGTACGTCACATGACGTGCCGCTCCGAACTCTGCAATCAGTTGCGATGAAAATGAACGTAGGATGACTCGAGGGGGAAAAACAACTTGCGGTCGTTTGCGGAGCTACGATAAAACTCCACAAAACATCGCGTGTTTTTCGTGACCGAATGTGCATGTTTTTCACAATTTTTCGGCGAAATTTGGCGTTTTTCGAGATTTTTTTCAATGTTTCTTTGTTTTTTGACGAAATTAATAGCCTGAAAAAAGTTATTTGTTGTTGTTCCCTGGATCGACGAAATTGCGCTAAATTTCGTTTTGGCACTAAGTGCCTTTTGGCACAGGTTTGGCGCAAAATTGAAAAAAATAGCTGTTTTGTAGCAGTTTGGCGCAGAAAAGCGGTTTCGGCGCAGTCTGGCGCAATTGCCGCAGGTCTTACATCCATGCATATAAGGGTATGCATACAATGATGTACATGTGCATGATTTTAGGTTTCAGTTATATTAAGGGGATCGTTTGCATATTATAAAAATAAGTAAAGGAGTGATATATCTATAACTTCAACTGTAATATAGATCTTGTTGTGATAATGATTTTGAGTTACTTTAAATGAAAAGAATGTTTTAATGGAGAAAAGATGAATTTATTAATTTGTCAACCTGGCATCGTCACTTTCAATCATATATGACATATTGATATTATACAAGTATTAAAAAATGCTCTGGTGAGCAACAAAAAAGGTTAATATGTTTTTAAGTATGAAAAAGTATTTCACAAGTGCTTTTAATTGAGCATGAGAGAGGACAAAAAGTTCCTTCTTGGCTGCAGCTCACTGTCAGTGCCAAATTTGAAAAAGTCATATTTGCGCTTTTTCCATATAAAAGAAGTTTGCCTAAAACCTTTCGTCTTTCTTTTTAGTAAAATTTTCAATCCTGCTTTACATGTGACTTGCGCTGTTGACTCTGCACTGCAAACTGCACTGTTGACTCTATATTGCAACTGCATTACAAATCAGTTTTCTGTGCAGTTCTATGCTGCAGGTATGTTTGGTGGCACTGCATGAGTATGATACACTACAGGAACTAAGGTTTCTAGTACTATTTCGCCTTACATTCATGTTTAATTATGCTGCATTTTTTCTGGCTATGTCTTTGCACTACACATTTTTATCGTAATTGTGTCTGATTTCTTTTACACGGAGAAAATGCAAATATGATTTTTTCAAATTTTGCATTAACAGTGAGCTGCAGTCAAGAAGGGACCCCTTGTCCTCTCTCATTCTCAATTAGAAGCAGTGGCGTAGCTACACATTCAGCGCCCTGGAGCAAGTAAAGTTTGTGCGCCCTGTTTTCATTCGAAATAATTTTGTGCAATTTTTTAATTTAAAATATATATACTATTCTTTAATTTGATGTAAAATCTTACTTTTATTTGAAAGTCAAAGTATTTTAACAACGTATTAAATACAAATAATTAAAAATTATTTAATAATGAATGATTAAATAAATTACATTTCTTTAAGTGCAGAGTACCTGCAAATATTTTTTGTAAGTGGAATGGGATTTTCTTTTTAAGTGTGCCAATGGGCAAGCACAGTTGGCAGCCGTTAATATATGTTTATTTCTGCAAGGATTTAGGAACATTATAGAATATAAATTAAAAAAGAAACACTACTGTCAATATATTTTTTTCCCTTTTCGCGTATGCATGAAATAGGTTTTTTTATTTTTAGAACCAGAAAATATTAAAATTCCATTAAATTCAAATTTTCACAATTCGGTATTCTTTGATCAGACAAAAAAGGAATTTTTATTATTTTACTAAAATAAAGACTTTTCTTTGTGTAACATATAGAACTTAAGGACTGTATAAAAATGTAAATCTTTTAAAAAATAACTATTTTGATTTAAATTTCTCTTAAGAGGATGGAAAAATAAAGCAACTTTAAATTTTTATTTTCTTTTATCTTTACAAGAAGAAAGTATTGCATTCATGAAAATTTTCGAATTCCGGTTTTCAATGGATTTACACATTTTAGGGTCAGGAATTCCAAAAAACATGTTTTTACATTATGTCTGTCTGTCTATATGAAACACAAATTTTGTTGGCACTCTATCTAAAGACTTAATATGCGTAATTTAATATAAATTCATATTCAATTAATCCTTGATATGATTTTGTGCTGATTACTTTTTGGTGTAAATCATTCAAAAGGTGGCGTTGCTATGCAGTATTTTTCACACTTTCCATAATAGCTCTATCTCAAGAATTAATTTACGGATTTTTATCAAACTACAGATTCAGTTAGTCATTGAGATGAATTGACTTTTTCTACATTTTAGTGTAAATCACTCAATAAAAGGTGCTTCTGCACTACATTTTTCATGATTTCCGAAATAGCTCAATCTCTAGACCTAATGCACGGATTTCCATCAAACTTCAGATTTAGTTATTCCTTGACATGAATTGATGTATTCTACAGTAAACTAGGTGCGTGATTTGATACAGCATCCATAAAATTTATGTCACATACAAACATATGACATTTTGTAAAAACATGTTTTATTGGAATCCCTGACTCCTAAAATGTTTAAATTCGTCAAAATCCGAAATCCAAAAAATTTCACGAATCCAATACTTTTTTCTTGTAAAAATAGAAGAAAGTAAAAAGTAACTGTAGGTAAAAATTGCAATCATAATAAAATAAATAAAAACTGAGATGCGTATATTTTTTCCATTTTCAAAAATACTCTGAATCCATTCTCATAATTTTTACAACGATTCAATATGTATGGGTGTATGTTTTAATTTTTTCACGTTTCCAGATTCCCGGGGCATGATTTAGTATGTTTTTGATGATATCAGCGGGTATGTCATAAATCTGTTAGAAGAATTGTTTTATTTTTCGAAGAAATTGGCCGGTGGCTTTAGTATCCAAATTAATATTCTACCATTCTATTCATAATAACTAATGAAAAATTCCTCTTACATCTCCGTTAAATTATTCTTATTAATCACATTCATCTTATATCCAATAACTTTACTACCATTAATTTCATTTAAAAAAGAAATCCTTCTCTAATCGTAAAAAATCCCACGGTTTTACTACTTCACGCGATCAAAATATAGATTCAAAATTATATATCAATATTAAGGTAGAAAAATGATTGGGAGCACCTGAAGAACCACCATTGCCCACAGGGAAGTGGTCGGAATTGGTCATTGTAAAATAAACCAATCTTGAATTTTTGGAGGTCATAACATTTTAGAAACTCAGTATTTTGCCACCTTGCTAGTAGATGTCAATAATATACATTACCATTCCAGTTTTTCTATTAAGGGAGGGTTTCAGTTTCTGAATTGTGTATGAAATTTTCCTCGTAGGCAGAATGTACTGTTATATGAAAAATTTGAAACTACAAAACACATCTCAATTTCAGATAGGATCACTTTATATTTATTTAGATTTTTTTTATAAGAATTGCAAGATTTCTATAAAAGTATTTTTGTTAATCTAATTTGTAATAAATTTATAAAAAATGTGATAACTACCGACTTATTAAATTAGTTTTAATGAAAAAGCTTACCTAAATTTAATTTTATTATCCATTTAATTTATCCTTAGACATTAAGAAATATAATTCTTGACATGGAGCAATTTCTTTATATCATAATTCCGTAGGTAAAGGGTTAGAAGAAATGCAGTATTTTTATACATCATTCTTATTCTATTTTATATTGTTGAACTATTTCTTTTTCTTTCAATTAAAATAAATAATTTTTTTTAATATTTCATAAAAATGTTCTTTATTATGAATAAAAGTTATTTTTTATTTTAAACCCTTAACGCGTAGTGTTGCCGGGTCGGCAACACCTAAACATACCCCTATTTAGACACAAAAACCCCGTGAATATTTCAAAAACTACTCTAATGGCTACTTTAACTCTTTCTTATGAGTTCTAGATGGCAGCATCACAGAGATCAAACTCTACTGTTTTTAAATAATAGGTAAAATGTTTCACTGTAATACTTGCTTCACAGCAATGCTCTTCTCACTGCATTTATCAATGCTTTACTTATGGGAGGTTACCACTTCGGCAACAGCTGTATAATTAAAATGGTGAGTGCAATCTTTACAAAACAATACCTGTGTACTCCTCTAGGCCTAAATAGATTGCCTAATTTTTTTTCTTTAAATTCCAACTTTAAAGAGTAGTGCACCGGAAAGAGTTTAAAAAAAAAGTGATTTAAATTGTGCATTGGCACAGACATATTGAGATAGGAAAGAGTTTACTTTATATTTTAATAAATATATATATCTATATATTATACTACTTTTTTTTCTGCTAATCTATATTTTTCTCTTACTTAATTTTTCATTATTTCTTTCACCTTCAGGTAAAGCAGGATTTATTGGCTAAAGAAGCTGGAATAGAATTTGTACCAGCAGAAACTCTATTTCCTGCAAATGGAAAAACAGATGCTGAAAAAGAGTCTTTGAGTGATTCTTTGCAATTTGAAGAACAAACTCCTATCACTGAGATAAAGAATTCACCATCTGAAAGTATTGAGAGTAATAAGCCATCACATTATAATAGTAATGATGGCATGAAAATAGTGTTCACTAATTTAGAACTGATTGAAGGAGCAGCTGCTTTCATTTGTACGAAAATCTCTGTTACTTTGCAGTGCTCTCGCTGTAAAACATTCTTCAATATGAAATCTGTTCCCAAGAAAAGTAATAGTCATGTTTGTACTAAATGTAGCAAAACTGTGGGCTTTACATTCGAGTCCTCTACAGTTCATCAGTTCTCAAGTGTCCTTGGTTCTTTACATCTTCTAGATTGTGTTGCTGTAGACATCAACTTAGTAGAGTGTTATTTCTTAATTGACTGTCTGAACTGCTCAAAGCAAGTTCCTACTGAAGTAAGTTTACATTCATATGACTTGCTTAACTGAAAATAGGCACTTTTTAAAATTACTAACAAATTATTTCAAACATGATTACAAACAATAAAAAAAACCATTTGTGTACTGCAGCATACACTTGTATCCTAGTTTTTCTGTGTTTGTGTATTGATAGGAATAATCTACTACTTATATACATACAGTACAGAATATATTATCTGGAAAATTGTGAAATGATCTGTAGCCAAGCTCCTTTTACAAAAAAAAAAAAAAAAAAAAAAAGCTGCAAAATGAGTAGAATTTCTAAAAAATTGTATAAAAATTTTCAGGGGAAAGATTTATGATGAGTTCAAAAATTAAATCTTATTCTTTTTATGAATGTCAAAAAATGGCTGTGAAACAAAACAAACAAAAAACAAAAAAACAAAAAAAACAATTAAACAAGTGTTACAATTTCTCATTTTCAAAGGTTGGCAGATGTGGTTTTGATATTGTCATAAAATGGTCTTGGGTTATGATATTAAATTTTATTATTCAAAGAAATTTATTGTCACTGCTTACAGCTTATTGCCTGTGTGTGGTTAACATGAAGATTTAATTTTTAATTTAAAAATGGAAAAAGTAAAAAAATAAAAGTTTGCAAAGAAAATGTATTTAAAATGTCAATAATATCCATTGCAAATTTATCTATGTTAAAAATGATGTCATGATAATTGGGAAATAGTTATTTACATTTTTAAAACTAAAAAATTAGCTTGATTGTTTGGAATTTTTTTATTTATTTTTGATGAGTGATAATTCTTAGTCATTCATTTCAGAAAACATCAATAAAAATAACTTTTTCTGAAATCTTTTCAGAAGAATACCTTAAGCTTTTTGATGTTACCTTTCAAAGAAACAAAAATGTATCACTAACTTTGGCAATTCCAGTTTTCTATTTAAACCACTTGGAAATGTCATAAATGTCACTGCACAATAAACTTTTACTTAGAGCATTGCAAGAAACCACTGTAAAATAGTCCCTATAAGCCCCATTGTCTGATATGGATTGCTTTCCGATCTTTGTCGGCCCATAGGTATGTTTCCTTGTTATTGTAACAAAACGCTTCTACAATATCACTTGCAGTAAATTATTTATATTTATAAAGATGCAGCATTGAATTCTGGCACTTTTCAGTTTAACATAAGGGCGATTTTCTGTAAGTATGTTTTATTTCATTTGTTTCTAATTCTCTGGGTAATCCGGATTGGGTCTGGTCATAATTAATCTGAATTATCGGAGGTTTACTGTAATATAATTTTCCCTCTGTATTGAAATTAAAACTCAAGAGCTTAAAATACATGTTTTTAAACTGTGGTTTGACAGCTGGATTTTAATTCTATATTTCTTTTAGCTTGTCAGTGAGAAATATCTTTTTCTGATACAAAATAATAATTATTTTCGATTTATCATTAAGAAAAAATAAAGTTATTGTGTTCTTCCAAAATGAGGTATTTCATTCTTCATTTAAATTAGTAAAAATGGGTATGAAATAAAGTTGTATTCTGTAAAGGTAGTCATATACAGATTAAATATGGTGCATTGTTAGCAAACGAAACCCTTTGCATCAGCAATTGATTTGCAGCTTGTACATATATTTGATGCCATATTAGCAGTTATTACTGATTTAAAGCTATATGAAAACAAGCTACTTTCTTTTTGTATATTTGTTAAAATGTTATTATTAAAAGTAATGCATTTATTTGTTATGCCACTTGTAAATAACTAAACATGGCAGTATTTTTTCTTTGATTGTTTGGTCACAGGTGAGTCCTTTTATATTTATACTTTTTTACATCTAGCTTTATATGTAATATACTTTTTTACATAAAAACAGTCATTAAATTTCTATTGTACAGTTTAATGCTGGTTTTTTTTTTTTTTTTTTTTTGCTAAGCTAGTACACATTTGTTTGACTTGAAGTTCATTCATCAATTTATAAACTCATTTAAGACATTCTTAATGTTACATATTCTACTACTAATTTAGGCATAATGTTTCAGCACTATTATGATACTTTATAAAGGAACTTTCATCTACATATTGTGAGAAATCTTTAAGTTATCTTAGTCCTTTTTTATGTTAGATTTCTTTTTTCTTCATATTTTAAGAATAAAATAGTATGCAAAATATAAGCTGGTGACCAATTTTTGAACTATAAACAAGTATTTGTAACAATTATTGGATTATCTTTATGCCTTTCAATTTTTCCTTAAGTTGTATATTAACATGATCCTTATTTTTAGGGCATACACTATGGCCAGAAGTATAAAATGTGGTGTACATATTGTAGTGAGAAAATTGTGATGAGTATTGGAGCTGTCAAATTCCAAGCTCTGAAATTATCAGTTCCTGGTAAATAATTTTCTTTAATTCTGTAACATTAAAAGTATATTATTTAATTAAAAACAGTATAATTATATTGACTAATAAAGCTCAATGTAATAATTAAACATGCTGATTTGCTTCTATTTTCTGTAAATGAAAGAATTTTTATAATTTGTCATTGTATATGATATTTATAATTAAAGGCTATATGATTTTGCATTATTTTTATATGTTTATGTACGTTTTATTTCCAGTTTCAAAATATCCTATTGCTAAAAAAGTTGAAAAACGATCTAAAGATCCTGTTATAAAAGAAGGAGAACCACTTCCCAATTTTGGAGCTTGCAAGCATTATAAGAAAAGTTATCGTTGGTTAAGGTAGCCTTTAAAAAAATCTTAGTCTTTGCCTTCAAACTTGTGCTATATTTATGTAAATAATGAATATTTCCAGTGGTTGAAATTTTATTATTAATCATTCAATTAATCTATTAATTAATGAATATGTTGTAATACTTGATTATTCCATCGACCAAAAATCTATCACCAAACTATAAGATTAAATGTCAATAATGGCTGATCGTAAATGTCACATTCACTTGTAATTAAACACAATAAATGTGCTTGTTATGTCAACAAATGATTTTTGGTTAGTACTTTTATTATGCTTTACTAATTTATTTGTTCTTTCATTATTTAAATTACAAATTATACAAATTTGTATAACTTGGTAAAATTGGTTGATGGAATAATTAAATAGTATCAAACATATTTTTAGATTTCTTTAGTTTTCAAAGTAATAAAAAAAAGTTAGTAAATTTGTTTAGTTGCCTTAGTGATTTTCAATTAACATTTTTAAAAGTTAATTTATATTTAAAATGTAATAGATGTCTGTGAAATATTAACGTAATGACCAAAATTATGAAAGCCTTTTTGAAAAGGTGTATTTTTTAAGTTTGGTGGTTCATAATACCACTTACTCCCTAAGTAATGACCGAAAATTATATATTAACAGAAATATTATTTAATCAGGAATGTAATGAATACATTTCGTGAAGGAATTTTTTATTATAACAGCATTTTAGAAAAGCGAAGCATTAAAAAAATGAGGTATATAAAAATCAGTGTTGAATTTGGATACTTTTCACTGGAAGGGAAATCTGTGGACCCAAGAGAGGCATTTTAGAGGGGGGGGGTGGACAAAATCTCAGATCTTCCAATGGAGGTATTTCATTGCTTTGAGAGGAACATCTGCCCTGCCCCTGAATTTAGCACTGACAAAAGTTATCACAATGTCAGTTAGTGTTTAGTTAGTTAGTAAACCTTTACTCTTAATCCCTTCGCAATGGGAGTTTTTTACGAAATTTTTAATGCTTTGTCACTGGCTTTTAAAAACAGAAATTTGTGCCTTATTAAACTGAGAAAATGCTCTGATTAAATAAAGCAAATTTTACTGATGAGAATAAACGAGGATTCTTCAGCATTTCTGCATTTATCTATGTCGCTCTTCTCCAAGGATTAATTACAGCCTTACAATGTCTTCTCTAACTTTTTTATCTCTGAATCTGTTGTAATAGGATATTAAGATTGAATTATTGTTTCTATTAATTAGATTTTGTTACAACAAGTTTCTTTAGTCTGCTTTATAGACTGCCTATTGAGGCAAAGTCTGGGCTATTCCCGGGCATACGAACTCTGGAATGTTTTTATCTTGAAACTACTCTTTGCTCTTTTTAGCAACATGACACGGAGCTGAATTCTGTTGAAATACAAATGCTTCCTTATATGCTTCGCGATGACTATAATGCAATTAGAATGCAAATCTCCTTTGATTTTTTTCTTTATTGTTTTTATGTCATTACTGTCAAACATGAGATTTTGTTCTCTTAAGAACAAATAGCAAAGTTTTATTGTTTTGCTACCTAGTTAATATGAGTTTTAGCCTTATTTTATTTTTTAAATCTACTTTTGAATGATAAAAATAACTTTTTTTGTGGAATTTTATCATTTAAACCAAATTTTGCAACTTATGCTGAATATTGCATTCAACATTGTTTCCACCATTTCACTTTGTATGCATCCAGATGACTTTCTTCATTAACCTATGCACAATATCTTAATTCTTGTATCATCCTTTGCGTGTCTTTACCAATTTAATTTTGTATGTCTTAGTCACCTTATATTAAATTGAGAAATGACACTTTTGGTTAAATTTTCGCTATTTTGCTTTCTAATTTCTTTTCAAAACAATAGGCTCCCACAAATCGACACTGCATGAGACCAGAAGTTATACACATTTTAGAATTTTGCAAATTTTTTGTCATTGCTTTGTTTATATGTTTTTAATACAGTAATCTGAATGTAATAATGCAACCAATGCTTGCAATATAGTGAAATATTGAAATAAATAAAGTAATAAACTAAAAGGATAAATGTAAATTTTTTTTAATGATTAAATAATCAAATGTAAAGATCAAGTAAATAATTAATAATGGATAAATAATTATTCATAATAAAAGTAAGATACATTTCCTCGAATTATTCAATGAAACTTGCCTCATAAAGATACCCTATAAATGCACAACAAAATTATAAAGTAAGGAAGTTTTATTTCAGGTTTAGCCAGTCTTAATAACCAAAAAGCTTGAGTAATACATAAATATATTTGGTAAAAAGATTGTGATTACCAGTAATGTATATTGATTTTTTAAAAAATAAATTTATATTTCTCTTATGCAAAAACTACGAGTTCAATCATATTATCAAGAATTACATATTAAAATACATATGGAATGATATAAAGCTAAAAAGTCTGTATTTTTGCCTTTACAACTGAATTAGAAGTTTCATTGTTTACATGTGTGATGATGTGCAGATTTTATGCATTTATATTGATTTTAGGGTTATAGATTTGAGGGAGTCTCGGTATAATTTTATCATTTAATATGAAGTTATTTTGCATCACCTTAAAAGTGACCAATCACTTTTTAAAATTTTTTTATGTTTTATATCCAACTTTAATATCAGTTGCATAAAGCACTGACAAATGTCCTCACTGTTCTCAAAAATCTTCCAAATATGACAACAGTTGAATCCTACTATTACTTGATTAGTACACTGCAATATAGGATGACACAAAATTGGTTCTCTAAACACCCACACTCATTGGCTGCATTAAAATGAAGAAAGTTATTTCATGTTAACCTAAGAAAGTTATTTTATTATTATTTTTTTATTATTTGTCTATAATTTTTGATTAAATAAAAACAATGGAACAAAATTTATTTCATTACATTCTTGATTAAATTATATTTCAACTAAAATATGATTTTATGGTGTTACTTAAATAGACAATAATGTTATAAGCCATCAAATTTCAAAATACACTTTTTCAGGAATGTTTCTGCAATTTTGGCTACTACTGCATACCTGGATCATCTAGTCAATATACCAGATAATTAGGTGTAGGCGAATCTAACTATCTAACAGAACAATTAGCATGAAAGTGTATACTGAGACAAAAATAAATGTATATAATAAATGTTTCATTACATCAATCATCTTTATTTATACAAAAAGCTTGTTAAAATTTCATATAACAAAATGTGGTACTGCTTGACTAACCCCGTCGACCAAAAACTTATTGCCAAACTATAAGATTATGTGCCAATAATGTCCAATCATATGTATCACATGCATTTGATATTAAGTATGTCACATATGTTTGTTATGTCATCAAGTGATTTTTAATTTGATGTTTTATTTGTATTTTTGCCAATGTTTTACTAATTTATTTTTTCTTTTATTATTTAAGATAAAAATTTTGTCAATTTATATAATTTGTCGAAATTGGTCAATGAGGTAATCAAGTAGTACCCAAAATACTTAAGCAAAAATAAACTTACTTTATAAGGTGTATCTAATTTAAGAGTCCAACATTTTTATAATTTTTATTTGGAAAAATTAGTTTGGTTAGTAATGAGCATTAAAAAAATTCTTTTCTAAATAAATCTATATTTCATTACAAAAAGCATATACAAATCATCCTCCTCTTAAAAAATGTTTTCTTGGAAATAAGATGTTATGGTACTATGTTATCCTGTCGACCAATTTCACCAAATTATACAAATCGCCAAACTAAGAGCCAAATTATACATATTGACATAATATTTATTTTAAATAATGTAAAAACAAATAATTAGTAGACTATTAATAAAAATATTAATAAAAAAAGGAAATAAAAATCACTTAATGACATTTTAAACACGTGAATCGTATTTACTGTCATTGAATGTGACATTCACGATCATCCATTATGGCATTTAATCTTATAGTTTGGCGATAATTTTTTGGTTGACAGGATAACCTAGTAGTACCAATGTTATAATTTTAGTTTAAATACTCTCCTGTGATGATCCTTTAATGTACACTATGCATTGTAGCATGATATTTTCTCTAATCAATTTAGTTATTTGTATTCTTTTCAAACCAAAACTAATCAATAGTGACAGGAAAAATACTTTTCTATCTTGGGAGCATTTTGTACACTTTTTAGTATTATATGCTCCAGTTTTTTAGTACAGAGATTGACAAAAATGACTTTACGTATTTTCTTTTTCAGTTATGCTCCAAAATGTCCATTTGAGGTTCAGTTGCAACCTCTTCACTTGTATGCAGATAGTTAAACCTAATGCACAATCTTCCGTAATCAGGTCGTCTGTGAAATGGCCTATTTTAGCAAATGTAATTTTGTGCAGTAGAATGGTTTCTGTAGTGCTTCTTTATAGTATGTAATGCATTAATTTAAAACTACTTTGTTGTCAATATCTACCATGTTTCGTGCTAATCTTGCCTATTTATTTAATTTTTGTAAATTAGCTATTTAATATTTATTTCAGTTTTTTTTCCCCAAATATTTTGTAACCAGGAAAGCCACAACAAATAAATCTATACTGATAAAAGAAACTATGTCTATATGTCTACAATAGCTAGAAAAATCTACCTCACATAAACATATAGGCTGAAAATTTATAAGGGTAGAAGACCTCTCTTGATGCATCTAAGATTCAGAATTTTAAATTTTTGTTCATTAGTCTAGATAGTAATAAAAAATCACAATAAAGTCTCATCAAAAATTTACTTTTTTATCTTTGGTTTCTCTTAATTTATTGGTTCTATAAAGTTTTCCCAGAAGTAATTAAATAAACTGTGGTACAATGATATTCGATCATTTCATGTTTCAAGCAAACCCACTTGAAAACTTGACAAAGGAGTAAGTCAGTATGGGATATCTACAATAAGCTTTGCCTCCTCCCAATCAGTAGAGACTTATATGATTCCCTGGAGGAGCACTCTTACAACTATTTATGACCCCCTAATGTAGTATGTCATTGAACAGTCCTTCAAACAAATATTCAAATTAGACATTCCTTATCACCCTTCTTCTAATTTTGCCCCCATTTCAATTTTAAATCACGTTATGTTTAGGTTATAGATAAGTTAGTGTTACATAACAATTATAGTTACACTTAATGTAAATTACTGTTAGGTTACTTTTAGATTATAGTTAAATTACTTTTGTCTTAGGATACAACGTTACAATTAGTTTAAGGGTTGTGCATATATATCATTATCATCTTAGGGAGGAAGAAAGAGGGTCTGAGACATGATATCATAAGATATCTTTACTGGAGGTGGGATTTGTTACTTGTTATCAATATAATTTTTGATCCAATCATTTTTTTTTTTTTTGTATCATGGTCTTTGATTTAAAATAGTGTGTTATCCTTTTTAATCTGTTATCGATTTTTATAAAAATACAAAGTTATTATTAAAATCAGTAAATTACTATAAAATTATTTCATTCTCAACTATAAAATAACCAAATGTATATCATTCCTATTCTTTGTGCTATGTGTATACATATATAATAACGGTTTAAGAAACCATATGGGTGAATTTCACATGAACTGCCAGTTTGATATCCTGATGTTTAAATCTAAATTTCATATTAATAAATTTATTTTTTGATATTCTAAAATCAGGTAGTAGCACAACTTTTTATGCTTAATTTAATGCATTCGTTAGATTTTTTCAGAGTTGTGAAATAGTGATCTTTTTTTTTGTACTTCAGTTAGGAAGTAATGGGAATTTACTTGTCCTGAATAAAAAACTCGCAAAATTTCAATCTTTTTTTATGCTTCCAAACATTTTAAAATTTTTATATATGGATTAAAAGTAAAATATCCTGTGTTAATTAAACAAATAGATAGTTTATATATTTAAAATTAGTATCTAAGAGCTAAAAATTTAAATGTATTTTGTGTCCGCATATGCAGAACATGAGTGTTACTTTAGGGAAGTTAATATTGTTTGTTTTCAAAATATTTGTATATTGCAGTTGGCAACAGTAGTGAGAAAACGATGTTGCTTCTTCTTTACAGTGCGCTTATTTAGAACGTGATAATTTTGTTCTATAATTGCTATTTATCAGAATGTTCATTTCAACATGGTGAGTATTTTTATTTTCTTACAGGAGTGTTACCCATTTATTTATTTTATTTTTTTTAACGTATAAAAATGTTAAGTTAGGGGATGCTGTATTTTTTGTTCAGGAATCAATAGGCCCAACTAAAATTCAATAAAACAGTTAGAATTTATTTTAATGAAGAATTCCTTAATAAATGTCATGAGTGTTACCTTACATGAGTGTTACTTGGAAAAAGTAACATTCATGAGAAAAGAAGTTAAGTAATTCTAAAACTATAAATCATGTGTAAGATTTAAGTTATGATTATAATAGATTCATGATTCAGGGATATATTTTGCCATATTATATATATTTATAATTATTTAAAAATTGTAACAGGATTTTCATGTCTGTACACGTGTTTTGTAAAGTGCTATTTAAGATTCAAATTTTAATTCTTAATAAATAATTTTCAAAGGACTATCTATTTTACACAAATCATAGTTTAAACTTTTAAAAATCTTTTTTTGTATATATTGTTACAAAAAAGCTGTTTGCTGCAAGATGAGACTTATCGCTTGTCATGAGTGTTACCATTTTCATGGACGTTACTGCAACTAAGAATCAGAATTTTATTAATGCATTTGTTATTTCACTTAAATTAATTGTTTTGTCTATTAGAACTTTCTAATTCTTTAATATAACTGCAATGAAAATAATTAATTTTTAATTAAATTTGTTTTTATTCAGAAGTTATATCCTTTATTTAAGAAGCAAAGTAACACTCATGGCATAAACATTTATTAAAATGCTTTAAATTTATGAAATAATAAATATTAATATATTTTTGATTTATTAATACGTATGTAAGAACCTTAAGCAATTTTTTAATTAATTATTGATACAAAAAAAATCAGAATGTTTTATAGAGGTCACACTTATGAGAAAAACAGTGACTGGGCAAGACATTTCTTGAAATTTCTGAAATATAAATAAAAAAACTCGCAAATAATCTACTACTTAGAATGTTGTAAACTATAAGCAACTCATACATGAGTAAATTTTTATATTTAAACCAAATTATTTTTTCAAATTTTGTTTCACCTAATACGGCAATACATTTGAAAACCACCCATATGTGAAGTATATTTGAAATGAAGCTTGTGTTTACTAATAAATAAAACAGAAAGAGAAAGCATGTTGTCCACTTGTTTTATTGGTAAAAACTTCTATCAGCGTCCCACCCCTCCTCCAATTGGGGCAACTGCAACAAGACTATTTTTGAATGCATTATGTAACAAAAAGCTATTATAAAATACTTTTAAATAGTAACTATTTCTTTTAAGTGTTACTTCACTTATCTTTATTTGAATCAATAAACATGCAAAAAATAAACGTAATTAGCTTATATCACACCAAACAAATGAAATAAATTCTAAAAATCTAAATTTTTTTATGCTTTGATAATGATATCATTATACAGGGAGGGGAGGGAGTGTTCAAGGGATGATAATGTTCATACATTATGTCGAAAGCAGGGGAGGGGGGTCCAAGATTACGAAAAAATTGAGAATGTTATATTTGCACATCCCTTTAGAGTTAGATTACAGTTTCGTTATTTTGCAACCTGTGTGCAACATTCGTAATTTGAATTTGCTAAAAACACATTTTACGTAACATACATAAATTTTAATAAATAAATAATTATAATACATAAATTTTACTAAAAATATATATAATTCATATCTTTAATTTCAGTTATTATTTTACAATACTGAATAATTTTTTTTTTCTTTTTCAGTTTAAGATTAATGCTCCAAAATTCAATAGGCATATAAAATAAAAACTGGGAGACTCTTTTCAGCATAAAAGCATGTACAATCGTTATATTAGTATAAATAAAAATTATATTTACAAAAAGTTTTACTCGCATAAATAATGTATTTACAATTATTAAATTAATTATTATGTGGGGATAATTTAAGATTTAAGATGGTGCTCTTATCAAATTTTAATGTTTGTACTGAAATATAAAATATCATACAAATTAATGTTAATAAGAAATATCAAAAAACAGTAATAGCATAATAAACATAATAAGGAGAAAAACATGCAGCTACCTATTTGGCTAGCTGATTATAAATTTGACTAAATATGCAGTTAAACCTTCATCCATGTAATATATATGTATATTAAATCATAATTTTGTAGTTCTTTTAAAATTAGAATAACATTTTTATAGATTTCCTTGTTGTGGAAGGCTTTATCCTTGTGATGAATGCCATAATGAAAAAGAGACTGATCATGAAATGAAGTATTCTTCCAGAATGATATGTGGATTTTGTGCCAAAGAACAAGTATATTGTTTCTGTTCTTTCATTTATGTGTTTTTTAATTTTGTGAATTTGTGTTTTATAGGTCCTCAAAAAAACTTTTTTTTTTCAGTTCATAACAAGAGTGATATTGATTGCTTATTTATCTATACAGTGGCATTGGTCACATTGGGCCAAGAAATTCTGCCTCTCCCCCCCCCCCTCCCCCTCAGGAGAAATGATGGGTTTTTATCTATGGAAATGAAAAATCATATTCATTACTTAATTTTTGCACGTAAAGAGTATGACCTCTCTACCATTTATTGAAAGATCTTTCATGTGTATACTTGATAAGTAAATCAGAAAAAGTGAAAATCAAAGCTGCTAGTCATTCAGCTTCCGAATTCTTCTTGGTAATGTTAAATCTATGGGCAAACACCCATAGTTTGCTGTGTTTTTACATTCAAAATATCTCCTTAGGAAATTAATGTTTTAAACTTCTTTTTTTAGTGTTCTTTTCTTAAAAGCTGCCTCTCTTAGTTTTTAAAATATTTCTAAAATTTATGCTTAATTTTATATGAAGTATTAAAATTTTACTCCCAGCTCTTTAGTTTTTAAAATATAAAAATAAGCATAGATTTTAGAAATATTTTGACAACTAAGAAAAAAATGACATCCTTTCAATAGAGAACACTAAAAAAAGAACTTAAAAATATTAATTCCCTGAGGAGATATTTTAAATATAAAAATACACCAAATGCCCATGGACTTAAGATTACCAAGGGAAATTCAGAAGCTGTGTGACTGTCAGTCTTAATAATGCTGTGTAGGAGAAAATTCTTTGATTATTGGAAATTAATATAATCAGATTTATTTGGATTTACATTAGTGCTTAAAGTATGTGTTCAGGCAGTTGGTGAGAAGGAAACAGAAACCCCCTAATAATTACTTATTGAGTGCACATAATTTTTGAATATATTGCTATTTTTTTAAAAAATAAATTTATAGCTTTATCACTATTCTATTTTAACAATTAGTATCGGAACTTGGTGTATTGTATTTGAATTTTGCCATTTTTCATTCATTTAGCATGTGATATATCGTTCTAAGCTCCATGTTTCACAACAATGTAAACATTATTTAAGATAATATAATTTTATAGATTTGATGAATTTTCAATGCATTGAATAATGATTAATATCCTCAAATATTACATTCATTTTTATAATTAAGTTTTTTTTTCTTTTTAATTGTTGAAATAATCATATTTTTTTAGCATTTAAAAAAAAAATGCAGAGAAAACAACATTATAATTTTACCCTTTTGCAAGACGCTCAGAAGGAAAGTTACATGCTTTTTACTAAATATACAGCTTTCCTTGCAGAATTTAAAATGCTCAAAAAATATATTTAGTAATACAATTTCATAATGTTTATTTTTCATTCCAAAAAGTTAACTACCGGAAATCATTGAATCATGTGTACAGCTTTAGGTACTACTGTTGTATTATAAGACACTGAAATTTTGGTACCAAAAGTATAAAAACAAAGACTGATGTCCAAGAAGCAGAACAGCTTTGGACAACCTACTGATAATGTTTTATCTGTTACGATTGCACTAGATGGCGCCATCAGCGCCAACCAAATGTTGTTTAGCCACAATGTAAGACAGTTGGATCGTGGATCCAGGAATAAAGTATTATATCTCAATGCATCCAGTCCTGGTGATCAATTAGCATTTCTATACACCCTTAGAAATGTTTTAGTGGTGACATGGAAAACCAGTAACAATGTTTTTTTTAAAGAAAAAATATGTTTCAATGCAATTTTGAAGTAAGAGCATCAGCAGTGAACGTCCGTGTGTTTATGCTAGGCCTAGCTGCTGATCGGTGGACGGACATTATGGCATTAGCGAAGCAGGCTTAATCGGCGACTGGCGACCTGAGTGGTTTTATTCAAGTTCTGGCATGGCTTCTTTTGGTTGCATTAATGAATTTAATCCTGTGATTGAATCCTGGGACGAATACACCGAGAGATTGGAACACTTCTTTATTGCAAATGCCATAGAAGATAATAGGAAATGTGCAGTTTTCTTAATGGTGGTTGGACCTACCTCTTATGGATTGCTTTGGAACCTGCTATCGCCGGCTGCACCCACATCTAAGACATTAACAGAATTAATCGGCATCCTCAATGGACATTATGATCCAGTGCATTCAGAAATCATGGAGCGACTCAAGTTCAACAGCTGCATGCAGACGAATCAGTGGCCGATTTTGTCGCGGAGCTTTGAAAATTAGCAAAGTATTGCAACTACAGAGAATCTTTGGATATGATGCTCAGAGATGAAATCATTTGCGGTATACAAGACGAAGGGATACAAAGAAAATTTTTGTTAGAAAACAAATTAACCCTTTTGGGAGCATCAGAAATTGCCGTTTCAACTGAAGCAGCTGCAAGGAATGCTGTTGATCTGAAGATATCTGTCGTTCCTGAAGTAAAAAAATTACAAGTTACGGCGCAACGGCCACAAAAAAAACGAGATCGTTAAATCGGCATTCACTTCAAACAACGGCCATACAGGGAAGCAGTGTTATCGTTGTGGCGATCCCAAACATCATTCTTCAGACTGTAAACATAAAAATAGCACCTGTTATAGCTGTAAAAAATGGGGCACCTGTCAAAGGTATGTTTATCAAAGAATAAACTAGGTTACAAATCTAAAGTTAACTTAGTAACAGAATCTAAAGAAGATTTAGGCAGTAAGGAGTATATCATGTTTAATTTAAAAAACAACAAGGAAGATTATCCTCCAATTAAAATTACATGTCAGAGTCAGCCTGTTATTTTTGAAATTGATTCTGGGGCTCCATATTTCATAATGCCTGTAAAACTGTTTGATAAAATTAGAAGATTCTGCCCTCCTTTGGAGAAAACTAATATTAAGTTCCAGTCTTACACCAACAATACCATTAATATTTTGGGAGTTACAAATGTGCATGTGGTGTTCCAAGCAAGAACAAAGACTTTATCTCTGCTGGTGGTTTCTCAGGGAAGCCCTCATTTAGCTGGGCGAAACTGGATTGTTCCATTAAGTCTAATGAATGCGTTTGATGCTAACATGAACCATGCTTTATATAGTGTAAGGATTGAGCAGCTCAAGCTAGATGGACTTTTAAAAGAATTCCAGAATGTTTTCTCACCAGGATTGGGATTAGTGGAAGGAATTAAAGTTCATCTTACCTGTAAACAGGGTGAACTTCCAAAATTTTTCAAGGCTCGTCCTGTACCATATGCGTACAAGGAAAAAATCAACAAGGAAATAGACTGCCTCCTTGCAGATGGCATTTTAGAGCCACTTAAAACTTTTGATTGGGCAGTTCCTATTGTTCCTGTACTGAAGCAAGATGACAAAATCAGGATATGTGGTGATTTTAAGCTAACAGTCAATAAGACAACAGAATTAGAACTGTACACTCTCCCAAATATCGAAGATTTATTTGCGGAAATGTCTGGGGGTAGAGCATTCACTAAATTTGATCTGTGGGATGCATATTGTCAACTAGAACTTGATGAAGAGTCAAGACGCTTGGTAGTTATAAACACGCACAGATGTCTTTTCTGGTACTCTTGCCTGGCTTTTGGCATTGCTTCCGCCCCAGCTATTTTTCAACAAGAAATTGACAAGATTCTACAAGGGGTAAAAGGAGCTTCTAAATACTTGGATGACCTTCTAGTAACTGGTAAAACTGAAGTGGACCATCTACAAAACTTACAAGAAGTTCTCATTCGTCTGCAAGCAACAGGTGTAAAATTACATCCAGAAAAACATAAATTTCTCAGACCATCTGTGGAATATCTTGCTCATCATCTAGACAAAGATGGGTTGCATCCAGTTGAATAAAAGGTCAAAGTGATTATGGATGCTCTGGAACCAACAAATGTAGATGAGCTATGTTTATTCATTGGCTTGATAACGTATCATGCAAAATTCTTACTGAACATGTCAGCATTGCTAGCACAATTGCTAGCAAAAGCAGCCCTGGAAGTGGGGTTCATCCCAACAAGGAGCTTTTAAAAAAGCTAAAGATGTCTCTGCGAACCTCATCCTTGCTAGTACATTTTGACCAAGACAAGGAAGTGATTCTGGCTTCTGACACAAGTCCTTATGGTCTTGATGGTCTTGGTGCTGTTCTGTCACATAAAACTCCAGATGGTGATAGACCAATCGCTTTTGCTTCTCGCTCCCTGACGAAAGCAGAGAAAAATTAGTCACATTGAGGAGGAGACTTTAGCCTTAGTATTCGGAGTGACTCGATTCCAGAACTATCTCTTGGGATGTAAACTTACATTACTTACAGACCATTGACCTTTAGTAACTTTATTATCAGAAGAAAAACCAGTTCCATCAGTTGCTGCAGCCCGTATCCAGTGATGGGCATTGACTTTATCTGCCTACGTTAACAAGATAGAGTACCAAAGAGGGAAGTTGCACGGAAATGCTGATGCTTGCAGCAGATCTCCACTGAAATTTGAAATGGTGGATCCTCCAGCACCTGTTGTCTTTTTTGCTTATTCGATAGTTAAATGGATCTCATATT
Source organism: Maratus speculifer (assembly GCA_964019185.1). Classification (NCBI taxonomy): domain Eukaryota; kingdom Metazoa; phylum Arthropoda; class Arachnida; order Araneae; family Salticidae; genus Maratus; species Maratus speculifer. The sequence goes on from OZ025291.1 coordinate 70,174,403, forward strand.
CAAAATGGTTGGCCAAAGAAAGTGGCAGAAAATTTACAAGCCTTTTGGCATATCCAACATGAACTGTCAGTTGAGGAAAACATCCTTCTCAGAGGTCCTTGTATTTTTGTTTCAGGAAAGTTTCGTCAATTTGTTTTGAATGAACTTCACAGTGTTCATCAAGGGATTTCTGCAATTAAATCTCTGGCTCATTTCCATGTCTGGTGGCCTGGTATTGATCGGGACTTAGAAACAAAAGTTCAAAACTGCATTGACTGTCAAGAAAATGCTGCAGCTCTTCCTTCGACACAAATCCCTTGGCTCATACCTGAAAAACTTTGGGAAAGAATCCATATCGACCATGGAGGTCCTGTAGAAGGCCACTGGCTATTAATTGTAGTTGATGCCAAAACAAAATGGCTTGAATTGATCCCAGTGCCTAACATCACTGCAACTTCAACTATAATAACTCTGCATAACTTTTTTGCACGCTTCAGCTTACCAGAGAACTTAGTAAGTGATAACATACCTGGCTTCCGTAGTGTCGAATTCATAAATTTCTTGAAAAGAAATGGCATTATGCCAATTAAAACCGCACCCTACCATTCAAATTCAAACGGTTTGGCAGAAAGAGCAGTGCATACAGTAAAATCTGCATTGAAGAAAGCTAAGAAAAGCACTTTCACTGAAAAACTGACCAGATTTCTTCTGAATTTTCAAAATATCCCATCAAAGGCAACGGGTATATCTCCAGCTGTGGCAATTTTTAGATGACCTCTTCGCATGTGTTTGGATCTTATCCGCAGTGCTAAAGCTCAAACATCTGAGAGGGGAGATACTCATAACAGCAAATTTACATTGGGACTCCAGTCTTCTGCGCTCTTTTCCCCAGGCCCATCTTGAGTTGCTGGAAAAGTAACATGTTCAATGGGGAATACAATGGGAAATATCAAGACAACTTGGGGTATTTGGGCACGGCACACTGACCAAATTCGCTACAGAGAAGAAAACACTCTACAGGAAATTCTTCCAGCACCAGAACTACCAGCTTCTGCTTCTACAAGATCAGATGTGTCAGTGCCTATAGTGCAACCTAGAGTTACCAGCTGATCAGGTGACAGACACCTTTCTACCTCCAACACTGTCTCTGCAGGTAAGTGTCCTAGATCACGGTTCTAAGGCAGACCCTCTGGCACTCTCGCCACAAGCAGTTTTGCAGAATCCAGGACCACTTCTTAGACGTTCCACTCCTCCCAAAACAAAACCTGTGCGTTTAAATATTAGACTTTTGAATGTTTGCAACATATGCACACAATGCCCGCAACATTTCATCTAACTATGTGCCGTAATTGCAATGCTTAGCCAGGCTATGTAACTCGGCTATAAAATATGCGACCGATTTGCCGGCGTGCCAAACTCGGCTGTTAAATCTGTATCGTTCCACAATGACGGAAGATGCAGGGTCGAAGTGCGAATTCAAAACATTGATTATTTCTTCTAATGTCTTCATATCTGGCACCGCTGGTGACAAGAGATTCCAAATTAAAGCATAAGTAGATGGACCGACGACTGTCAGGAAAATCGCTCTTTTGCAGTCACCATTCTCAATCCCGTTTGCGATGAAAAATTGCTGGAGACTTTCAATATACAATGTCCATGATTTGGCTGTCGAATCGAACTCTTTAATTTGGTCAAAAGAGCCCATCTTAGCATTAGCTTTACTTTCTGAAGCTTGAATTCGAAGAACACGTGGCTTTTCGTTTTGGACTTTGTTCGAACATGCTCTACCGGCAACTGGAAACTGTGACTGCGTTTTAGGCTTAACATCGGGCGTCAAAGATCGGCGTTTGGTGTCATAAATTTGCCGAAAGAAGAAAAAAATCTTCTCTTATATTATTACTATCTTATATTATTACTTTGATTTTTACTTTTATGAGGAAAATTTTATTGAATAATTCAAGGAAAATGTATTTCATCTTTATTATGCATATTTAACTATACATTATTAATTATTTACTTGACCTTTACTGTTAAAAATTTAATCATTTTAAAAATTTTCTTACTTTTTATCATTTTAGTTTATTATTTCACTTAATTATTATATTTTACTATATTGCAAGCATTCATTATAATTTTAATTGTATTATTACATTCAAATTACTTTTAAAAAATCTAAGCAAAGCAATGATATGAAATCCACTAAATTCTAATATCCTCACAACCTCTGGTCTCAAGCTGCGCTGATCTGAGGAAGTCTACTGTATGTATTTCATTTTTATTTTTCATGTGTCCATTTACTTCTTAAAAATGGGGCAACTGAATCAGGCGGGTCTATGTTCTACATGCCTTTGTTTTTTTTTTTTTTAAATATGGAGTATCAGGTCCTGTTTGAAGAAAATGTAAAATAACTTACTTAAATAATAAATATGTAAATGACAAAGTATGACAATATGAAAATGTAAAATAACTTAAAATTTAAACCAGACAGATCATGTAAATTATACATTAACTAAAGAGCATTATAAAAGAAACCTCCATGTCCAAAAAAAAGCATCAAATGTAAAATTCTAAGACTTATTTGGACAAAAAAAAAAAATAATAATAATAATAAGAAGAAGAAGAATTAAGTAAGTACATATGTACTTTAGTATAGGTAATAAGTATAAAAGTTACATGGATATTTTTGGGGAAAAAATAAATAAATAAATAAATAAATCTATGAGAAAATGGGTACGTAAGTACTTAAGTATAATTTCATTTACTTTAAACCCCCCCCCCCCAAAAAAAAAAAAATTAGAGTAAAAGCAGTGGCGAAGCTATGTTTTTTGGCACCCGGGGCCAGCAGGAAATTTTGCGCCCCCACCCCAATATAGATATATAACAATTTCTCTCAATTTGGCACCCCTAGGCCTCGGCGCCCGGGGCGGACGCCCCCCTTGCTTCCCCTTAGCTATGCCACTGAGTAAAAGGATCTAGTATTATCCAGTTATCCTTGATATGTGTCCCAGTTATCCCATTCTTGAAAAATTTAAAGGGTAACTGAGACACCAGTCTTATATTTGAAACATGACATAAATATGCATCGATATCTACTAATATTAATGTATTTATATATTTAATCTTTAAAATAAGTGATTGTTTAATAAAAGTACATACCTTATTAGAATAAAAAGCTGAGAAAGTTCAATCAAATTGACTTTGTTTGTAAAAAGAAAGAAGCCTACATTTTCAGTAACCTATTTTAGCAAAAACAGAGCCAATATTGAGTTGATAACTATTGTTTTAAGAAGTATAAATGGGAATGCAAGGTTGACAAAAGCTAAAACTTAAAAATTATCAATGGTTTTTTTTTATAAATTAGGTTGAATCCATGTCAATTCAGGCAGGGGAGTTATCTTCTTAATCTCAGAAGTTTTTGAATTGAACATATGTTAAAATTCAGAAAAAAAGTAAGATACTTGCATATTTTTGTTTTGCCCCAAAAATTTTCTGGCCCGAGATACAGAGTGCCAAAAATGGCTTCCTAGGCATCATTTCCCATTCATGATTTTCAATAAAAATTTTAAAGTGCTCTATCTCTGGAATGGTGCAAGATATTTTGTTGCGGTTTCTTTTATTTTAAAGATAATTTTTTTTCTTTTTTTTTTTTTTTTTTTTTAAAGATACACTCCATTTTAAAATATGTATTTATTTATTTTTTTGCTAGTTAAAATCAAAAATATGTTTTTTCAAAAATATCAATTTTAAAAATTTTGATTTTTTTTACTGTTAAACAGTACCATTGAGTACTACTTTCACTGTAAGAGAGAACTTCCACTTTTGAGTTTAACAAGTTTTAGAAAGATTTAAAAAAATCGGAGAATTTTACAGGAACTGTATAGTACTAGCTCCAATAAAAATCTGAATTATTGTTTATTTGTTTCATATGTAGCCTACTAAACAAGTTAGAAGATCCTAAATCTGTTAGAAGATCTCTGTAGATCCTAAACAAGTTAGAAATTGCACATCAAATGTGGCAAATGAGGTGCGTTCGTACTATAACTAGTTTTATAAATATTTAGATCTTGGTGCAATAAGTGTTACACTCTTGAGCAAACAGGCATGATTTTAATAATTTATTTTGTTTCTATATGTTAAATTCAGTAAGATGAAAGTAATATGAATCCATCTTAAAAAGAATGTAATCACCAGGGCAACCTAGAATCATTACCTATCATTGGATATCATTGAATTACTACTAGCAAAAGCCGTGCTTTGTTTGGATTCGCGAAGCATTATTTCATAAGATAAATATTTGAAAATAACATTATTATTTTATATTATTTTTGCATCTTTATTAAGCAAAAACTTTATCTTATGTTTTGGCGTATTTAAATTTTAGAAATGTAAATTCAGCCAAATAATTAAGAATTTTCTCGGAATTTTTTATCTGTGATATAAGACTGGTATAAATAAAAATATTTTCGAAGCAAAATTTTACAAAATATTTTTTTAATTTTTAATCAAAAGTTTTAAAGATGTTTTTACATTTCCCAATAGCCTCTGGAGTTATCTCAAATGATTTGAAATAGGTATGTTTTCAATCTTTGTAATTCACATCAAATAATCTTTGATAGCAATCTTAAAATAACGCATTCAAACAAAATATTTGGAAAAACATTAAAATCTACTCTCGTTGATACTAAGAACTATTAAATGTAAATTTTTTTTTTATTCTAATTTCTTCTTTTTTTCTGCATACCAGCATATGAAAATTTTTTATATTGTAGAATCTCTTGTAAGGAAATTTTCTATTAAATGATAAACCTTGAAGGAATTTCACTCTCGACAACGCTACGTGCATTAAGCAAACTGGTGTCTCTTTATCCCCAATATCTACTACTGCTTTATCTGATGTCAAACCTTGAGATTTATGAATTATAACTGCAAAAACTGATTGCAAAGCAAATTGTTTTATTGAGCAATTTATGCTTCCATTTTTCCAGAATTTAATTATTGGGGGAATTGGTACGCACCAATTCTTATAAGTTAAATTCCTGCAGTATTCAAATTTATCCATGATTATTCGCGGTATCTGGTCTGATGGCTTGTGATTTTCTTTAATACGCGCAACAAAGTCTAAAGTACCGTTCACTAAACCTTTTTCGGTCCACAAATAAGAACGTAACATTACTTTAAATCCAAATGATAAAGTAAGAAATGATTAAAGTCCATTTATAGTTTCTGAATTGGCCAACTTTGCTTTAGTACATTTATAAAGAGCTTGAATCGAGGCAACAACTTTAAGCAGTTCTTTTAATTTTTCATTTATATGGCAAATTTAAAAATTAATTTTATTTGCTTACAATTCTTTTGTTGCCACTTTACTAAAAAAAAAAAAAAAAAAAAAAAAAAAAAAAATCCATAATACAATTCTTTTAAAATGTTTAAGTGTCATCTGTGCAAACGATTTTGCGGAGTGATGAAAACATATTTCATTTATTAAATTAATCATGATTCTATCTATAATTATTTACTCCATGATTTATATATTTTTTTTCTGAAAATATACGCGTTTTATTTTTTATTTATTTGCTAAAATGCGTCCGCATTGGAAATGCATGTAAAATAAATTAATTAAAATAATAATTTTTTGAAAAGTATTTCTGTAAAAAAAATAATATTCTGCAAATCTACAGATCATAATTTATATTTGTGTTTAATTTCAAGTGAAAATACTGTATAGTTTTTTTGTAAAGTGTACGACAAAGTGTCATTTGAGTGGACTAGTAGAGGATTCGCTTCGCTCATCCTAATAATAGAATTTAAATAGAATGAAGAAAACATTTATTAGTATCATAGTGATGGGCAAACCTATATTGCACAAACTTTGAGTAGCAAGAAAGAAGAAATTTCATTTGTCCAACCAAGTTCTCTGAACAACAGCAAAATACTGAGATTCACAGTTTACAAAAAGGGATGTTTGTGGCCAATGTATACAACTGTAATTGATGAATTGCAGAGGTCCTAGATATCAGTTGCGAGTTGAATGAAATTGTCGTGAATTTTATGCTCCCACACGAACCGGCTGTTGGATAATATAGATTTCTACCTGCAAGACACCAGCACCAGTGCTCAATTCCTATTAATTTAACAGGAAGGCATCACTCAATATCAAATAAAAATACTGATGCAGTTCAATAAATTTTTATTTCATTGAATTTCTAATTTCTGCAAATAGTAGTAAATAAAGTAATCTGCAACCAATTATAAAATATTTAAAATTGAAAAAAAAAAAAAAAAAAAAAAGAATGTTTTTATATTATGTTATGTCATTTTAAATTTACAAAATTTAAAATAAACTATCTAAAAATCTTTTCAAACAGGTTGTTTATGCATAAAGATCCATATTTATGCACTTAAATTATACATAGTCATTATTTATATATATTAATTATATATAGCCAACTTTCAACAAAAGTAGCACTGTAAGTTAGCCCCGATAACTAATAATGTGACTTCATCAGCCCTAAGATACATTAATAATCATTTGTTTACATTCATAATACAAAGAAATCTCTTTTTCTTCAGCTACACCATGACTGCATACAAGTGGCCTTATAACTAACAATGTGATATTTCACTAACCACATAATACATTAATACATTCAAAATGTAAAAAAAAAAAAAAAAAAAAAAAAAAAAAAAAAAAAACTTTTATTAAAGATAGTGTATTTACGGTATACTGGTTTGACCCCCCCATCCTCCAAAAAAAAAAAGGTGCAACTATACAACAACATTAGCTCAATAAGAAATATATGCTTAGCAAGCAATTAAAAAATGTATGAACATTTTGTAGTCTCAAATTTGGGAAATACATTTCAAGAATTATTAAAGTATTCTTATGTAATCAGAATTACTTAATCTTAGGAAAAAAAAAAAATAAAAATAAGCATGAAATGCTTTGAGATACTGTATTAATGTTTATTGAGAAAAAAGACTATATTTTGTTTCTATTTTATTTTTTTAAACTTTATATTTCTGAGATTTATAGGATTTTGGAGAATTTTTAAAATAGAAATCTACATATAAATTTTTTTAAGGCATGAAGAAAAGAACTAACAATGAGATATTTCACCAACCACATGTTTTTTATTGTATTCTTGATTATTAGCATAGTTATTTTCGTTCATTTATATTTTATTCTTTGAAGTTATTTATTGTATTATCTTTTATAGCCATACAGTCGGGAAAAACCATGCATGTCTTGCGCACAGAGCATGACTAAAAAGTCTGGTTCACATTGGGAAGGTGGCAAGGGGTGCAGAAACAAGATTCTCATGAGCAGGTTAATTTATTAGTTTCATAACTTAAAAAAATTATTGGTTATTTGTTTTATGTATTGTTGACTTTAAAGTCAGATTATTTCTTATTCTGTTATCAAATATATATAGTATATATATATATATATATATATACAATATATATTTCACAATTACAGTAGAGGACCTATTATCCGGAATCGTCGGGACCGAGGGCTTTCTGGATTTTGGAATTTTCCGGATTTCGGGTCCGTTCGAAACTCGACACTCTCCCCCCCCCCCCCTTACCCTCAAAAAAAAAAAAAAAAAAAAAAAAAAAAAACAAAAAAAAAACAAGGTATATAGCTCTGCTATCTAGAATATGAATAAAAAGTGTGTTGTATGAGAAATCTGTGGAAAAAAACACTAAACTACAATTTTGACTCTTGTACTAAAGTACAAAGACACAAATCCGGACATCCAAAATTCAGAGCTCTTCAAAATCCGGACGTTTTGCCAACTGGCTTTATATATATATATATATATATATACCGTAAAATACCGTTAATCCACCCCCCCCCCCCAAAGATGACGAAAAATCGTAAAATAATTTGAGGGGGGCGCTTACACGGGATTTTTCCACGATCGTTTCACAAAATTTGAATTTTTTGCGAGATATCTGCAGGATTTTTCAGCGATATTTGACGAGATTTGCAGGGTTTTATCGCGATATTTGACGAAATTTGGAGGGTTTTATAGCAATATTTGACGAATTTGCAGAGTTTTTGAGCTATACTTGAAAATATTTGCGTTTTTTATGGGCATGAATCAAGATGAAATGAATGAATCAAGAATCTTTGAATGACTTATGAATTTTGATACTTGAAGCAATACTTGAAAAAATGTGTGTTTTTAAAAAAAACGTAAATTCTGTCGAAAAAACACAGAAAAAAGGTGAATTTTGAAAAGAAAAATGCCTAAAAAATTTCGAAAAAACGCACATTTGATCAAAGATTCATGATTCGTTCATTTCATCATGATTCACCTCGTTCTCAATCTTCTTCCTTTCCGGATTTCGGAATTCCGGATAATAGGTCCTCTACTGTATAAAGTATCATTTCTAAGACATTTCAAATATATATGTATATATATATATTGTTGCTGTGTATATAGGGTTCTTTTGATCTTATGGTTAGACAACTTCAAACTCTTGTCTCTTAGAAAAGTAGAAAATAATTTATTTACAGATCTTCAGAACAACAGATTCTTCGAAACTCACAAATATTGCTAGATAATCAAAAATAACTGCTCAAATCTATCGTACAAGTACAGATATAGGTCCCAGAGACTCTTTATACAATGTCTCAACACTAAATAACATTCAAAACAACGTAGATAAAACTCAAGCAAACTTGCTTAACAATCGCCTAATTGTTCACTCAATGACTAACTGATAAATAACAACAACAGCTCATATTGCTCTCCTTATATAGGCTCGCAGCATGCATTGGAAATTTCCACAGGCTTCTCGAAAAATCTAGAAAACCAAGGAAAAACATTCAATGTATCAGCATACTTAAGGGGGGTTACCATAGAGAGGGAAGGGTTACCATCGCCAACAATCGCCAAGTTTGTCGCCAACTTGGCAATATATCACCAAATTTGGCGACCAAAATTAGTCGTCAAAAGTGACGCCAACTTGGCGATGTCTCTAATATTTCACCAAGCTGCCATAGACATTCACTGAAAAATAATAAAGAAGTTTGCTTGATAACAGAGACAATGTAACAAAAATTAATATTAGTAAAGGAATGGAGCTTAATAAGATTATTTACATTATTTTACAGTACAAACACTATTTACAAAATTTGTAACACTACCCCCTCCTCAAAGACTGCACGTCCCGGGCAGTGCAATCCCTGAGTTAGAGGAAAACACTTAAAATAAATAAACAAATAAATAAATAAATAAATAATAATAAGATTAACATAAATAAGAACTAATTACTATTTACATATTTACAAAAAGTGACTTTCATGACCATGGTCTGAAATTCTAGTTTTGAATTTCTAATCACTTTGGCCAAAATAAGGGGCTAGTCGGTTATAATGTACGACCTTGGGCTTGGTGTGTGGTGATTTTTGTTTATGTAGGACGACGTCATTCAGCCTGTTGACGACTGTGTAAGGACTGTCCCAGTTTCTTTGTAATTTTGGCGACAGTCCCTTATGACGTATGGGATTCCACAACCAAACTTTGTCACCTTTGTTGATTTCATGTCTAGTTGCCTTTATGTCGTACCATGTCTTCATCTTTTCTGATGCCAGTCCGATTCGGTTTCTTGCCAGACAATGAATCTCCTCAATCCGTGCCTGGAGTTCATCCACATACTCCTCAGGCGATAAAGGAGCATCAGGAGGACGGCCAAACAAAAGATCTGCAGGTAGATGAAGATCACGACCAAAGAACATTTGAGAAGGGGAATAACCAGTGGCTTCATGAATAGCACTCCTGTAGGCAAGCAGGAAAAGAGGCAATTTCTTGTCCCAGTCCTGTTGATCTTTAGACACCAGGAGGGAGAGGCTATTTAGGATGGTACGATTGAACCGCTCCACCATGCCGTCCGACTGAGGATGTAGAGGTGTAGTTCAAGTTTTATCCATGTCGAGTAATACACACATCTCCTTAAACACAGCCGAATCAAAGTCTCTTCCTTGATCGGAATGGATTTGAAGAGGAACTCCGTATCTGGAAACCCAGTGTTGAACCAGTATCTCTGCTACGGTTACCGCCTCTTGATTAGGTATGGCGTAGGCTTTAGGTCACTTGGTGAATTAGTCCATGACAACGAGGATGTACTTATTGCCATCAGATGTTCTAGGAAGAGAACCCAAAATGTCTAGAGCAATTCATTCAAAAGGAGCTCCTACATTATAACGCTGCAATCGTCCACGAGTTCGCCTCTTTGGACCTTTACGTGTTACACAGGTGTCACAAGTTTGACACCACTTCTGCACATCACTGCGAGCATTATTCCAGTAAAAACACTCTCGAATTTTTTGCAGGGTCTTCATTACACCGAAATGACTTCCTGTGGGACTACCATGAAGTTCTTGAAGGACCATAGAAATTTTCGACTTAGGAAGTAGTAATTGCCATCTACATGTCTTTCCGTCGTCAGACTCCCATTTTCGGTACAAGATACCATTCTTCAAATGTAGGGAATCCCAGAAAGCCCAATAACGTTTAGTCGTGGGATGGTAATGGGCAATGTTTTGCCAGCTGGGCTTCCTGTTGGTTCCTCTTTCAGCTCTAGAATTGGCTTAATTTCAGGATCAGCAAGTTGATCTTTACGCAGGCTCTCATCACTCCACTGATCTTGCGATGATGTAGACCCATGTGATGTCTTACTATATGACCTTTGACATTAAATTTCTTCTCAACCCGGTCGCAGTATCTACAATTCTCTGAGCAGGGTCTTCTTGAGAGAGCATCTGCATTTCCATGTGATGAGCCTTTTCGATGGCGTATCTCCATATCATACTCTTGGAGCTTTTGTATCCACCTGGCTATCTGGCCTTCAGGGTTCTTAAAATTCAATAGTCAAGTCAGAGAAGCATGATCAGTTTGGATCATAAACTTTCAACCGTAAAGATAGTGATGGAAATGGTCTACGGCTTTCACTACAGCAAGAAGCTCTTTTCTTGTTACGCAGTAGTTTTGCTCTGCTTTTGACAAGCACTTGCTGAAATAGGCGATAACACACTCCTTGCCGTCGATTTCCTGGGACAGTACAGCGCCAATGCTTTTGTTACTTGCATCCGTATCAAATATAAACTGTTTATCGATTTGAGGATATGACAGAATTGGAGTGGATGTTAAGGCCTCTTTAAGCTTTTCGAAAGCAGCGTCACATTCCTGTATCCACATAATTTTTTTATTGGCTTCTGTTAATTTATGAAGTGGTCTTGCAATCATCGAGAAGCCTTTGACAAATTTTTTGTAATAGGTGCATAATAATAGAAAGCTCCAAAGCTGGAGAACATTTGCTGGACGATTCTAATTTTTCACAGCCGATATCTTCTCCGGATCAGTCCTAACTCCTTCCGCCGAAATGATGCATCCAAGGTAGGCGACTTCATTACGAAACAAACTGCACTTCGAAGGGCTTAACTTCAAATTAGCTTCCTTTAACTTTTGTAGCACCCGCCTGAGGTTGTTCAGATGTTCATCAAAAGATTTTCCTATGATTATGATATCGTCTAAATAAACAAGACATGCCTCATATGACAGCCCCCGGAGAACCGTTTCCATAAGGTGTTCAAAAGTTGCGGGTACATTACATAAACCAAAAGGTATTACCTTGAATTGCCATAATCCTTGTCCTGTTGTGAAGGCAGTCTTCTCACGGTCATCGGGATGGATCTCTACCTGCCAGTAACCACTCTTCAGATCCAGAGTCGAGAACCAAGCGTTGCCCGCAAGTGTGTCGAGAGTGTCGTTGATCCTTGGTAGAGGGTAACTATCCTTTTTAGTGACGTCATTCAGTCGGCGGTAGTCTACACAAAATCTTGTAGAACCATCCTTCTTTCTTTCTAACACAATGGGAGACGCCCATGGACTTGTCGATGGTTCGATGACATCATTTTCTTCCATATCCCTAATTAAATTTTGCACCTCTTCTTGCTTAACAAAAGGTAATCGTCTAGGGTGTTGTTTAATAGGAGAGTGATCTCCCGTGTCAATTCGGTGTTGTGCCATTTTAGTTTGTCCAAAGTCTTCAGATGCTTGGGAAAATAAACTTTAGAATTCTCTAATGAAATTTTCCGCAACGTCCATCTGTTTTGGATCTAAGTCTGTATTTTGTAACAAATCCTTGACTAAATTATCTGAAGATTTCTCAGAGTGACTGGAATTTTGACTTGTGCACGTCACAGGAGCACATGTCGCTATGATCTCTCCTTTCTTGATAGTCCTCGTCTTATCACTGATGTTAGCAATTCTGACTGGAATGATCCTTTTCAAAAGGTCCACTACAGAAGAAGCCACCAATATTCCTGCTTGTGTACTATTGTCTTCGGGATAATCTATATGGCCAAATTGATAATTAGCTTCATTTTTAATTACAGCAGGAACTAAAAATTCTGTTCTTGGATCTAGATTAATATCTTCTTTGGCTAGTATTACTATTTGTTTACATTCAATTTCGTTATTTAATCCAAAGAGGCTTATTTCTTCAAATTTAGAGAGCATTTTATTATTTTTGAAATCAAGTTTGAAGCCAAACTTCTTCAGAAAATCTAGCCCGATTGAGCAAGGATCTGTTATGTCAGCCACATATGCCGTATGATAATATTTGGTTCCTCCAAAGTTGATGGTTAAATTAGCCTTTCCATATATGCCTATCTTGTCACCCGTCACAGTTTGTAGAGTAATGCATGGTGGAGTCCAGATGAGTTTAGATTTCAATTTCCGAGCCAAATCTTCTCTTATTATTGTCACATTGGCTCCTGTATCGACAATCATACGGCACTGAATTCCGTTAATAAAGCCTATCACATATAATTCATTATCACTGCCACTCATTTTTGATATCTGTAGGATCTTCAGGTGGGGCTTTTTATTCTCTGGCAACCTCCGCCCCGCGAGATGGCCAAAATTTAGTTTCCCTGCTGACTTTGAATTTATCTCACGTTTGTGGATTTTGGGGCAATTTCTTCGGAGATATCCTGTATCACCACATCCCCAGCACGTGAGATTCTGTCTTCTTGAGCTTGTTTTTCTATATTTTAAAACTTCAAACTCTTGATTTATTTTCCTAATTTCTTTCAAGATGTCGATCTCAGTGTCTGAGCTTTTGTTCACCATTGCCCCTCGGACTGAATGACGATCTCTTCGGCTGGCTTGTGTAGCTGCTTCCAACTTTAAGGCATATAATAATGCAGCCTTTAAATCCTGCACATCTGCCATTCGTACCGCTCTCTGCACTTCTGGATCTTTTATTCCGTCTACAAAGTACTACAGTGAGAGCATTTCCCGTACATTTGTTGGGCAGTCAATGAATGCTAAATTTGCGAGCCGTTCAATTTCTGAGGCAAACTCTTGAAGGGTTTCACTCGATTTTTGATGGCGGCTCTTCATTTGTATTCTCGTATATTCTTTCAAGAATTTTTCTCCGAATCTCATTTCAAGTGCACAACTTAGTCTCAAAATTGAGTTGCGTCATATCGGGCAATGTTTGCAGCGCGTCGGTGGCTTCTCCTCTCAAAGACGCTGCCAGTTGACAAGCTTTCACCTCGTCACTCCATTTGTTCGCTTTGGTTACAATGGTAAATTAGGTCTTGTAGACTTGCCAGGAACTCTTTCCGTCGTATGTCGACAGCTTAACGTGCACAGAAGAAGCAGGCAGATTCCTAAATTCTTCATAATTACCACTGGACGCTGAAAGCTTCTTCTCAAGATCTTTTACTTTTTAGCTCACAGGCTATCATAGCCTGAGAGCTTATGTGCCCGTCCGTTCTGTATGTTCGTTCGTGCGTAACGCGATAACTCATGATAAAAATATTGGATTCACTTGAAATTTTGTATATAGGTATATCCTGACAAGGCGCTTCTCTCATTAGTTTTTGGAGTCCATTCGATATGTATAAGAGGGGGAACAGGGGGCTCATGCCCCTCCCCTTAGTTGATATAAATGGGATTTTCATGCAGAATTAAGTTTTCGTTCAAAATTTAGATTAGGATCATTCTGATGAGGCGATTCCGTGACTGTTATTAGGTGTTCATTGAATAAGTATAAATAGGGGGGGACAGGGGTTCTAATGCCCCCCCCCCTTAATTTATATAAATGGGTTTTTCAAGCAGAATTTTCAGATTTTGTTCAAATCTCTGAATAGTTTTGGAAGTTTAATGGTTAAGTATAAAAGAGGAGGATAACTCCTTTTAAATTACATAAATGCTAAATAGGTTTTTATTAAGAATTATCTCATTTGCTCTGAATTTTGGATATAGATTTTTTATATGATAAAGCATATCTTTGATAGTATAGGAGGTTCAATGATTAAGTATAAAAAAAGAGGAAAAGGGAGAGCTGTTTCCCCTTCTTAATTTTTTTTCGAACGGAATTAACCCTTGAAAATATAAGGCTTTAATGTACTATTAGTATTTGTAGCCTGTGATCTCAATGCCATCAGTTCAACTGGGCAGTATTCTTTATTTATTTAGCTTTTCATCTACTTCAACTATTTTCTTGTCAATATTACTAACTTCATTCTGAATTTTCTCTTCTACTTCCTCTATTTTCTTTCCATTTTCTCATCAACATTACTAACTTCACTCTGAATTTTCCCTTTTACCGAATCTATTCTTCTCTCTACCGACGAGAACTTTTCTTCATTTCTTCTTGGCTTTTATTAACTTTCTCTTTTAATTCTTCCATTCTCTCTTGGCTTCTTCTCATTTCTTCAGTCACTTCTTCTTGGCATTTATTTATTTTATTCTCTTTTAATTCTTCCATTCTCTCTTGGCTTCTTCTCATTTCTTCAGTCACTTCTTCTTGGCATTTATTTATTTTATCCGCCAACTCTTCTTGGCCTTTATTCATCTTATCTGATAATCCGTTAATAGCTTTCAACAACTCACTCAGTTGCTCTTCCATTGCTCTTGTTTTCGCCATAAGATCCCGAATTCTGACACCAAATGTTGCAGCATATATAGGGTTCTTTTGATCTTATGGTTAGACAACTTCAAACTCTTGTCTCTTAGAAAAGTAGAAAATAATTTATTTACAGATCTTCAGAACAACAGATTCTTCGAAACTCACAAATATTGCTAGATAATCAAAAATAACTGCTCAAATCTATCGTACAAGCACAGATATAGGTCCCAGAGACTCTTTATACAACGTCTCAAAACTAAATAACATTCAAAACAACGTAGATAAAACTCAAGCAAACTTTCTTAACAATCGCCTAGTTGTTCACTCAATGACTGACTGATAAATAATAACAACAACAGCTCGTATTGCTCTTCTTATATAGGCTCGCAGCATGCACTGGAAATTTCCACAGACTTCTCGAAAAATCCAGAAAACCAAGGAAAAACATTCAATGTATCAGCATACCTAAGGGGGGTTACCATAGAGAGGGAAGGGTTACCATCGGCAACAATCGCCAAGTTTGTCACCAACTTGGTGATATATCGCCAAATTTGATGACCAAAATTAGTCGTCAAAAGTGACGCCAACTTGGCTATATCTCTAATATTTCGCCAAGCTGCCATAGACATTCACTGAAAAATAATAGACCAGTTTGCTTGATAACAGAGACAATGTAAGAGAAACTAATATTAGTAAAGGAATGGAGCTTAATAAGATTATTTACATTATTTTACAGTACAAACACTAACTATTTACAAAATTCGTAACAATATATATATATATGTAATAATAATTCGACAAAATAACTATATTCCATAAACTCTAGGAATCCGCAGCAGTACGAGCAGAGTAGTCGCTCCGACAATTGGTGAGCAGTGGAAGAATTTAATTGGGGTATTTCCCCATTATAAAAACAAACACCATTAGTCTTAAAGTTCTTTATTTATGAACTCATAAAATAGGTAAGCTCATCCCCGCAATCACTTTAGCACACATCGACACTACAACCTTCGTTATCCAGTCCACATCATCAGATATTCTAATTCAGCGGGGAAATGAAACAGGCATCTTGATAGTTTAAAAGTCAATTGCATTCTGATTCTCCTAAAAAACCAAATGAGAAAGGAACATTTTCACGGCAAACTAGCCCCCTCCTACTCCACGTCAATCATTTTAAAAATCAAAGTAGGATTAATTCGAATTTCAACGTCAAAAAATGATCAGTTCTGATTGGTCTTAGCAGGCGTGGCCTCGGGCAGGGTCTATATTTTGCCTCGCAAATAAAAAGCCCCTTAACATATGCGCATTAATACAGATCAAAAATTAAATTAGATGCGATGTTAAATAAAAAATTAAAATCCTGAGAATATTCCAGAAAGTAAAAAGGTTATGAAATACTTCCCATATTTTTGAGAAGCAAGCAATAAATTATTAATAAATAAAATAAGAAAAAGAAGTTTAGCTGTTACAAGTTAATACATTACGAAACTAAGATTGAAATATGTTCCACAAATTTAGAATTGAAGCTAAGAGAGAACAAAACGGCACAAAATTTTTTTTATTTTATTACAAATCCCCCCTCCCAGAAAGATGGGTGTAAATGTAAGTCTGAGACCTGCAATTTCACAGAAAGGGAGATGATGCAGTCTTAGCTCACGAAGTTGTTGATATAAGTACTAATAACTAGATACTAAATAAAAGAAAAATTAAGTTAAAATTTTTTTAAATATAAATATAGAATTCAAATTTAAGAACACTAAGGTGATGCGTGGAATAACTTTAAATTTAAATACAAGAAAATAGGCATCAATACAAATACAAGATATAATCTTGTTTAGCAGTACATACCAGGAAGTACATTGAAAATATAAACAACTAATCTTAATAGACTAACATGAAAAATAAAAATAAAATAACGTTGAATTCATTCATGATAATGACAAGCTAAATATGAAGGAATTCGCTAGAAAGTTCTAGACATAAATATTGAGAGTTTATTTCAAAAAATCCTCTAAGGCTCAGAATTAGAGTGGTATAGTCCATACCTCTTTTTTCAGAGAGTCTAATTATATCTTTATTAATTGTCTAATTTTCATCAGCTAATATTATAACAACAGTTCAGTTTTTATGTGACTGATTCCTTGCACATTCATAACAGTTCCATATTTGGGTATCTTTGTGAAAATACTTTATACTTGTAATTCAATATAGTAACACATTTTATAATATATTGATATAGTAATAATAAATTTTAACAATATAATAAAAAAACATAATAAAGAAAAAATATCACTAATAATAAATATCATAGTAAGTATAAGTTACTCTCATAATGGGTATAAATAAATCTTTCAATAAGTAATAGTAAATATTTCAAAAGACATTCTTTAAATTCTAAATTATATACTTAATCTCATTTATCTCATCTCAGGTATTTTTGGGATGAAATATAGAGAGAAGTGGAATAGAATAAAGAATATAATCAATTATGTAATCATTTACTTAATCTTGTAATTCGAGTACAGGATTAAGTAGGAATATGTACAAAAAAAAGTTTAAAATATAATAAAATAAAATAAAATAAAATAAAAATTAATAAAAATTTTGTTCGCGTTTGAGAATGCACGTGACCTTTAAACTACTAAGATTCTTTAAAAAGAAATATTAATAAATAATAAAAATAAAAGACAAGATTATTCATGTCAAATAATTACGCAATAAATATTTTCTCGGTGTGATAAAGCATTACAAGATGCAAGAAGGAAAGAGAAAAAGAAACAAAATTAAATTCTAATTGACATGTACTTGGACTGGAATGCAGAAGCAAAGAGAGAGAGAAAAAAAAATTAAAATAAAGTGATAAAAATTTTGTTACTTGGCAAATAATTAATTTAATGATTGATAGATTAAAAAATTTAATATCACAAATAGGTTCAGTTGAAAATTAAAATAAAAAAATTTTTGACTTAAAATTTATTTGTTATTATATTATTCTAAGTTATAACTAGAGTAATTCAATACAGAATTAGAAATTTTCACTTTGTCCGTCTACGCTGGCATAAACAAACACACATTAAAAATTTCCAGACAAGTGACACTCTTGCTGCAGTCAAGAGATATCATTACCATTCTTGTTAGAATTACAGGGTGTTATCTGGGTTAAAATATGGAAAGAAATTTACTGTTTAAGAGGGAGGAAAAAAAATTATAAAATGATAATAAACTAGAGAATAAGTCTAAGCTACAGTTTTTACTTGAGTTTGTTGTTGTTGAGGGGGTTGTTGCTCATGACTTAATTTAAATTTATCAGGGGAATAATAATGCCTTAATTTAGATACATGTACTATTTCTGAACTTTTGAACTGGTTTTGCCTATCAATTTCAAAATTTACTTCGGATAATTTGTTAAGAATTTTATAAGGGCCACTAAATACTTGATAACTTTCTAGTATTAGGGTACTGAAATTCTTCATAGATAACTAGATCCCCAATTTTAAATTTCAGTTCGATATAATCTTTATCACAATATTTTTTATTTTTTAAACGAAATTCATCAGTTCTTGCTTTAGCAATCTTAAGGGCTTCATGAACAGGGAGATAATAATTTTGTTGTAAGGGGGAGTCATAAGGTAATTGGCCAAAAAGCAAATAAGCAGGTTTGAAATTTAGTAATAGAATGGGGTGTATTATTATATTCATTAATTACTTCAGTTAAAAGCTTAGTCCAGGGAATTTTAGAGGTAGTGGAGCTTACTTTACATTTTAATCTAGTTACTATTGTCTGATTTACTCTTTCACATTTCCCATTTGTTTGTGGATGATGGGCAGTGGTCAAATGTTGTTTAATATTATGATTGCGCAGGAATTTTTTGAATCTTGAAGAAGTAAAAGCAGCATTTCTGCCACTTAGTATTTTTTGAGGGGACTGTACACTTGAAATCTTACTAAAACAGAATAATTGTTGAGGAATTTTGATATTGAAGATTTGTTTCAGACAATTTGTATAAGTTTCTGTAGTGACACTTTTGGAAGGAAATGGCCAAACATATCTTGTTGCATAGTCTATTATAATATTGGGATATTTTTTTGTAGAATTATGATAATTGAACCCTCCTACAGTATCAACAGACAGACAGTCAAAAAGTTGATCTGTAGTGGTCATAGCTTGTAATAAGTCAAATTTTTTCTGTCTAGGTTTTTTATTTTCCTGGCAAATATCACAGTATTTAACAAAGTTGGTATGTCTTGGGTCATATCTGGCCAATAATAGTTAGGAGAAATTAAATTTTGCATTTTTTGAACACCAAGGTGACCAAACTGTTCATGAGCAACATTAAGTAATTTTTTTCTCAAGGACATGGGAACTACTACTTTACGAAAACCTTTTCTTTTAACTATAATCAGTCCATTGTCATTAATATAATTTGAACCACACACATTCTCTTTTTCTTGCATCTCAATAATTCTCTAACGTCAGGAAGAAAAGTAAGGGGTTTATAAAAATGAGAAATAGGGTTTCTGGACAGCATGTCGGCTTCAACATTTGTAGATCCCTTTAAGTACTCTATTTTGTAATCGAACATACTTAACTTCAATGACCACCTAAATAATCGACCTCTTAAATGTTTGACATTTTTTAACCAAACAAGAGATGCATGATCAGTATGGATGGTAATTGGTACACCGTGAAAGTAATGATAAAATTTATCTAAAGTACCAATGATAGCAAGACACTAATTCGGTAATGAAATAATTTTTCTCATAACTTCTCAATCATCTAGAAAAATAAGCAATCGGATGTAAAAAGTTATTATGGTCGGGTTGTTTAAGAACTGCACCTACCGCCACCTGAGAAGCGTCAACAAACATGTGTAGGGATAATTTTGGGTCATAAATCTTTAAAATTGGTTTAGCAATGAGGGCATCTTTTAATTTTTGAAAAGAGTTTTGACATTCATAATTCCATTCCCAAATAGTATCTTTCTTAAGTAATTTATTTAGCGGGTGTCTAATTTCAGCATATTTGTCAATAAACTTATGATACACATTTATAGAACCAAGAAATCTTTGTAATTCTTTAGTATTAGTAGGGGGTTTTAATTTTTTCTATGTTAGTATTAGCTGGAGTTAAAGTTCCATTTTGGATTTCATACCCTAGAAAATTGATTTGTTTTTGAGCAAAAGTACATTTAGATAATTTTAATTTAATATTTTCTATTCGGCATAAATCAAAAATTTGGATGAGATGCTGTATATGTTCATTGGTTCATTGGTATTTTTTTCTATTGATTTAGAAAAAATAATTATATCATCAAAATAATAACAAGCAAAGTCTATTTTATATTTTGTAAGAATTATTCTTATTGTCGTATTGAAAATTGGGGGGGCCTACCTTTACACCAAAGGGGAGAACATTCCATTCCCAGAACCCACAATTAGAAATAAAGGCTAACTTTTCAGAATCGGCTGGGTGAATAGGTATATGCCAATAGCCTGAGGCTAAATCTAGTGTAGAGAAATATTGGGCACCACTTAATTTGTCTAAAATTTCATCAATTCGGGGCAAAGGTTCAGCATCATTTTTCATAATAGAATTTAATTTTCGGTAATCAACACACATTCGAGTTTTTTTGTCTTCATCTCGTTTATTAACTAACGTAACTGGGGAAAAATATGGGCTATAACTTTCTTTAATTAATCCAGCCACTAATAAAGATTGAATTTGCCGAGATATTTCTTTTTCATCAGCAGTGGATGTACAATAAGGCCTCAAAGATATTGGTAGGTCAGATTTAAGAAAAATACGCTGAGGTTCAATATTAATTCTCCCTACATCATATTTATTTTTCGTAAAAATATCTAAATAATCCCTTAAAAGTTCCCTTACATTTTTATTTTGAATAGCATTCAGATCCCCAAATAGATTATAATCATCATCATTACTTCGTGGCAACGATTGAGGAGTTAGGGTATTTCCATAATCGGGTTGCACAGTAGTATCATTTTTTATATTATCAAAATGAAGCAATTCTAAGTTATCACTGGATATGTTGACATATTGGTTTAACGAAATATTGTCTTGTAGCACCTGGCTTTTCGCACAATCAATTTTCAATTTAAATTTGGCACAATCAGGTAAACCTAAAATAGCATAGTCCAAATCTAGCTTACTTACTAAAAAATTAACATACCTCTTTATATTACCAAATTTAATACATAATCGACAAGATTTATTAATTGTAAGAGTTCCTTGCCTGTCTAATAGTAATAGGAGTAACATTATGTACATTTAAATATTGAACAAATTTGAGAGATAAAATTGAGACAGTTGATCCACTATCAACCACACATTACACTTTTTTATTGTCCACATATCCAGGAATAAATAATGGTCAAATATTATTAGTAGGAGTTGGTTGTATATGAGCAGGAGTTTGAGATTGCAATGAATTTGTGTTAAATGTACAACTCCTCTCCCAATGATAAGCATTTTGTATACCTCTGTTTTAAACATATTCTGCATGGACGACTTGGATAGTTATTTTGATAATGAGTCGTAGGCATTCTAGGAGTGAAAAATCTAGGATTAAAATTTGGGGTTGGGTTGTTTGGAGTGGGTCGAGTCTAGTGTCTGGGCTGAGGATTGGGATTGTGCATAGGTCTAGTTTGTTGAAAATTTCTGTTGTTTTTATTAGGGTTCTGAATTGGAATCGCTGCTAATTGTTTAGCAATGTGAAACCATTCACGAGTATTAGAAGGAGGGTTTACCATTAAACAATTTTGATACTCCGGCTTAAGCCCATCAGTTAATCCCTGGATAATTAAATTTTCCCCAAGTTCAAGTTGTCTTCCAATCTCAACTTTCTTTCTAAAATAAGAATCCAAATCACTTAAATCATTTAACTTTAAGGAGGTAAACTCAAAAAATTTTAGAACTCTAATCTGAATAAATTTTTCTGTTAAAATCCCAACAATTTCCTCATAAGTAGCACAATCCAAACAATCATTTATATAAGCTTTTAGCGCTTCCCCCTTTAAATATTTTGAAATATTATGTTTTTTCTACTCATTATCTTTTTTTTCTCCAAAACATTCATTATCAAAATGTTTAAACCACTTAAAAATATTCATACCTGACTCAAAGTCAAAAGGTACAGTATCAAGTTTATTTTCTGCCATTTTTTCTTCCTTTACTAATCCTGATCTTAGTAACATAAAAGAGGGATAATTCATACGGAAAATATTTAAATGCTACACTTCAATACGATAATAACTATTAAAATAAATAAAATAATCAACTCTTGGTTTAAATTCATGTGTAATAAATAAATAAGTAATAAATAAATAAGTATCACAGTTTTCCATACATAGGAAATACACAACAAATAATTTTAAGAACAAAAATAATTTTCTCTCTTTAGTACTCAGAACATTTTTTAAACTTAAGTAATTTTTTTATCTGCAGAAAATTTCAATTAATATAAATTAAGAACAAATTTATTTTTTAATATCTGTAATAAAAATAATAAAATCAAGAATTTAAATAAAGAAATTATTATTAAAATTTCGTAAACAATAATAAAATAAGATAAATAATAAATGATAACTTGCATACACCTCGATATCGAGCTTGTCCAAATACCTAAAATTTATTAAAATAAACAAAAAATAAAGCACTTCGTCGATACGACTCAACAGGTGTATAACCCGTACAAATATCCAAATTTCACCTGCAAAACAAAAACACAACTTGGAAATTCATTCAAAATGATGTGGCAATATTTCACTGCAGGTTTTTTTTTTTTTACATTTTTAATAATTAGTAGACGATCTCACAGATGCTAACCATGAAAGAAAGACACCGTGAGACATATTTCACTCTGAAAAGTTTATCCTTCGAAATGCACACAAAAAAAAAAATATATATATATATATATGTGTCTTCAGATTATTTTTTTGAGAAAAAAATTTTCTTTATCGATAGCAACCCCTTCAACACCAGTAGCACTACCTTGATGACTCATGCTGATTTAAGGGGAGATCAAACAAGAGCAAAAATTCCAGCAATTAGTTTCGAACTTGAAGAAAATGGCATGCACAAGCATCGTTGCGATGAACAGGTTTCTCTTAAAAGATTCAGTTTTCAGTTGGCAAGACATAATAGTTTAATATTTCTCCAGAGATGCACAACGGCTCATTTCAAAGATCCTGTCGGCTTTAGATGTAATAATAATTCGACAAAATAACTATGTTGCATAAACTCTAGGAATCCGCAGCAGCACGAGCAGAGTAATCGCTCTGACAGTTGGCGAGCAGTGGAAGAATTTCATTGGGGTATTTCCCCATTATAAAAACAAACACCATCAGTCTTCAAGTTCTTTATTTATGAACTCATAAAATAGGTAAGCTCTTCCCTGCAATCACCTTAGCACACATCGACACTACAACCTTTGTTATCCAGTCCACATCATCAGATATTCTAATTCAGCGGGGAAATGAAACGGGCGTCTTGATTGTTTAAAAGTCAATTGCATTCTGACGCTCCTAAAAAACCAAATGAGAAAGAACAGTTTCACGACTAACTAGCGCCCTCCTACTCCGCATCAATCATTTTAAAATCCAATTAGGATTAACTCGAGTCTCAACGTCAAAAAATGATCAGTTCTGATTGGTCTTAGCAGGCGTGGTCTCGGGCAGGGTCTATATTTTGCCTCGCAAATAACAAGCCCCTTAACATACGCGCATTAATACAGATCACACGATGTTAAATAAAAAATAAAATTAAAATCCCGAGAATATTCCAGAAAGTAAAAAGGTTACGAAATACTTCCCGCCTTTTTGAGAAGCAAGCAATAAATTATTAATAAATAAAATAAGAAAAAGAATTTTAGCTGTTACAAGTTAATACATTACGAAACTAAGATTGAAATATGTTCCACAAATTTAGAATTGAAGCTAAGAGAGAACAAAATGGTGCAATTTTTTTTTTTTATTTATTACATATATATATATATATATTTGAAATGCCTTAGAAGTGATACTTTATAATTGTGAAATTTGATAAAGATGTTGTTTTTGAATAAGCTTATAAAAGGCAATCATAGAAAATAATCATAATACATCATAATTTTATTTTATGAAATATTCTGTATTTGTTAAGAAATAATTAAGCTAATGTGCGATTTATTCTATTTATCTTTGCTCCAAAATCGGAGTAAACAAATTTTATTTGATCCATAAGTTTCATTTTTCTCCAGATAAATACAGTCATTCATGTAATTTTGATCCACATTTTCTCTATTTTCAGATGTCCCATTTTTATTTTATTAATATTGCTGCAACTAGTGGCATAAAAGAGAAGAAATGCTCTTAAATTATTGCATAACTATAAAAAATTAACTAAGAATAATAATATAAAAAATGAATTTTATGCTGGTTTAAAGCTGTCCAGTCAGGTAGGATAATTTTACACCATATGAGGGTTGCCTTTTATGTTTTTACAAACGACCAATAGAAAAGGTTGCCTTTTATGTTTTTACAAACGACCAATAGAAAATCCTACTGAAATTTGTCTTCAGGATATTCATAAAATTCATTTTTTTTTTCTATCTTAGAATCAATAGCATCTTAAAAATCATCTACTTATTTTTATAGTGAGTATTCTAAAAAAAACGAGAGTGAAAAGAATTAAAATAACTCATGAAGGTTTCCATTTGATAATTTTTTATGATTTTAAGGCTATTCTCAACTACTCTGCTTAACAAGCATAAAATGCTTTGACACATTTACATGTCCATTTTTTAAGAGACAGATATAAAAATTAGAAATCCTGACAATGGTACCGACTCTGAATCGAACTGAAATTTCCATTTTTTGATCAATAAATTTTAAATTACCTATTGAGTTATAAGAATTTTTGATTTCATGAGAAATACATTTTCACCCTAGCTTGAGCAGCTACTCTTCTTAAATGTGGGAATTCTGTTTAAAATGCTCACTTTGACATTATTTTCTGAAAAGTCTATTGTGTTTGGGGAGGGGGGAAAATCAGGAAAATGAGTGTGATTTGATAGTTTCTGAACTACAACACCTGGTAATTTTATGTATTTCCAAAAATAAATTATAACTTATATCATAAAGTTGCCTTTTTTAAATTTAAGAACAGACTTAAGAAAGGCCTTACTTGACAAGAATGCTTAGTATCTCTTTGTGAAACTTTTGGTAATGAAGCATCATCAGAAAAGACTATTTACAATTAGTTTGCAGAATTTCACCATTGTTGTGTGTCCATCAGTAATGAATCTTGTGAAGGACAACCAAAATCAGCAGTGATTCCTAAAAACATCGATGCTGTGTGCAAGATGATTGAAGAAGATTGGCATGTCATGTATCGTAAGATAAAAGCATCTCTTGGTATACTGTAGACTGCAATACATTCGATTTTGCATGAACATTTAGCTGTTAAAAAGACTTATTCCAGATGGATCCCACACAATTTGGCAGAAACTCAAAAAGAGGTGTAAGGAACGGCAAAATCCATAAACAATATCGTTACAAGTAATGAAACTTTGATATATTTGTATGAGCCAGAAACTAAACAACAATCCATTGTTTGGGTGCTTCCAGATGAACTGAATTCTACAAAAATTGTTTGTTCACAAACAATCAACCAATTCACAAACCCTTCCAAGAAAATAATAGCTTGTTTCTTTGGCCTTACAGAACATATCACAATTATTTCTTTAGAGGATTGAAAAACTGTTAAAGGTAAATGGTATACAGAAATTTGTTTTCCAAAACTCATCAATGAAATTAGGGAAAAAAAAAAAAAAAAAAAAAAAAAAAAGCCGCATAATGGTGTGGTATGTTTAGTCGTGATGAAAAATGTTCCATCACGACAATGCCAGCTCCCACACAGCACGTGAAACAATTGATTATTTGAAGGAGGAAAATATAGAATTAATGTCCGATTGCCCATATTCTTCTGATTCGGCTGCTATTGACTTTTTCTTGTTAACTTATGTCAAACAAAAAATGCGTGGGTAGCGATTTTCATCACCTTCAGAAGCTAATGAGACATCAATTTCAGAGTGGAAAAACTATTTCAAGAATTAGTTTGAATGAATGGAAAAATGTATAATTCTTAAAGGTAAATATTTTGAAAAGCAATAAAATAATTTGTACCCAAAAAATTATTTTTCTTTATTTTTTGTAGAAACTTAAAAGGCAACTCTTGTATCATAAGTATCATATGAAATGAGTCATTATATATATATATGTATGTATAAAGAAGTATTATAGTTAGGGCAACTTTGAATCAAAAAGTTTTCATTCAGATATTTAAAAAATCCTAATATACATTTCCCAACATCACAAGATTTGCATAATTTATGATATTACAACAAATATTATGAATAAGCAATGGGAAAGATGAAAACCATAAATATATTTAACACACACACACACATACACACGCACACACACAAAAAAAAAAACTAATGTTTATATAAAATTTAAAAATGCAGTGGAAAAACAATTTTCAATTTTTAACTCAATAATATATCCATAATTACAATATTGGATACGAGTAGTAGTATTAATCAAACAAGAATAAAAAATGTCAAATGCATGGAATGCCTAATTTGAACAGCTTTGCCCCCTTTAAATGAATTCTATGTATTTTACACATTCAAAATATTTACATGTTAGATCCAATGCACACTTTTGACATTTATGTGCCACATATGGGTAGTTTTTGATAAGAAATTGATAATTTTCATATAACAAAAAGGTATGATTTTTTTTTTTTTTTTTTTTTTTTTTGTAATTAAGATTTGACATAGTTTTTATGAATAAAAAATTATACAAAAATTATCAGCTATGCATCTTTGGTAATGAAATGAAAGTAGTTTGAGAAAATCGGATTTTATAAAAATAGAAAAAACATTTTATCTCATAAAATATCAATATTTATAAGATAACAGAAAAATATATCGTCAGATACTTACCCAAATCTAGGGAAGGGGCGGGGAGGTAATCAGGAAATTTGATTCAAAGGCATGTTTCCAATGCTAATCCACATATGTTCTTTATTAGCTGCATATATTTCTGATAAATACATACATTTTTAGTCTGCATATGATAAAATGGTAGTGCCTTCTTATTTTACATTTTATTAATTAGTAGTAAATAATCACAAAATGTTAACACATTTAGATAATATGTCTGATAAATGTGTATACTCTTACATAATATAAAAATTTAATTGGATTAACAACTTCAAAACAGCATTCAAAATTAACTTAAAAACAGTGCTTTACTGTTTTTAAGTTACTTTAAGTTTGCTTTACTATTACTTAAATTACTGCTTAAGTTAATTTTATAGCTGGATAATGCAATCAATTATGTATAATTTTGCTGTTTTCTAAAAGAAAGAGTAGAATGCCCAGTTAAGAACTTTGCCAACAATATACAGCACTGTATATTATCTACCTTTTTCAAGTACAAAATATTGAAAATTTTGCCAAGTTACATCTCCCCCCCCCCCCCATGAATCAAAGTTCTCTGAATGACTGTACTATAAATGTGCGTGCTTCATTCACAAGGAGAAATTATTTGTATTCATTTAATGAGATTTTTCATAAAAAAGACTGTCATTTTTCAGAATTTCTTTTGTATTACAAATTAATATATCTTTAATTCAAAATGCTATACTTGTAAACAGTTTAATAAATAAAACTAAATTTTGTAGTCCATATTTCATTGCAGCTTGTACTGAAGTGTATTTAAATCTATTTATCTTATGTTTGAATTAGAAACATAAATATGAGGTATTTTATTTTATTTTATTTTGTTTTGCAGAGAGGATAAGCAAAAGTATGCAGGCACATGCAAGACAGTTTCTAAGAAGGCTCAAACTACTAAAACTAAGAAAAAACACTAAGAAATATTATTAAAACATTTATTTTGCATGTACTTACTTTGTATTGAAATTTAAAACAATTGTATTTACAATTTTCTTAAATTTCCTTTTTATTATATATTTTGCTTACATTATGTATCTACTCTTTGCTATGCAAATAAAATTTACAATATTTTAAATTTCACGAAAGAGAATTTATTTATTTGTATTTTAATTAAAAAAATGATTAATATAATACAGTAGAACCCCGATAATCCGGATCGGTTTTTTCCTTTTTTTTTTTTCAATTTTGAGAAGCAATTGGCTAATTTCCATAACATTAATTTGTTGCATCGTCGTATTCTGAATTTAAAAAAAACTTTTTCGCCAATCATTTCTCAAACTAATGAAAAAGCCGTTCTACTGTATATACATATATATATTATTTCATTCAGAAATTATCTGTCAATTTGGATTTTTTTTAAACTATTCAGAAGAGACTGGCTAGTTAAAATTTTGCTTGACAATTTTTCACTAAAATGATTTAAAAAAAATTCATATGATAAATAGCTTAATATGTCAGTTATGACACAAGATCTATCAAAACAATTTCTTTTTCAATTGCTTTATCTCATTTAACATTGAAATAAAACAATTGTATGCAATTTTAATATGTTCGTTTTTATTTCATTGATGTATTGCCAACTGTAGTGGAACAATATATTCTTGACAATTTTCATTTATGATATTTTAAAATTATTATACCAATGATAAATCATGATAAAAAAAAATGTCAATACTCACCGTTTACACAACATAATAAACATAAATACCACATTGAAGTGCTGCAAGTACACAACGAAGTTAAAAAGTTACCCCCCCCCCCTCCCTAAAAAAAAGTTTATAATAACAAGTATTGATTAGATTTTAACACCTTTATTTATATCTTATGAAATATATAGCTAGATCTAAACTGTCTGTGGCATTTTTTTTTTTTTCAAGAATTATGGAGGAGGAAAAAAAAAGAGAGAGAGAGAGATGCACTCTGCAAAAGCAGTTCCAAAATTAGTGGTCATTAGTAATCAAATGCAACTAAATTATTGCATTTGACAATTATAAAATTATTCTTGGTGGTCAAATTTGACACCTATTTTTTTAAACATATTTAATGGTTAATAAAAAAAGTGGACTTTTTGATTTTATGTTATGAGATTCAAATGTAAATTCATTATAAGCTTTTTTTTTTTTTTCCAAACCCTAAATTTGACTCATTATCAACATTAAATAAAATTTTATTTTTTATTTGTTATCAAGTTTTTATTTTATTTTACATCAGGGCATTTTTCTATTTATTTCAAAATGTAGTAATACAGGGTGGCTACAGAAAAGGAGAAAAAAAGTTTTCTGTCTCAGATCTCCCTGGTTTTTATTATTAAGGATTATATACGGCATTTTTTAACATATTCTGCTTTCTTGTATAGCACACTTATCCAGTTTTCAAATATCTCTTTTGGGAGGGAAAACAAAAATATTAACAGCAGTCATCATTTGATGCCTACATTTTATTTTCCAATTTCCATTGCTGTTGCAGAGTGTTTTCAGAAACTGGATAATTAAATAAAAGCCTGTTAAAAACTGTTTGTGCTAAACAATTAGTTCCAACAAAGTTGTACAATTAAGATACTTTAAATTGAGAAATGAATATATATATACAGTAAAACCTCTAAATAACGGACACCTTGGAAGTGCAGAAATTGTCCGCTATTCGGAGGTGTCTGCTATTGGGAAAACCAATGGGGGGGGGGGGGGGGGGGGGGTTGTGATCACAGAGAAATGTTGGGGGAGAGGGAATTTACTCCATCTCATGCCCACATTTATCTGTGATCACGAAATTTGTGACACACTGCCCTGATAAATTTAAAAGATTTTTATTTTATTTTTTTTCTCGTTAAAAAATAATTTTTCATTTTTTTTTTTTGCCAAAATTATTGTCCGCTATTCGTCGAGGTTAAACATAAAAAAATTTAAGTTTTGGGAGTGGGGATTTGAAAACTGTTCGTTAAATAGAGGTGTCCCCTATATGGGAGTGTCCGTTATGGAGGTTTTACTGTATATATATATAATATGCTGAATATTTAAAAAATAGAAAATAGTATATACCGTAATTTTGGGTGTATAAGCCGTGGATCAAACAATTCTTTTTGGACCCAGAAATCTTATTTTGATCACAGAGAAATGTTGGGGGAGAGGGGATTTACTCCATCTCATGCCCACATTTATCTGTGATCACGAAATTTGTGACACACTGCCCTGATAAATTTAAAAGATTTTTATTTTATTTTTTTTCTTGTTAAAAAATAATTTTTCATTTTTTTTTTGCCAAAATTATTGTCCGCTATTCGTCGAGGTTAAACATAAAAAAATTTAAGTTTTGGGAGTGGGGATTTGAAAACTGTTCGTTAAATAGAAGTGTCCGCTATATGGGAGTGTCCGTTATGGAGGTTTTACTGTATATATATAATATGCTGAATATTTAAAAAATAGAAAATAGTATATACCGTAATTTTGGGTGTATAACCTGTGGATCAAACAATTCTTTTTGGACCCAGAAATCTTATTTTGATCACAGAGAAATGTTGGGGGAGAGGGGATTTACTCCATCTCATGCCCACATTTATCTGTGATCACGAAATTTGTGACACACTGCCCTGATAAATTTAAAAGATTTTTATTTTATTTTTTTTCTCGTTAAAAAATAATTTTTAATTTTTTTTTTTTTTTTTCCAAAATTATTGTCTGCTATTCGGAATGTCCGTTATTCAGAGGTTAAACATAAAAAAATTTAAGTTTTGGGAGTGGGGATTTGAAAACTGTTCGTTAAATAGAGGTGTCCGCTATTTGGGAGTGTCCGTTATGGAGGTTTTACTGTATATATATAATATGCTGAATATTTAAAAAATAGAAAATAGTATATACCGTAATTTTGGGTGTATAAGCCGCGGATCAAACAATTCTTTTTGGACCCAGAAATCTTATTTTGTGATTGAAGACAAATATTTACGGCGATCTAACTAGTTATATTTCTTTCTTCAAAAATTCTGGGTCGAAAAAGAATTGTTTGATCTGCGGCTTATACACCCGAAATTACGGTAGTTCATTTTTAATAGAATATCATTGAACTGGTGTTATATACCTTGACTTGATAAAATTAATGTACAACACTATATATACAAAGACTTTTTTGTCTATTGTAGCAGAAATACCTCTTCTCTTACTATATACTAGGGTTATTCTTACGTAACATAATATGTCCTCGCCTAAGAATTTTTTATTAAGCAACTCAACTATAAATGTTTAAAATTTTTTGCTAACTTTTTTTTTTTTAGGCATGATATTGTGTACCAAGTTAAATAAATAAAAGAAAATATTTATTTTAGTTATATTTATTAAAAGTTTGTCCCTCAATGTATTTGTCATTATCAAAGCATGCAGTAATTTTTCAGTAAGTTATTGTAAATCTTCCTCCAGAGGCAAATTCCATGAACAAAAATGAATACACAACAGGTTTTGGTATGGAAATATTATAAAGACTACAGTGATTCATTGATTAACAATTGAATGGGAAAAATCTGGCAAAAAACAGATTTTCCTAAATTGAAATCGATTGACCAGTTAAACCTGACAACAAGGTAGAGGCAAGACCAGTCCCACATTTTTTTGCTTATGAGAACCAGATATTATTTGCTTTGTTTTAAAGTGTAAACAGATTAATATTCAATGATGGTAGCACATTCATTTTTGTTATACATTTAAAAAAAAATCATATTTGCAAATTTTTTAGCAACTGAAAAAGTCAGTAAATCGAAATAAAGTTTTTAAAGAAAATGCATTTGAGTACATCCCCCCCCCCCCCCCTTCATTATTTGATGGTGTAAAATTTGAAATTGTGTAATGTTTTAAAATGGAATTTGCAATATAAACAAATAGAATATTTAAGTTGCAGCAATGTTTATATGATATAAGTGTTACTAATGGATATATTTTAGCTTTATAACATAGATGAGAAAATTTTATGTCATTCTTAAAATGGAATCAATAATACAATTTATTATAATAATTTACGTAAACAAGAATTTTCACTGTGAATGTAAGAGGGAAAATACTTTAATAAAAAATTTTATATTTAATCCTATTTAATAATAGTAAAAAAAAAAAAAAAAAAATACTATTCTAGCAATAAATATATATATTTTTTTATTTGTATTTTCTACAGAAATATCTATCTTCTTTTCTGAGTTAGCAACACTGCTAGTCCTTATTGCTAACTTATAGATAAACATATAGAATGAATATTGTATAAAAATATGCAAAATAATCTTTAACTTTTATTTAAACAATTTTTATAGCTTCAAGCAGATTGATCTATAATCTGTTAACAGATCTTCCAGACACACTTATATACAAAATACATTCTGAAATAAAATTTTGTAATTGAATTTCAACTTAAAAACTTATTCTGTGTTATCACAAACTTTGCTGAGAAAATTCCTATTATTACTAATATTAATAAAACATATTTTATCTGCGCAGCTATAAAAAATTTAAGGTTTCTTATTTTTAGAGAATAGAAACTTCTTTAGATTATCTGGTATTTGTTTCTTTGAACTATGATTTTCTTTAGTGGATGGACTTTGATTTTCAATAACATTTGTAGGTTCAGTTTTGTTTTCTGTAATGTCATTAACTTTTTTATCATTTGAAAGGCAATATAATGTATTAATATTCTGACTATTTTGTGATATTTCTGAAGTAATGGAATAATGTTCATCTTTCTTTTCAATAATATTACTTTGGCTATTTTTATATCTATCTACAATCATTTTAAAAGCTGATTTTTTATTTACAAATTGGTTGGCTGTTTCGCTTTTTTTATTATGAATAATCCTTTTCAACTTTTCACTTTTATTGTCTGTATTTAAAAGTGAACTAGGCCCGGCTTTATTATTATTTTCATATAAGTTTGCCATACTATTGCCACTTTCTAAATTCTGATGAGAACTTAAACGAGATTTTGAAAATGCAAAATTTTTCAACTGATCAGCAAGTGATCTTTTAGGAGGAAATATTTTATCTACAGTGATAGCTTTACCTTGTAATGATTCAGAACATTCTCTGTGTGTAATAAGTAGTTCAATCTCTCCGTTTTCTGGTTCTCTTTCTTGAGTTATATCCAATTCTCTGGATACAATAGGCAGATCAGCCTGCAAGTCTTTTGATTCTTTTTCTCGAGTTATACCTAATTCTTCTAATATATCAATATCACTTCTTTCAAAATCAAAGCTAGTATAATTACTCTTAGAAACTATGTTTTCACTTAAATTTGTTTTTTTATCCATTTCAAACTTAGTAAAATGTTTTTTCAGAGAAGATTTATTTTTACTAGATTGCAATAATTCACTATTAGCATTCTCATCTACATTTTGAGAGTCTAAAATCTGATTTAATACCGATACATTTTCAATATTTTTTGGTTCAGTAATATCACCATCAAATATATTTCTCAAATCTGAGAGTGTAGAAATTTTATTGTTAAGTTCTTGAGGTTGTGTAATTGAAACAACTGTATTTTTATGAGTTGAAGTCAATGCATCTTGTTCAACAGATGATGAATTTTGAAAGAAATTTGATACCTGAGCAGGTTTATGGTATAAGTCTTCAGATTCATAAGAATCATGCTTATTAGTAATTAATTTACTTGCAGAATTATCATTATATAGAAATGTATTATTAGAAGAATTATTAGATGTAGAACTTCCAAACAAATATGGAACATCTTTCAAAGTCCAGACTGCAGAGATGTTGTGAATCAAATTATTAAGAGTAGCTTCTTCATAAAAGTTTTCATAATTTTCTTTGATATTTATTTCAACATTTAAATTTTGGAAAACTTTTTCAGCTGTAAAAAAGAAAAAAGTGAAAGTGCAAATTAATTAATTTATCTATTATTATATCTATAATTATTTTATTTTGTATAATGTACAGGGTATTGCTAAATTTGACTGACAAATTCAGAGGGGTGATAGTACGCATCCAAAAAATGAAAAATTACTATAGAGTTGCAACCACTTATTTAGTCACAAATACAGGATGTTTTACTCTAACTGAATTTGGATTGATGGTAATATTTTAGGACAAATAAAAACATTGTAATGAAAATGCAATATGTATCTCGTTTGGTATAAAATGTGGTAACCTCGTGAAAAGTTCTGGAAAAAAAACAAAAAAAAACAGGATGAACAAGTTTTTGATGATATTGTACTGCTAAGCTATGCCTCGAGAATAGCGATCATAGCAATACTAAGCAGCAAAACTTATAAAAATTAAGTTAGCTCAAAAACGGTATTGCAGGAAAGCGGATTCCCCAAGAACAGCCAGCTCACATTGAACAGCGGAAGACATTGCATAGTAATTTTAATTCAGTTACTATGAAAATTAATAATGGATATTAATACTTCTAAATTCTCTGAAATGTACAAATCCTACGGAATAATAAGGAATATTATTAACTCACCCAGTGTTGGTTGCACCAATGAAGACAAATATTTCATGAAATATACCTCCTTTATTTTTAGGAACACATCAACAATTGATAACTTGTGGTCACAGTTGTTAATGAAAATAATTGATAATGAAACATTATATAAAACAGGATGTGATGAGTGTATAAGTGCACCAAATAGGAAACCATAGTAGACGAATATAGTTTTTATGATGTTATAGTTTGTATTGTTTTAAAAGTTCTCACATTAAAGTCCTCCAGGGATAAGTTGCATCTTGATGACACTAAGATGAACCGAATTAAACGATTACTCTTTACAGCTCTGCATGACCAAGTTATATTTTGATGACTCCAAGATGAACCATACCAGATGTTAACACTTCTTTGTAAAACGCTGCAGGTCGAAACGGTGTTAGCTGTTGAGCAGGGTACATTCGATGTAAAAATTACTGCAACGGTGGTCTCCGGATTGTGTGAAATCTTAACCCGAAAGCAGGGCTGGAGATACTGCGAGAACGTCTATGATGTGAAGATATCCTAAACATTCGATGAAAAGTTACTGCAACAGTGGCCTCTGGATTGTGTGAAATCGTAACCCGAAAGCGGGGCTAGAGATACTACGAGAACGTCTATGATGTGAAGATATCCTAAACATTCGATGAAAAGTTACTGCAACGGTGGCTTCCGGATTGTGTGAAATCTTAACCCGATAGCGGGGCTGGAGATACTACGAGAATGGCATGGCTATGATGTGAAGATATCCTAAATTAGCCACTTAGAAAATAAACTCCGAGATTTTTAGTGGCGGACAGAAAAATATACCTTGCTTCCTACCTGATGACAAAATACTCACTCCCGGCCAGCAGGCCGGGAGTGAGTATTTATGTCACATAAATCAGAGATTTCTCCGGTCCACTCCCTGGCGCGCACTCAACAGCCAATCAGAAGGACTTGTGAATAATCGTATTTTTGATCT
The DNA here is from genome assembly GCA_964019185.1 of Maratus speculifer. Taxonomy (NCBI): domain Eukaryota; kingdom Metazoa; phylum Arthropoda; class Arachnida; order Araneae; family Salticidae; genus Maratus; species Maratus speculifer. The sequence goes on from OZ025291.1 coordinate 70,209,755, forward strand.
TCTCGAGTCTTCTAGAAAAATCTTAGTTGAGCGTGATTGTGAGTCATACCAAACAGCGATTTCCGTATTTAGGCGTGAAATTTGTTCAATGGAAAAGTACCGAATGTTATAAACTTTCTGCATGATGATTCACGTCCAGCCGGGGAAGAAACATTAAAAAAGAAAGATGGGGATGCGTTATCTTGAAAACTCGGCCAGTGTTATTTAAAAACACTGAGACAGTCATTTTTTTTTTTAATTGCATATTTCACAAAGTGATTGTTAAAAAAGCTAAACGATTATGTTAAAATAATTTATATTTAAAATAAAGGCCGATTAATATAATTTCAAGAGTAAATAACTAATATTAAAAATTTAGAAAAATATTATTTGGTAGATTGCTATTCTATTTAGTGATAATGGAAGGCTATGATGTCTACGTTGATAAATATTAGTTTTAATGGATTTATTAATGAAATTATTGCAATTTAAGATTACGTTTTTGAAATGGCTATTTGTTGATTAATTTTTTCTTAAAAATAATGATTGAAATTTTTGTAAACAAAACACTGCCTAATATTATCTACACATCCTAACACATATAAACCACTAATCATAGTTCAAAATGTGAAGTATCAAGTGCATATTGCTGGTGCATATAATGGAAACTTCTACCACTTTTTTATGTTTTCATATTTACAACAAAATTAAGCATGCTTATTAAAAGTTTCATTATAATGTACTTCAGTTTTCTGAAAGTCAAGTTGAGTTAATGTAAAACATCCTATATTTTTGAGTAAATGGGTGGTTTGTTACATCCTCTTCTATTGCAATTTTTGTTTCTCTTGATGCCTATTATCATGACTCTGAGTTTGTTGGTTGAATATGGCAACACCCTGTTTACATACAAATGTATAGATCATTTAAAAAAGTAACAAAGTGACATTATTTCATTGCACAAACTAAAATGAAAATGATTATTCTCCCCATTCCACAACCAAAAGTGCTGTAATTTTTTTTTTTTTAAATCCAACATATATTGACTTTTATGCCATACTTCATATTTATGTATTTTTCTCACTTGTAGACAGAAAAAGTTTTACTTTTTCTTAAATGGGAAAAAAAACACACACAAATAACAGGAGAAAATTGAAATAAATGAATTTACATATAAAGTGAATTACATATAATATGAATTTACGAAATAAAAATCATTTGTAACTTGATTAGAAATAAATATTACATACAATTACAGCTTTAATTGTAGCTACTTGTTATTTTGCTGTAATATTCATTATGTATGGCTATAATTTCATTAGGGTTAAAAGATTTTATTCAACAGTTCGTTTTTTATCTCGGAAATTTATTGTAAGATTGTGATAATAAGGAAGTTCCATATTTTAAAAAATAAACTAAGGCAATAAGTTTAAACTTAATTTAAATGGATATTATAACTTTTCAGACTTATTTGTAATTCTTGACTCTTCTTTTTAAACAAGTGCTTTGATAAGAAGGCAAACTTTCAACAACAAGAAGAAAATAAAGGGCACATTTGAAATTAAAATCTTAGTAATAGAATACTAGGCTTTGAGAATACTCTTCTCATTATATTAAAGACTGCTAATAATATACATATAGTAGACTTCCTCAAATCCGCACATCTTGGGACCAGAGATTGTATGGATTTTAGAATTTTGCAGATTTCTGGTCAATGCTTTGTTTACATTCTTTAAAAAGCAATTTAAATGCAATAATGCAATCATGATTATAATGAATGATTGAAATATAGTAAAATATTAAAATAAGTAAAGTAATAAACAAAAATGATAAAAAGCAAGATAATAATAATAATAATAAAATATTAAAAGTAAAGGTGAAGGTGAAGTAAATAATTAATAATGTATATTTGAATAACCATCAAAAAATGAAATACATTTTCCTTAAAATATTCAATGAAACCTACCTCATGAAAAGTATTCTCTATTAATTCACCATCAATATCATCTTAATAATAACCAAAAAAGCTTGATTTATACAAATAATGTATTTGGTAAAAAGATTGTATTTACTAGTGACATCTACAATATCTTGAATTAAAAAAAATATATATGTATATGTTATGGCCAAAAACCCAAAATTCCAAATTGGCCAATCGCATCTGGCTAGTTCTCGAACTGGCCAGATGCGATTGGCCAATTTGCGAACTGGACTGATGCGATTGGCCAATTCGCGAACTGGTCAGATGTGATTGGCTAGTTCACAAAATAGATATAGGCATTCAGCTTAATCCTTTCTAACATAGTTTGAAAGTGTCTATGAATTCAAATAGTCTACTTATCTGTTTGCCTGTACTATAACTTGATTAAAGGTTTGGATTAATTTGTAATTGTTACCTTGTTTGGTTTATCAATTAATTTCAGTATTGAAAGGGAATTGTGTACTATTTTTGGTTAATTTACTGGGATACACAAAAATATTTTGTTTCAATATAATTAATGGGAATCGTTTTTACTGTACATTTTAATGTTGTTACATTATCTTAGTTACAATAAAATTGGTACCTATGCATCATTAATATGGACGACAAACAGTTATCTATTACAGTGTATGAAATATAGCAACTGTCGCAAAACAACTTTCTTCTCTAAATAAGAAACAACTTTTAAGTGAAGTTTCATGATGGCCCCACATCTAAAGGATAGTCTTAAATCCTCAGTTCAGATGTTGGTCAAGTCTTCCTGGCCAGTTCGCAAAATGGCCGGCCAAAACCTGAAATACGCTATTCATTTCATGTATTTCGGATTTTGGCCAGGAAGCTTGGCCAGTTGAGGTATAGGCCAGCCACTTCTGGAATTGGCCAGGCTTTGGGTTTTGGATGTAATATATACATATATATTTATTCCTTTTCAGGAAAATCACGAGTTCAGTCATATTAATTAAGAATTACATATTAAAATACACACAGGATGAAATAAAACTAAAAATTCTGTAATTTACATGTACATCTGAAATGAAAGTTTCATTGTTTACATCTGTAAAGATGAGCGGATTTTAGGCATTTGTGGATTTTAGATTGTAGATTTGAGAGAGTCTACTGTATATTAGTTGAAAAATCCCTAAAATAATCTCAAACATTACCACTTTATGTAAACCTTAAATGAAGTAAAAATAATAACTAAATCATTCAATAAAATATTTAAAAGAAATTAACTAACTCAAAGAAACATAATATAGCCAACTGAATCTTGAACAAAATCAACCAAAGTAACAAACTAAAATAACAAACCACATAAACATGGAGACAGACTGTGTGGCTTATGAAATGCAATAGAGGGTTAAAACTTTTTTTATGTATACAAAACACACACATCGTAAAAGGATAAAGATTAACCCTTTTTTAAAATTTAAAAATAAAAGTTTAAAATTTAAAATTCCTTAAATTTCTTTACTTATAAAGGCTGTAATCTAAATTTGATTTGCTCCTGTTAATATTTGGTTTCCAGCCTAACATTTATCACTATCATACTTCAAAATTGTTTAATCTTTAAGAGTAAAAATGCTGACTTAACACAATTCTCTGCTTTTGTGGTCAGAGCTAAAAGCCCAGATTGCCAAGCCCATAAAAGCACCATAATGCCTAGATTCTTTTTATCCTGTTAAATGAGATCACCTCCCATTTCTTTAGCATTGCACTCTAGCAGAAATAATTTTAATTATGCTATTTAAATAGTCAGGAGCCAGTATTTTCAATTGATTTTTCTTACCATGCTTCAGTTACAAACCCCACTTCTATAAAGTAAACATTAATCAATCCAGTTTGGGCCTGGTTTTAAAGGAGTCTTCTATGTAAAAGGAAATAAACCAGGTCCCAAAAAGTTTATGAGTCTTGTATAATCTTCAATGAGTCTTGAAACAACACGACATGAACACACATAATAGTCAAGCTGTGAAGTAACTTCTGGCTGCCAACAAAGTTTCATGAATCGTGCTAAATCATAAATTTGCACCCCAGTTCATTTCATATATATATATATGTATAAATTAAAATGATCCAAAAGGATTAGTTCCAATATTCTGCATAAAATTTATTCTGTAATTTGTTTTAGGTTCAATAATTGTTTAAATTTTGAAGTATCAAAGCATACATATACATACAAAAGAAAATATCAGTTGTTTAAAGAACAATTATTATTGTATTCAAAACATTTCCAATATGCAATGTAATATTATTAATTTTAACTTTACAGAAAAATTTATATCACAGAAACATGGGATGATAGCAATTTTAATTAGCATTCTATAGAAACACAACAATTTAACATGGGCATTCAGGTTAAAGATGCTTGATATACTCTCCAGTATACAGAACATAAGTGAGAAATATTTTAAGTTACAAACTGCAATAGATTTTTCTCATTTATTATATTCTCTTAAAATGCTCACTACCTATATCACAGCATATGTTTGGTATTTTCATACTAGCTACACGCAAGCAGTTATGGGTGTTTGTCAGTGAGATCTAAAATTCCTCTCACTTACATTAAACCAATGGACTTTATGTTTATTTTTAAAATATCTCATCAGGATTTTAAAATGTTAAGCTTTTTTTCTGTACTAGAGGGCTCTGTCAGCCAACCCCCATTCACACACCCCAAATTAGCACTCTGATTTCATTAATTTTTAAAAAGTTGAATTATAATTTGAAAAAAAAAAAAAAAAAAAAAAGGCAGCGATCTCCCTGTTACTGAGTTTTCATTCATTTTCCTTTAATTGGAGATTTTTACAGCCAAATCAGCTGCTGTTAAGAGATACAATGTCTGTTTTGGTCTTTAATTAAAAAAAATTAGTTAAAAATTTGAAAATAAGTTAATGTAAAATAAATTAAGTTAAGAGAATCTTTGTCTCTTGTCATTTTTTAATACTACTATAAGAAAGTTCTTTTAAATATGGAATTTGAAATAAATCATTCTAAATATGATGTAATTTTCAACAAATTTTTCTTTCTCTTTTAAATATTCATATGAAAATACTTTTGTTGTTAGAAAGGAAACATTGTTTGCGCTGTCTTAGAATTCACGATAATAGATGAAAAAGTGATTTCAAAATATGAAATAAATGTCACACACAAATATATTTTTAAATTAAAATTATTTTGCCAACAGTTAATTATTTGTTCATTTTAAGTATGACGTAATTTCTTCCATTTAATGACTTTTAATGCATAATACAGTAGAGGACCCATTATCTGGAATTCCAAAATCCGGAAGGACCCAAAATCCAGAAAAGAAAAATATTCAAAAATTTTCTAAATTTGTAATATCTGAAAATTTTCAAAAATTTTACAAATTCCTAATTTTTTTTTTTTTTCAGTCTATTGTTTCAATGTGCAATCATTAAAATAAGTTATTTCAGTGATGGAGGAATACAGACCACCACCACCTCCAGCTCTGAAAATTAGGAAAAAAATAGTACTTTTGTCAAATTTTAGATTAAAATTAATTTACATCATTATTTTTTTTAATCTCCAAATAATTCACCTCTTTCCCCTCCTCTGAAAAAATATTATAGCTATGCCATTGTATCATTCAAATAATACACTGCTCAAAACAATTAAAGGATATTTGAAGTTTTATATAAAATAAAGATATAAACAAAATTTTTTTTGCCAAAAATAGAAGAAGATAATCACAAATGCAAATTTTTCTGGTTTTCAAACTGTGGAGTATGCAAATTTTGAGTTCGACATCAAAAACGTCGCTTCAGTGGCAGCGAATGAAATTTAACTTTCAACTGGATAAACGATAATGAAGACAAGGATGATCAGCATTCAGTGATTGCTTTGTTTCGATGAGTACGATGTCTCAGCGAAGTCATTTGACAGATTCAGAAGCTTGGAGAATTGTTGGTAGGTTAGAAGGGGGCCAAACTCAAGCCGAAATAGCGCAAGCCATTGGAGTGTCACAAAGTGTCATTTCCAGGATCTGGAACCATTTTTTGGAGAGTGGATGTACAGGCCGAAGACCAGGGCAAGGTCATAGACAGGCAACAACGGGCAATGAAGATCGGTATTTAGCATTAACAGCTCAGAGACACCGAAACATGAACGCTACACTTCTCCAACACCACCTTCGCTCGGCTACAGGTACTACGATTTCAACTCAGACTCTCCGAAACCGGCTCCATGCTGTAGGTCTGTATGCTCGCCGACCGATGGTATGTGTTAGATTAACATCAAGGCATTGTCGCGAACGCAGGGAGTGGGCAACCGAGTATGTCAACTGGAGGAGAAATGAATGGAGCAACATTCTGTTTTCTGACGAGTCCCGTTTTTCTGTGCATCCGGATAATAGGCGTATTTTCATCTGGAAGGACCATGGCAGTAGGAATAATCCTGCGTTCGTGCACGAAAGTGTCAGATTTGGCGGTGGAGGAGTGTTGGTGTATGGTGGCATCTCCATTGACGGACGCACTGATCTCTACATAATTTGAGATGGAGCTCTGACTGGTCGCCGATATAGGGATGAGATCCTCAGACCTATTGTAGTCCCTTACGCTGCAGCAATCGGAGATAACTTCATTTTAATGGACGATAACTGCAGGCCACATCGTGCAAACCTGGTGGAGGATTTCCTTTTCAAGGAAGGAATTGTTCGAATAAAATGGCCAGCGTGTTCTCCAGACATGAATCCAATCAAGCATGTTTGGGACGCTCTAGGAAGACGAGTTTCTGGCCGCCAACAACCCCCACAAACTCTCCAAGAACTGGAAAGATTCTGGAAAGACTAAAAGATGGCTCTTCTGGAAGAGTGGGGCAGAATACCCCAACTCGTCATTAATAGCCTCATTGAGTCCATGCCTCAAAGGTGTTCAACGTTGCTGGCCGCCCGTGGAAACTATACCCCCTACTGAAAATGATTTTCTTTGAAGAAAACACCTTTTCTTATTCTTTTTTTCTCATATGCACAAATTGTGTTTTTTTTCTTTTGTACACAAATGCCCAATAAAATGCATTTTTTTCTGCCAAACGTGTGTAATTTATTCTCATATAACCTACTATGTCTGTCGACCATGTATCAGTCAGTTAAAAAGTTTCCCAGATACAAAATCCACCTAAAACTGCAATATCCTTTAATTGTTTTGAGCAGTGTATAATATGATATTTCTGTTTATTTTTTTTGTAATGTTCCTTCCTTCTTAGATATTCCCAAATGGTCTATCTGGACTAATTACCCATTTAATTTTTTTATTTCTTCATTGTTGCCATTGTATAATGCAGTAATTTTTGTTTACATAATTTGAAAACATTCAAAACATAAGTTTTATTCATATTCTGCATGGGATTGTTTTAATTTTGTTATTTTCATGTTTTTGAAAAGTTCCAGATTTCAGGGGGAGTGAGAATGCACTCCAAATTTTGAAAGGACCTGAAATCCAGAAAATTCCAAAATGCGGAAAGCCCTTGGTCCCAAGTATTCCGGATAATAGGTCCTCTACTGTAATGAATTTATAGCTTAAAAATTTTCTTTCTCTTTTAAAATTTAAGCGTAAATATTATTTTTATAAAGTAATTTCCAACATTTTCCTGCTTTAACACATAGTCGTTTAATTCTAATTTGAAAGGTTTTTTTTCAATTTATAATAGCCACATGTAAATAATTTTTTAATTTGAAGGAAATATTATTCCTTGCACTGTTTTTAAAATTGGCAACAATTTAAAATATACCCTTTTCTACATTATGTAAAAAATCTCTATCTAAATTCTGAAAATTTGAATTTAAGATGCAAATAAATCCACAAAAAATAAGTCAAATAAAAAAATCAAATGCAGTCTGCACACCGGGAACTTTTAATGTATAAAAAGATTTAAAAATGTTTAAAATCCTATGTATAGTTTTTACTACCGTGAAACTTTTATAATGTAAAAAATTTGACCAACTTTAAATACAGAGTGGCTACAAAAATGATGAAAAAAAAGTTTCCTGATTTTTCGCTGATTATCTAAATCAGATTTCCCTGATTTTTATTATTAAAGAACATATACGGTATTTTTCATTCATGTATGCTTCATTCTCGTATAACACACTTATCCAGCTTGCATGAGAGGAAAAAATAAAAATTGCACAGTATTTAATTAAAAGTGGTGCTAAGTATTACGATTTATCTATAATTATTGCGCACAATCCAAGAAAAGTTACAGCGTTATGGGCATCGCATACAAAAATTGCTAATTTTGTCAAAGGATTGCTTAAAATAATGTGAATTTAGGACATAGGATTGCTTGAAATAATGTGAATTTTGACATAGGATCACGGAAAAAACATGAAATTTTGTCAAATTATCGTATTAAAAAAAGCTCATTTCTTCAAAGTTTGGCAAAAAAAAAAAAGCACAAATTTAGTCAAACGATTGCAGAAAAGTGCGAAATTAGTCTTAAAGATCATGTAAAAAATGCAAATTTCATCCAAGGCTTGAATGAAAAATGTGAATTTCATGAAAGGTTCACATTAAATAAAGAATTAAGTCAAAAGATTGTGAAAAATGCAAATTTCATCCAAGGCTTGAATGAAAAATGTGAATTTCATGAAAGGTTCACATTAAATAAAGAATTAAGTCAAAAGATTGTGAAAAATGTAAATTTCATCTAAAGATCGTGAAAAAACACACAAATTTCATCTAGAGTGCAAAAAAATGTGCAAATTTCATTTTAATATCATGTAAAACATGCAAATCTCATCTAAAAATTGCAAAAAACACACAAAATCCATAAAAACATGCAAATTTCATCAAAAGATCACGAAAAACATGCAAATTTCATCAAAAGATCCCGAAAAAAGTTCAAATTTTGTCAAGAACTTGCAAAAAAGTACATTTTGTCAAGAAATAGCGAAAAATGTGCAAATTCGTCAAAAGATTCCTAAATTTGACGAATTTCGTCAAAAGATCGCGAATGAAGTAACTTCTGAAAATTTTAATTTAGCTTTCATGCAGACAGATATCGTTTTGCAGCAGTACGATTTTAAGAATTTGGTTTAAATGTAGCCTGTTTGACAACGAACCAATGTTGTTGGTAAGGTGAAAACAGAAATATTTTCACAGAGAGAAAAATTTCCCTGATTTTTCAGCATTTTTTATAAAGTTCCCTGATTTTTTCAGATTGATAAACTTCCCTGATTCCCTGTTTTCCAGAATTTGTAGCCATCCTGAAATATCTCTTAAAATAATTATTCTATTTAAAATCTGTCTGCATCAGCTTGTTTACCAAAGATTTCTGTACAATACTACCAATTTTCATATTTTTGTATGCAACAATTTTCTTAATATTGATGAAGAATACTCCAGTCACAAAAAATTCAGTCAGTGGCAGTGACAGCATTCATTGCTTTTTTTTTTAATAGATAGATAATTCTTTTATTATTATTATTTTATTCTTTAGTTGTCAAAATATTTCTAAAATATACACTTGTTTTTATTTGAATTGCTAAAAAAATTTTACATCTCACTAAGATTTTATAACATAATAAATATTAAAGTAAGCGTGCATACAAGCCAACGTGTGGCTTTTTTTTAAACAAAACAAAACAGAAAAAAAACATACTTTGAATAAGAAAATTTGTATAGTTAAATATGTCTTGTATTAAATATGGCAGGCAATTTAAAACTACATATTTCCTTTCATTAAATAAATTTCTGGTTTAAAGTATAATTTTTTTAAAAATCTTAAAAAGCCAGAGGTTGGTATGTATGAGCATTGATTTTAGAAATATTTTGAAAATTAAAGAAAGAAAAAAATAAAAATAAATAAAGACATCCTTCAAGAATATACAGAAAAAAAAATGAAAAATATTAATTTTCTGATTACATATAGTAAAATTAAGAATATTTTCATGTCCATAGCTTTAACATTAGCAAGGAGAATTTGAGATATCATTGACTAGCATCCTTAATTGTGAAGAATTTCTGTATTTATTACCTTTTTTATTTTAATTGCTTCACTGATTAAATATGTGGATTGATTATATGACTATTTATATAATTGAACTGCACATTTATTTTGATGATAGATTTTAAACAATCATTCTTGAAAGAAAGGTAAAAAAAGGTATTTTTCTTTAAATTCAACAGTGTAAAAAGTGAAATTGTGTGACGTTTAAAAGATTAATAAAATTGTAATAAAACATAATTGATTGTTTAAGTGGTTGACATTCTCAATATGATGTCAGCATAGGTCACAGATATCCATTTGATTTATAATTATAGATAATATGATGGATGAGAAAATACTTTTGTTGTCATTTCTGGAAAATATTAATTTCTTATTTTTTCAGATTGAATTGAATTTATAATCATAATGCATTTTTAAGAGAAGAATTTAGAATGTAACAAATTTAAATAAAAGGTAGGAGAGGATAAAAAGCCAAATATGGAATTAATTAGGAGAAAACTGGAAATCATTTTAATTCATTTAGTTTAGGTCTAGAATGATTATTAATTCCATATGAAGTTTTTCCCCTCATAGTAGGTGAGCGTTAGAAAATATGAACAGATGTATAGTAAAAAAACAGGATTTTTTTTTTTTAAAACACCATAACAATATCTCAAAACCACCAACTCTATCAAAAATATTGTCAATATAAATGTTGCCGAGCTTACAATTCTACTTCAGAGTTTTAGCCCTGTGCTCAGAGGCTTGAACTCAGAATTAATTGAAAAATTGCCCAGGCCAGGAATCGAACCCAGATACTTGGCTTACAAGGCCAATGCTTTACCTGTTAAGTTAACCGGCTGGGATAGCCGGCTGTGATTTTTCGCTCAGATAACCTTATTGGCCATAACATCTGGTCTGTCATTTAGACAGCTCGGCAGAATAAGCTGCAGGTAATGGAACTCCATAGAATGATGGATACGTAGATATACTATTATTTTAACACAATCTGACTGATTGGTAAAGTTATCATACGAATTGAATATTTCCAGCTAAGCGAAAAATTGCCCAGGCCGGGAATAGTTTAGATAAAGCATTGACCTTGTAAGCCAAGTATCTGGGTTCGATTCCCGGCCTGGGCAATTTTTCGCTCAGCTGGAAATATTCAATTCATATGATAACTTTACCAATCAGTCAGATTGTGTTAAAATAATAGTATAATTAGAGGATAACTGAAAATTGCTTTAATCCCTTCAATTGATGTCTAAAATAAATATGCTATGTTTTACCCCTCAAACTAGGTGATTGTTAGGGAATATGTAGTTAAAAAATACATGTTTTTTAAAAAATATATCTTAACAATGTAATAGTATTGTGACAATTTAAAACAAAAATATTAATGTGGATATTGATTTTATTCAGAATTTTAAGCTCTACAACATTTGTATTGTAATTGTTTGATAGAGTAAGCTGTTTTGAGATGTTCTCAAGGTAACTTAGTCATTCCTGGCTTCAGACTCTTGATTAGCGATTAAGCCAAAATTTTGAAATAGAGCTGCAACCTTAATATTCAACAAAAATATTAATGTGGGTACTCATTTTATTCAGAATTTTAACATATAAACTGACAATGCTTTTGATAGCGATAACTGTTTTGAGATAGTGTTAAGGTAATTGAAAGATAATTGTAAGGTATCTTAAAACATGTTTTTCAACTATAAATATGTATATATTTCCTAACACTCATCTAGTTAATGTGGGAAAACATAGCATATTCATTTTAGATCTAAACTGAGGGGATTAAAGAAATTTTTATTTTTCCACTAATTTATCCTGAGTTCAACTCTGTGACCACAGGACTAAAACTTGAAGTAGAATTGCGACCTTAATATTCAACAAAAGTATTAAATGTAGGTACTCATTTTATTTAAAATTTTAATCTCTACAACATTTTTATTCACAATGCTTCTGATAAAGCTAGTGATTTTGAGAAAGTGTTATATGGTATTCTAAAAAAAAACAGCATTTTTCTGCTATAATTCTATGCATATATCCTAATGCTCACCTACTACAAGGGAGAAGATATAGCATATTCATTCTAGGCCTAAACTGAAAGGATTAAAACAATTTCCAGATTTCCCCTAATTAATTCCAAGTTTAACCCCTTAAGGCAAAAGGAAAAACAGAGTAAATTATAATTGTTTAAAAAAGAATTGATCCTAAAAATTTTGATTGTTAAAAAAAAAAAGAAAAACAGAGGGTGCAGGATAAAGCTTGTACAAAATTAATGAAAATGAAAAGTTGATCAACCAATAAATAGGAGGGAATGTTAAATTTTACTTGCAAATTGAAATATTAATTAGTAAATAGAGGATAAAATTTTATACAAATTAAAAGTAATAAAAACCTAACCTTTTTCTACATATTCAGCTGTAGGATTATCAGGAAATATTGTGTGAAGAGGGCTTAGACCTTCTAAAACTGATCCATCTAACATAGAAGAGTCTACTAAAATAATAGCAATGACAGCATCCATAATTAAAACTTCTGTGCGAAGCATGAGCCGAGCATGACCTATTGAAATAGATATTTTATTAAAATAACTTTTAGATCTTAAGCAAAGATAAGTGTTTGAAGTTTATGTATTCAGAGTTAGGTGTTTGGAAACATGCTATTCCAGAAAATTTCAAGTAACATTTAAAAGAAATAAATAGTTGTTCAGATATCAACTATTACAGCAGTTGCCAACCTTATTGATCACATAATATGAAATATTTTAAAATATAAATACATTTGCACAATAAGGATTATTTCCATTTTAATATACTATATGGTCAAAAGTGATCAGCTACTTGCGATTTTAGATATTTTGTTAAATATCTAGAAAATTACATGAGGAATTATCCTGAAACTCTAAGTGCTGAAGATAATAGTACAGGTCATACATTTCCGTGAAGATTTTTTCCCCAAAACTCCATAAGGGACTGTCAACAAATTAAAAAAGAATGAATATCTTTTCGATAACCCATTTAAAACTAATTTAGCAAAACTGTTCAAACTGTAGATTACAGTTAAATGGTTTATTGTAATAAACTGATCATTTTTATGCAGATAGCATTCTGAATGTGAATGCCGATAGAATAAGTTCAAAATCTGTTGTTTCCAAAATTAAGAAAAAAAAAATTAGGGGTTTTATGCAAATATAGTAGTATGTGCCATATTGTGTATTCTATATTGACACTAATCAATGGATAAATGGATACAGCCCCTCATCTTTTTTGCTTTATTTTGGGATTAATGGATTTTGAGTTTTTTCTATCGACGATAATTTTCAGAATTTTAAAGCTATGTATTCGAGACTTTCACAAAAGTTGCTGTGTACATTTAGCTAACACAATATGCAAATGAAATTTTGATAGCGTTCACACATACACAATGAAAAATTATTTAGTAAACCTGCTCATTTTTCAAACAATTTTTATTACATTTTTAAATTTTGATTACAGGGTATTATGTGTAATATTGTTTGTCATATGCTTGGAAAGGAACAACATTTTAAATTAAGAACTCTGCAAATTATAAGCAAAAAATTTGGGACTGTTTTTATAAAAACCTTGATTTTTCTAGGAGTTATATATGTTATCTGCATAAAAACGAATACAGTTTATTACAATAAGCCACTTAATCATAATCTACAGTTTGAATGCTTTTGCTACTTTAAAATTTGACAGGGCTATCCTAAAGATATTCATTCTTTTTCAATTTGTTGACAGTCCCCCATGGAGTTTCGGAGAATTTTTTTATGGAAATATACGACCTGTACTATTATATTTTAACACTTAGACTTTCAAGATAATTTCTCGTATATTTTTCTAAATATGCTAGAATGCAAAATGTCTAAAATCGCATGTAGCCGGTCACTTTTGGTGAGATAGTGTCTTATGAAAGCGAAATATTTAATTTAACATAATTAAAAATACACATTTCTTTATAAAATAGTGAATGCTTGTTTAATTATGGCAAATATCAATAAACATTGTAAAATTATTAAAATTACATTAGTATTATAAAATAATTGAAGTTTATTTAAGTATAACACACATTTAGTTTTGTTTTACATTTCTTCTTATTTGATTGAAAAAAGTTTGTAGATTTTTTACTCCAGTGATATTACTGCAAGATGGAGAGTTTTTATATTTCATATTAAGATAAGTCTCGTGTTTTAATCTTTGTGATAGATAAAAACTTTCAAATAACTAGTAAATCTGCAGATTAGGAGCCTCAATGTCAACTCTGCAAGTCTATTAAACTCACTTTGTATAATACTCAAAATCTGATATTCTACAGTTTGAAATTTCTAAATTACATAAATATTTATAAACATATAAAATTTTTGGAAGGTTTCAGAAATTAGAAGTATTAAATTAAACACAGTTGCTGGGGCAAATTATGCACACTACGCAATATGTACAAAATTAATAATTAAATACCAGTCAAAGAGAAAATCTGACCAAGCACAATGGGGTGATATTTGTACTGGAAGACAATAAGAATGTTTTCATGAATAAAAGAGTGATCACACAGATTTGAAAATAATCTCTGGGAAAGATGTAAATATTAAAGATATTTAAACTTTCAGTGCTCCTAAATAATAATAATCTAATACTAATGAAAAGATAACATTAAGTAGATTTTGGTAAGTTAATCTTTTTGTATAAAACAATCACAATAATAGCCTGCCTTAAAGGATAGTTTTCTTAAGGCATATTTGAATATGCCTTATGTATGTGTATCCTTTTTGTAATAATCTTTTAGTTTTACTTTAGCTAATTTCCAAAATCTTCTAAAATAATGCTCTTAAATCATAATTACTAAAAAGAAAAAAAAATCTCATTGAACTTTTAGGATTAAATTTATTTAAATAAAGTTATATCAATCAAAAACAACTAAAAATAAATAAATAAATAAAATCAAAACATTAGGATTATCATAAATCCCACTTCAATGAAAAAATCAGTTAAGACAGCTTTCTATCATAAAACGATTCCAGAGTACATAACTGTAAATCAATCTACATAAATTTACAAGATTTTTTACTTTATTTTTTATATTTTAAGAAAAAAGTATTTACCAAATTATTTAATAAAGAAAAACTTTCATTTTAATGATTAAGCAGTAATGTGCATGAAATTTCAAATTGTGTTTTATCCACACCTCCATTACTGCGAGGCTGCTAACATCTGTAAAAAGCACAATATTTCACAATATATATATTCAATATATATATATATATAAATATTTTTATAAATACATCCAGTATATCTGTAAAAGCACAATATGTATTAATTCCTGTTCTGAAGACAAGTTCACAAATGGATATTTATCTACTAACAAGGAGATGACCAACTTTGATAATCACAGATTTTAATTACTTTTATATATGTTAAAGGACAGAGGTCCCTTAGTTTCAGGTTCAGTGGATTTTATACAACACTCTTTAGTTCTTGAGAAACAGGGGGGGTGGGGTGTCTAATTTATAATATAATTTAATTTTTTTTTTAACTTAGCAAGGACTGCACTGCGCTGTCATAGTGTGATCGGTATTAGCTTACTGGCTAGTGGACCCGGGGTCGATACCGGGCCATGCTTTGTTAGATTTTTGCGTTTTTACTTTTTTATAAATATACTTTTAATTTAATTATTATGATCACAATTAAGAATTTTAATGTCGTGCATTAATTATAATGTTAATGTATGTAAATTTTTATTTATCATTTTTTTATTTTTAAACTCTTATTAAAAATTTCTCATCATTTAAACAGATTTTTTAAAAAATGGATCTATTATTAGACTAGGCGATCAAACCATCATATTGTACAATTTTTCTTTCATCCAGCATATTTATTATCAAACTATATAATTCTTATTCCATCACAATAGAAACAGACGATATTTCAGATGCTAAGATTATTTATTAAAAAATCATTATTTTGTAATAAAATTTACAATACTTTAATGCATTTGTAAGATCCCTTTTCTGATTTTCATTGAATGCCAACACTTCAGATTGATCTTGTGAACAACAGTTTGTTTCTTCCATTTTTACATGTTTATAAATAGTTATAGAATGATACTCACTTTTCTGTAAAGGTTTCAAACAAAAACCCTTTACCGGCATCAAACCAAACAAAAAATAAAATAATTTGTGTTCTGTGGCGCCATCTATGAAATAAATAGTTAAAAAAAATAAAATTAAGAAAATGACTGAGAAAGAAAAAATAATCCAATGCGTAAACAAATGTATTACAGATTTAAAAACTCTTTTACAGCAAAATTATGTTGCAATTTAATTCTTATGCTTAATTTTAGCATAATTATGCTTCTTAGTTATAAACAGTGCAGCATTATTTACCTTTTTGTCTAAGGCAATACCTAAATGTTTCTTTAAAATCACGAATTGACACAATCAATATCATTGCACTCACAAAGAATATTTAAAATGCATTTTAAAGGTGATTTTAAAAGAATTAACAGTTTTATGATGTTTTGTACAACAATGTAATTATGAAAAAAAAACACCCATTTTTTTTTTTTAATTTGTAAATAATTAGTTTTAAAAGATTTTTAAAAATGGTAATTGATGCACAATTTGCAATTCACAATGATGTTATTAAATTATAAATACAAATACATTTATATATATATATATAAAAAAAAAAAAAAAAAAAAAAAAAATCACATGCTGCATGTTTCAGTATTGAACTCCAGTTATTGAAATAAAAAGCACACGTAGTACTGATGAGGCTATGATGCCATGAAAATTTTTTAGACAAAGTAAGTACTTTACTAGCATTACAATATGAGACCCCCTGTTTCTCGAGAATTATGAAGCTTTGTATAAAATCCATTAAACCTGAGACTAAGGGGGTACATCCTACAATATATAAAAAAATAATCAAAATCTGTGATTATCAAAGTTGGTCCTCTCCTTGTAAAAAAAATATGTGAGAATAGTGCTGAATTTAAAAATGTGAACATTTATATAAGTTTCTGCCTAAAATCGAGATCAAAAATCATCTTGATTTCTCTGTTAGGTTCATACTTTATTTCAATTCTCACAAACTCACGAGAGTAAAAATTATATGTCATATCATTAAAAAGAAAAAAAAATACTAAACTGACTTTTTTAACACTGATCAAAGTATTTTTGCAATAAATAAATAGTAATATGTAAATTTTGCAGTAATTGATGGAATAATAAATAAATAACAATAATAAAACATTTTTATCCAATTTTACACATTGAAAGTTTTTCTATGAAATATAAAGAAAATTATCATTTTTTTTTCTTTTTTTTTTTTTTTCACTTAAGAGCCCACACTACTCACTGAAAGACCCAGATGATAATGTTAAGTCTATCGGGGCGTTCTTTTCAACTATCTCACTCAAATTTTAATATTTTTACATGATTTTTTTTACATAGGATAGTTGAGGATGATCTACCACCAGGCTAGTTTATACTTTTTCAATTTTGGTTACATATTTTTAATATTATGATAGTTTCAATTTCAGAACTGGTTCTAACCAGTTTTCAAAGTTAAAGTATTTTCTTTTTTTTAATCTAAAACCAAAATTGAAAAAACAAAAACTAATCTGGTTGTAGATCATCCTCAGCTATCCTATTTAAAAAAAAAAAAAAAAAAAAAAAAAAAAAACATGTAAAAATATTAAAATTTGAGCGAGATATTTGAAAAGAATGCCCCATAGACTTAACATTATCATCCAGACCTTTTTCACTGAGTAGTGTGGGCTCTTAAGAGAAAGAGAATTAGTTCAATTAACAGGATTATGTAATTGAAGCAATATCTTTTTTTAACTCTCTCTACTTCCATGTGCCCAAACTTTGCCTTCATTTTAAATTCACCTGTAAAAACATTAATCTAATTAAAATGTTTTATTTATTTATTAATTTTTATTATTAATTTAAAAATATATATCTACTCATTTGAAAACTGTCAAATGATAAGAACAAATTTTTCTTTTTTTAGGTGTGATAAGAAATTTATAATTTTTGGAAGATTTAAAAGTTGTATTCAATTTTACTTAAATGAGAAGACTTTGTAATCTTTCAGCTTAAGAAAATACACGACTGGAATGCCAGACCACTCACATTAATTTTATTCTAACATTTTATATGCATTTATTATACATAACTAAACTTTATCCATGTGTTTATATATACTTTAATTCATGCATTTGAATTAAAATTGTGTAAGAACTTCACACAAGTTAGAAGTGTCAAAGTTGTTTAACTTTCCTAAAAATCACAGTTTTCATCTAAAAATCCCATTACTCCTAAAACACTCAAGCAATTTCAATAAAAAGATTGCAGAGTGCAAATATAAGATCATATAGGGCAGACAGTTTTAGAAATTTTTAATTTCAGAAAAGACATTTCTGAAAAATTGCCACTGCTTTAAAATGAAAAGTTTTAGTTGTGGAAAAAAATTGTCTGCCATAAGTGTTAAGCATAAACCAATGATTTTGAATTTCAGATTTCATTGAAATCAATCCAGTAGTTTCCAAGTAAACAAGTCTTAAAAGCTCACACATTTCCCATAGGATTACATCCAGTTTTTTCTGCCCTTAAAGCTGATATAGAATTTAAGTAACTAGATTCAATACATACCTTCTGCAAGTCTGATTAAACTCTGTAATAATCGTGGAGTTGTTCTTGAAGTATTTCTGGATTGTGAACTTCTCTGCTTTGTATAATAGGATCTTAGTATTCTGTAAATAAAAGAAAAACTTAAAACCATTTTGCTTTCATGTAACTTTATTAAAATTTTGATTTTACAGAATTCACAATACCATACATTGCATCATTCTTTTATTTTATGTGGTAATTAGATACCTTTCTGCTTGAGGAGTCATCCTCGGATTTATATGCCGAATAAGGATGAAATAACTTTTCATTTTTGACATTGACCACAATGAAGAACTTTTATCACCTGCCAAAAATTATAAATAAATAAGAAAAAGTACAAAAAAAGTCAATTTTTAAAAACCACTTACTAGAGAGCTAAAACTAAACAAAATAACTTATATTATAATTTAATTTTTAAAAAGTTAAAAAACTATTTTAAATATTTACTTGGCACATTACGTCCATCCAAGATATAAGATGCAACCATATCATCCCAATTTTCATCATAAGAGTCTAATAACACTAAAATTATGTCAAATCGACTTAGCAAAGGAGTACCAAGTGCTGTATTCTCAGATAAACTCTGAAATAAAATATATTCATTATTTTTATAATACTTTGCTTTAACCTCTAATGCTTATGGTAGCATTTATGCTACAATCATTATTCCCAATTTAGTGGATTTTGTTATTCCCATATTTCTTATTTATACTAAAAAATTTTGATTTATTTAATAACAGACATTTTATTATTAAATAAATTTAAGCTTGCTATTTAAATTTTCTTTCACGAATTCCCATTCGCTAAATTACATAATTTCTAGAATGCATTATACTATGGACAATAGAGGGTTAAAAAAAAAAAAATCTAAAAGATTATTATTTTAATTACTTTTAGCAAATATACTATCTTTCCTACACCCTTACAAAGAATCTGTGTTTGTAAAAACTAAATATAATATTATAGTGATCTGTACTTATTTTACTAACCTTAATAATAAAGTAGCTTCTTCCTTCTGTTTGTACTTTATTTTTCTTTTCAAATTTCTCTTGCTTAAGAATTTGAACTTACAAGATAACAATGCAATCAAAACAGAAGAATAACTGGGCTCAAATTAATGATCAAATTGCAGAATGTATATTTGTTTTTAAGGATTTTTATTTTCTTACTGAAGTAATTACAACAAAAATCATATGAATTAAAATTTTTTCACTTATATAAAAACTGCACAGGATAGAAGTTGAACCTAAAACTTCATGACCTAAACTGCCAGCGCTATTCTTACTTGAACTGCCAGGCCCAAATACCAGTCGAGACAATTCACTCAGACAACATTATTGGTAAACGCCTTAGATCTGGCGTGTAAAGCTCTGCAGAATATACTGCAGGTAATGGAACTCCATTAAAGGATATGGATAGATAGATATATTTCTTAATTTTAACTCAATAATACTGATTTGAAAATATTTCATATGAATTGATGCTTTACCAAGTTGTATCGACCAGCTGTCATTGCAAATAGTCCAAAGCATTGACAATTTAAGCAAAAAGTTCTGAGTTCGGCTTCAGGCCTGGACACTTTTCCATTAAATTGGGAAAATGTCAACTGGTTTGATATCTTAACCAATCGATATGACTGAGTTAAAAATAATAAAACATATCTATTATGTATCCATCATTTAATAGAGTTCCATTATCAGTAGTATATTCTGTTGAGCCATCTAACTACATGGCAACTCAGGTTGCCAATAAGGTTATTTGAGGGAATTGTGTTGACTGATGATTAGTCCAGGAAGCTTGACAAGCAGAGCATTGGCAATTTAAGCCACAGGTCTTGGGTTCAATTCCCATTTGAACACTTTATATTCAGTTGGAAAGATGTCTATTCGCATGGTATTTATATAAAGTATTAAAAAATATATTGTTTATTTTATTAACTAGAAAAATAGTTTAAATGAGAATGCTGATACATGAATAAGACTTATCTATATAAAGTTATCTATAACATAAAATTTGAAGCATACATTTATTACTTTCGATACTTACATCTTTACAAGATGTAAGTATTGAATTCGTGAAAAATTTGACTTCCAGTTTTTAGTGTATTTAAAAGTTTTAGAAGGTCCTGAACACGATTTGGTGTTTTTTGGAAAATATCTGTCATCCTGTGAGTCTGAATGTGACAAAAATTTTATGGGCACTCTATCTCAAGAACTGATGCACTTAATTTCACAAAACTTTAGATTCAGTTACACCTTGACATAAACTCGATGTTTAGTTATTGGTGTATATCACCCAACCGATGGTGCTGCTATGCTGCATTATTCATGATTTCCACAATAGTTCTATCTAAAGAACTAAAAGACGATTTTTCATCAAACTACAGATTCAGCCAGTTCCTGATATATATTAATGTTGTTCAGTTTTTTGTGTAAATTGCCCTATAGGTGGCACTAATATGCTGCATTTTTCAAGATTTCGTTATAGCTGATTAACACAATGTTTTTTCAAGGAATTGAATCTAAAATTGACCTCCACTTTACCTCCATAATATACAGTAATGTTGCAAAATATGAACAGTTAGCATTAGAAAAGTACAACTACGATGAAAAAAAAAAAAAATCCATATTTTATTACAAATAAATACGTTCTAAATTATACTTTCCTTCTTGATTAAACTTTGAATTTTAGTAGTTTTCTAAAGCACAGTAGAAGTTTATCTCTGTATGTAACTGCTTTTGTTAATAATAAGCAGGCTTTGCTTTTTACTTTTTAGTTTGTAATATAAAGTGAAAATAATTTTCTTTTAATACAAATAAAAAGAAAAAAATGTTTATTATTTAGTATTCTCTAAGAGAATATAATTTATTTGGGAAAAAGTCATGAAAAATCAATTTTTCCAACTTTTCTGTCCCCCCCCCCCCCAAAAAAAAAAAAAAAAAAAAACTCGGTAAAAAACCAGTTTTTTTCCACCACTTATATTTTTATGGAAAATCTCTAGTTATGATGTATCATAAAATGATGCAATATTATTATAAGGGGAGAAAAATGAATAATTGTTTTTTCATATTAAATATTTTTGAGTGTGAATATCCAGCACTTTAAATCTGTCAAGTGCTATAATTTTCCCTTCTGATAAGTAAAAGCAGTAGATTTGCTTTATTTTCCAATTTGTCTATTTCTTCTGCTAACTTTTGTTCCCCCTGAGAGTATCAATGCTTGACAGAAATACTAGATGTGACTTGACATATAGATTCTCTATTTAAGATAATAATGAATAAATGAATGATAGAGGTTAGAATTCCAAATAATCATAAAATTTTTTGCAAATAAAAATTATTAAATTTTATGTAAATAACAAATGCACAAAAACAAAACAAAATACAAGAATTCTTATACCGTGTCTATTATTGTTATGTTTGAAATTTATGTCACTGAAATATTAAAACATATTATTGGTTATAAATTATTTTTAAAATGATAAATTTCATGAAGCTAAGAATATTTATAATATATATATAGAGCATCAAATTCTAAATTTTGACCATTATATATGGATTCTTTTTCCCTTTTTTTATTATTGCAATTAAAGTTTTTATTACAAGTTTGAAAAATTAAAAAAATGAAACAAATTTGAAAATCTGAAATTCAAGTGAGAGCTAAATAATATAATAATTAATGTTAATACAGAACAGAACTATTTATCCAGAATGGTTGGGGTCAGATGTATATTCCAGATAACATGGCACTAAAGTATTGATAATACATGGGCATTAAAGTATTGATAAATTTCATAAAATATATGTGGTTGTGGCATTATTTTGGATTTCAAATTAATTATTAGTTTACTCAGACTAAAAATCAGATACAAGTAAAATTAAAGGTTATCAGAGTTTGAATGAAAGTAATTTATGATAATTCTTTGGAAACAAAAATCCCTCTGCTTCCTCTGCAAAAAATTCAAAACCTCTAAAATATAACTAAACATGTTTTCATTTCAAATCCTAGATGTTGGCATCAAGTTATACTATGCTTTTAATTGTTTAAAGCAATGCATATATCAAACTGGCAGTGCATAGCACTTTTTTTTGCAAAGCTTCTGAAATCAGTCTATTTGAAATATGATTGTGGATAATTGGTTTTTGGATAAATGGCTCCAGACTGTAGAAATATACATGAAGATTCAAATTCAAAACCTTAACACTTTAGGTAGTACAGTACATTTACTTGTAATTCTTTATCCTGAAATTATCAATATTTGACAGAAATACTAAATAACACTTGACATATAAATAATTCTCTTTAAGATAATGAACAAACAATAGGGATGACAATGCCCCCCCCCCACACACACACACCCATACATATCAAATGAGCACAAACATTGTGCAAAATTTTATTAGGTGGAATAAGGAAGTTTGAACCTCATATCATATCTCAGAACTGTGATTCTGTAATGAAAGCCTGATGTTTAAAGATAAATTCTTTAAGAAACTGAAGCAGTGAGTCCTATGAGAATGTAGAATATCAAATTTTATATAAATAACAAATGTATGAAAACGAAACAAAATACAAGAATTATTATATTACTGCACTTATTCTTACATTTAATGTCATTGACTTATTAAAATATATTACTGGTTATTAATTATTTTTGAAATGATAAATTTCTTGAAGCAATGAACATTTATAATGCATATATAAAGCATTAAATTTCAAATTCTTACTTTTTTGAACAGATTGTTCTTCTCTGTTTGTAATTATTACGATTAAGATTTTAATCATGAGCTAAATATGAAACACATTTGAAAGTTTGAAATGCAAATGGGAGCTAAACAATGATAATGAAAGGGTAACAGCTGAAAAAATGTGTATGAAGAAAATGTTCAAAATCTTAATATTTTAAATAGTAAAAATACATTTAATTTTATTCTAAATTATTAGCTTGACAAAATAAACTCAATAGACAAAAAAGCAGTGTTCAACGTGTCAACAAGAAATGGTGTACCACTAGCAGCATTGAAACAGAGTCAGAAGAGTGGTCATAAAAAGATCTTAAGGAACCAGAGATAAGTATGATGGCTTGTCAATAAAAATGCATTTCAAAGCCAACAAGAATTGCTACAGTCAATGAATAAAAATTCCCCATGATTAGTTTCCGAATGAACATTAAAACGGAAATGACATGAAATGAACGTTTGGACTAGAATATTTTCCAACAAAACATTGTTCACAGATGAATATAAAGTTGCACAACTGAAATGTGCCAAAAAACACTCAATGTGAGTAGTAGGTGATTGTAAACATGTGGATGAAATCACATTTTGTTCTTTTTTAATGACACAAAATATGAAGCGTGTCAAGAATTAAATGAGGCATTCAGAGCAACCAAGTTTCAAATGACAAAAATCAAAAGGCTAAAAAAAAAAATTTAAAAAAAAAATGTAAACATAAAATAATTTATTTTAAATATTACAACTGCGTATATTTAATAAATTCAAAAATATATTCAATCAAGCAAATGACATAAAATACATTTTAAAACAATTTCTAATTTATTATCAGTATAATAAGTAAAATGACTTTCCAGTGTTGCTGCATCTGGTGGATTTTTAGGCGCGTTTGTAATTATGTAAATAAGTAGCACCTATAGTTGTCATTCAGTCTGTCCCTCTGTCTGTCTGCATATAACAATGCAAAAACTACCCAACCGAATTATTTCAAATTTAAAATATATAATTATTATATAATTTTGTCGAGTCATTTCAAATTTTAGGAAAATCAGATGCATAGATCAATTACAGGGACAATCAAAAGTATTCCATTACATTACGGTCAATGGGGAAAAACCTTTCAAATGCATTTTAATGGTGTTACACTCATTCGAACACAATAAAATTGTTATGTATCTATGAAGTACATATTATACTATACATTTTGCACCATCTGTGGTGCAAAAAACATTTGTTATTGCTTTACAAGACCACACAAAAGTATTCCATAACATAATGGTATAGGGGAAACATTTTTTGGTGCACGTTTTAATTGTAATTGACTATTTAACATTTTATGAGATTGATATACGTTGCTGAGGAATACTACAAGTTATTTCCTGTATAAAAGACAGCAGATAGTATAGTGTGTGATAAATGTTGCTGAGGTATAATAAAAATTACTTCCTGTATATTTACAGGAACACAAAAAGAATTTCGACCACTATGCATATCCAAAGTACTATCTACTATAACAGTAAGATCTGAATATATTTAAAACTTCGTTATCGTATGAACACACCTCATTTGCTATGCTTCACGTGCAATTTCCAACTTGTTTTATTTAGAAATATTGAATTCACATCAGAAAATTTTGAATAGTAAGTTTACTTTATTTTATTTATGGAATAGTTAACATCTTATGAAGCAAAAATAACTATTAAAACTTACTAGTGAGAATTTGGAATGGCTAAATAAAAAATCAGCCAGACATGGCAACACTGATACTTTCTCATAAAAATTTATCAACAATTCTTTACGAAAGAAGAAATTTTTAAGAACAAAAGTAAATGATCTATGATGGTTGCATTAAAAAAATAATAAATTTAGTTTCCAGTATGAAGTTACAGTTTATTATAAAATTAAGAGTATCAGATTTCACATTTAAGAATGAAAATTGACAATTTAGTCAAACAAGAATCAAAGTTTTAAAGAACCATCATACACATTTGATCTGAACTATCATATGAAACATCTAACCAAATGCAAGAGAAGAAATAAATGTTTGAGATTTTTCTATTTAAATATAAACTAAGAGTGAAAAAAATGGTGTTTAAAAAGTCAGGAGAAATACACTGGTGTCCAAAATTTAAGCATAATTGGTAATTAAGTAATTATTTTTAAGTAATGAAAGAAATATGAATCGGAATGTGCTGAAACTCCAGGTGCATAAACAAAATAGTACGCGTCACATATTTTCGCGAAGAGTTTTCCCCAAAATCGAACAGGGGACCGTCAACAAATTGATAAAGAACGAAGATCTTTTGGATAACCCTGTCAAAACTAATGTAGCAAAAGCGTTCAAACTGCACATTATGATTAATTGGCTTATTGTAATGTACTGTGTTAATTTTTACAAGGATAGCATGTATACTCGTAGAAAAATTAAGGTTTTTATAAAAACAGTCCTAAATTTTCCCAAGTTTTTTGCTTATAATTTGCAGAGTTCTTATTATAAAATAATGTTCTTTTCTGAAAATATGACAAACATCATTGTACAACAATACCCTGTCATCAAAATTTAAAAATAATAAAAATTGTATGAAAAATGAGTATGTTTAGTAAATAATTTTTCATTGCGCATGCGTCAACGATATCAAAATGTCATTTGCATATTGTGTTAGCTAAATGTATAGAGCAACTTCTGTAAAAGTTTCAAAAACATAGCTTGAAATTTCTGAAAATGGGAGCCTATAGAATCAACTCAAAATCCGTTATTCCTAAAGGAAGCAAAAAAATCAGGGGTTTTATCTAAATATAGTTGTATGTGCAATATTGTGTAGTCACTAAACAATGGAATATGGATACAGCCCCTCATCTTTTTGCTCCATTTAGGGAATAAAGGATTTTGATCTTATTCTATCAACGATAATTTTCAGAATTTTTAAGCTATGTTTTTGAGACTTTCACAAAAGTTGCTCTATACATTTAACTAACATAATATGCAAATGAAATTTTAATAGCATTCACGCATGCGCAGTAAAAAATTATTTAGTAAACCTGCTCATTTGTCATACAATTTGTCATACATTTTTAATTCTGATGACAGGATATTGTGTACAATGATGTTTGTCATTTTTTTCAAAAAAGAACACTATTTTATATTAAGAACTCTGCAAATTATAAGCAAAAAACTTAGGACTGTTTTTATAAAAACCTTAATTTCTCTACGAGTATACATGCTATCCTAGTAAAAATTAACACAGTACATTACAATAAGCCAATTAATCATAATGTGCAGTTTGAACGCTTTTGCTACATTAGTTTTGACAGGGTTATCCAAAAGATCTTCGTTCTTTTTCAATTTGTTGACGGTTCCCTGTTCGATTTCGGGGAAAACTATTCGCGAAAATATGTGACGCATACTATTTTGTTTACACACCTGGAGTTTCAGCACATTCCGATTCATATTTTTTTCATTACTTAAAAATAATTACTTAATTACCAATTATGCTTAAATTTTTGTCACCAGTGTATATTAAAAATCAGGAGCACAGAATCAAGCAGAAATCAGGAATTTCCTCCCCAAAATTAGAAGAACCGGCAAGTCTAAGTGTTCTGTCTACAGTATGTACAAGGCAGAAGGTTGTTTTGGTTAACAATTTGGAAGTGCATTTTATACTATGGCTTGGGCCTGCTAATTGAGGTTGCAAGGCACAAAACATTCTCAATGATCAGGTGTCACCATTGATTGAAAATCTTCACAAATATATATGCTATTGACAAACCAATTTTCCAAATTGACAATAATTGAGTTCATACATCTGTATGCATACATGACAGATTTTATGAATACTCAAATTCATAATTGAAACTTCACTGGTCTGCTTAATCATATGCTATGAAATTACTTGAAAAAGGCTATGAAATTATTTGGAACAGCAATTAAAATGCAAAAAAATTTTTAAAATTTCTAGCTTCACGTGACTGATTGATGATAGAGTGGAGTCTATTGAATATGGCATAACTGCAAAATTCTGTGGATTCCTTTTATTTCTACATGCAGGTAGTTATTAAGATCAAAGGCAAACCTGCAAGGCAGAGTTACATAATGTCAAACAAAGGTCTCTTAAGGTGACTAAGATTTTATTTGCTGTGTTTATTTGTTTAACTGAATACAATCTAAGGTTTGGACTATAGCCTGGGATTGATAAACATTTTAGTTTAGTGGAAAAACACCATAAACATTGGCGATACCTATAAAACAAAGTAAAACACTTTGTAAAATCTCCATAAAAAGGAAAAAAATCACCATAAAATTTCATTTTATGGTTATTTTACAAAGTGTTTTACTTTATTTAAACGTTTTAGTTTATTTCACACTAAAATAATGTTGCATGGTATCAGTGTAAGTTAAAAGTAAATATTTGATGCTTTTGATGCATGTAGAAAGCAACATTTTTACTTGTTTGAAATCTTTACATACCATCGATTCGTCATATTTGCTTTTAGGGTTTGTAGCAGCTAAAATAGAACACCGGGTATTTAGACTACATACAAGGCCAGCCTAAAAAAAATACAAGAGAGAGCAAGAAAAAAAATTAAATAGTGTTACAAATGTTAAAAAATAAAAAATTCAATAAAGTAATTAGAATTCTTACAATTATACCTTTGCAACACTAATAGTTTGTTGTTCCATAGCTTCATGAATACAGGTTTTATCTTGCTCTTTTATGCAACTGAATTCATCAATGCAACATATTCCACCATCAGCTAAAACTAAAGCTCCTGCTTCTAATTCCCATCTGCCACTTTCCTGTAATCGAAGAAAAATAAACAGACCAGTAACACAAAGAAAACTAGAATAGTAAAAATTATATATGAAAGGATAAAGTCTAACCACTTTTTAAAATATTAAATCTAAAAGTAAAGCTCAATATTTAAAAAAAAATTTAACCCTAATTTTTATGCTTAAAAACATTTTGACTCGATAACTTTATTTTCCAACAGTACATCTTATTACTTTCAGAGAGAATTTCTGGATGCTCTTTAAGATAAAAAAGCTGACATAAGCGCAATTCTCAGTTTTTGAGGTTAGAACAAAAAGCCCAGTTCAGTGCACCTATATAACATCATGAAGCCCAGATCCTTTTTAACCTATTAAGTCAGATCATCTTTCATTCTTGTAGTGTCACAAACAGGCAGAAATAATTTGAATTACAGCATTTAAATAGACAGGGACATAGATTTTGCGTGGACCGTCAGGAGCTGTTAAGTAACTCTAGGTCACTCCATTGACAGATTTCAGAATATCTGAGTCATGCCATCTGGGACCTCGTTTTAAAGGACGATTTGTATGTAAAAAGGAGAATAAACGAGATCCCCATGAATTGAATGTGTGATCTTTGCCTTCCAACTTAAACACCTGCTTACCTACAGGGACCGACTTACAAATTTTGGGGCCCTGGGCACAGACGCTTATGGGGGCCCCCTATCACCGATTTTTACAGGGATATTACTCAGGGGATTACTCGTTTAAATATTCATTAAAAAGCTAAATTTGATAATTATTAATTTGCTTTTTAATAACTATTTCACTGTTATTAAATTTAATTGGATAGATGTTTTCTAATAAATTGTGTGTTTCAGATTTCTGTTTTCTATGTATTTTCTATCATTTCATATATCTGAAATGATAAAGCATGCAACAAAAGATGAATTTTCTATAGTTATACAATATTTTAAATATTAGCTATTAATCAAATATTTTCTTTCAAATATAAACATTCACTGATTTTTTTTTTTCTTTTTTAATAGTTAAAACTACATCTAATTTTGGACAATAATTAAAACTTCAGCAGCATTTGGGGCCCCCTGAAAATCGGGGCCCTGGACCTGTGCCCCGAATGTCCTGCCGTAAATCAGGCTCTGCTTACATATATTTTAGAATTTTAATTTAATCCAATGTTGAATTATTCTTAATGTTAAATTTTTGCTTTGTTTTTCTTTAAAATTTATACATGCAATTAATTTATTAGTTTCAACTTCACAGCTGTTTTTCCAGTCACAGCTCTTTTACAGAATAACACATGAAATATTGAGGTTTATTACAGTCTAACTGTTGTGGTCATTTGAAGCTTAATTGAAAGAATATTTTAAAAAGAGTAAAATGAATTCATGTTACTGAGGTTCACTGCAGCTGTAAAGAATGCCACATGGCAACACACATAGTGATTTTACAGAAAGAAATTGGGATATAATATTAGGACCTATCATTTAGAATTGTTAAATGAAGATTTTATAATATTACAAGTTTCATTAAATCAGAATCTTTATACAATATTAAAGAGGTATTTAATATATATAGAGAGAGGTATACTCTAACATACTCTGCAATAAAATAGTGTGTGTAATTCTTGTGTTTACCACACAGATACATACACATTATCATCTGGCAGCAGTGATTTCTTGTTTTCAAAAACATTAAGCAGGCCTAGGACCGCTGAGTCACTCTTAAAAAAGAGAGAAAAGAGACTAAATCGCAAGAAAAAGAGACTAAAAGAGACCAAAATTTAAAAAAAAAGAGACTAAAAGGAGACCAAATAAAAAACATTTTTTTCTCTTCACTTAAATGTTTTTGGTATATAGACAAGCACTAAGATTTAACACAATATGCGGAATACATTTTCAATGCATTTCAGTCGGTTTTGAAATAATTGCAAATATTGTTGATTGGTTGCAGAAAAATATCTCAAATCGCAACAATTCATCATGAAAGAAAATCAGAAATTCACCAAATGACCACGTGGACAAAATCATGAAATTCCAGAAAATATAGTGAAATTCATCAAATTGTCTCAAAAAACAAATCATAAAATTTGTCGCATGATCTCGGGAAAAAAATTCTCGAAATTAGTCAAATGTTCTTAGGATAAAAACAATCGCGAAAATTATCAGATGGCCTTGAAAAAAAAAATCACGATATTAGTCAAACGGATCTTGAGTTAAACATCGTAAAATTCATCAAATGGGTCTCTAAGAGAGGGATGAATCACAAAATTCATTAAATGATTGTGAAATTCCAAGAGCTATCATATAAATAATTGCTAATTTTGTCGAAGGTCACGGAAATAAATAGTGAAATTTATCAACTAGTCGCCAGAAAAATAACGAATTTCATAGAATAAAGCCATAAAAAAAAAATCAAGGATGCCCGTTAATGGGTTACATTAAAATGTGCGAAAATCAGTTACAGTATAAAACAGTGAAGTTTGTCAAATTATCTCAGGAAAAGAATGGCGAAATTTATCAAATGGTGTTGGTGAAAAAAGTAAAATCAGGGGTTGTACTGGTGCCAAGTAATATTTCACACAAACTTTTTTGGATATTTTAGGGCACATTTAACTGGCATATTACATTTCCTTCCAAGACCATTTGACGAAATTAACGATCCCCCTCCCATCCCCCGCTACCAATTGCCGCATATTATATGAAAATTGTGATTTTCCCACACTATTGCTTACGGAAGTACACGATTTTTCTTCCACGATTGTTCGCTGACATTTGCAATTTTTTTTCAATGAAATGTGATTTTTTTTTTTGGCTTTTATTTGCCAAAATTCGCAATTTTTTTGCCTTTGTTTGTAAAAATTTACTATTTTTCTGTGTTTATTTAACAAAATTTGTGATTTTTTTCTTGCGATCATTTACAAAATCGCACGGAAAAAAATCGTGATTGCAAAGAAAAAAAAATCACGAATTTTGAAAAATGATTGACTGTCAAAATTCGCGATTTTTTTTCTGCGATCATTTAAAAGATGAATTTCGGCAAATAAACGTGAAAGAATTTTGAATTTCGCCAATTGATCGCCGAAAAATCGCAAATTTCGGCAAATGATCATGGAAAATATGACGAATTTTGTCATATAAACACAGTAAAAAGCAAATTTCTAAAACAATGGCCCAAAAAATTGTCATTTACTGTATTTTGATAAACAATCACAGAAAAAAAATCGCAAATTTTGACTACCGATCGCGTAAAGAAATCGCAAATTTTTTCGGCGATCCTTTCACAAAATTTGCATTTCTCTGCGATTATTTTTTCCGCTCGCAAAATTGTACAATCCTATTGTTCATTAGTATAACCGTACACTTCGAACAAAATCCATACATTGTACTCTTCTGTGCATTGTACTACTGACCATATCGTACTCCATGACATCTATGAATATCCTTTTCGATTTTACGATCGTTTGACGAAAGCTTGGTCTTATTTCGGGATTGTTTGGAAATAACGATTTTATTTCGGGATCATCTGGTGAAAATCGCGGCTTGATTTTGTGATTGTTTAATGAAAATAGTCTTTTTTCCGGTGATCAATTAATTCAAATCGCAGTTTTGCCAGTGATCATTTTATGAAAATCTCGATTCTTAAAAATTAAAAAACATGAAATTCTGCTGTTTGTTGAAAAAGTGATCCCTGAATATGTAACGACCGAAATAAGAATTTTGAGATTCCTTCCTGCAATCCTCTGACGAATTTCTCAATTGTTTTTCACAAGATCGACTGACAAATTTTGCAATGATTTTGCCACTGATTGACGGATTACATGCTTTTTTTCTTGTGAAAATGACAAAATCGTGATATTCTTCCTGCGACCGAATGACGAAGTTTATGATTTTTAACCCTCGAATGATTATTGAATTTCGCGTTTTTATCTTGCCACAGATTGACCAAATTCACTTTCTTTTCAGTGTCCGACAGAAAAGTTTTGTGATTCTTGCCCGCAAACGATATACTAATTTCGTAATGGTTTTCCACGATAGAGTGACGAAATTTAGAATTTTTTCCCCTGCAAAAGAGAGACAAATTTTGCCATGCAGCAGAATTTTTTTCTACAGTCTATAACACATAAAACAACAGTCTGCAGGCCAATCCATCGCATTACATTATTTGCACTCAAACCTTCAAGTATTTGTGATAGACATAAAAGAAAAATATAAATTAAAAAAGAAGTTGCCTTTGTTCTCAGAATTTTTAACGTCTCATACATTGTCCTAAAGAGGGGGGGGGGGAGTCTCCTCTTTGACAAAATTTGCGTTTTTTGCATTTTTTTCGCGATCTATTGACGAAAACTGTCATTTTCTTGCGATCTCTTGAAGAAATTTGCCGTTTTTTCGTGATTTTTTGAAGACGTTTGCCTTTTTTTGCTAACTTTGGGAAGAAATGTTACGTTTTCCCGTGATTTTTTGATGAAATTTGCCGTTTTTTCGCGATTTTTCGGAGAAATTCGCTGTTGTTTCGTGATCATTTTACGAAACTGCCGTTTTTTCGCGTTCTTTTGATGAAATTTGCCTTTTTTCACGATCTTTTGAAGAAACTTGCTATTTTTTTCGTGATCTTTTGAAGAAATTTCCCTTTTTTTTGCGATGTTTTGAAGAAACTTGCCGGTTTTTTCACGATGTTTTGAATGATTTTTTTTGAGGAAATTTGTCGTTTTTTCGCGATTTTTTGAATAATTCTCGTGTTTTTCGCGATCTATGACGAAATAGATTTCTTTTCGAAGACTGTTTGTCGAAATTCACGATACACTTTTATGTCTGAATTTTTGGATTTAGGACCGAAATTTTTGCTAAATTTTTAACAGTTGAAAAATAGCCTGTGGACCTTCTAAAAGAGTCAGCGACGTGCGTCGCGGCGTTTCGCCGATTCTGCTACCGGGAAATTTGGTATGCTTTTTTCCGCAACTAAGTTTCACTATAGTTCCACGGAATTTCATGGTTTCATCCTAAGACAGATTAACATAATCCACGATTTTCCGCCGGTTTCCAACTGAAAAATTGTTGAAAGTAATCACACTTACCCCCTGGTATAAGTTAAAATATTTGTATGTTACATGTAACCGTAACCCTGTAATTATATTTGTGTATCCTGTTTGGCAACGCCAAGTCAGCATTGTAAAAATGTGAATGATGTTGCTGTCACCATGTGCGTGATTTAGTTAATCTTAATTAAACTATTTATGTTTATTATCGGCCTCTGATTCAGTTTTTATCTGCACAGCAGAGCGTGGTTCGAAACTGAACACGCTAGACGTAAAAGTATTTAAGATTGTGCGAAAGTGAACTGTTTTGTTACTTTGAACTGAATCACACGGATCGGAAGTCGAAATGGTGGCATGTGATGAAAACATCAAATATTCTGTGGAATCGTTTAGCGGCAAAAATTGTGTTGAAGCCGTCTTTGCAGCTAAGGAACTTGATAAATATTTAAACGAAGAATGTGATCCAAATAAAGCAGTGGAAGTTAAGGAATCGAAGAAAGCGTATGCTTTACTGCTAACCCTTTTAGATGACACAGTGCTAGCAGCTTTGGGTACGGAAACAACTGCGTGTCAAATATGGACAAATTTGAAAAGTAAATATGAAAAAACCAGTGCAGTGAGCCAAATTTTAGTGCGAAAGAAACTAGCGACTTTGCAGATACGTCGAGAATGCAGCATGCAGCAGCATATTAATGAACTGTTGGCCATCGTGAATGAATTGAGACTTTCTGGCACAGAAGTGAAAGATATGGACATTGTTATCTATTTGTTGATGTCTTTACCTGCCGAATACGATGTTGTTAAAGCTACAATCGAAAATCAGCCGAATGAAACTTTGACATTGGATTTTGTGATGCAGAGACTTTTGAATGCTGAAGCATTAAAGCTTGAAAGGGATTCCGATAATGTTCGTGCTTCTGTTCCAAATGACAATATAGCTTTCTTCACAGACAAACGTGACATCATTTGTCATAAGTGTAAATCCAAAGGCCACATTGCCAAGTTTTGTAAAAAGAAATATGTTTGCTTCCAATGTGGACGCCCTGGACACATGAAAAGGGATTGTAGAGTTCGACCAAAGGCAGATTCCAGAGAAACAGCTGCAGTAACATTCATGGCAGGTGAGCCTGTTGAAGGATTTCTGCTGGATTCTGGAGCATCCACACACATGTGTAGCAAAGGTGAGTGGTTTGAAGAATTGAAACCTTTTTCTGGAACTGTTACTTGTGACTCCAAAAATGATGTTTTGAAGATAGAAGGTATTGGCAACATATCTGGAACATTACATGGTAGGGAAATAATTCTAACAGAGGTACTATTTGTTCCTGATTTAAATGGTGAATTGATATCAGTTAAAAATATACAAAAAGCAGGTTATAGTGTAACTTTTGAGAATGATCTAGCTGTTATTAAGAAAGATAACGTGAGATTTGAAATTGCTAGACTTAACAAGAAAGGGCAGTACATAAGTGAATTTCAACCTGTTAAAGCCTCAACATATCTTGTGAATCATGATGCTGAACTGTGGCATAGGCGAATGGGACACTCATCCAACAAAGTGTTGAAAGAAATGGGTTTGCCAATTTCCGAATCAACATCAAATTTCTGTGAAGAGTATGTTATTGCAAAACATCCTAATACTCCTGTGAGCAAGAATCCTAGAAGTTGCTCTCATAGATGACCACTCAAGGTTTGTTGAAGTACATCTTCTAAAGCACAAAAGTGACATTGCTGAGATTTTTAAACTGTTCATCAAGCAAAATTCAAAGCTCTACAAAATTAGATGTGACAATGCCAAAGAGTATGTATCAGGTGAACTGGCCCGTTACTGCAAGAAAAATGGTGTTTTGATTGATCCAGCTCCCCCATATTCAGCTCCTTTAAATGGTGTTGCCGAAAGGGCAAATAGATATCTTTTAGATAAGGCTCGTGCACTAATTTTTGAATCAAAGTTACCTAAAACTTGTTGGGGGTATGCTGTGCAAACAGCCGCATTTCTCAAGAACAGAATTCCAAATCAAACTGTTGGAGATGTGCCATTTAAACTCAAATACGGTAAGCCACCTGACCTAAGCATTATCAGAGTGTTTGGTTGTGATGCATATATGAGAATTCCAGACAATTTAAGAAAGAAGTTGGATCCTAAATCCAAGAAGATGATTTTCATAGGATACTCAACAATGGGTTACCGCCTGTTAGATCCAGTAACAGAACATGTTGTGGTTTCTCGCAATGTAAAATTCAACGAAGAAAAGAAATGCATGATGAATTTGATTCAAGACGACACCATACAAGTTGAAGAGCTTGCTAATGAAGAAGTGAATCCAGACTCAGAAGATGTTGAAACTACAACTCCTGAAGAAAATGTCAGACCTAGAAGAAATGTCAAATTACCTGTCAGACTAGATGATTATTTTGTGTATAAAGCTAATGCAACATCTGTTGATTCTATCTCATTTGAGGATGTGGAAAAGTTACCAGAAGAAAAGAAAATACCATGGAAGAAAGCTATGAATGAAGAAATGGAGTCTCTAACTAAAAATAAAGTGTGGGAGTTAGTGGAATTGCCAAAAGAAGCAAAGACAGTATCCTGTAAATGGGTGTTGCGTGTCAAAAGAAACAATGTTTATAAAGCCAGACTGGTTGCTCGTGGTTTTGAACAGAAACCAGGAATTGATTATTTTGATACTTATGCTCCTGTAATCAGTATGTCATCACTCAGACTACTTCTTGCCATCATTGTCCAAGAGGATTTTAAAATTTATGCATTGGATGTCAAAACAGCTTTTCTGAACGGTGAACTTGATGAAATAATCTTCATGGAACAGCCCATGGGCTATAATGATAATAGTGGTCGTGTATGCAAGCTGCTTAAGAGTCTCTATGGGCTCAAACAAGCACCCAGGCAATGGTTCAAACGTTTCACAGATTTCATTCTTCATTTAAATTTCAAGCAGTTAAATAGTGAAGCGTGTGTTTTTGTAAGAAGATCTGAACAGAATGAAATATTTGTTCTGTTGTATGTTGATGACCTGCTCATTGCTGGTTCTGATGATTCAGAAGTTAAAGTTGTGATACAGCTACTTAGGAATGAGTTTGAGATGTCCAAAGCTGAAATTGCTGAAGAATTCCTAGGGATAAGTATGGAATATTCCCAAAATCAACTTTCTTTAAGTCAAAAGGCTTATGTTGAGAAAATCTTGAATAAATTTAAAATGACAGAGTGCAAACCATCCGACACACCCCTTGTGCCAAAGTCAACTTCTTCGGATTTTGTGCAGGGCAAAAGTTTTCATGGTCCTTATCGTGAGCTTGTAGGGGCTCTGCTCTACTTATCCATGATGACTCGTCCTGATATTTTGTACTCTGTTAATTGCCTTAGTCAACTCCAAGAGCACCCCACTGATGTTGCCTGGGCTGGTCTGAAAAGAGTGCTTAGATATCTAAAAGGGACATCTGAACTCAAATTAATGTTTTGTAAATCTTGTAGTGACAATAGTGTTATTAATGTTTATGTTGATGCAGATTGGGGGGCTGATACACAGGATAGGAAGTCTATTTCTGGGTATATTATTTTCTTTAATGATTGTCCAGTTGCTTGGTCTGTAAAGAAACAAACCTCCATTGCTCTTTCTTCTACAGAGGCAGAGATTTTAGCTTTAGCAAAAGCTGTCCAGGATTTAATTGTTCTTTACAATGTAACTACAGAAATTTTAGGGTATGAAAATATTAATGTTTTTATTTTCGAGGATAATCAGTCAGCCATTAAGGCTATATTAAATGAAAACAACTGTGCTAGATTAAAGCATTTGGATATTAAATTAAAATATGTTAGGGATACTATAAAATTGTATAATATAAATCTTGAGTATGTTGCTACTGAAAATCAGTTAGCTGATATGTTTACGAAATGCAGAATCTATTAATCTGATGCAGAATCAATTAATCTAAACCTAGATTAATTGATTTAAGATATAAATGTAAAATAATGTGTGATTAAAGGAGGGTGTTGAAAGTAATCACACTTACTCCTTGGTGTAAGTTAAAATATTTGTATGTTACATGTAACCGTAACCCTGTAATTATATTTGTGTATCCTGTTTGGCAACGCCAAGTCAGCGTTGTAAAAATGTGAATGATGTTGCTGTCGCCATGTGCGTGATTTAGTTAATCTTAATTAAACTATTTATGTTTATTATCGGCCTCTGATTCAGTTTTTATCTGCACAAAAATTTTGCGATTTTTACCCGCGAACAGTCAACAAATTTCGAGATTTTCCTGCGACAAACTGACAAGTTTTCCGATATTTCCTCACAACAAATTGTTGAATTTCGCGATGTTTTTCCCGCTATCAAATGAGGAAAGTTACGATCTTTTTTCTGCGATCGATCGATGGGTAAGGAACATAAAAAAAAAAAAAAAAAAGTGAGAAAAGAGACTAAATTTGAAAAATATAGACTAAAAGAGACAAATGCAAAAAAATAGCGAGAAAAGCGAGTTTAGCGACTCGCTCCGAGGCCTGCATTAAGAGTTCTACAGTTAAGCTAATTTTTTGTTATATCACAATTTCTATTGTTCTAGAAAAAAAAAATGTACCACTTTCTACTAATTCAGCAACAATTCATTGTATAAAAATGTGATTGAAAAAATTTGATTAGTAACAACATCCAATTAATGCTAAATTTATGTTTTTCTCCATTCTTCTTATTTGGTATAGAGTAAAAATACAGGGTGGCTCAAAATTAGGTATACAGTTACTTACACAGCAATACTTTTAATACAAGTTTAATTACATATATAGTTACATATTTAATCCAGAAGGTGATCAAAATGTCCACCTTCAGCATATCAGCCTTTGTTTACCCTAGAAATAGAAGAAACAAAACAATTAGTTATGTATATGTAACTGCATACCTGCTTTTGGGCCACCCTGTATACATTTTTGAAATTATTCTCAGTATGAATTGTATCCAATGAAGTTTTTAAGTGAAATCTTTTCTAGAAGCTTTAAATATGTAATTCAAAATTTAAGTTTATTCAGGCAAGTATTTTTGACTATTTTAAAAAATATCTTAATTGCAACCTGTTTTGCAACAATTATAAATGAATTTAACATTAAAAGTTCTTAGATTTAAACCTGCAAAATCCCTAAACTACATAACTAAAGGAATTTTTCTTTAGTAGCCAGATGTAAAATTTATTAAAAAATCCAAATATGATGTCAAAATTAGGTGTTAGAACAAATTTTTTTTTAATTCAATACTATTTCTATGCATAGATAATATGCATAGATGCCTGTTTGTTATGTAACAGTAGTTTTACAGATATTTCTGAATGATGACTGTAATATCTGATATAGAGATCAAAATTGGTAATGGAATTTGTTTATAAATATTCACTAGAAAAATTACAGAAATTCAAATGATTCAAAATGTTTCAGATTAACTATCTTGACAACATATCTTTACTGCTTTAATGAGACATGATTTTTCTGACAACACAATGGACAACCAATCAGATAATTCTTACAGATTAAGAGAGACTGTACTCTTAAGTTTAATGCTGTAAAAATCATAATTCATTCACTTTTCACAAGCAAAATATCCATTTAGATTAAAAAATCAAAACTTTTTTTTAAAAATAAAACTACATATAAGTTATCATGATCATAGAGAATTCTTCGTATTTTTATCTTAGCCAAGTGCAAATCTCACCACTAGCCTATTTTTAACTTGCTAGTTAACATTTTTTTTTTTTTTCTCACATGATAAATTTAAAAATGTGTTGAAGTTAAAATTAGATGTCATGGTTTGTAGCATTATTTAATATTGTTCTTTACTTTACTTAGGAAAAAAAAAAAAAAAAAGACAGAAGCGAAAGTTATAAATTTTAAATGCTTCAGTTTTAAATGAAAATTTCATATTATAAATAAAATTAATTGAGAAATAATATTTTAAATGAAATTAATGAAATAATAACTAAAAAAAATGTGACAGGAACAATGTTTAACAATTTATTCCTGCATCCCGCTAACATAAAAATACCAAATTTATCATTTTTTAAAATCAGAATCTTCGATATGGCAAAAAGATTGAGCAATTAAATTGAATTATGAATAAAAGTAACATGATGGCTTAGCAACTTAGCATACATTTAAGAAAATTATAAATTTTCAGATTTTCATCCACACTTTAAAATGTAAATACTTTTTGTAAATATATTAGAACACAACAGTTAGAAAGAAAGAAAGTTCATTACTTTAACAGCTGAAACTGTTAAGCCAGCATTTGTAGTTCCAATTCCTGATGTTAAAACAGACCTTGGAGATACTTTAGTCACAAACTTCAAAAATTGTGATTTAGCGGTTCCTATTTAAAAAATAAAAATAAAGAAACAAATAAATTTCCAGAACAAAATAATAATAATAATAAAACAATCAGGAAATAATCAATAAAAATCTGGGATTTTCATTATCAATAAAATTTTAATTAATCTACTTAAATAATAATAAAAAAGTTTCTTTTCAAGAAATGTTTTGAAGAAGAGCAATGTAAATGAAAATGAAAACAACAACAAAAAATACCTGGATCTCCAACAAGCAACAGATGAGAATCACCTCTTATCCTAGAACTCCCACTTTTTTTCTAAAAAAAAAAATAAATAAAAAATATGTGTGGCACTCAGGACTGCCGCGATAAAGCTATTGCACAGCATTTTTTATCAACTTATGCAATTATAATTATTTATTTTTTATTTATGCATTTTTTTTTTTTTTTTTTTTTTTTTTTTTTTTTTTTTTTTTTGTCTTTGATATTAATTCAAGTTACACTTTTTGAGCGTGATGACCGATAAGAAAAATTTTTTATTTGCTGGAGCCCTATCATCTTCCCATATTTAAAAAATATTATTCATAAATAAAAAGTTGAAAGCTTACCTTTTGATGTCTGTAGTCCTTGCTGCACTTGATAGTTGAAGATGACTTCAGTGAGGATGTAGTGGAAGGGGGGGGGGGGGAAGTTGAGGTGTTTGGAGAAAGGAGAAAAAATACCTTGATTGCACTGTTTGGTTTTATTGATTTTTAATAAATTAGGTCTTTTATTAAGATTTAAGAATGACAAAAAACTTAGTTTTGCCAAAAATGGCTAGGGGACGCTGTAAACCTGTTTTTATGAATTGGGACAAATTCTATTTAAAGAGACAAGATTAAAGATATCTTACACTATGGTATTTAAGTAGTTATTAAAGAAGTCGAAAAAGTTATAATTTTTGTTTTAAAATGGTGGCGACCAAAATTTGAAAAAATGTTTGAAAGTTAAACTGTTTTAATAAATTAGGCTTTAAAAGTTGTTTATTATTTTAGTTTTAAAGTAATTGGTGATTTTAATAGGGTTGCCCCAGGATGCCCCCATATCTTTGCTCCCCCTGTAGATATAAAAAAATGGAGATAGCCATTTTAAAGAACGGAAAAAATCCATTCGGACCATTCGGAAAAATCCGGGCCATTTAAAACATTATTAACCCCTAAAAAGTTGTTTTAAAGATTTTGTGAATAGAGTTATCTATTTTATTCTTCATGGCAATGTTATTTAACACCAGTACTTGGTATT
The DNA here is from genome assembly GCA_964019185.1 of Maratus speculifer. Taxonomy (NCBI): domain Eukaryota; kingdom Metazoa; phylum Arthropoda; class Arachnida; order Araneae; family Salticidae; genus Maratus; species Maratus speculifer. The sequence goes on from OZ025291.1 coordinate 70,250,506, forward strand.
AATGATGAGTAATTACATCAGAGAATATTCCTAAGTTAAAATAAACTGCAAATGAGCATGCTGGCTCTGTCATATGTGACACTATAAGGGGTATTCACTGTATGAGATTTAAGAATGACAAAAAACTTAGTTTTGCCAAAAATCGCTAGGGAGCGCTGTAAACCTAGTTTTATGAATTGGGACAAACTCTAGATAAAGAGACAAGTTTAAGGATATCTTACATTATAGTATTTAAGCAATTATTAAAGAAGTCACAATTGTTATAATTTATGTTTTAAAACAGTGGCAACCAAAATTTGAAAAAATGTTTGAAAGCTAAACTGTTTTAATAAATTAGGCTTTAAAAGTTGTTTATTATTTTAGTTTTGAAGTAATTGGTGATTTTAGTGGGGTTGCCCCAGGATGCCCCCATATCTGTGCTCCCCCTGTAGATATCAAAAAATGGAGATAGCCATTTTAAAGAACGGTAAAAAAGGGTTCGGACCCAGCTGGGCCAGAAAATTCCGGGCCATTTAAAACGTTATTAACCCCTAAAAAATTGATTTAAAGATATTTTAAATATTTTACTAATATTATTTCATGTTTTTTTTCAATAATAGGTAGGTTTCAGCAATATAATCGCTATACATTGCAGCTATATGTTTACTGTTTAGTATTTCGAAGTTGGCAACTCCTTATAACCATGACATTTTACTCATAATTCCTCTCTCCAAAGCTTGTTAAGTTCAATTCAATTTCCTTTATTGAATAAATGAGAAGTCTGACGAACTGAAACGACGTTAGCCAGAGTATTAGGTTTTTTTCTCGTTACGGAATTTCTAGATTCGGTTGCCGCGCTCAAAGCCCGCGATAAAAGCTATGCAATAGCTTAAAAATGCATATATATCACATACATAAGTGAAATTATGTTTTTTGATCTAAAAAAAAGAACAGAAATAAATAAAATTGTTAAATGAAATGAAAAAGTAAAAATAGAAATAAAATTAATAAACTAAAAATTAAACTAAAAATATAAATACATCAAACAAGAAAAAAAATCAAAATGAACTCTGGTCACATTGATTGATTATTGGAGCTTAGATTCGATGTTGAGGTTTTTAGCTTCGCTTCACTTAGTGGTACCCCTAATGCTCCAAATTTACAATCCAGTTTCTTTTTTCTTCTTAAAACAAGTCTTTCAATTGTCTTTATATTTGCAGATGTGTACTTGTTTGTTTTAACTACATGTTTGAAGTTCCTATTCCGGGGAGACTTCACCAACTTCAGAATCTGTTGGTTCTTAGTAGAAAAGAAACAAGGTACTTGGATGCTGATTTTCCCGCCACAGCCAGGTCACAGATATTATAGAAAGTTGCATTGTTAACAGACAAATTTAATCACTGATAAAGTTTAGCTCGCTCTATGAAAAACTTTCGACCCTCTAGAAGGTAGTCATCAGTGGTTTCTGGTTCTGGGACATTACACTCTGGACAGAAGGATGAATTCCATAGACCAAAACGATGAAGTTGAGTCATAGTAGGCAATGTACATGTCTGAAGTTTAGCTTGTAACACTTCCCCTCTATAGGCGAGCTTTAGATTTTTGTAGTCCCAACTCCTCTTTGTAAGATGGGAAAAGTCTGCAATGTAACCACTTGCCAACCAATCTCCAGTGATTCTCTCTTTGTAACAATATCTGAAAAAGGCTATGATATCTTCAGGAGAGATTAGCCTGATAGTTTTTTAGATGGCATGCGAATCCATCTGCTAATTCATTGCACTGAATCCTTATATTTCCGGACACCCAAATAATTTCAATAGCTTCGAGATGTGAGCTTGTCTGGGTTATTGCCTCATGCAGAAAGAGGATTACTTTCGTAAGAAAAGTTTCCCGCTCCTAGGTGCATATTGAAGAGCTTTCCAAAGGGCAAGAGCTTCTGCTGTAAAAATTGAATTCAGATGATGCAATTCCCAAGATTGGCCGCAACCCCTTGTGCAGTCGCAATATCTGATGCTAGTCTTGGATGGACTTTTAGAAGCGTCAGTTGCTATTATGTGCCAATGCTTATAATTGACCAAATGCTGCATAAATAACTGTTGTAATACCTCAGGAGCTAATGATTTGTTCAGGAAGAGATATTTAGTATAATTGTATTTGACTGGAAGGTTGCTTTGGGTTTCCAGGATGAGAGTCCACTTAATTAATTCTGTTGATGTTATTTTGAGTTGGTTCAGGAGTTCCCGAGCCTCATCAGATAAGATAGATCTGCTTTCTGCAAATTGATCTTCTAATGGCGACATCTTACCAAGAGACAGTTGCCTAATTATGAAGATTTTACGTTGAAGATCATAGGAGTCCTGTAATCTAGCTGCTCTCATTATCTATCTCAGAATGGGGGATCGGAGTCCATTTAGGAGTCCTGTTGCTGCTCGCAAGGTCCCATGTAGGATCAGTTCAATTTTCTCCCTGGTAGTGTTACTTGTCAACGAATGCAGCGGACTTCCAAAATGCAATGCGCTGATCACTGCTGACTGGGTGATATGCAGATCTCTGGTAGCGATACATCTGTATGGGCTAGCAATACATTTGAGAACATTGAGCTTGCATAGTGCTTTTTGTCAAATCTCTTCTATGTGCGAGCTCCAAGTTAAATTGTTTGAAATCTTTAGGCCAAGGATCTTGATAGAGTCAACACAGGGAATTGGTTGACCACCTATGTAGACAATGTCATCTGGTTTGAATATCTTGTTTGACATGTTTATTATGGTGCTCTTAGATGCGTTGAAGTGAATATTCCAATAATTTCCCCAAGTTGCTGCATTCAGGAGTGTGTTCTGCAGTTTCTGAAGCACCTCTTCATATACCGGTCCCGAGGCGTAGATGTAGGTGTCGTCAGTGTAGACTATTCCATCCACTCCCGGTTTAAGTACTTTGAAAAAAATCGCTCATATAGAATGAATACATTAGCAGTGAGAGGACACACCCTTGAGGCACACCAGCTTCTAGATCTTTTAGGTCCAAAAGAACCTTCTTCCAAGGAACTTTAAAGGTGCAATTTGAATTAAAAGGATAGATCCACTTTGTCAGATGTCCATCAACCCTAGCTTCCAATAACTTCAATGTTAGGCTATCATGCTCTACCGAGTCATATGCTTTAGAAATATCCAAGGCGACTAGGAGAATGTAATATTTCTTTTCCTGTGCATTCTGAAGATTGCTGAGAAGTTTTGTAAGAGCAACTGTGCAGTCCCGGAACAGGATGAATCCAAAATGGTTGTGATGAAACAGTTGCCTTGCTAAGATCCAAGTAGTAAGACACTCCATGAGGATCTACTCGAAAACTTTTCGCACCGATGAGGTGAGAGAAATTGGTCAGTAGGACTCTACATGTTTAGGATCTTTACCAGGTTTAAGGACTGGAATAATAATATGTTATATGTAAACTTTGCATGCCGGAACTCTCGATGCAAGATAATAAAATATAGCGAAAATAGCATCCAATGCTGTGCGAGCCGGTGGCCTCGCAGTAAAGCGCTGACCTGCGAAGCAGCAGATTGTGAGTTCGATTCCAACTGAAGGCAAGTTACCTAAAATTTGTTTTTGTGTTAAAATTTCGTTTATGTTCGTTTCCTGTACTTTCCAGAAAATTCTTATGTTAATTGTTATGCAGTTTCTAAAACTTTCCAAGTCTGGAATGTTCCTTTCGAGAAAATTCCTTGTCTGTATATAAGCTGGTGTAGCTTTCAGTTCAACAAAATAAAGTTTCAGAGTTTGGTGGATACTCGTTGTCTTCACTTGTTCATAGTGAATACACACTACGATTGAGAAATCTACGCGACAGATTTGGTGGAGGCGCTGGGTACGATAAGCACGGAAGAGCTATGCAGAAGCCAGCGTGTTCAAGGACTACCACCTGAGTTTGGCTTATTACCGGATCCAAGGAGAATTAGAAGGATGGCTAAGAATGAGGATGGAAACAGCGGCATGTCAGCTAACATTGCGCCTGTGCCTGTTTTGACCTACCAGCTCCCTCGGAATCCATGCATCTTCTCTGGAGAAGATGAACAAGATGCGGGTAGATGGCTAAGAGATTTTAAGCGAATTGCCACCTATAACCGATGGGATGAGCAAATGTGCCTTGCAAACATGATTTTCTATCTTGCCGGAACCGCACGGCAGTGGTTCGATAACAACGAGGACAGTTTCACTAATTGGACTGAATTCACAAAGGCTTTAGGAGCTACGTTTTGCCGAGCAGACGACCTGAAAAGACAAGCTGAAAGACTGTTGCTCACTCGAGCGCAGAAATCTGGCGAAATGGCCGAAGCCTATATTCAAGACGTCCTTGCCCTCTGTCGAAAAGTCAACCCCTCTATGCCAGAAGACGAGAAAATTGCTCACCTCATGAAGGGGATTTCAGAGGACTTGTACCAGATTTGTGCGGAGTTATGGAGCCCCTTACTTATTACTAGAGAAATTTAGCAGAGTTGTAGAAAATGTAGTAGAGAAAATGTGTACTTTCAAGTTATTTTTCATAATTAGACAAAACTTCTATCAACTTAACTTCTTGTAAATAAAATAAATGCAAAATACTTACAATAAATGATGACTCACAAATGCTCTTCATTATATTTATTGAAGATATAAGGATACCTTGGAAAAACATACTCTGTTACTTTACAGATGAAACTCATAACAGGAGCCACAAATGGAACTTGCTCTTCATTTTAGAGTAACTTAACCTTTTAAACATATCTTTTGTAAGTAACGCGGACTTCAAAATAGCACTTCAAAATATTGTTAAATTAACTTCAACGTATCGAAAAAGGCTTTAAATAGAGTGTTGAATTGAAAACCATCTTTAAAACGCCGTTCGAACTGCTTACACATTTCACACACCAAAAAAACATGAAAACTGTCCATTTAAATTGGAACGAAAACCTACTAGCCAATCACAAACGACTATGCAATTTGCATAAGTCAGACGATAATTAACATTTTACATTAAACATTTTTTTTTTTTCCATCATTCAATTAAATTCATTAAATACATTTAGAAAAATTACTTTAAACATGAAAATTACTTTAAAAATGCTTTTGTTACTTAATTAAATCTAAATAATATTTGTAACTTAAAAGAAACTTTAATACAGGCAAATGCGATCGCAAGTAGTAATTACTGAATACGCTCCATGACTGAGCACGACACGAAACAACTCAACCGCGCCGTTGAAAAACGTAAACAAACGCCGATTCGGCGGGGAAAAAGTAAGCAAGAATTGCAGGTTCCATTTTGGCTTTACAAAACAATATTTAAATTAAATAAAAATAAAAATGGATGGGAAAAACTTTTCCCCACAGAATGCCCCCCTTTCCCATTCATTTTGTTTTTTTCACTGCAAATAGTTCTTTGCAACAGTTTATGCAAATGCAGGATCAAAAGAAGAGTTTTTTTTTTCTGTTGGTGGCAAAGTTCATCACCATAAGTAGGCATCACGAAATATTTGAAAAGAGTTTTTGACTAAGGATTTGGTTAAAAGATCAGCGACGTTTTCTTTGGAAAGGACATGTTTTACATCGAAAAGACCTTGACTGTACCAGTCTCTGATAAATTTGTACTTCAAATCAATGTAACGATTCTTTATCGTATCAGTTTTGTGCTTCATAAAAGAAATGGCCGCAGTGTTGTCACAGAAAAGAATTGGACGTTGAATAATGATGTCATTCAGTTGTAGACACTTTTCTAGTTCAGTAATAGACATCTGTAAAAATTTTAAGTCTTTGACAGCCTCTGTTGCAGCGATGAATTCAGCTTCCATGGGGCTTAAGGCGACACAGCTTTGTTTTGCAACTCTCCAAGTTACTGGCATATTGTTGACGAAGGCGGTGTATCCAGTCCATGACTTTCGGTCAGTGGTGTTACTTGCCCAAGAAGCATCCACATAGACAGCTAACTGGATTGGAGAGTCAGACCTTGCAAGTTTCAATCCAAGAGATTTTGTTGAAGACAGGTACATCAGGATTCGAAGAAGTGCTCTGTAATGTGAAAGATTTGGCTTTTCGGCAAATTGTGAAAGTGCAGCAACTGGCCATGAAATATCAGGACGGCATCGATGAGCAATATATTGTAGACAGCCAAGCAAACTTCTGTAAGGCAGATTCTCAGGAAATTCGTCTTCTTCCGCAGCTGGAGCAGGATTATACCCAGGTGGAGAAGGAAGAGAAACATTAGTACAATCAGGAACATCAAATTTCTTTAAACACTTTTCTATATAATGTTGGCAATTGATATTAAAAACTTCATTATCTTCTACTTTAAAGTTTATGCCTAATAACATTGTGATAGGACCTAAGATTCTAACTTCATAAATTGATTTGATTAATTCTACTACTTCTTTTAAAACTTCATCATTTTTAGCGAATATTGGTAAGTCATCCACATAAACTATCACAATTGCTTGACTTTTGTAAGAATATACACATGTTAACCCTGGAACTTCAGTAAAACCATTTGAAATCAATTTATTATGCAAGTCATTGTACCAACATTTTCCAGCCTGATGAAGGCCATATATTGCCTTCTTTAACTTTAAGACAAAATGTTCTTTTCCTGGAATAGTGTAATCTTGGGGTTGTTTTATGCAAATATCTTTGTCAATTTCACCATATAAATAGGCACACTTTACATCAAGTAGACAATGTACCCAATTAAAAATTTTAATGAAAAGGGCAATGAAAAGACGAATAAGTGTGAAATTTACAACAGGACTGAATGTGTCGTTGTAATCCAAGCCTTCTCTTTGATTATTTCCTAGTGCAACTAGACGTGCTTTAAATATATCTCTTTTCCCCTCACTATTTTCTTTTACTGTATAAACCCATTTGGTTCCAATCACCTTTTGATTGAGTTTTGGGACAGGTGTCCAAACGTTTCTATCTAACATAGTTTGGATCTCTTGATCCATTGCCTCTTTCCATTTCTCAGCTTCTGGAAGTTGCTTTGCTTGTAAAGGATTTTGAGGTATAATTATTTCGGTTAATAGTGCTTCTTCAGCCAGTTCGCTTTCAGGTTCTTTTTCTAATTTAATGGGACCTTCATAAGTATTTGTTGAACTAAAATTTGCCAAGGTGTCATCTAAAATAATTTTATTTGCTTTACAATATTCTAAAAGTTCAGGCGTTGACCTAAGTGTTGAACCAGTAGGAGACAATAAATAAACATCTAATTTACCTTTAGTTATCCCTTTCTGTCTTGTCTTAAGATACCTATAAAATGTGGCTTTTCCTTCTTCCTTTTCTTCTGAAATTTCTGGAACTTCATCTACAGATGACACATCATCCTCCAACTTTTCCAGAGAGCCTGGTTCCATTAAATTGTCTTCTTGAGTGGAAGTTTTTGACGTAGAGGGTAACTGTTTAACAGATTCGTCAGTTGTGGGTAGATTATCTGAACCTGTAAAGAAGTCATCATCACTTGTAAAATCAACAAAAGAACGATGTGTTACTTTCTGCTCAGGATAGCCATGTAATTGGGCCTCATCAAATGTCACATGTTTTGACTCTACTATAGTGTTTTCTCTTGGAAAATAAATTCGATAACCACATGATCCTAAGCCATATCCTACAAATATTCCTTTCTTCGCTCGAGACTGGAACTTGTTCCTTTTCGCTTTTGGTTGATGTACATAAGCGATACAACCATAACGCTTTAAGTGTCGAATGGATGGTTTAGTTCCATACCATCTTTGAAAAGGTATAGCTTCAATACCAGTATGAAAAATTCTGTTTCGTATATAGTTTATGGTCATAACAGCTTCTACCCATAAATTATCTGGCATATTTGCTGCTTTCATAACAGTTCTCATTCCATCGAACAATACTCTATTGTAACGTTCCGCTGTTCCGTTCATCTGCGGACTGTATATCGTGGTTCGTTCATGTTTAATTCCTAATTTATTTAGCATATCTTTGACCTGTTGATTGCAATACTCTAAGCCGTTATCCGTTCTTATCGCTTTAACTTTCTTATTAGTTTGGCGTTCTACAAAAGTTATAAATTGTTTTAATTTTATGAAAACTTCATCTTTAGAGCGTAGCGGATAGCAAAATGCTCTTCTGCTATAGTCGTCAATAAAAGTAAGTATGTAACGTTGCCCGTTCCTTGAAGTGACTGGGGCTGGCCCCCATATGTCACTATGAATCAACTCACAAATTTCTTTAGATCGAATGTTTTGTAACCTAGGATGAGTTGACCTAGTATTTTTGGCAAGAATACAAGGTTCACAAGGAGATTCCTTCCCCTGTAATGGACTACAGCCTTGAACCAAGTTTTCTCGAAACATTTTCTTAATCACATTAACATTACAATGTCCCAGCCTTTCATGCCATAGCATTATATTATTACGGTCATTGGCATATGTACTATTGTAAAGACAATTTGACTCTTGTGTATTGGCTTTATTTTGAGTATAAACTCTTTTAGGATTAGTGTTACAAGATTCAGTACGTGCAAAAACTTTCACTTTATCTGAACTTAGAGAAGAAGGTTTACTAGAAGGTTGTAAACATGGATTTTTAACATTAAGTTTAACCTCAGTGTCATCATAATTTCTAATTGCCTTTAAAACATAAAAATTTTCTTTTAGAGTGGCTGTGTATAAATATTTCCAATTCTTATCAAACACTTTAAACCCATGGTCCATAGTAGCATGAAGACCAGCTTTATCCATTTTTGACATGGAGATTAAATTTTTATGTATGTTTGGAACATACAAAACATTATGTAAATTTACAATGGACACTTTATCTTTTTCTTTAATTTTAAAACTAACTTTACCAATTCCTTTAACCTTATGAGGTGTGGTTCCCATTCTAACTACTGCACCCTCTGGTGGTTCTCTTAGATGAGTAAAGAAATTCTTATTCTGACAGACATGGGAGGTAGACGCTGAATCCAAAGTCCATTCCCAACAAGGGGGGGAAATTTTGCAGCAATCATTACTTTTATACTTTAATTCAGTAACATATGAATCTAAATCTACTTCTTGAACCCTTTTACTTATCTTTTGATTTCTACAGTTTCTACCTAAATGGCCATTTTTCCCGCAGTTTTCACATTTTAACTTATTTCTACTTTGAAAATGAGATTCGGGAGAAATTTTTCCTGACATATGAGCGCTTCTATCAGCCATAAGGGTTTCATTACGCAATCTTTCTCTTAGATCTCGTCTTGAACATTCTTTTAAAATTTCATCTTTAACATCGTTAAATTTAAATTTATCTTCGGAAAGACGGTCTAATTCCCTAATTAAATAATCATACTTTTCTGGTAAACTTTCTATTAACTGATAGCATCTATGTTTTTCGGCAATTTCCTCTCCGGAATCAATTACACGGCGATATGCTTCTTCAAATCTAGCAATATATGAGGGAATATCTTCGTCCGGATTTATTTTTAAATTTCTAAATTCATTTACATGAAAGGATTTTAATGCTCTACCAGGAATTTCTAGGGTTAATTTCAAAGTTTCCCAAATTTCAGAGGGATCATCTAAATGCCCTATTGTTAATGCAATTTCCGGACTAACATACGTTTTCAGAATTCCTACTGCTCTCTGTTTTGATTGGTTAAGTTTAAACTTGTCAAGAGGTTTTAAATCAGTAAATTCTGGCCATTCACTTTTCTTTACCCATGTAAATAACCCTTCAGTTTGCAATATACATTTAATAAATCTTATCCAAGTTTGATAGTTATCTTTAGTTAATATAACTGTATCAGGTGCAGTGGCCATTATTCATTTAATTTTAAACAATAAATATATATATTAGAATTCATACACATAAATTACACATTCAGATACTTCAATAATATATATTTTCAACAAGAAATTTTCAAAACTATTTTCTCTTACATATATAATAAATTTGCGCAGTTGCAAGAGCTTCTGGGCCCATAACCTCTGTGCGGAGTTATGGAGCCCCTTACTTATTACTAGAGAAATTTAGCAGAGTTGTAGAAAATGTAGTAGAGAAAATGTGTACTTTCAAGTTATTTTTCATAATTAGACAAAACTTCTATCAACTTAACTTCTTGTAAATAAAATAAATGCAAAATACTTACAATAAATGATGACTCACAAATGCTCTTCATTATATTTATTGAAGATATAAGGATACCTTGGAAAAACATACTCTGTTACTTTACAGATGAAACTCATAACAGGAGCCACAAATGGAACTTGCTCTTCATTTTAGAGTAACTTAACCTTTTAAACATATCTTTTGTAAGTAACGCGGACTTCAAAATAGCACTTCAAAATATTGTTAAATTAACTTCAACGTATCGAAAAAGGCTTTAAATAGAGTGTTGAATTGAAAACCATCTTTAAAACGCCGTTCGAACTGCTTACACATTTCACACACCAAAAAAACATGAAAACTGTCCATTTAAATTGGAACGAAAACCTACTAGCCAATCACAAACGACTATGCAATTTGCATAAGTCAGACGATAATTAACATTTTACATTAAACATTTTTTTTTTTTTCCATCATTCAATTAAATTCATTAAATACATTTAGAAAAATTACTTTAAACATGAAAATTACTTTAAAAATGCTTTTGTTACTTAATTAAATCTAAATAATATTTGTAACTTAAAAGAAACTTTAATACAGGCGAATGCGATCGCAAGTAGTAATTACTGAATACGCTCCATGACTGAGCACGACACGAAACAACTCAACCGCGCCGTTGAAAAACGTAAACAAACGCCGATTCGGCGGGGAAAAAGTAAGCAAGAATTGCAGGTTCCATTTTGGCTTTACAAAACAATATTTAAATTAAATAAAAATAAAAATGGATGGGAAAAACTTTTCCCCACAAGATTCTCCTGACTCAAGAATATCAGACTGTTGAAGACTTTGTAAAAAGGTGCCATCAAATAGAGAGCCTTCGACGCAAATGTATAAACCAGCCAAAATTCCAGAGGCTCCCTAATGTGTCTACAGTGTCGGCCGAAGCAGACATTGGTGACATTAGGTCACTGATACGGAGTATTGTACAGGAAGAACTCCAAAAGATTTTGCCGGAAGTGAGTTGTGGCGCAAACGACGAATGCGACTCTCCATTGGACATCGCGTCGGTTGTGAGAGAAGAAGTTATGGAAGCTCTAGCTCTACTTACGGTTCCAAAAAGACGTACCGTGACTACTCGAAGCTCAGTTCCAGTTAGACCACAGCCAAGACGTGACACCAGAAACAGCGCCGTGCCAGAGCGAAAGACAGACGTTTGGAGAACTGCAAACAATGTACCTCTCTGTTACCATTGTGGACGTCCAGGGCACGTGTTTAGATATTGTCGAGAAAGACATAGAATATTTGCAAACGCAAGAACCTTCAATGCATCCAATCCATGCCGAGATATGGACACTGACTCTCTACGCAGCTTCGATGAGGATTATATACAGCCGAATGCTCCTAGCCGCAGAAGTAGTTCACCTTATCCCCGCCGTTCTCCCAGCCGCCGACAGTCACAATCACCTCTACGTCGTTCAAGCCGTTCTCCACCCCGAGCTAATTGTCAACTAACTCTAAGTTAGTGACTTAAAAGTGAACTTAAATAAAACAGAGATGGGCACAGTGAAAGCTGGTCTGGCCAAGGAGTGTAGAATGTGTTAAAATTAAAACAATTCAAGTTGACATCAAGACTTCCTTTATTTATGACTTCAGACTCTTAATGAAAACAGCATGAAAGTGAACTTACACACTTTGATAACTTCATGACAGCAGGAAAACTAGCAACGTTTTTAACAGAGATGATATCAGTAAAAGATTCGGAAAAACACAATTAAAATAGATTAAAATCATTCATACTAATTAAACTCAAACTCCATGAACGACGGTAACTTTTCGTGCGTTCAAGTTTCTTGAAACATCGCGTCCTTCATAACGAAGGAACGAAGAAAGGCGAAACTGTCTTGACATCGCACAGCATATATACTCTGGCCGAAACGGCACGTGCTAACGTGAGCCAATGAATGGCCGATATCGTTTTTGATATGCAAATATCAAAAACGATAAATCGATTAAGTTCGATTAAAAGAGACGTATGCCGCCATCTGGCGGGAAAAAGACTGCCAATCGATTAAAATAATCGTATCGTCCGATGTTACAAGAAAGCAAAACACGCGGATAAAGTACTGTGAAATTAACGATGTTTATTTTAGATAAAACGTAAATTAAAAGATATTTAACAAGTGGAAATAAATTAGAAAAGGTAAGTAGATATTATATTTAAGTAATTTAATAAAAGTAAAAGTGAATTTTGAATACTGTTGTAATAAATATTATGTAAACAAAGGAACTAGGGAACTGTTAATTTAGGTTGAAATGAAGTATACAAAAGGTAAGTTTATGGAGGCAATGAGAACAAGTTTGATGTTCCCATCAATGCCCCCCCTCTCATTGCTTTATATAATAAGAGCTATCTGTATACAGAATGAAGCTCTTTAATAAAAGAAATCCCGAAGCCAAAAAAAAAAAAAAATTTATGTTACTATAAATAAAAACATTAAAAATTTAAAAACACGAATAACTAATTTTTAAATTTAATTTTATCAAAATTTAACGATAAACAATTTAACTATCAAATTCTCAAAAAGATTCTAAAAGAATCAAAACTTTTAAATTTTCCTAACAAGATAAAAAAAAAATGATCCAAAAATTTAAATTTAAATTTTAAGAAGATCTCCTCGTCTCCACAATCACTCACAACTCTTTTCTTTCACACAGTATAAATTTTACAATACAATGTGAAATACATTTTAGAATTACAAAAGTTTTAGTATTTAAATACGTACCAAAAATACATTGCAATTTCCAATTTGGAAAATTACATAACAAATCTTCCTCCATCGATGAGTACCCTTGATCATCAAAAAAATTTTAAACTTTATTCAAAATAAAAATTTATTAAGTCCATGAAAGCTTTGAAGACTATAACTTATGGCGAGAACACTTCCACTACGGCATCCAGAATTTGGAACATGACAAAAGACGACGGCACATTCAAACTTGGTGATTACACCATACCTTGCTTCCATCACCTGTCTTACATATCCATCAAAATGAATATAGATCTCAGTTATCCATCATCACTCAGTCTTCTGCCCGGAACAGAAAAACAAGCATACACAAAAATTGGTGATTCTAGATGCCTGGAAGTAAGAAAAATATATTAATAAAATGAAAATTAAAGATTTTAAATAAACTACATTAAATTTAATACCATCCGCAGGATGAACAAACCGTAGGTACCATAGGCTGAACAAGACTACGGAAATGGTTACCACAAAAACTGATGATCAAGGATAAGGAGGGAAAATATATACTGTTGGTTATGAAAAATTGAAAACATGCACATGCACGTATGTATGCCATTTACAAAGTACAATTTTTTTTAAAACAATGTACGATCAAAATTTAGCTAAAACAATGTGCAAGCAAATATTTAAAACAATGTGCAGTAATTTCAGAAAATACCAACAATAAAAGAGATTAACGACGCATAAAAAGAATGGTACGCATAAAAAGTTTACATGAAAAAATGTAACTTAAGTTACAAAAATTGAATTTACAAACTTTAACAATTCATATTTGGTCAAGGGTTTAGTGAAAACATCTGCAAGATTGGACTTACTGCGAACATGCCTCAAAATAAATTCCCCTTTATAAAACAGGTCCCTAATGAAAAATAACTTGACGTCTATATGCTTAGATTTATAATTTTCTACAGGAGATTTTACGAAATCAATTGCAGCCTGGTTATCAACCAACATAATTGCTTTATTATCATTATCAGGAAAAATATTGAACTTCTGACATTCGCGGCGTATTCGATCGAACCAGACCAAGTTCTTGACGGCCTTAGTCATTGCGACAAATTCCGACTCCATGGTCGATAAGCTGATGCACTTTTCTTTAAAAGTGTGCCAGTCGACGGGAGCTTTGTCTATCGAGCTATTCCATCTCAATTCAGGCAGACAGTACTGATATGCGTCAAGTCACCATCACAGATTTTTTTCAAAAAAATTCAGTAGTTAGAACTAAGTGATTTATAAAATTTCCTAAAAGGATTTTTCCCTAAAAATTTTTTTTCTCTGATTACAGCACTTTAAAATTTATGATAAAATTGGCAGTTTTCAGAAAAACTGAAAAACGCTTCATTTTGAAATGTACACAATACCAAACATATTCAACATATTCAGTCAATTTATTTTTTATAAACAGTTATTAAACTGAATTTTACTTTGGCATAGTTTTAAAGAATATAGTGACATTTTTACTTAATTAAAAAAATTAGATTTTAAGTATAAGAAATATAATTATTAGTGAATTTAAGATTTTTTTTCAGAATGAAAAAAAATATGTTAAAGCTAAACATTGATGGCAATCTAAAGACCTTTAATGGGAGTTTTACAGCAAATTTTATTTTAACTCTAAGGTGCTTACAACTTCTGTAATTCAATTTTAAATTTTGCAAAATTTTGTAAAATCACTACTTTTGAAATGCAATTTCTCAAAAACACCATTTTTTAAAAATCTGATAATATGCTCAATTCATACCTTATTAGTCTCTAATAAATACCTTACAAGCAAATCGTGTGTTTTTGCTTAGAAAATTTTATATGATTTTTTGAAAATAACATGTTGTGTGTATTTTTCAACAGACCACAAAGGCAAGTTCTTCCTTATTTAACCGAACTTGTAATGTAATTAATATTTCAAACTAAAAAATACATCACTAGTACATAATTATTACTGTTAAATTATAGCTAATCATTTGCTTAAATTTAAAATTGCGTAAAATACAGCCAATAATAAAATTAGTATTGATGATATGTTATTTCATTCCATACTCATGAATGTGTTAAATCCATCTACAGTGTGTAAAATTTTTTTTATATAGTATGGATATAATATATTAATGTGCAAATACATACATAACAGAAGAATTAGGTAGTGAAGGTTTCTTAAATTAACTTCAACTCCTTATCGTTGAAGGTATGAAGTCGCTCAGATTGTCCTATTGTAACTGATTTTTCTGTTTCTAGAAGCACATTTTCCAATGGTTGCACATTCATATTTTTTCTTTCCAGATTCTTTTGGCCACTGGAATGCTTTATCTATGGACCATGTTGGGTACATGAATGATACTTTAATGTCATTTAGTTCTTGTGATTGATATACCATTGATTTGTCCTATCCACCAATTATTTTCATAAATGCATCCAATGACATCACCGATTTGGAAACTATGTATTGAATATTGTCTTTTCATTTGGCTGAAGGTTTCAACTTTTGTCAATTCATTTTTACTTGCTCGTTCCATATAATTTTCATTATTTACAATCACCCTATAATGTTTATATCTAATACCAACAATAGATTTTGCATTAGCATATTCTTTCTCATTATTAGTTCTATAGGATTGAGTAATATTTTTGTCTGGATGGACTAGAATGTTATTTTTTAGCAGAGAAGATAGTTCAGCAACAAATGAGACAGAATTTTGGATAGCTTTTATTGGATCCTTTTGGAGATTAAATTTTGTTGCATAGTGCTTGTCTCAGCATCACATGCACTAGAGGTCTGCACGGGCCGGGCCTCGGCCCGAAGCCCGGCCCGGCCCGCGGGCCGGGCTCGGGCCGATTTCCAATAATGGCATTCGGGCCGGGCCGGGCTCGGGCCTTACTTCTGAAGACTCGGGCCGGGCCGGGCCTAGTCACTAATCCTTTCGGGCCGGGCCGGGTCGGGCCTAGTGACTAATCTTTTCGGGCCGGGCTGAGCTCGGGCCTTAATTTTTTTGCAGGAGTATCGGGCCGGGTCTAGCTTTTTTTTCCGTACAAAGCCGAGATTGATTCCATTATTCCTAGTTTTCATGGACCAAAATAATCAGTTCTTATTGAATCTTCCTATATGAAAATCTTTTTCTCGACTTTTTATAAATCAGTAATATTTGGCTTTGTCCAAAAATTTCTACAAAAAAAGCATATACTTTTAAGCCGTCATTATTCTACAATTAAACATTAGAATTTATTCCTTTTAAAGAATCGTAGATTACTAGGCGTTTTAAAATAGAATTAAACACACACACACACACACACAAAAACATGATTATGACGGAATTTTTTGTTAAACTGAAAACTGAAAGTTTCTTTTAAAATGTTCATCCATGCAAAATGAATACAACAATACGGGAGAAAAAAATATATTAAACATTTACATCTGTTAAGAAGGGAATGCATTTTTTTTCGTTCCAAAGCGATTTCGTCTTTGGAAATTTTACCATATACCGCTTTTTCGATTTTTTGTCTCCATTACAGGGAATATGGATTAATAATAAGGTATTTGTATCCTATATGAACAGGGCTCTCAGTATGGACACTCCTAATATTTTTAAAGGTAATAATTTTGCTCGAGAGATGGTTCAACATTTTCGCGAAGAAAAGCAGTTGAAGAGATAATTAAGGCTGGGAAAGTGTAAGAAAAACGTGCTGTTCGCCATTTAGGAGGAAATTTGTTGTTTCGATATGTGCTGATCTTAATTACTTGTAAGCTTAAATTTTTATTAGATATGGTAAAATTGCATTAAATGTTGAAAAGTGGAATACTTTAGAAAGCTAATAAAACATATTTTCGATTGCTATTGCATATTTTGCTTTAAAATATTTTTCTTATTCATTTGTTACAAGATTTATGCTCTTATTCACCATCTACCTCAACCTAGGAAATCTCGGTCGAACGCTAAAATGAAATTCATGATAACATTTGATTGGACATTATCAAGGAGACGTCCAATCAGGATTAAAGATGAATACCGTTTGAGCGTTCGACCGAGGTTTTCGATGTAACTCGGGGTCGACGTAGATGGTGAATAACAGCGTTAGTAAAACTACGCCCGGTTCCCAATATGGACAGCTTATGTCACCTTCGACTACAACTGTAAGAATGAAAAAAATTCAATGTTGCCAAACAATAAATTGAAAAGGCATCAAAGTGGTAAAATCTTTGTTCAAAAAGATGCCATTTGAACAATCCCCCAAAAACCTTCTTCCAAAAAACCTTTGCAGAAAAATAAAACGAAGCCCCCCCCCAGTAGGATATATGTTGGCGAAATCGTAGGTACCAATGGTAGGACTTCCTCAACAAAGGAGAGCTGGTACTGCTTCTTTTGCAGTATTGGTGCTTTTTCAAACATGCGGCCATGCATCACATGTGGCAGATATGTTCATGAGGATTATGTGGGACTTACTGCCCATGGTGAAAAAGTTTCTCTTTGTCCATGCTGTGAGGACTGAGTAATACCAGATGTAAATCCGCAAACAGATGCAATAAAGCTAAGCAAAACCAACAATATTATTTCATAATATTTACTAGTAACTAAGGGGCTTTGCATGGGTCTTGGATAAAAACAGAAAATGACCCCTCCTTTCTAAAATGCATGTTCTGAAGATATTTACTGCCCCCCTCCTCCTCCGAATATTTTAAGATACATTTTTTTATTCCCTCTCCTCTAAAATCCCTTGGAAAAGTGGCTCTTCCATACACACTGTGTAGAAAGTCAATAAGGAAACCTATCCATAATAGGGACAGGTAGTTCCTTATATGGACACTTGTAAACATTTTTTTGTTTTTATCATTTAAATTAAACCAGAATAGTTACAAAGTCGCTAATTTTAATAATGATAGTCAATGGTTCAGGGATAGTGGTCACATATTTTTGGAGTCCTATGACTTGTACATGGGGGTGGAAAAAATACATTTTCCTTAGAGTGTCCATATTGGGTACAGGTACCTTACTAGTGAAAACTGAAACATTTACATACAACAAACAAAGATTCATTTAAAAGCATAAATATCGCAGCCTACGGCACTTCTGCATAAATTTAGATTATAAACATGGAAAAAAAAAGACTAATATAATTTTTTGGGGGTCAAAACTCTTCCATAAGATTAAAGATCAATGTTCTGTAGAAATTTACTCGAGCCGGGCCGGGTTCGGGCCGAATTTTAAACTTTTTTCCGGACCGGGCCGAGCTCGGGCCGAAATTTTAACTTTCGGGCCGGGCCGGGTCGGGCCATTATTTTTTTCGTTCGGGCCGGGCTCGGGCCGAGATTTTAACTTTCGGGCCGGGCCGGGTCGGGCCAATATTTCTTTCGTTCGGGCCGGGCCGGGCCCGGGCCGAAATTTTAACTTTCGGGCCGGGCCCGGGCCTGGAAATTTCGGCCCGTGCAGACCTCTAACATGCACTTTTAACATGGCCAGTACCTGAAAATATCCTCTACTTTAGTACAATTTTATTTTTGTGCAATTCATAAAACTGATACTTGTTTTTAAAATGTGCTCCAGCTCCATCTGATATATACACAGGTGATTCCAGTGTTTGTAATTGGTACAACTTAAATAATTCTTTTTTTTACTTTTTCTGTGTCACAAACAGTATGAGCTGTATCATGAGTTAATCATCAGAAACTATGATAAAACTCTTTATTTCTTCTCTAAAGTATGCTGTGCAGGTAACTA
Source organism: Maratus speculifer (assembly GCA_964019185.1). Classification (NCBI taxonomy): domain Eukaryota; kingdom Metazoa; phylum Arthropoda; class Arachnida; order Araneae; family Salticidae; genus Maratus; species Maratus speculifer. Next base: position 70,269,071 of record OZ025291.1, read on the forward strand.
ACGATATCTGAGTATTCTGCCAGTGGTAGCTTTGTACTTCATTTGGCAGTATTAGTGAGTAATTTTCAGCAAAGTCAAAATGCATCACAAGCGCAGATTTTTTTTAAGGGGTTTGGCTTATTTAATTTTATGAATAGGAATTTTTGAAGATTAGCTTATATTTATCTGCCATAATAATGTGCATATTATTATTTTTTTATTAAAAAATATTATTATAAATACAGAGAAATAAGAAAAAGCTTGATCTTCTGGTTTTCTGAGAAAAAAAAACTAATTTGGAAAAAAACTAAACTTGAAAAAAAATCTAATTCAGTTGTAATGTATGTATTTGCATTTTAATATATTATATCCATACTATATAACAAAATATTTAACACACTGTAGATGAATTTAGCACATTTATGAGTATGGAATGAAATGACATATGATCAATACTAATTTTATTATTGGCTGTATTTTACGCAATTTTAAATTTAATCAAATGATTAGCTATAATTTAACAGTAATAATTATATACTAGTGATGTATTTTTTAGTTTGAAATATTAATTACATTACAAGTTCGGTTAAATAAGGAAGAACTTGCCTTTGTGGTCTGTTGAAAAATACACACAACATGTTATTTTCAAAAAATCATATAAAATATTCTAAGCAAAAACACACGATTTGCTTGTAAGGTATTTATTAGAGACTAATAAGGTATGAATTGAGCATATTATCAGATTTTTAAAAAATGGTGTTTTTGAGAAATTGCATTTCAAAAGTAGTGATTTTACAAAATTTTGCATAATTTAAAATTGAATTACAAAAGTTGTAAGCACCTTAGAGTTAAAATAAAATTTGCTGTAAAACTCCCATTAAAGGTCTTTGGATTGCCATCAATGTTTAGCTTTAAAATATTTTTTTTCATTCTGAAAAAAAATCTTAAATTCACTAATAATTATATATTTTGTACTTAAAATCTAATTTTTTTAATTAAGTAAAAATGCCACTATATTTTTTAAAACTATGCCAAAGTAAAATTCAGTTTAATAACTGTTTATAAAAAATAAATTGACTGAATATGTTGAATATGTTTGGTATTGTGTTCATTTCAAAATGAAGCGTTTTTCAGTTTTTCTGAAAACTGCCAATTTTATCATGAACTTTAAAGTGCTGTAATCAGAGAAATAAATTTTTTAGGGAAAAATCCTTTTAGGAAATTTTATAAATCACTTAGTTCTAACTACTGAATTTTTTTGAAAAAAATCTGTGATGGTGATTTGACATGCCCTGCCTGAGCTGAGATGGATTTGCTCTATCATGACTATTTGGCCGCCGATCGAGGTCCGATCGTCACGATTAGCCGCGAAGTCAGCATCTGAAAAAATAGAAAGAAAATTGGAACTGCAAGAAAGTTTTAATTTATAATGACTGGTATCTTTAACATAACCTAAAAGTCTTAAAAGGCCATCCCAATGAACAAGGCCAGGATTGGACTGAAATTGTGATAAAATATTTACTGTATAACATATGTCTGGTCGAGTCCGGTTAGCAATAAAAGAAAGACATCCTAAAATACTCCTGTAGGGAAGATGAGACAAATTCTTTTTCGGAATCTGAAGTAGGACAATTGGATCGAGAAAAGACAACACCCTTGCTAATTGGTAAAGAAGCATGCGGAATTTTTAAATTACAGAACCTTTGACAAACTTCAGTAATATAATTACTTTGATGTAGAAATAGACCTTGATTGGTCTCCTCAAATTCTACTCCTAAAAGTTTACGAGTTCTGCCCAAAACTTTAATGTCAAATTCCTTCTTTAGCAAGGATAAAGCCCTATCAATAAGATTCTGACGTTTTCCAAAAATCACTATATCGTCAACATACAAAAGCAAAACTACCTCAGATCCAAAAATATATACACAGTTACAAGACGACAATTTTCTGAAACCCAACTTTAAAAGAACTTCATGTATCTCATAAAACCATTCTCTTCCGCTTTGATGCAAGCCATAAAGAGCCCGATCTAGCTTGCAAACTTGGTGCTCTTTTCCAGGGATTACGAAACCGGGAGGTTGAAGCATATACACGTCTTCTCTCAAAGGTGCATACAAGTAGGCGCAGGTTACGTCACACTGAGTGTGTGACCACCCGCTACACGAGACAAGAAGGGAGAAAAAGAACCGGATTACCCCGAAATTGACCACAGGGCTGAAGGTGTCTTCATAAGAGACTCCCTTCACTTGTTTAAAGCCCTGGGCAACAAGCCGTGCTTTATAACGGGCAATCCTTCCAAATTCATCCCTTTTTGCTGTGTAAACCCACCGGCAACCTACTGGAGTAACGTGGACAGGTAAATCAGTCAAATGCCACACCTTCCTGTTTCTCATCATCTGGATTTCCTGCTCCATTGCTTTCCGCCAGATCCCACTCTTTTCGGACCTACAAGCTTGATTATACGTTCTGGGAATATCATCCACAACGCCTAGTCATGCGGAAGGGTGTACATAATTTGAGGTTAAGGAATCAGATTCTGAGTCAGAATTATCAGAAAAACTATCAGAATTAGATGAAACGGATGGAACAGGGACTAAACCAGCATATTTATTAGAAGCAGAAAAATCAAAAAGTTCAGGTTTAAAAACAATATTATTATTTTTACAGTACAGCTCAACTTCGTTGTGAGACCTGAGACGCTGGGTGCTACCTTCTTCAAAATAGTAGATGTCAGTCCTATTCCCAGTTTTACGAGCAATAGGCCTCCTTTCCCATCTAACCTCTCTAAGTTGGGGGTTAGTGGAAGGCTGATCTAACACACTGGACTCCGATTCCATGTCCTCCTCTTCCTCACGAGGTAGTTCACTGGGAGGATCTGGAGTCAAACCAGATGCTACTCCACCAGTGCTTTCTGGATTTACTCCACCATCGTGAGAAAAGAGGGCATAATCCTCGGTGCCCAGTGCAGCTCCACTGCGCCCCAAGCCACAACGCGATTCATCAAAAGTTACGTTAGATGTTTCTATTATTTCATTAGTATCGGGAAGCCAAATCCTATATCCTCTGGTCCTGAAGGCATAGCCTACCATGTAGCCGCGCTTAGCCTTAGGATGTAGCTTAAGTCTTTTCTGACTAGGCACGCCCACATACGACACAATACCAAAAGGCCTGAGGTGTCGGACTGACGGCTTCCTTCCACCGTATAATTCAAAGGGAGTTTTATTTAAAAGTTTAGGACATACCCTGTTCCAATTATAGACAAAATATTTTAAAGCTTCTGGCCAAAAACTCGGATCTAATTGGATTTCAATTAATAAGGTTCTGATGCCATCTGCAGCGGTTGCCATAAAACGTTCCGCGACGCCGTTCTGCTGGGGGGTATAAATGTTAGTAAATTCATGGTGAATGCCTTTACTCTCAAAAAAATTTTCAAATTCATAATTTTTAAATTCAGAACCGTTATCAGACCTAAAATTTTTAACTTTAAGATTAAGGAAATTTTCTGCTCTTAGAATGTGATTTTTAGTAATATTAAAAACTTCTGACTTTAATTTAATTGGATATACGGAGACACGTCTAGAAAAATCATCAATGATTGAGAGAAAATAGCGTTCACCATTTCGACCCACCGAATGACACGGACCCCAGAGATCAGCGTATAAAAGCTCTAACGGCCTCGTGGAACGAATGGTCTTAAATGATTTGTGGGACACGCTGCGAAAATTTGCCAAGTTTACAAGGTTCACAGACCAAAGATGTCTCTTTTAAATTAGGCATACCCCTAACACCTTGCAGGCGGCTGGTATTAGTTAGGATTGACTGGCTTATATGACCACAGCGGCGGTGCCACTGAACCATAGGGTCAATTTTATTGGCTGCAGAAATTTCAGAACTTACGGAATTAGATTTGGGAATTTTAGGAAAAAGTTTATACACCCTATTTTTAAGCGAGGCTCTAAATAAAAAGTCGTCCCCCCTGCAGATGTTCACCCCCTTTCTACCTCCATGAAAAGATAAACCACATAAGTCCAATTGGGGCCCAGATATCAAATTTCTACGTAATTGAGGAGAATACATTACATTCGTTAAAGTAAAAATTCTTTGATCAAATCTCAGCTTAATTTCACCCTTTCCAATTATCGGGAACAAGACATCTTTAACAGCTACTGACAATTTATCATTTAAAGGTTCAAATTTAGTGAACAAACTTCTGTCATGACTGAAATGGTGACTTGCACTGGTATCGAAAACCCAAGTTTTACTGTTAACACAAGTACTAATACTAGCTTGGGAAATGAAAAATGACTTACGTGAAGAGTCACTATAATTTGCATCATCAAGGTAGCTGTCGGGTGACTGAGCAGGTCTGGAACGATGGTGATTCTGAAATCTCCTTCTGGACTTACTGGACGAGGACTCTCTTCGGTTCGGGTTTGGAACTTCACTGCTGCCGCTGCTACTCCGCCGTCGGTAGGAACCATCAGGGCTAGTTGATCTTGAAGATGTGCTACTGGAACGACGAGAAGGAAATCTATCTCTGGACGATGAGGCACGACGAAAATGTGACTTCTTCCTCTCAAAACATTTTGCATATAAGTGACCTGAACGGCCACAGAACCAGCATTTTTTACTTTTAAATTTACGTAATGACTGCTTTTTAGACGTAGAAGAGGAAACAGGAACTTCAGATTGAATATTTAATGCGGCTATTTTCTTACTATTGTCCAAATCACGCAACTTCAATCTTGCCTCTTCAGCCACTACTTCTGTTACGATCAAGTCAAACTTAAAAGACTTATCTTCCCTTCTCAAGAGATGCTGGACACAACTGTCGAAATAGGAAGGCAAATACCTTAAAAATTGATAAGATAAATAATTTTCAGAAAAGTTCTTATCAATTGCTTTGACATTCAAAAAAATTTTCTTTAAACGTGTTGCAAGGAGATTTATACTCTCGCCGTTCTTGATTCTACTCTCCATTAACTCAGAGAACAAAGCCATATGATGTGCTCTTGTATCCGGGTGAAAATTATCTTTTAACCGCTTCCAAGCTGTTATCGGATCTGTGCAATCATCAATTATTCGCTTAAACTCTGGTTCTATATTTAAGTAGATAAGGGACAGGACTTGGTTATGTTTAGCTTTAACCGCATTCACAGTGTCAATTGTGACAGTCGTGCTAACTTCTGGAATTGGAGTTTCGTTTTCAATTATCTCCCAAATTCCTTTTTCCAGTAACAAATATTTAATGTCACAAGACCAAGTTCCATAATTACTGGAATTCAACTTTTCAATTGCAATTGACGTTGTCGCCATTTTTCTTCAAAAGGAAAAAAAATTTTTCAAGAAAACACCAATTTTATACTTTTCTTCACCTGCCCCCCCTACTTTTTCAAAAAAAACGATCTTAATTGACGAACCTCATTTCTTATTCAAAGTTCAAATCATAAAAATATGGCTTGATAAAGTTCAAAAATAAAAAGTTCAAAAGTATAAAGTTCAAAAATAAAAGTTCAAAAACGTAAATTAAATTCTTCATAAAGTCAAAATATATAGTCCAGCAACTCAAAAAGTTCAAATAAAATATGCAGAGAAAACTAATTATGTTCTGTAAATAACGTCATAATTCAAATCATAAAAATAAATCAAAGTCCTACTTAAACTAAATCTTCAAAGAAAAAATAAACTTGAAATGAAGCACATCAATTACTATCTTCAGTTATGGACACTCCTCTTTCAGCCCATAACCCATAATTTGTCAACTAACTCTAAGTTAGTGACTTAAAAGTGAACTTAAATAAAACAGAGATGGGCACAGTGAAAGCTGGTCTGGCCAAGGAGTGTAGAATGTGTTAAAATTAAAACAATTCAAGTTGACATCAAGACTTCCTTTATTTATGACTTCAGATGAAAACAGCATGAAAGTGAACTTACACACTTTGATAACTTCATGACAGCAGGAAAACTAGCAACATTTTTAACAGAGATGATATCAGTAAAAGATTCGGAAAAACACAATTAAAATAGATTAAAATCATTCATACTAATTAAACTCAAACTCCATGAACGGCGGTAACTTTTCATGCGTTCAAGTTTCTTGAAACATCGCGTCCTTCATAACGAAGGAACGAAGAAAGGCGAAACTGTCTTGACATCGCACAGCATATATACTCTGGCCGAAACGGCACGTGCTAACGTGAGCCAATGAACGGCCGATATCGTTTTTGATATGCAAATATCAAAAACGATAAATCGATTAAGTTCGATTAAAAGAGACGTATGCCGCCATCTGGCAGGAAAAAGACTGCCGATCGATTAAAATAATCGTATCGTCCGATGTTACAAGAAAGCAAAACACGCGGATAAAGTACTGTGAAATTAACGATGTTTATTTTAGATAAAACGTAAATTAAAAGATATTTAACAAGTGGAAATAAATTAGAAAAGGTAAGTAGATATTATATTTAAGTAATTTAATAAAAGTAAAAGTGAATTTTGAATACTGTTGTAATAAATATTATGTAAACAAAGGAACTAGGGAACTGTTAATTTAGGTTGAAATGAAGTATACAAAAGGTAAGTTTATGGAGGCAATGAGAACAAGTTTGATGTTCCCATCACTAATGAGGAAAACTAACTCCAGCGACCTATGCAGGAGGTGAGGCCGCGATAGAAGTAAATCCTCCGACGTTCATCACCAAAAAGTTTTAAAAAAAATACAACCTTCGTTACGGTAAATGGACTGCATATCAAAGCCCTCATTGATTCCAGTGCCGATTACTCCGTCATATCGGAAGAATTACGCCGAAAATTGAATGTACCCATGTTTGCAGAGAATGGACCTATGTTAAAAACTGCATCCGGCAAACCCGTCGCCGCTTCAGGACATTGCGTATTAAAAGTTAATTTGAATGGAACTGTGAAGCCATTTAACTTCCTCGTGTTTCCACAGTGCAGTCATCAAATGATACTTGGATGGGATTTTTTCCGTGCTACTGATGCCGTCATAGATTGTGGGAATGAAGAACTTCAATTGTCGGAAATACTCCCAAAGCACACAGTGACAAGCAAATCTGATTCCTCCTTGTTTGCCGCAGCAGATTACGTAATTGAAGCAAATTCAGTGAAGCAAATATGTGCCTTACTCCAGGAATTCAAAAAGTGGATGAAGCTATGATTGTTGGCAATAAACTTCTCATGTGGGAAAGACAGCTATCCATACCGGCATCGATAATTACTGTGGAAAATAGTCGTTGCAAAATATGGGTGACGAATTGCTCTGGACGAAAGCAAATGATACCAAAGGGGATGAATATCGCCAATGTAACAACAGTCGAAATTAATTCCATTTGTTTTCTCAACGAAGCAGACGGAAGGCCTACGATAGGACACAGATCCAGAAAGCGGGTGACTAGAGAGAAATTAAAAGAAACCTTGGATACTGAGCTGACTGCTGCTGAAGAAGACGCATTATTAAATCTGCTAGAAGAATACAGTGATATTTTTGACATTAACAGAAAATCGAAGAAACCCAGAAGCAATGGTATTAAGCACAAGATCAACACAGGTGATAGCACTCCCATCAAGCAGAGACCTTACCGTACATCCGCTACTGAGAAACGCATAATTGAAGATGAAGTCCAACGAATGCTAAAAGCTGACGTGATTCAGCCATCGGACAGTCCTTGGTCATCTCCCGTCGTGCTTGTGAAGAAGAAAAATGGCGAATGGCGTTTCTGTGTCGATTACAGAAGATTAAACAAAGTCACTAAAAAAGATGTCTATCCGTTGCCACGTATTGATGATGCCTTGGATTGCCTCGCCGGTGCTAGAATTTTCTCAATGATGGATTTGAAGTCAGGTTATTGGCAAATAGAAGTGGATGAAAAAGACCAAGAGAAGACAGCTTTTGTGACATCAGACGGTCTCTACGAATTTAAGGTTATGCCATTTGGGCTATGCAATGCCCCCCGCTACATTTGAACGCATGATGGATGCAGTATTACGAGGCCTCAAATGGAATATCTGTCTTTGCTATCTGGATGACATCATTGTGTATGCGCCGGATTTTCAAGAGTACCAGTCACGTCAGAGGAAGGTTTTGAAATGTATCCAAGAGGCGGGCTTGACGCTTAACACTAACAAATGTTGTTTCGGCAAAAAGAAACTTACCATACTGGGACACCTAGTGGATCAACATGGCATCTATCCCGATCCACAGAAGATAACTGCTGTGAAAAATTTCCCTACTCCAGAAAATATCGCAGACGTACGAAGTTTTCTGGGCCTGTGCTTGTATTATCGACGATTCATCCGAAACTTTGCCGATATAGCAAAGCCGCTGCATGATTTATTAAAGAAAGATGCCAAATTTTCCTGGAACACGTCACAGAGGGAATCTTTTACAACTCTCAAGAAGTTACTGATGAGTAGCCCTGTTCTGGGACATTTCCTCCCAGACGCAAAAACCAGTGGCGTAGCTAAGGGGGGGCAAGGGGGGCGTCCGCCCCGGGCGCCGAGGCCTAGGGGCGCCAAATTGAGAGAAATTGTTATATATCTATATTGGGGTGGGGGCGCAAAATTTCTTGCTGGCCCCGGGCACCAAAAAACATAGCTACGCCACTGGCAAAAACGAAGATCCATACAGACGCTAGTGGCTATGGCATCGGGGCAGTATTAGTACAGGATCAAGATGGTAAGGAAAGACCAATAGCCTATGTATCCCGATCCCTGACTGCATCCGAAAAGAACTATTCTACAACAGAAAAAGAGTGCCTTGCTGTCATCTGGGCGATCAGTAAATTCAGACCGTACCTTTTCGGAAAACCCTTTACCGTGGTAACGGACCATCACTCTTTGTGCTGGTTGGCCAATATTAAAGATCCTTCTGGCAGACTTGCGCGATGGGCTTTGAGGTTACAGGAGTATGACATCAATATCGTCTACAAAAGTGGTCGCAAACATTCTGATGCCGATTCACTGTCAAGAAAACCGCTCGTCGAAGCTGTAGTTGAGGATATAGAGGAAATCCCTTTCTTTGCAGTCATCACTGATTTTAGAAAAGAACAGCTCAAAGATAAACACTTGAAATCCTTAATGAAAACACTCCAGAGCGGCGACAGCCACAGAAGTTACCAAATAAGAAGCGGTGTTCTTTATAAAAGAAATTATGACCCCATGGGACAGGAATGGCTATTAGTAGTACCGAGACAACTCCGTCGCGATGTTTTAAAGAGTCTTCATGATGCTCCAACTGCTGGTCATCTTGGATTCGCCAAGACCTATGATCGAATAAGGCGGAAGTATTATTGGCCAGGATTATATGGCAGTGTTAGCCGCTATGTTGCACATTGTCGAGAATGCCAAAGACGGAAATCTCCACCTCAACTTCCCCCTGGACAGCTTCATCCAATAAAGCCCCCTGATTCACCATTTGCAAAAATTGGAATAGATCTACTTGGACGCTTCCCTGTCACCCGAAACGGCAACCGATGGATTATTGTTTGCACCGACTATCTGACGAGATTTACAGTTACAAAGGCATTACCAACTGCTGAAGCTACTGAAATTGCTAAATTTATAGTGGAAAAAATCATACTCAAGCACGGTGCCCCTAGAGAGATGATCAGTGATAGAGGACGCTCTTTCCTCTCTAGTATCGTGAAAGACATTAATCAACAGTGTCAAACATCTCATCTTCTGACGACAGCTTATCATCCACAAACAAATGGATTGACTGAGAGATTTAACAAAACATTAGCTGACATGCTATCTATGTACGTTGACGTTGAACAAAGAAACTGGGATACCAACTTGCCGTTTGTGACCTTCGCCTACAATTCAGCAAAACAAGAAACTACCGGATTCAGCCCATTCTTTCTCGTACATGGTAGAGATATACAGACTCCTCTAGATGTGATTTTTCCTCACAGCACCGATTCCTATGACAACAATTATGCACAACAACTGATTACCAGGGCTGAGGAAGCTAGACAGCTAGCAAGACTTCACATCCTTGACGCTCAAGCAACTGACAAACAAAGATATGACGAGAGGCATCGACCAGTCAGTTACAATATCGAAGACTTCGTCTGGGTCTATACTCCCGTGCGAAAAGTGGGGTTGTCAGAAAAGCTGCTAAGACGTTATTTTGGTCCGTATCGAATCACACGTCGTTTATTTGATGTAACCTACGAATTTCAAAGCATGGAAGAGGACAGAAAACGACGAAGTTCAAAGGACGTAGTCCATGTTCTGAGGTTAAAACCCTACTTTGACCTAAAGCAACAACTAGTTGAGAAAGAACGACGCAGCAGTGGCAGGAGACCTGTCACTAGGAGCCAAACTAAATTGCAGCGGGACGCTGCATCTTCCTAAGGAGGGGGAAATGTAGCGAAAATAGCATCCAATGCTGTGCGAGCCGGTGGCCTCACGGTAAAGCGCTGACCTGCGAAGCAGCTGACCTGCAAAGCAGCAGATTGTGAGTTCGATTCCAACTGAAGGCAAGTTACCTAAAATTTGTTTTTGTGTTAAAATTTCGTTTATGTTCGTTTACTGTACTTTCCAGAAAATTCTTATGTTAATTGTTATGCAGTTTCTAAAACTTTCCAAGTCTGGAATGTTCCTTTCGAGAAAATTCCTCGTCTGTATATAAGCTGGTGTAGCTTTCAGTTCAACAGAATAAAGTTTCAGAGTTTGGTGGATACTCGTTGTCTTCACTTGTTCATAGTGAATACACACTACGATTGAGAAATCTACGCGACAATATGTTATATGTAAACTTTGCATGCCGGAACTCTCGATGAAAGATAATAAAATATGGCTTAAAAATCAAAGAAATGAAGAATAATTTAATTAATTTGACACCATCATCTCAACTCTGTACATAGAAAATCCCAACATGCAAAGCATACACGCAAACGGCCATGATCGCATAGTGCCGATCAAAAAAAAGAAAATAAAAATAAATAATTAATAAATTTCAATTATCACTTACTGAAGTGAAATCGAATATAAAAAAAATATATAAAAGAATTACTCACCACTAAGATGTAGATTAAGAATGACACATCTTTAAACAAAGAAATCTGTTTATTAAATATTGAGGTTGAGGACAAGTTGTAATGATCCGGATCAGATTTTTTACACTATTGTAGCATTCTATTATAAAACAAAGGGAAATAAATTTTCATAATAAAATCTTAAAATATTTAAATTGGATCTTGAGGAATGTTCAGAAAATTGATTTTGGAATAGAAGAGAGTCTGCTAAATAAAAAGAAACACTAGAATAGTTCCTGATTCATCACTTTGGAAGTAGAAATATTCAATCATCAAAAAATAGTTCAATTTCAACTGATATTGTGAAGACTACTGTTCATTAATCGTAAATTGGATGGTATGGTGCACTCTATTTTTTTTAGTTATTGTTTAGCAACGATGATGCGTTGATGAGAGGCGGCGTCACAGTTTATTCTCCGAAATTATTATTCTTATAACGTAAGATGATGAAAAGGTTTACTTGTAGTATCAGGATTTATTGTTTTAAAATATTCTTCATAGGCCTAATTGATCAGATCTATGTCCGATGACTGAAGCTACGACCATCAGGGACTCTGGAACATGCATCTAGGATTCCTAGTCTGGGACTCCACTTCTTTCTGGAATGCCTGAACTTCTTTTACACTTTAGGAACATTACTCAAAATTCAGTGTAATACTATTTCTTGAACTCTTCATAAAACCAGTATCTTTTTTCTTCGGTGATCTTCGAAGGAATGCCCCGCCAACGCCGGAAGATTCTCCTGGTCGGGGGAGCAAGGAAATTTATGACCAGTCGTTGCAGCTGCTCGAAAACGGAAAGAAAAAGCGCGCCGACAAGTATCGTATGACTCGCCTCGATAGAGGACCTCTCTCAGCCAATCAGAAGCTTTCTTCTTCATGGCGTCTTCTAAGAATTGAGTGAGGTGAATCATGCTTTCTTTGCAGAGATCCATTTTTGCCAAGATGGCGTCCAATTTGAAGAAAAAAACATCTAAATGCAGTGTCATGGCAGATAGTTTCACGGCAGGAAAATTTAAAAGATACAAACATTGAATTACACAAAATAACATATATCAGCAATTATACGACCGATTTTGGTGTTGGATATATCAAAATAATCAGAAAAATTTAATCTATCTATTGAATATAGATAGTATTTAAAAAAATCGGAAACAAAATACCCAATTTTTTTTGCATAATAAATAAAAGAAAAAAAATGGTGCACGTGGAGTATAAAATGAAATAACAATCTTACAAATTAAATCTTACAAATTAAAGATTATGTTATAAAGATAGATTGATATTTTATTTTTATTATTAATATTTAAAAGTAGAAGGTAGATGATATCTAGAATTATATATAGCTTAAAACTTGCAATTTTAAAAGATCGTTTTAATTTAAACTGATGAGACTTTGAGATATTGAGAATTGTTTATCAAATATTACGAATCTTAAAAGATAGAGTATTTTAAATATTAAGGAAAATATTAAGTTGTTATTATTATTATTATTATATTATTGAGCAACTATTTTTAAAGGATTATTATTAAGGACTTAAAAATTTTAGCAATTTGATTTTAGAAAGATCGTTTATTTGTTGTATGAAATTTTGAAAAGTAAAAAAAAATTTATTAAATTTTAAATGAGAAAGAACAAATGAAAATCAAATTTTGAATATTTTAAAATTTAAATGTTAGATTATTTAATATGATGTAACATAATAGATTCCTACCATTGACGTGGGATGTTCACTGTTTCGCAAATTTTACTGAATATTCGCAGGAGATGGTCTCTTTCGTTTCTGTCCAAAGTTGGCAAGAAGCATAGAGGGATGCCATCCCTTCCTGGAGTTTTCATTTTTGATTTCTTTAAAGCTTTGTTCAGTTCATCTTTTAGAAATGCTCGTCATATTTTGAGGTCTACATTAGAACTGAAGTTCAGTGGAATTCTCTTTCCTGGTTCATGGCTGAAAAAATGCAAAGCATTTGCTTCCACAGCAAGATCTTGTGGTATATCTATCGAAAGTTGGAGTGTGTTGTACGAGTCTGGGGTGAGAGATTGTCTACTTTGAAGAATTTTAAAAATTTGGTAAATTTTGCCTGATTTCGAAGTGTTCTTACAGATGTTTCCTCAATATATGCGCTGGGCTTCTCGAATGTCCCTTATAAGGCAGTCACTCAATTTCTTATACTTTATCCACATCATAGTAGAGAGATTGCGTTTTGCTAGGCAAAAAAACTTACGTTTCTGTCCAAGCAAGAAACTTAACCGATTATCCCATCAGTCAGCCCCAGTGCACATGCGAACTATAGTTATTCTTTTGCTGGAAGTCAATGCCAAAACACTGATTTTGTGAAAGTCTGAATATGACATCACTAGATCATTATTAAAGCTCTTTTTGGAGGACAAGGCAATACTATACCAGTCATATCTGGTCTGTGCTACATCTCGATTTTTATCTGGAGATAAAAAGAGAGAAGCAGGAGAATGATCACTATCGAACGGATCTGGAGAGACAGAGATATGTATATCATCGTAAATTGTCCAGCAGGTGGCACTGCTATGCTGCTTTTTACATGATTTCCACAATAACTATATCTTAAGAACTAATAAATGGATTTTCATAAAAAAAAAAATTAGATTCTGTCAATCCTTGATATAACGTGATGCTGATTAGTTTTTGGTTGTAAATTGCCTAACAAATAGCACTACTATATGGCATTATCTATGATCTTCTCAATAGCCCTATCTCAGCAACAAAATGCTCGAACTCTCATCAAACTTCAGATTCAGTTAATCCCGGTATGAATTAGTATTCTTTAGTTTTTGGAGTAAATCATTCAATAGGTGGTGGTTCTATGTAGATTTTCTTAATGATTTTTTGCAGCGATTGTATCTCAAAAACTAATGCATGAATTTTCATCAAACTGTAGATTCAGTTAGAACATGATATAGGCTGTTTGTGATTAGATATTGATTTAAATCACCAAGCTGGTGATGCTGTAATGTTTAATTTTGCTAGAAATAGAAGGAAATTTTGGGATTGCTACATCCGACTAGTTTCAAATATCCTAAGTAGGGTGTCAATGATTTTAAAATAAGTTGATATTTATGTAGTAGTACATAAAAATTATAAAAATGCATAAAATCAAATAATTGTACCTGGAACATTCAATAATGACATAAATGATAATAGAAAAAGTCCAGCATCAAATACGGATTATTTAAATTATCAGCATATTTAATTACTGCAAGACAAATTAATAGAACATTATAAATTAAAGTAACATCAAGATCTCAATATTATATGCAAATATTTTCTAAGCTCCTACACAGAATGACTTGAATTTAAAAATTGATGCTAAGATGTATTTGAGAATAAATATTAATTTTATCCCCCAAAATTATAAATGGCAAAACTTCAGCCAAATGTTACTTTTTGTGACTCTGTAAGAATTCATCATAAGAAGTATGGAGTAAATCCCATATTATTATTATTATTATTTTAGGAGGTGTATATATGAAGGTGGGAGGGGTTACAGTGTATGTATGTATATACATATACACACATACATAAAACTTATTGGATATTACATATTTACCTGAACACCACCAGCAAGGACTAATGCAACAGCCAATTTAACTACATAAAGCCCAAATACTTGAGGGCATATTGATAATAAGATAAAATTTCTGCCACCTAAAGGATCTGTTTTGTAAGTATGCCAGAAGTGCATGAATTCTTGAATCTGAAAAGAAAAGCAACTAATTTTGAATTCTATTATTATTATTATTATTATTTATTAAAATAAATCACTACAAAATATACAATTCTATTATGAGACGTACACTAGACTTTATTTTTTTTTAAATTTATATTACTCTTTTTTTAATGTGAAATTATACATTAAGATTTCACATTAAGCTATATTTTCTTACTACATTTTGTTTCTTTGGGAAAAAGAAAAATGAAAACATAAAGTACTACTAGATTAGTTTAATTCAGTAAAAAACAAGTAATAATAATAATAAAAAAAATGTAAAATGTTAATAAATCTGAGGTACTTACATATTAACGCCACCGCAGCAGAAGTTGTGCTTATGCACCAATAAAGGTCTTAGCAATCTTATTGCACACATGTACACACTGTTATCTTTTGGATTCCTAGTTGCCTTGATGTTTGCTGATGTTTGAAGCCCTTTTTTAGTGATTTTTTTTCTCATTTTTGATGCCATTTTTTTTGAGTGCATTCAAACAACAAGATTGCTTTTTATTGGAGCATTAGCGCAACTTCTGCTGCAGTGGCGTTAATACGTAAATACCAAATCTGACTTAGAAAAGAGCCATATTATTATAGGTTTTCATAATTATTTAAAAATAAAGAAAAACAAAATAAACCTTACATACCACATCTTTTGATACAACTCCAGATGTCATTTTATTTTGTACTTCAATATTATGGGCAAGGATGACTAATTCAATATCAATAGGATTACCCTTAACTAAAGGTTTCCACTGTTGAATTAAAATGCCACTGCAGACAAAAAATAAATCAGTTTTTAAAAAGTTGAAATAAAAAAAAATTATTTAATAATGTATGTAATAAAATTGCAATACAACACAAAGGATGAATAATCCATGAAAATAAAAAGCCTGTAGTACCACTACCAAAAGCACTACTCTTTCAACCAAACTAGATAGACTGAAATTCAAAAAGAAAAAAGTTTACCGAACTTGGTGACATAAAAGAACAACAATCTTGCTTATTAACAATCATGGCATCTGGTAAAAAAGAAAAACCTAAAATATATTTAACCAAAAAACAACTTTCCTAACATATATTTCACTTTCAATTCTGACTAATTCCTGGAAAAACAACAACAAGAAAAACAACTCTTAAATTAATAGAAAAATTTGCATTCTCAAGTGTCTAGAACTAATGTTAAATGATAAAGAATTGTGTATACAACTACCAAGAGCACTATAAAATCACCCAACTAGATGCCGAGATAACAGCACTTGTAGCTTGCTGTCAGATATGAAACCAATAGACTCTCAAATTTAATTTCTGAGATTTAGATATACAGTAAAACTCATTTAAGAAGTTTTATTTAAAAAGTTTATATTTTCCATTCCCATTTTCTCCCTATTCTTACAATGTTAAAATAACCCATTTAAAAAGTTTAGTTCCTCTTTTCTTGCTTAAAAAAGTTTTCTCCCTTTCGCATTTTACTTTCAAAATACATTTACTTCCTCTTTTGGATTTTTTTTTTTTTTTTTTTCTGTACTGAAAATGTTTTTTTCTATGTTTTTTACAATTTTAAAAGGTCAATGTTTAGCACTGAAAACGATTGTGGTTAGTTTTATTTGACCGATTTGCAACTTGTTCCACTCAAACAAGTGTGATGGAATATTGAGAAAAGATGAGCCCCTTGTCAGTGTAACAAGAGTGATTAGTAAAGAAGAAAGAAAAATGATCCTCTCCTACAGTACCTAATGGTAGTTTTTTCTTTTTCTTTTAACAGTAAACTTTTTTAAATCTCTTTTTAAAAATGAAAAAAGTTGTGTTTGGTTTATTCAATTCAAAGTTTTTAAGCCAGCATAAATCAAAATTTTCTCACTAGAAAATTCACTAACATTTTTCTGTTTTGTTTAAATTTAATTTATTATTTATTTATTTTTTAAGGCTACAATGGCTGTTCTGTTGAATCATGAGTCATACTTTAAAAAATAAGGAAACTGTACTACCAATAAATGTGGTAGAATGGTTCTTTTTTGACATTTTTTTTTTTTTTTAAGTACTTACAATGACCCTTCTCTTTTAAAAATTTAGTAAATCTTCTAATATAGTTTTAAAAATTCACAAAAATGCTTTAGAAAATGAAAATTTCATGAATTTATAATTTGGAACATAAAGAGTTAATTATAAAATGAAAATTAATATTACTTCATCATATCTAATTTTTCAGATCTACATATATCTACAAAAAATTATGTAAATAGAGTGAAAAGATTACTATTCAGAAATAGGTGTAACTTTTACTCATAAATTAACTTTAACAATATAAGAGGTGATAATTAAGATATTAATGTAATTTGGAATTAGTTCAAAGAGATATGAGTGATAAAAAATTTCACACAAAAGCTTTTCTATGGAAACTGTATATATGCACAAACTTTTAAATTATAATCAAATAAGGTCAACTAGTCAAAGAACATCCTCTCTCTCTTTCTTAAAAGAGAGAGAATGAAAGATGCAGGGAGTCTATCAATAATTTAATTATTTAAAGCTTTCTTGCATTGTATGCATTTTTAAACTACATTTGTGCATACATTTTTAAACTACATTTGTGCATACATTTTTAAAATATTTACAAAAACAAGTACAAATATGAGATGAGAAAACTTTCACTTTGAAAAATCAGTTTTCAGCTTTCACTAAAAGCTGAAAACTAAGACCTTTTAAGACCTACAAATTAAGACCTATTTTCCAACATTAATAAAAATCTTAAATAAGAAAGAGCTTAGTTAATCATCCTAATATTTAGTTAACTAGAAAGTATTTTATTTTGTTTCAATGTGAAAAGAATTATATATATATATATATATATATATGTAAGAAAAATCTTTGTTTAACATTGAATTGCCATATTTCAATTAATTTCTTGATCCCTATTTCATAAAATCTTAGATTTTGCAGCAAAATTTTTTTCAATGTGTGTTTTTACATTAGCTGAGGTCAGGCCCGTTGCCAGTATTTCTCTTTGGGAGGGGCTAAAATCTGGAATTCTTTTTTGACCTGACAGCAATAATTTGCCTTCTTAAAAAAAAAAAAAAAAAAAAAAAAAAAAAAAAAAATCAGGATAAATCTAAGTTTCTGAATAGGGTACCTGATGTCCATGTCAAAAACTTTTTGGTACACTGTAAAAGAAAACTCTGTAAAGTTACTAAACTTTTTCTTGGAAACTCGGAACCCTAAAAATTTTACATAAGAGTAACAGCAAAAATTTGTAACAGAATTTAATACTTGAATTTTAGGTAGATTTCGTATGAAATACTACCTATTGGTGTCCTCCTCATGTTGGAATTTCTGAAAACTTTTAGCAAATCTACACCGATCGTGACGCCTAGACCCCAAAACTACCATCAGTAAAAATCCTTATCTATCTATATCACTTTTTTATGGGCACGATAACTTCTATAATTCCACTCAAATCTCTTCCAAACTGATACATAAAATCAAGGTGCATAAAATCTCAGTCAAGTTTGTTGATGGGAAAAAACAGATCAAGGGGGTGAAAATAGGGTGGGGGTTGAAAACAGAAAAAAAAAAACTCATTATTTCTTAGTTAAAATAGATATCGAATCGATTTAAAGTTTATGATACTTCTAAGAAATGGGCCAAACGTTTATGCATGACAGATTTTTGATAAAGTTAAAAATGGGCTCAAGGGGTGGAAAAATAGGGTTTTTGTATGAAAAAAATTCATAATATCAAGATATCAAATCCAATTAAATATTCTATATATATTCTTAATATTATCTAAAACTTTTGTATTTACAAGTTTTTGATAGGACCAACTCTTACTGCGAATAAATAAATAAATAAAAATAAAATAAGGGGATGGAAGAGAAAAAAAAACCATAACTTAGTCAATTCTTAAGATATCAAATCCAATTAAATTTATTTTACATCTTATCAATAATATCTACAACTTTTACACTGATGAGTTTTTTATAGGACCAATCCTTATAACAAAAATAAATTAAATAAAAGTACGAGCTATAGAAAAAAAACTCAAATCCAAACTGCTTATTTTCTGACTTATTTTTAAATTCACTTTTGATTTTAAACCCATCCAAATGACAGGTTCTCTTATTTGGAAACTATATAATGTGACGAACTAGCCAGATTTTTTTATAAAGACAAGATATATTTCAAAATATACTGTCAAAATAGACATTTTGAACAGAATTTTCTGAAGCGATCGTGATTGAAAAATTGAGGAAATATTCAAATAACAAATTGCTTATTTTTTGACTTATTTTTTAATCCATTTTTGCTCTCAAACGCACCGAACTGACATGTTCTCTTATTTAGGAACTGTATACTGTGCTGTAATGTTCAGTTTTGTGATAAAGATAGAATATATTTCAAAAAAATGCTATCAAAGCAGCCATTGTGAACAAAATTTCCCGAAGCGATTGTAATTGAAGAATTCACGATGTATTCAAATATCAAGCTGCTTATTTTATGACTCTTTTTTTTTTTTTTTTTATTTAATTTTGCTCTCAAACTTATTCAATAGGCAATTTCTTTTGTTTAGGAACAATTATATAATATGCCTTATTGGTCGATTTTTTCATAAAATCAGAATATATTTTAAAAAATGCTGTCAACGTGGGCATTTGAGCCTAATTTCACTTAAGATGATTCTGATAAAACCAGTTCTTACAGAAAAATGAAATTAAAATTGTTCAAAAGTGGCTAAATAAAGTTGTTAAACTGGGTTATCGCTATCTTATTATTATTATTATTTTGTATTTGAAATGAGTACTTAACTTTGAAATCTACATCCGCCTGCAAGCGCAAGCCAAGCCAACAGGGATTTTGTTGTTGCCATACCATAAAAAAATTCCAGGAATCCCACCTTACTAAAAAAATAAAAATAATAAATAAAAAAAAATTTAGTAGTTTTTTTTTTATTTTTTACAATGTATTTGTTTTGATTTCTATTATTTGAGAAACATTCCCAGTTTCCAAACTAATTTGGAAATCGAGAATGCTTTTAGGAAGAGGGGAACTGCAACTAAATTTATAAATCACATACTAACAGTGTTTGGGATGAGCCTCATATATATTATAAGAAAAAATACTAAAGATATTGAAATGTAACAAACAATAGATTAAAACACAGGATCAATATTACCATGTGAGTCTCTCATATTACAAACACGATCTTAAAATAGTTATTCCACAAATAAAAAATTTTATAATTTTTTTCCGAAAGAAAAAATAAATTGCTATAGATATATGTAATCATAACAATTATATTTATAGTTCATATTCTCTGTTTACAATAATTATAAATAATGGTACAAAAGAGCAATATTCGTGACTTCTTCTCAATCATTGGGCTGATTACCTTATCTGGATTTATTGTAGTTTTTCAATGAATGAAAATTATTGCAAGACTACTCAGTATTACGCTTCAAGACAAAGATTTAATTATTTTCATTGTCTTTAGACCTTTAACCGCTGGCTTGTTATCAGAAACAAAACTGTCAGAAAGTATTTGATCGTACTGTAATATGTTGCAATACAGTACTCCAAAGTTTTATGACATATATGACAACATTGGTAATCAACTCATCTCATATTCTGCTTTCACTTGAAACATTGACACTTTATCATCGCATTTTGAGAAAGATTATCTAATTTGCTATTTTTTTCCAGGAAGCACAGCTTAGAAATCTGTTATATCTTCATTCGAAATGAACATTTCATTCAAAATTTTAATAAGACTTTCTACTTAGGGATTAAAAAGCATAATCTTATAATATTCTTCAACATATGCCATTTAGTCCAAGAGCCGACCTCACAAGAAAAATTCCTTTATTTTATGGAAGAGCAGTAATAGAGGAATCTAATGATTCATGTCTTCCGGAAGCGAAGTGGTGCATAAGCCAAAAATTAATACCACTAGTGGTTGATTCATAGGTTTAGCATTATGTTTTCTTGCACCCACTTTTTCATGATTTTATACTTATGATTGTACGGCAAACACAATGCTAAGTCGACGAGTCAACTCACCACTTTGCTTCCGGCAGACATGGATCATAAGATTCTCCTATAATTACTCTTCCATAAAATAAAGGATTTTTTTCTTGTGCTCGTTTACTCAGGGTTTTGTGTGGTTAGCTCTTGGACTAATTTGAGGATTTGCATGTGTTGCCTACCAAAATATTAAACTTGGTATCTTTATTTCAGTTTCAATGACGTCTTACCCAGGTTTTGATGCAAAGTTAAATATCTCACAAAAAATTTCCATTATATTTCCTTTATGCTTCTGTAAAATGATAAGGACATCTTTAGCATGAGTTATAGCCAATATCACAGCACGAAACTTCTGGAAGAACTGACAATGGTTTGTCCGACTGCTTGTGAAACGTTTGTCACAAGCAGACTTATGAGAAAATCACCTGATGACTGCCAAGAAAGCTCTAGTTAGAGATATATTTGACGTATTTTCCCAAAATATTTTCTAAGCTAATGCAAATACATTTAAACAGCTCTACAAAAGATGATTTCATGTATTCAGAGAAATCGTGTGTCACAAAAAGAGAAAAATGATCTTTTTAATTTTTGTTTTTTGGGGGGAAGGGGGGGCATTTGAGGAAATTGCTTTTTATGAAGAATGAATTTAACTACTGATTGATTTCATAAAAACACTTGTCACTTTATTAACAATTCCAAGACTGTTTTCGATGGCAGAAATTAACATGCTGTTGAACAGTGAAAGGTTTAATCTATGGCTCACATAATAGGTACTTCTAATTTTTGGATATTTCTGATAAATTCTAGACAGGACTTCACTCACATGATCAGAAATATTGGCTGCTACCTCATACATCAGTATACAGAAACTCTACATCAGGATATTCAACCCTAAAATTGATAATTCTTCAAAAGACAAAGAAACTTTTTTAGCCAGACTACTTTGTGACTTGTTTTTTTTTTTCTATTAAAGATTCATATCAAATTATTTAAAGCAAAGTTCTTCAATTAAGAGTACGGAGGATGTCAATGTAGACCTTCGGTTTCTCTGTTGTTTCTTTTCGTATCATTCCTTTTCAGAAGTTCCTGCCACTAATTTTTGTTTTTTTTTTTATAAAAAGCCTTTGACACTTACATCATTTTCAAAGATATATATTTTTTTAAACCATTAATTTTCACATTATTTCACATTATAGGTGGGTATTAAAGTTTTTAGCTTCTTTTTTTACCATTTTAACAGTGGATAACTCTAAAGTTTCCATTACTTGTGAGATATAATGAGGATAGACAAAATTAAGAGATATAACATGCAGGTAAATGTTTTATATTTTATTCCAAATGTTAATTTATTTGCCATACGAGTATTCCACTTATTTTTCCTAACTCAAATTATGATATGGAATTAAACTTATCAAATTTTACCATGCTTATAGATAGTTAAATTTCTGCTTTAAGAAGAATTTATATTTTCAGTGGTAGATACGAAAAAAGAACAATATATCTAATTGAGCAATATAACCGGAGATTACAAAAACTGCAACTAAATAACTTTATATTTTTATAAATAAAAATGTATGTAGTTTTAATGTTGCCAATTTTCATTATCATTAGCGACAATTAAAAAAAATTAAAAATTTTTTTTGGGAGGGGCTTCAGCCCCTTTCCTGGCTACGTGCCTGTCTGAGGTAAAAGTTTTCTTATCCAAAGTGTTATGCAGAGAGAGAAACAGATAAATAAATAAAAGAAATTTGATATCATAAATTACAAATATAGATGTTACATAGTTACAAATATACCTGTTAGTTATTACAGCCTAAATTATTTGTTTACATGGTGATTATCAACAATAATTAAACAATATAAAAGTCTAACCAGTGGTCAAGCTACAATATGTGACATGGGGCAGATCTAAATGGTGCTTCCCAATCAGTCATATTTTTTCAATCACAATACTATGTTATTACAAATAAAATTTTAATATTTTTTGGAAAATTTTTAAGAACTTTATATTCTAAAGTAATAATATTTTCAATATTAATTATAATCAGAAATATTTGATTACACTAGTTTACAAAATTCAACTTTTTTATATATCCTGAAAGAAATGCATATAAATGTATTAGTCTACCTTCCTAAAAACCTAAAAGTGTCAACAGAAATATTCTATCACATCACAATTTTCTTTCTGCAGCCAATTGTTCTTTTAACTACTCAATGTGGTGATGACAATTTAATGTTCATTCGTTCCCTTCAAAGAACAAATATTTTGTTTCAGATTGAATAAAAATGTCAAGTAGAAGGTGTAAACAAAGTTTGATCGTTGTTGCTATGTTTATGGACAATTTATATTTTCAAAAAAAAAAAAAAAAAAAGACCCATTGTAGATTTGTTAAAAAGTGCATATCTTCATTATTTTGGATTTCCACATTAAAAAGTGGGTGCCTCTTGTGTTTTGCGAAAGCTGTTTAATAGTTTTACTCCAGTGGCCATCAGGAGAAAACATACACCTTCTATTTGGTTCACCAGTGCTATGGAGAGAACCTAGTAATCATGAAAATGATTGTAACTTTTGTGTTACAAAGACAGTCGGATATAATACAAAAAAATAAGAGAGTATTATGTATGCCGAAGTTCCGTCTGTTACTAAGCCCATTTTACACTCGAAAGATCTACCACGTCCAGTTTGTCCCAGTAATTCGAGCATAAATATACTAGATGACAACAATGAAAGTGATTTCAAATTCAAACCGATTTCTAGAGATTCTGACGAGTTCTCTCTTCAAGAAAAGACTCCACATTTAATTAACCAAGCCGAATTAACTGATCTTATTAAGAGATTTACAATTATCAAAATCTAAAGCAGAGCTACTTGGTTCTCACCTACAGCAATGGAACTTATTAACACCAAACACAAAAGTTACGTTGGCTATAGTTGTTGGTTGTCCCGTTGTCCGGGTTAGTGGGCGTTTATTGTTGCCGATTTATTGAAATATTTTCAACAGATGGGAGTAAACATGTCATTAAAAATTCATTTTCTACATTAGCATCTGAGTTTTTTCCCTGAAAACTTAGGAAGTATGAGTGACGAACAAGGGGAATGTTTTCACTAAGATTTAAAGGTTTTTGAAGAACGACATCAGGGAGTTTGGGATGAAAACATGCTAGGGGATTACTGTTTGTCCATTATAAGAGAAATTGATCCAAATAACTATAAAAAGAGGGCAAAAATTAGCCATTTTTGATTTTTTTTATATTAATATCAAAATTATGTAATCCAGTTAAGTATCTAAATATTTCTTAAACCAGACATGACAGAATTTTTTTATTATTTTTTCTGGATAACTCTATCTAAATAAAGAATCAATTAACAACTTTCAGCTGGGTATAAAAACCGTGTAAACTAGTGTTTTTTTTTTGTAGCTTTGATAGTTAGTCTATCTATTTGGAAATATCCTTTGATAAAGTATGTAAATGAAATTAAGATATTTATTTATGAAAATAAATATTTTTAGATTAGAATATAATAGAATAAAATGAAATAAAATAAAAAATAATAAAAACTAGCCGGATTTGATTTTTATGTTTCAATTCTGTTAATACTACTAAATTCGGTATCACAATGCCAAAATTAAATGACATTCTAAGCCCATCATGAAGATTCTAAAGGTATAAGTTATTGAATTGTGTGCATTTAAAAAAGGAGATTACATCTTTCAAATAAATCATTGCATTTTGTTTGGCATCCTCTCTCTTAAATGTGGGCAATTAAAATTTACACCCCAAACAGCATAAAAGCAACACCTGTTGGATAGTATACATCCAAAGCCTGATAAGGATTTATTTACATGAAAGTGTAACAGAATATGAAGTTTGATTAAATTTTGTGCAATTGCTTTTGAGATACAGCTATCATGAAAATCATGAAAAAAGCAGCATCCAAAAAGTTCTCAGCACAAAATTCAGCATAGCAGTGCCATCAGTTGGGCTATTAACATCAAAAACTAATCGGAACAATTTATATCAAGTTTTATCTTAATCAGAAGTTTTACATTTTGTGCATTAGTTCTTGAGATAGAACGTACAGAAAATTTATGTTGCATACAAAGAGACAGATATTATCAAAAGATAGTAAAATTGTGTTCTCTCAAATATATGCATCCATCGATAACTGGAAGTCATTTTTTTTCTTCATGAATCCAATATTTTTTAATGAGAAGAGAGAAGAAAGTAAAAATGCGATAAAATTTAACTTATGAAAGGTGCTTGTCTTTTATGTTTCATAAAAAATATGTTTAAGATAATTGCTATTGCTAACATAATTTAAAATACATATTTATATTTTCTTTCGATCAAAAATTTGGAAACATTATGCATAATTTTATTTTCATTCTTTATCAAAAGGCAATAACTATTCAAACAAAGTAATCTTATGTCAAAATGCTTTGTCAAAAAGTTCTCTTCTATTCCTTTGTTCTCTAAATTGCTGAAATAAACTAATCTGATCACACATGACTCATACATAACAGCTGTCTTCTCCTGATGGTTGAATTTTACAATGATTGTAAACATATAGTCTACCAGTTTACAAACCTAAAGTATATGCTTTTTTGGTATTCAAAGGTGCAATCACAGACTAAATTATAGATTACATCGTCTTTTAGAATAAATTATACTGTCTGTGGGTGCAATTTCTAAAAAAAAAAAAAAAAAAAAAAAAAAAGGCAAACGAATTTAAGACAACAATAGCAGAGTAAATACCATTCATCTTTTGTAATCCCACATAAGAAACCACAGGGGCAACTCATCACTCATAACTAGAGATGGGAAATATAGTTATTTTTCGTTAACAGGTTACATCGTTCCATTCTTTTACAGCTCCAACAACCTGTTATTTTTATAACATGTAACTGACGGATATTTTAATTAGAAGGTCTTTCAAACAAAACGTTTTAAATAACTTTTTGACATAATTATAAATGCTGTATTATTCAAAATCATTTTGTGATTAAACACTTAATTTTTGCGAGATAAGACTAAACTTAATTAATTATGATACTTTGAATTTCATGCATTTTTGGCATTTTCTGAAACTTAAACAGGTTTTTCCAGTTATTGTGATTAAAACATTAGAAATTCATAAAATTCTAAGTATCATAATTCAGTAAGTTTAGAGCATACAAGAATAAATTTTTAGTGTTTTACTTGTTAGAACATGACAAAATAAACTCTCTTAAAAAGTCAGCTACAAAATAGCTCAAGTTGAGCTGAAATCCACTCATCTCAGTCTTGAAAGGCAGCTTCTCAAAAAAAAAAAAAAGTTGAAATAACTCGAGTTTTAACCAATTTAAATGAAGTTGAGCTATTTAAATAACCAATTTAGATCAAGAAGATTTAATCGTTTGAAGAACAACTCTTTTAGGATCGAAAAAATTACAGCTCTTTCATGAGAAGGCAAATCAGCTCTTTCGTTTTAAGAGTGAAGCTTATAGGACTCACAGATTGGATAAAGTTTGTAATTTCTTATCTATTTAAAAATAATGTAAATTGGTTTTTATATGATAAACAGAAAAAGAAAATTTGAAACTTTTTACAGTTGAAACTACAAGCTAAAACTAACGGTTTAGAAATTAGTTATTGGTAAATGATAAGAGATACCCTGCATAGTAATAAATAGAGTTTAAACACGATTTCTAACAAAAAAAAAAAAAAAAAAAAAAAACTATACAGTATAGATTTTGAAACGCCTTCCAACACATTTAGAATGCTATAACAAAACTTGACAATTTACTAAGGTGGGATGGCGTCTTATTGAGCCCTTTGGAAAAAAAAAAAACATAATGCATTTGAAAACACGATTTCTGCTATTACCATGAGTAGTCGTTAAAATATACGATTTTTTTCAGTACTGTATATGATCTACAGACATGTGTGCTTACTATATATAATATGCTAAAAGTTAGCTCTGTTAAAAGTATAGCACATTTGAAAATTTGTATTCCGCAATTTCAGCCAATAGACTAATATTATTGAAAACATTTGTTCGACCTTGCATATGATCTAAAATTTTTACACACCAAGTAACATTTAAAAAGTAGTTAAACTTTAAAACGCATACCATTATTGAAAATGCACTTCCAGCAATTTTTGTTCATAGGTTTCAATAACTTCAATCAATTTTAATTTTCTTCTATACCCAAATACTTTTGTATGTTCTTATAAATAAGCGATAGATTCTATGCACACCATATTCTTTAGTAAGATCCTTGTAGTACACGACAGTGATGTACCGTAATTTATGGAAGAAACGCCGCACCCTCAAATATTGACATCATTTTGAAAAAAATCGGCGTAATCGCCACAGTCAAAAGGAATTATTTTGCCTTATTAAGGAGGCGATAACATACCTAAAATATCGCATAAATACGGCAAAAAACTGAATTATTAGACTAATTAAATTATTAAAATAACTTTAATTGTCAAAAAAAAATGTAGGAATAAAATATTTACATTACAGAACCAATTTTTCGGAACTTCTGGATCCGGAATTTTTTCCTGAAATTTTTTTGATATGTTGATTTTTTTTTTTTTTTTTTTTTTTTTTTTTTTTAACTTTAAATACATACTGTAAAATCTTGAAAACACTGCTCCCATTTTGAACAAATTTCATTTTTCGAAATGTATATCAGTTTGTAGGCCCGCCACCAAAAATATTTTCACTTTTAACAATAATAAATAAGAAAAAAAAATCCAAGCACAATTCCTTTCTGCGTAACTAAACGTATCGATGGAGAGCAGATGATCGTAAAGCCCAAACACATTTGACCACTTCTTGGAGTTCGGTGTCGGTTTGTTTGTTGTGGCGATACGGTGTTTATCTTAATGAATTTTGCAGGAAAGGGACGGTTATCCGGCAAAAGAAAAATCTTTCCATCGAGGGGATTGTTTATCTCCCGATTCTTTTGTTCGCTCCTTTCCGTTTTATTATGAAGAAACCGCAAATGGATCCTATACAAGACTTCACCACTTTTTTCCAGGAATTCAGTTGAAGGAAAGAGTATTGCAATCTGAACTCAGCTTTATTCTGATAATGTTGACTTTCGAGAAACCTCAGACCACTTGTTTTTCTTTGGAGTTATTTTGTACTGGACCTTTTTGTAGGGTGCTGTAACTTTTGAATAACTTATTATATTTTAATAAAAATTTATTACACAGCCTAATTTACTATTATTGCAACGTGCTCAAAATTTGAACGAAATCGGTAAATTATCAGAGAAGATAGATTTTTTTTTCTTTTTTTCAAATAATAAGAAAGAAAACACGTATTGCTTATTGTTTCTTTCTGTTTTCTTTTTCGTTTGTTTGCAGCTCATTAATTTATTTTTTTCCCCCCACAGTCAAACATCGCGGTTTTGATGACACATTCACGGGGTCCTTTTTAAATATAAAAAGAATAGAATTTAAATAATTTCTCACTTTTTATTTTATTGGAAATTTTTTTAAGCTTTCTTGGAACATTTTTTCCCCCAAAACGTTTACGGAATATGCCTTAAAGTGTACCAATAAATATATGTTATCGGTTGTCATAAGAACGGAAATTACAAAATATTGCACTTATTGTTGGATAAATAATAAAAAAGATTAAAAATATATGCAAATCATCATCAGAATGAGAATTGAAAAAGTTGCACTAATAGGGGATCGAAAATATCGTATGGAAAATACTGTAGTTTTTGTCAGGGGTGTGCGAATAGAAAACTGCGCCCAGAGCAAAGCTTCAATTTGGCACAACCTCGCACAACTTTTTCTAGTGACAGAGCCCAGAAATGAAGTTGATAGAATAAATCCCCCCCCCTAAATTTCCGCGCCCGCTGCGATCACCCCCTTTCGCACGGCGCTAGTTTTTGTAACTGAACTAAAATGTATCTACAAAAGAGACATTTCAATTGTAAAATTCAGAAAAACTGGCTTTCCAATATTTTGTTTCTACAATAAAGTGCAATAAAAGCAAGCATCTATTGTCCCTTCCTTCCTGCTTATTCCAGTCACCTTATTTCTTGGAAAAGGGTGACTCATGATGTATTGCATTTGTTGATTTACGATCGGTAACATTGCCAACATGGGGGAAAAGGAAGGGGAAAAAAAGTTAATTTTTTCGTTTGAAACACTGAATAATTTGCTCAAAATTTTCGTAAACGCCGCATGTTTGAAAATTTCAACTTTTAAACTCGTAAACGCCGCGGCGTTTATTCCATAAATTAAGGTATATCAATTTTAGTATGTTTTAAATACTGTAATATCATTAAAATACAGAGCGAGTGATTTTTCAACATACACCATAAAGTAATGGAATTCTTCTGAGTGGTCCTGCAAACTTCCTTCTCAAAACTGAAAATGCCATACTAAATTCTAATAATACATATATCAATTTCATGGCAATCAGACTATTTTTACACGAGTTAGAGCAAGGACAGACAAACCGAATTCATAAACACTTTTCAACTACATTGTAAAATATTATAAAAGAGAAATTGATCCGCGACTTAATAGCGGCCGTTCATCAATCAACACATATTTAAAGTTAATTTCACAAGAACACAAAAATATTATTTATAATCTTTTAATCGAATGCAATTCATACAAACAAATTTCGTTCATACAAATATACTTTTCAAATTAATTACAACTGTACTAAAATTAAGTTATTTCACAAATTATGGAAAACTATTTCCTTCCTTTCTTTCTTTTTTTTTTTTTTAGCGAAATAAAATCACAGAAATAAAATCTTTTAACGCAAATGCAAAACAAAAATAATAAAATTATTTGGCCGGAAAACAAAATTTATATTGCCAAAATCTCCCTCCCCCCCCCCCCTCTAAAAAATTCCATGAACATGTAGTAATAACCCTTTTAAATATTCAAAAATGAGTAAACCCTCCGTATCTTCCATCACCCCTCCAATATCAACATAGAATCTTTCCCTATAGAAAATCATTTAATACTTCCACTTTCATTACTTCCGAAAACCATAAAGAATAAACAAACACTTTTAATAAAATATCATTCACTCAGATAAAATTGTTATTTCTGTTATATTTATTATCAACATATTTTTTCAACTTAAAACACTTTTGTACCAAATGTTACAGTCTCAGCAGAAAATAGTTACATCAGAAACATACCGATTACTTGGAATAAAATAACAGAAGCGATAACAGAAAAAACAACAAGACAGCCAAAAAAGAACAATAAAATAACCGTTTTTTCTCGCTAGTGAATGGCCAAGGAACTTAAAGGGAAAGAACCGAAGGCTTTGGAAACCGTAACTACTGAAACAGCTCTGCTGGATAACACGCTCAAAGGGGAAGATTCAATCGTTGGCTGGTTCAAAGCATCCGCCAATTCGCTATTAAGCGTTTGAAATATGATTCTTTTTAAGCACAATTTTAAGCTCTTTTTTTTACAAATGCAGAAAACAAATTTCGGAAAATTTATTTTTATTATAATTTTAATGTATACTTCTAAAAAACGGTTGTTTCAGATCTTTAATTTTATATGTTGCTGAGATCGTGTTCTAAATTTAACAGGGACTTTCCGTTAACCTGTTATTAAATAATGAACTGTATAACAATAACATTGTTATTTATCCTAATATGTTAAATAACGCCCATCTCTACTCATAACATGGTCTGTATAAGTCAATGTGGTGTCTATATCTAGAAGACATTCTTTCTTTTAAGTTTGCTTAAAAGAAAAGCTGTTACCCACTCGTTGGAAAAGTAATTTTGCTCCTTAGTGCTTATCTTATTTAGACACCCCATTCTGTATAAAATTTCAGATTCTCCAAAAAAAGAAAATTAACTATGTTGCATGATGTGCTAGAAATTTTATTTTATTCCAGAATTCTTTTCACAAATCACATAAGATTATATATATATAGATATATAAAATTGCAAATAAAAATTGGGTGTCATCTCTTAGAGGATGGCCTTTTTGAGGCGGATCGCTACCACTGCTCTCCACTAGCTGTGCCACTGGATGTAATCAGAGTTGAATTCAGACACTTTCCTCTGGGAGGGACTTCTGTGGTTTTGAGTGGGATATTAAAGAGTTCCAGTAGGGAGGGGGGGGTAGCTGTTTTTGACCATTGAAAGTTCAAAATCTCAAATTTTCCATGGGGGACATTTCATTGCTCCAGGGGGACGGATGTCCCCACTGAATTCAACACTGGGAGTATAACCTTTACAATGAGTATATTATTCCACAGAAACTGATAAATGGAAATATATTTAAAATTGTGATGCAAAAAGGTTAAACATTGATCTGCACATACAATTCAAATAGTATTTTTACCTGACAATTACATCATTACCAGGATGACAGGTTTCTACAAGGTCATCTTCTAAAAT
Organism: Maratus speculifer; assembly: GCA_964019185.1. Taxonomy (NCBI): domain Eukaryota; kingdom Metazoa; phylum Arthropoda; class Arachnida; order Araneae; family Salticidae; genus Maratus; species Maratus speculifer. Next base: position 70,300,277 of record OZ025291.1, read on the forward strand.
CACCCACATTGATCTAGGGACAGTACCAACACTTAAATTGTAAACTTGCTCTTGCAGTTTAATTTCTTGGTAATCTTTGCAGTATTCAATATTTGTATCTGAAAGTAAAATAATAATTTTATAAAATATATTTATAAATTATTATACATAAAAAATAAGTTTTAAAATTTCGAAAGTAACTGAAATGCATTGAAAGACTGTTAAATCAGTTCAAAAAAGTTTTGATTAAGAACTTAATTTAGATATTTCATCTTAACAATTCAGGATATAAAATTATGAATTCTAAAATATTGTTATTATCAATATAGGAAATATTTTATTGGTTAATTGTTCAATTATTGCTTTAAGGTAATTTACCTAAATATATTATATATATGTATACATATATATAAACATATCAGTGTACATATATAAACATAATTTCTGTTTTATATTTAATGTGAATTGCAATACATTACAATTTTTCACAGCATTATGATGGGAGTTCTTGTTCACTCTTACATATTTCTTGAATGATTGGTGTTGATTTGCTGAAGTACAATTAAGAGCCACATTGAACATCTGGCACATATTTATATTTTGTTTTTAAAAACAATCAATGAGATTAAAATCTTTTACTGACTCAGTAAGTTTCAGTGCATCATATATAGTTGTTGACATAGATTTGTGGGAAATCTCTTAGGATTTCTTTGGAAAGTCCTATAACTTTTTGGAAATCGTGTCTTAACACATAGACTATGTGATTTTAACTTTAATTAAATATGAAAGTAATTTTTAGATGGAATTTTAAGGCTAACAGAGGTTTGTATAGGAAGAAATTGTGTCCTTTAAAAAACACTTCACAAAATTTTTTATTTCAAAACAGGGTTCGTCACAGTTTTTCATCTGAAAACAGGATCCTTCACAAAAATCTTTGAATTAAAACGAGGACTTACAAATGTTTTTTCCATCGCTAAACTAAATCTTTTGCAAATTTAATCATTTAAAAGTAAAATCTGATCTGTTACTTTCACATATGTATAGAAAATACATGTATTTTACATATACAGTAGACACCCTCAAATCCACACTCCTAAAATCTGCAACTCTCTAAAATTCGCACATAATTTATGGATGTAAACAATAAAACATTAAGTTCAGATGTAGTTGCAAAATTTGACTTTTATTGTTTTATATCAATTCCATACATTTTTCAATTTGTAAATTTTGTTAAGGTCATTGAATTTATGAAGAAAGAATTATTTTTTTTCTGAAAAAAAAAAAAAAAAAACTCAAGGTCAAGATATAGCTGATATCATTGGCCATCACAATCTTAATAAATATTTTTATGTATTAATCAAGCTTTTTTATTTATTAAGTCTGGTTAAACCTGAAATAAAGCTTCATTATTTTATGATCTGATGTGAATTAGTAATGTACCTTTCTTTATAAAGCAAGTTTCATTGAATAATTTAGGAAAAACGCATTTCATCTTTATAATGAATATTTAATCGTACATTACTGATTATTAATTTGACCTTTGCTTTTAATATTTGAATCGTTTTAAAAATTATTTAAATTTTTATTATTTTAGTTTATTACATATTTTAATGTTTTAGTATATTGTAAGTAGTCATTATACTTTTGATTCCATTATTAATCACATTCAAATTACTTAAAAAAATATATAAACAAAGCAAATGATCAGAAATCCACAAAATTCTAAAATCCGCACAACCTCTGGTCTCATGCCGTGCGGATCTGAGGGAGTCTACTGTATTACAAATTTAATTTTTTTTCACCAAAATTAACTTTTATACTGTATTAATTTCCTTATAACAATATTCCGTACTTAGTTCAACTTATTAAATTAAAATCTTGTTTCTAGATCTAATCTATTAATTTTTATGGAAACGATATAAATTCTTAATTCGCATTAAAAAACATTTATCCTAATATGCATAAATTTAAAAGATGGCTCTAAATTAAAAATATTCTTAATTATACTTTATTTCTTAATATTCCAAATAAAACTCATTTTTTCTATGTTTTTATCAACCGTTTTTAAGAAAGTCTTATTAAATTTATTGCAAAACCATAGATGTTTCGGTTAAAGACAGTTTGCAAAGGGAGCCTTTCCCTCTCTCATGACTACAGTTTAAAAAATTAACTTGCAGCAGCCAATGAGTAATTTATTAGATCTTCTACATTTATTTATTTTATTTTGTTTTTTTCCCTCGCTTGACATGACTTCTGTGCTGTGAAATGGGAAACCGGCAATGATATTTCTGGCTCCTAACTCTAAAATGTCACATATATATATATCTTAAAAATGCATAAGCAAGAAGCTGAATAAAACAATAATTTCAATTTCTCAAAATTATGACTAATTTTTCATAATTGTACAAAAACAGGACTCTAGCGAAAAAGTCTAGACAGGCCTCTTGCTTTAACGAACATAAAATTTTGAGCTATATATAATTTTGGTTTTAATGAAAATTAAATGACATATTAAATAAGTAAACTTCGCCCCCCCCCAAAAAAAAAAATAAAATAAAATAAAAAAAAAAAATAAATAAATATTGTTATTGGAATTCATTCATTGGTGAACATTCAACATTGGAATTCAGAGCATTGCAAGATTAATTTTTGAATTTATAAGTAAAACATTAAAAAAAAAAAAAAAAAAAAAAAAGGATAAAAGTATGATAATAATAATAGTAAATAAAAGAGAGAGAGATCTTGAATTATTCAAAAGAAATAATATATTTTGTAAAATGCTCTTTTTGCATAGTTAAAATTTTTAATAAAACATAGCAGTATTTATTCCTACAATAAAAAAGAAACTTGACTTACTTTTATTAGTTGCCACTAAATAAAATTTTTAATTTCGAAAGTTTCTAACAGCAAAATTATTTAATTCTTCATTTCTGTTATATACAAATTGAAAGTACTTTAATGAAAGATGTACTTTCATATAATAATTTGGTAATTCATTTTCATTTTAATCAGAAATAAAAATCATCCAATTATATTCTAAAAATAAAAGAGCAATTTAAATGAATAAATAAAATTTAAGGATTCTTTGGAATGAATCTATTTAAAAAAGTATTTCTAATGAAAAATGACTTTTAAACTTAAAATTTATAAAGAATCTTATTTTATCTTTAAATGCTAGACTCTTAAAAATAAATCTTAAAATCTAATTTATTTTGATGATGCTTTTAAAAAAATTAAGAAGTATTTCTCTAACAGTTTTGCGGCTGGAAAAATAAACAAATGTCTTGCCAACTGCTGGCAGTATCAGAAATGTAGATGTGTAAAATATGAAGAAAAACAAGTTAAATAACTAATTTTCATTCATTTAAAGAGCTCAAGAAAAAGAATATATTAAATTAAACAACTAAAAAATATAGATGTTTTTAATTTACTTAGCCTAAAATGGCTGGAAAAATTAACTACTCCATAAAACATAATACTGGAGTTACTACTGATCAGGCAAGTACACACATCAGCTGTATCTCTATTTATACAGGCAAAAACATTACAATCACAGTTAATTTAATACATTAGCATATTTTGAGAAAAAGTTATGGTCACAAATAAATAAAACAACAATTTAATAAACAAGTTTAACAAGCAAACATTAACTCTAGTATTTGGTTACCAACCTATCTACCATAACTGAAAACTGTTGAGATGGCATAAAGTTTGAAAGCTAGAGATTATCTCCTATGGGTATTAGAGTTGTACAGAGGAACTCTCGTGGCATCTCTAACAAGTCCGTTCTTCTTCGGGTTGAGCCTTTTGTGTCGGCAGATAGCTTGGTCTTCCAGGAGACTTTCCTTTCTCCAGAGAGGCCCCTTTTGGTGTCTGGCAAAGTGATTTACTGTGAGGACAGGGTCGGTCGGCCTGATGTTGGTATGACTGTGGTTGTGAATTCTACCTGATCGCCCACTCGGCTGTGCTTTGATAATTTGGTCTTGGCTAACGAATGTCTAGGCATTTGCATCTTCTTGGGCCCCTATACACTCAACATTGTCAACATCTATTCCCCCTCTGGTTTGGTGGTGAATAACCTTTCGAAGGTCTGCCGTAATCTATCTAGCAATTCTCTCATCTTGGGTGATTTTAATCTTCACCACCCACTGTGAGGAGTGTCGGTGTCCTCGCAGGCCAGCGAGATCTTTGTGGATTGGCTTTCAGATAGCTCCATATGTATTATGAATATTACTGTTCCGACTCAGGTGGCCCCAAGTAGGAGTAGTTCTCTAATTGACTTGTTGATCTCTTAGCTTGCTCTTCGATTAATGTGGAGGACGATCTTTTAGAAAGTGACCATTTCCCCATTGTCATCTCTGTGGAGCTTCACCCTCCTTCACATACTAGAACTATTCTTTATAATTGGACCCACATCTCTTAGGAAGCTAATTCCAACCCCTTCCTTGTCTCCGAGCTCCAACCTTCCTCCTTTCAGTCTTTGGTGTTTTGTTCCATGTCAAAAATAAGTACTGCCCATGCCAAATCCTCAAAATGCCTCCCTGTGTGGTGGACTGCGCAGTGCAGCATCCTCTACAAACAGAAAAAATTACATCTGCGAAGAGCTCACCAATTAATCAATTAATTTCTGAGGATCACTGGCTCAAGTATAAAAGATTCTCTGCAAAGTTATGCCAAGTTATCAGGGATACCAAGCGTCGGTATTGGGATACCATTTGCTGTAATGCGAAAGACCCTTGACTCCTATATAGAATCTTTCACAATCTCAAATCTTAATTCAGTTCTCCCGATTCCCACCTTTATTTGAAGCTACCTGACACCTTCTCTTCTGATATGGGTTGCCCAAGCAGAGGTCTTTGCAGATCACTTCAGCGAGGGCTGCAGTCATGAGCCAATTCCTTTTACATATGATGAAGAAGGTAACATTTCACTTAACTGGCCATTTACAATTTGGAGCTGAAGATGGCTATTGGTAGAACAAGGGTTTCCACTCCTGGGAAAGACAGGATCAGTGTGGCTCTATTCAAAGGGCTCAAGGAGAAATTCAGAAAAATGATGTTTGGTTAATTTTTTATTTTTGATGTTATATGTGTATCTGTAAGTATATTTGTATTTTTAAGTGTTATATATTTTATATTGGACATATTTAGATTGAGGGAGGGTGTTGGGAATACAATAAAAATACGTCAGTCGATATGCATTAATTGTAATCGTTTGAGATGCGTGTGCATCCAGGCTGCTCATATCCAGATACTGTAGAATGTTCTCAGTCCATGTTTTGATTCTGTTTTGTGATGTAGTGTTTTGTGCTGTCCTTGTGTTTGTTATAATAAACTTTATGTATAGTAAAACCTGCTGTGTAGTTACTGTTTTAGTAATCTTTAAAGTGCATTTTGTTACACCAATGCAGTAGGGATCTTTGTCATAATATACTTGTTCATAAACTTTTTCATGAATGTTTCTTTTTAATATGTGTTAAGCATAAAAACATTTATTGTTATTAGGTGCAGTTTATTTTATACTGTAAAATAAAGATAAAATAGTTGTTTTTTATTTGAATTTTTCTTCAATTTATAGTTAAATATTGCAGCTAATAGTTAAAAATCTAAAAATTTTTATATGTATGATTCAGTCTAAAATCATTTTTATATGTATAATTCAGTTACGTTTATAAAAATCTTAAAAAATTTTTAAGTTTCAACTACCATAAAAGGTGTTGAAAGCAAAAAATATATTTCAGTTCTCTCTAGACTATTTTTAACTCTGCACTGAGTTAGACTTGTTTTCTGTTAGGCTTCACTTTAGATTATAGGGAGGGCTGAAATATATTTCTTCCTTTTAATATAATTATGGTAGTTCAAACTTAGAGAGTTTCAAAGATTCTAATAAATGTAACTTTTTATATTATTGCATAATTTCAATCACACGTGTGTACAATACAATTTAATTTATTAGCATTGAGTGCAATATATAGTGATATGATCTCCATCGCTCATGCTTTTAGAAATAGTTTGAAAGATTGTTTTGATTTTTATGTGAAATGTATAACATAACCAGTTTTGCTTTTAAGCAAAATACATATTTAATGAATTTTTTATAAGCATTAAAACAATCTTATTTGATTAAGATGTGTAGGTAAGGTTTCAGTTAAAATATTTTAAAATGGCTTAATTCTAACATTTGCATTTGACATCTTAGCTTTCATATATATATTTGCACTGGGCATAAAATGATGCTCTATTAATCAAAGAGTACCACCATTTGAAGTGAAAAAACTACTTTATATTGAGTACTGTCACTTTTAATATCTTAACTAACAATATTATTTTATGCACAATCAAAAAAGCTGGACTCAACAAAATCAAATGAATATAAAAATTGTTATAGCTGATACAATTATTGAAAGATATTACCGCAATTATGTAAATAAAATCACAAGAAGAAAGAGAAAAGAAATAAACTTGCCTGTATTCATTAAAGTAAAATTTCTTCCATTACAGAAATCAGGGTTTTGACACACAACAGGTTTTTCGCATATATAACCTTGCTCAACCTCAGCTTCAATAATAAACTCATATTTACATTTACTGCACCTCCATAGTTTTTTGAATTGGAGAATTTTAGAAGTAGATGCTTTAACAACAGTGCCTGCACAAAATAATTAATGTAAAATAAATATTAAGATATGATAAAAAAAAGACATTACAAAAACTAATATTTTCTCTTACCACTTATACATAAGAACTGTCCAACATCAGAGCAATTAGGTAGGCTGGAACGGTATACCTCAGGCAGATTTGGCAATGCAATAAGTCTGACATGTAAGTTTTCTTTATATACCTAATGTCATTTAATATGACCAAAAAAACAAAGATTGATATGCATATATGGTTAATTTTTTTTTCATTTTTTTGCATACTTCATTGATTCAAATGGGGAGAAGTCAATAAAATATCACTTTATATATGAAATAATTTTATATCAAACAATACTTAAAAAAAAAAAAATATTTAAAAGTATTTAAGCTTTTGTTAAAATAGTTTTTTGTTTTAAATGATGCATTCAAGAGTAGTAATTTCTTCTTGCATTTGTCCATGCATGGAGGAGCACAGGTATACAAAACTTCTTATTAACAAAACAGGTGAACAATATTCTTTCTCTTTTATTCACTAGTAAACACAAATATCATTTCAAACATTTGATTTCTTGAAAAGTGGATCATATATGCATGCACATATGACAGTAGAAATAGGAATGCCAAACATTGAGGTATTTCACATTTTGGAATTAAATAATTTTGTAATCATTTAATGATTTCAATAACTTTGTATTTTCATAAAAATAGATAACAGACTTAAAAAGGATAATGCATCATTTGATGTAAATACTAAGTTGCAAATAAAAGGAGAAAATTTTGGTTGGATCAAAAATTATAACGATATCAACAGATATCCCCTCCCCATCTCTCTAAGAGATATTTAATGATATCATGTGCCAGACCCCCCACTGCCCCTCCCCTTAAAATGACAACATTACACAGCTTTATATATATTTATAACATAATTTTAAAATTTTGTGGTAATTGAACTATTATTTATTGAGTTATAACAATTTTTACAAAAAACTTGAGAAAAATTATAAAACAACTTTCAATTAAGTTCTTAAAAGTTTGTAAAAAAATATAAATGTTTAAAAAGCTTGAAAATTGAATAATAAATACTGAAATTTTACAATAATTCAAAAATTTCAATTTGAAATTTTGATCAAAATTTATATTTTATAGATACTTAAAGAAATTGCAATTTTTATAATTAAAATCATAAGCTATAAATAATTTGTTGATGTTGCATCAAGTTATTTGCTAGTAAGAAATGATAAGCTCAAAAACTTTTATTCTACTAGACAGAAGGGTTCAGACTTTTAACCGTGACTGAATATTAATCGAGCAAAGTTTATTTCAACCTTACACATACACTAATGATTAACTTAATTTCAATCACTCTTTTTGGTGAACAATTAAATCAATTCTTAATCTAATTAGTTAATTTAATTAATGATACAAAAAATTACAAGTTTTTTATTTAGAACTGATTGGAAAATTAAATATCTTTTTCTTTCTGTCTGCCTGCTGTTTTTACTTTATTAAATACACTTTGTTGTTCAGGGTTTATACACATTTTCTGAAGAAAAAAAAAAAAAAAAAAAAAAAAACCTGAGATTCCCTGCTGTATTTTTTGAGATGTACAATTTTTTCATGTTAACAACATTTTAAAATTAGTATCATAACATCCTCACTACATCAAAATAAAATAAAAACAAGATTAATCTCAAAACTAAAGTTAACTGTCAATTATATAAACAATATGACCAGAACTTTAAAAAAAACAATTTGTGTAAAACAGAGATGAGGGATAGATCCTGCAGTGGCACAGGGCATCAAAAAAGCCGGTCTTTTCTAAAAGAGGCTAGATCAGCTGGTTTTTATTAGAAAAAAATGGTCTTTTTTGAAAAAAGATAGCTTTTGCTTTTTTTCAATGCATGTTTTACTATTCATTTTAAGTAACTTTTTTCTTAATTTAAATTAATAATGACCATTTTATATAAATTGGAACTAAATTATGTTTCAGATGTCCATTTTTAGAGTGAGTATAAGTAGTATTAGTATTAAACAAAAACATAATTTGTAGAACAAATTAAAAAAACAAAATTTATTTCCTACACTATTTAAGCTTGAGAAGGGACAGATATTAAGATAATTGATTTAGTTGTTTCAACATTTAACATTAAATTTTGGTAACAAGTAAGTTAAACCAAGTGAACATTAAAAAATAAAAATGAAATTAAAACAATATGATACTTAACCACCCTAAATCTTAGATTCCATTCAAATGAAATCGAAATAAATCTCAGACTTTTTCTGAACATTTGCTTTTTAGATTGCCTATTCATTTTATTTACACTAGGGATGCACAACTAGAGATGTAAATTTTCCGGAAAAATATAAGTGGCAGAAAAAAACCGGTTTTTTACCGGTTTTTTTCAGAAAAAAAACGGAAAAATTGATTTTTCATGACTGTTTCTCCCAAATAAATTATATTTTCTTAGAGAATATTAAATAATAAACATTTTTTCCCATTTATATATATTAAATGAAAATTATTTTCACTTTATATTACAAAATAAAAAGAAAGTAGCAAAGCCTGCTTTTAAAAGTTTAGTTTTTTTTTTCAACAGCATAAGAATTTTTATTAAACGCTATTGTTTGTTATATCATATCTCTGTTGAAATGATTTTTCAGTTACATGTTTAACTACCAATTGACCTAATGTAAAAACCTGAGCCAATATGTCTGCAGTTTGGAATGAAATAAATTATGCATTCCATTTACATAAGTATAGTTTTTAAGTAAATGATACTAGTTTAAAGAAATTATTGCAGTTTTGTCATTATTATGAATATCAGTATTCAAAAAGTCCATTGTTTGTTTAAAAAATGTATATTTTTACATTATTACTTTTTTCTTAGAATTATAATTTTATTTCCTTTATAAAATATGTTTAGTTTTGGTATAGCTTTCCAATCTCAACTCAAAAAAGTTTTAATTTAGTTTTATAATCTAAATTCAAACAAAACTAAGTTTTACTTTGGCTTACTCAGGTCTGCAACTAAAAAATAGCGTAGGATTTATTGACTGTTAGATTTTTACTCATTAAAACCAGAAAAATATATTTTTTTTAAGTTTAATTAAATGTAATTTTTTTCTTTTTACCCTGAAATCTGGTATTCTATTCTTGAGTAAGAAAAACCAACCATATTCAATAATGTTTCCACATGGTAGTTTTATATTTCTAAGAGTGGAACTCAAAAGTTATGAAAACAGAACACTACAAATAGAAAATGCTCACTATTTGAGGAATTAACAAAAGCAGTCACATACAGAGATAAACTTCTACTGTGCTTTAGAAAACTACAAAAATTCAAAGTTTAATCAAGAGGAAAAGTATAATTTGGAACATAGTTTCAAATATGGTTTTTTTTTTCATTGCAGTTGTACTTTTCTAATGCAAACTGCCCATGGTTTTGCAACATTACTGTACATTATGGAGGTAAAATGGAGGTCAATTTTAGATTCAACACCTTGAAAAAAACATTCAATTAATCAGCTATAACGAAATCTTGAAAAATGCAGCATAGTAGTGCCACCTATAGGGCAATTTACGCCAAAAACTAAACAACATTAATACATATCAGAAACTGTCTGAAGCTGTAGTTTAATAAAAAAAAAAAAATCGTCCTTGAGGTAAAGCCATTGCGATAATCATGAATAATGCAGCATAGCAGCGTCATCTGTTGAGCAATTTACGCCAAAATGTAATGAGCACGAAGTTATGTCAAAAATTAATTTAATCTGAAATTTTATAAATATACATACATTAGTTTGAGATAGAACTATTGTGGAAACTATGAATAATGCAGCATAGCAGCACCATCGGTTTGGCGATATACACTAATAAACTAAACATCTTGAGTTTATATCAAGGTGTAACTGAATCTAAAGTTTTGTGAAATTATGTGCATCAGTTCTTGAGATAGAGTGCCCATAAAATTTGTCACATACGGACTCACAGAGTGGCAGATATTTTCCAAAAACCAGTAAAACATGTTCAGGACATTCTAAAACGTTTAAATACACCAAAAACTGGAAGTCAAATTTTTCACGAATTCAATACTTACTTCTTGAAAAGATAGATTAAAGTAATAAAAGTAGTAAAAAACTTCAAAATTTTATGTTGAATTTTTAATTTTATCATTTCCATTAATCTGCATATTATTGCAATAATTTTACACATGAATTAATTTTAAAAAAGAGAAGTTGCATTTAATTACATATCTAGATTTTTTTCATGTAATCAAGTTTTTGTGAAATTGTGAACTTTTTGTATATACTTGTACAAAATATATTCAGAATTTTTGAATAAGTAATTATTGCTATATTTAGGTTCCTATTTAGAAATTTTTAATAAGGTTATTTACATACATATATGCAACTTAATAAGATTCAGCTGCTGTATGGCATGAGATTTTTTTTTCTTCAATCATTGCACTTGCGAAAGATTCAATTTGTTGATTAAACTTTTTCTGAAATGTCTATTTTCAAGAGAAATTTTGCAAAGGGTCTTGTGTTTCAAACAAGAAAAAATTGTGAAGGATCTTTTCAAGTCATCTCAAACAGATTTCTGCTCAGAGATCAGATTACCCACATTAAAATTTTCATGTGAGACACTCAACACAAAAATAAATAAAATAAAAAGTATGAAAATGTAGCTATTACAAAATTTTCACTATATTATTTCATAAATGAAATTTCAATTTTTCCAGTTCGGAAAAATTGAAAAATAAGCCTTCGGAAAAAAAACGAAAAAAACTGGTTTTTTTCCCAATTTTTCCGGTTTTTTTCCGACCATTCCCATCTCTATGCACAACCTGTGGCCCACGGGCCAAAAGTGGCCCGCGAACTTCGTCAATTTACAGCTAGAAAAAATTGCAATTTTTGTGGAAAAGTCGCAGATAAAAATCGTAAATTTCGTCACTTTACCACGAGAAAATATAAATTCGTCAGTCACTTAAGAATCGCAAATTTCGTAGATCAGGCACAGAAAAATCGCGAATTTCATTGATCAAGTGTGGAAAAATTGAACTTTTGGTTCATCAGGTATGAAAAAAATAGTAAATTTAACCGATCGGGCACGGAAAATACGCGAGATTTGTTGATCAGGCACGGAAAAACAGCGAATTTTGTCGGTCAGACGCGGAAAATCAAACATTTCATTGATCAGCCAAGAAAAAAATCGTCAGATTTCTTGGTGATGCACGAAAAAATTGCAAATTAAACTCATTGGTTGCGGGAAAGTACGCATGTTTTTTCGGTTTGCCGCATGAAAAAAATGCGAATTTCGTTGATCTGACACGAAAAAATCGCGAATTTTGTCGATCAGGGGTGAAAAAATTGCAAAGTTCGTTGATAAGACACAGAAAAAGCACAAATTTTGTGATAATGCACGGAAAAATTGAAAATTTCGTTGATCGGCTGCAAAACAATCATGAGATTTGTAAGCTTCTCAAGAGAAATAATCGCGAATTTCATCTTGCCGCATAAAAAAATGCAGGTTTCATCAGTTTAAGGTGGAAAAACGCGAATTTTGTCGATAAAACACGGAAAAATCGCGAGTTTTATTGATTGGGTTCCGAAAATGGCAATTTTTTTGTCAGTCGGACACAGGAATTTTTCGAATTTGGTCGATCTCACGCAGAAAAATTGCAAATTTCGTCTATCAGGCTCAAATAAAATCGCGAATTTCATCTATCCGATTGCGGAAAAGTCCGGAATTTTGTTGATCAGGCGAAGAAAAATTGCGAATTTCGTCGATCGGCGTTGCAAAATCACAAATTTCATCGATCAGTTTCCTAAAAATTGCGAATTTCGTCAATCGGCTTTATAAAAATCGAGAAATTTGTCGATCTGGTATGGAAGAATCGTGAATTTTATCAATCATGTGATGAAAGTTGCAAATTTCGTCGTACAGCTTCGTAAAAATCGCAAATTTCGGCAATCGGATTCGTAAAAAACGATAATTTCTTCGATCAGCTTTGTGAAAATCGAAAATTTCGTCAATCGGCTTCGTAAAAATCGCGATTTTTGCTTAACGTCTTCGTAAAAATCGCAAATTTCGTCGATCGGCTTCGTAAAAATCGCAAATTTCGCCAATCAGCTTTGTAAAAATCGCAAATTTCGTCGATTGACTTCGTAAAAATCGCGAGTTTCGCCGATCGGCTTCGTGAAAATTGATAATTTTGTCGATCAGCCGCAGAAAAATCGCGAATTTTATCGATCATGCGAAGAAAAAAACGCGAGTTTCGCCGATCGGCTTTGTAAAAATTGATAATTTCGTCGATCAGTCGCAGAAAAGTCGCAAATTTCGCCGATCAGCTTTGTAAAAATCGCAAATTTCTTCGATCGGCTTCGTAAAAATCGCGAATTTCACCGATCATCTTCGTAAAAATCGATAATTTCGTTGATCGGCTTCGTAAAAATCGAGAATTTCGCCGATCTGCTTTGTAAAAATCGCAAATTTCGTCGATCAGCTTCGTAAAAATCGCGAATTTCGTCGATGGGCTTTGTAAAAAATCATGTTTTTGTCGATCTGTTTCGTAAAAATTGTGATTTTTCTTGATATGTTTCATAAGAATCGCAAATTTTGTTGATCACGCACAGAAAGATTGAATTTTCTCAATCAGTTTCGTAAAAATTGCGAATTTTTTTTATCACTTTCATAAAAATCCCTAATTTGGGCGACATGCATGGGTAGTTTTGTTGATCGGGCACTGAAAAATCAGGAATTTCAGTGATGAGACACAGAAAAATCTTATTGATCGACTCCTTCCCTCTCCTTCGTTTTATAAAGATCACTTTTTTTTCGGCACCAGCCACTTATCTTTGTTTTTTTTAGCACTTTTAATAAGACAAAATTTACTCTCCTTAATAAAGTCAAGGAATACTATCACATCTTGAGAATAATCCTTGCTATATCTGTTATATACACAAAAGTAAAAACTGCTGATACATTCTTACCAACTGAAAAAGAAAATTTTGACTGGTTAAGTGAAACCTAAAGGGGTATTTTCCCACTTCCCTCAGAAAACATATTTTTTATCATATTATAAGCCACAAGTCACCTTCAAAATCGAATTATCTCCATGTTATTGATGTGGCCCTCGACTGCCCAGACATATTTGTAAGTGGCCCTTCTCTTGAAAAGGTTGTGCATCCCTAATTTACAATACAAAATCTGCAATACAAATATTTTCCAAGTTGAGTTTGGAAAAAAAGTCTTAGATTTATTTCGATTTCATTTGAATGGAATCTAAGATTTAGGGTGGTTAAGTATCATATTGTTCAAATTTCATTTTTATTTTTTAATGTTCACTTGATTTAACTTATTTGTTACCAAAATTTAATATTAAATGCCAAAATAACTAAATCAATTATCTTAATAGCTGTCTCTTCTCAGGCTTAAATAGTGTAGGAAATAAATTTTGTTTTTTTAATTTGTTCTGCAAATCATGTTTTTGTTTAATATCATTTTTTTTTCTATCTATATATTATATTTTTTAATATCATAATTTTTTTTAATAACTATTGCATTCAGATGAACTCATTTTAAAATTAATTGAGGGTATCATCTTCAGGACTTTCTTTATGTGTTATACATTAGTAATCGTTTCTGAAGGAGTACCGTATATTGTCGTCTACAAGTCAACCCCTAAGTTTTCGAATGCAAATTCGGCAAAAAATCAAAAACCTACATATAAGTCAACCACTTAACTTTTTATGTTAATTTTACAGAAAATCAAACCAAATATTTTACTTGTCAATGCAAAAAAACAGTAAATAAATAAAAACATTCAAAAATTTTGAATGATAAATTATTGTTATTTGTATATTTTTATAGATATTATTCATACACATATAAAAGCCAGAATTTGTCAATATTTAGTTTTTTTACTCCTTTTTTTCTTGACTCGTATATAAATTTATCCCCACCAACTCCAATTTGCTTGCCAAGAATTGACAGAAATTCTTCAACTTATACACGAGTATATATGATATATATTAGTTATTAATTTTCAAAATTTTAACAGATTTTATATCTTTTTTTTTTTTTTTTTTTCCTGATAGCTATCTTGAAACATCATCTCTATGATAGAAAGTTTTCATGCACTCAGTATCTTCTTTTGAGAGACCATTTTTTTTCCCCAAGTTTTGAGGTTCGAATATGATTTTAAAATCAGAAGCTAGTTTCTCAACAATTGCTTTTTTTTTTTTTTTTTTTTTTTTTTTTTTGGGCAATAGATAGTAAAGACTTCTTAATTTTTCTCACTTTTTTTTTTTATTATTATTATTATAAATGTTTGATAATTTGAATATGGATTTGTGCTTGTAATGGAGAGTTGATTCATGTACCTCAACTTTCTCACATCTGTAGCATTTTTAGTTTAGCTGCTTCTGCTTCTTTTTCTGTTTCTTTATGTCCTTTCCTTTTCAATTATAACCTTTTTTATTCCAGTTTTAGATCTGATTTTATCTTTAGGATTCCTTGCTTTAGTTTTACAAGCATGACTCTTTTTTCTTTCTGCTGCAGTTATTCTTGCAATTTTAATTTTATGACTCAAAAAATAAGTAATAAAATAAAGTGATTGCTTTTTTAATTCCTTAGAATATCAGCATACCAGCAGTAGATCTTAAATTTCATGTAAATATTAAAAATAATTCCATTTTGAAGCTTGAAAAAAAAGTGACAAATGCAACAAATACATTAGTTACATTCGTCACATTTGACATGCTACATTAGTCACACTTCTGAATACTACAAAAATTGCCATAAATTCAAAATTTCGATTCATTTATATCATTTAAGTAAAAAGTAAATTAAATTAAAAAAAATAAAAATTCAGAAAGTTTTTTCTATAATTTAAGGAAGAAAATGTACTATTTTGTGACTAAATTAACATAACAAAGTCACACCTTTACAAAAATTTGTCTAACTATATGTATTTAACTCAGGCAATATCCCCAAAATACCTTTTTAATAAGCAGTAAACTGAAAAATATTCCCCTAAAATATATGCAATAACAGGAAAAATGGACATAACGTTACAAAAAAGTTGTGAGCTTAATGGGAAAAAATGAACTTTAAAATTTTCATATACATGCATTGTTCTCTTAAGAACAAAAATTAGGAAAGATATGTTTTTGAAAAACTATTTCCATATCCTAAAACTTCAAATTCTATCGAACAAAATAATATATCACACTTACAGTTACAAAGAAATTTTTTTTGGAAGTACTAGGTACCATTTTCCATGGAATATCCCTTAAAAGAAAAGTTTAATTCTATTAAACAGTCAACAATCCTTTAAATTATGATGTACTTAATTCACTAGTATAATTTGTTCTATAAGTGAATTTAAAAAAAATGTTATTTTACTTGACATTTTTCTTTATTTGTATTTTCTTTTATCAATACTAATTTCCAAATATTTTGCAATAAGTAATCAATTTATTTAAAATAGTTAACAAAATTATCAACTTGATTGTCTTACCATATCAGCTTTAAGTGAATGAGTTTTACACATTTCTAATGAAACTTTCCGAAAAGCGTCATCCAACAGCTTCAGAGCTCTTTGTGGATTTTGGAATAAGAAATGGGCAAATGAAATGTTTGATTCAAAGAGATCCATTGAACTAAAATAATGTGAGAAAAAATTTAAATAAATTGAATGCATGGAAATAAACACAAAACAATGACAAATTTAAATAAACTTTTTGAAAAATTATGCTATCTTTAAGCATTAGAAAAACATACATTTATTTATAAAATGATACAACTAAAAAAAAATTTTTTTTTTTAAAGCTAAAATTTAAAGATTCAGAATTACAGGGTTCATACAGAGTTTGGAAAAAAAAAAAAAATCCAAGGAGTACATAAAAAATCCAAGGAGTCCAAAAAATTTTAAGGACTTGTCACTTTTGTTGTTATTTATGTGGCATGCACTTGACAGCCCCAATTCCGCAGGGATTCTGCGAGTTACCCCTTGTGAGAGGAGAGGGGGATATCTGCAATCTTTAGATGAAATTGGTGCTTCCCCGTGATCTTCAGACGAAATAAGCGATTTACCTGCGATATTTTAGCAAAATCGGCGATTTATTGAGATCTTTTGTCGAAATCGGCAGTTTTTCTGCGATCTTTTGACAAAATTGGCATTTTTACGTTTTTTTTCTTTTTTATGAAACTGACTTTTTTTGGACAAAATTTTCATTTTTACAAGATCTTTTCTCAAAAACGGCATTTTATCCCACGATCTTTTGATGAAATCTGCGTTTTTCTGTGATCTTTTGATGAAATCGCCCTTTTTTTCAATAATCTTTTGACAAAATATTTGTAAGCGATCTTTTATCGAAAACAGCGTTTTTTACTGTGATTTTTTTTAACGAAATTAGCATTTTATCTGCGATATTTGGTGAAATTGCCGTTTTAACCGCAATCCACACAGGAAATTTGCGTTTTTCAGCGATCTTTTGACAAAGTTCCTTGACAAAAACATTGACAAAATTGCCGTTTTTCCATGAAATATTGACAAAATATGTGCTTTTTTGGCGATCCCTTAAGAAAATTTGCATTTCTCCACGATTGTTTTTTCTGCGCACAAAACTGTACAAGTATGAAACTATGCGGAACTGATAACCCAATTTCAAATTTTCGGACGAGAATCACCCCTGAATCCACCGTTATTAGCAAAATTGAGCATGATGAATTATATTATGAAGAAGAAATCAAAGCTTTATATCTAACTGTGAAGGAAATAAACAGTGTAATCACTTTTTGAAATTAGAAGCTTAGAGATGTGTCTTTTCACTTTTCTTTCCATTATGGCCGTGAAAAGTAAATCACTTTGGTGGCTATTAGTATGATCCCAACCAGTCACTGCTGTGCTTCTGATGAATGACGTGCATAAAGGGTTTACCGTGCGCTTTAGAATCGCAATTTTTTTTTTTTTTTTTTTTTGAGCAATATTGCTTGCGTACAAAACTGCAATACAATTTAAGGAGTTTCTAAGGAGTATTTTGTTTATCTAAGTAGTTCTAAGTACTACTTGGGAACGTTTTCATTTCTAAGTAGTTTCCAAGGAGTCTGTATGAACCCTGGAATTAATTAAAAACTTTTATATGAAGAGTAAAAAGTAATTTATTGCTAAAATATCAATTAAAGGCTGACTGAACAGGCTTAAAAACTATCTAATAGGGTCATTCCATGCCAAATCAACCAGCAACTCAACCTGACCCTTTCAGATTTCGATGAAATTCTCAGGAATTGTTCTGCCTGTGCCTGATGATATAAATAAAAATATATGTTCATCTTTTTTTTCTTTTTCACATTAAAATTTTATGTAGATAATTATTTAAATTTAGAAAAATCATCATTTTTTGGCTTGCTTACATGTTTTTAATTTAGAATTTCACGAGTCCTATCAAATGTAGAAAATTTTATGACCACTTATTTTAAACGGGAGTTTAGAAGGTTTAATTTGATAGGCAAATTGACTATGCACAGTTAAAAAATCTAAAATTAAAATTTTTTTATGTTTGTTATAATATTATAAACTTAAAATTCTGAAATTTTTAAAGTGGGATCTCAATGGGATCAGGAGTTATAAAATAAAAGCTAAAAATGTCAATTAAAAAAACAATTTAATTCTATCTATTTTGTTATTTATTTATAATTTGTATGATAATTTTTAGCTTTTATTTCATAACTCCTGATCCCATTGAGATCCCACTCTAAAAATCTTAGAATTTTATGTCTAAAATATTACATCAAACATGTAATTTTTTCAAAATTTTAAAAAATGACTTTCTAAAAATTTTTTTAATTTAAAAAAAAAAAAAAATTAATTTAAATTTTCTTTAAATATACATAGTCACGTTGCATATCAAATTAAACCTTATAAACTCCTCTTTAAAATGAGTGATCATAAAATTTTCTACATTTCATAGAACTTGAGAAATTCAAAATTGAAAATATTTATGCAAGTCAGAAAATGATGACTTTAAAAAATTTAAACAATTAATTGTATGAAAATTTAAGGTGATAAATAAGAAATAAAAATATGTTCTGATTTATATTATCATAGAAAATGATCTCTGGCAGTTTAATTGAAATCTGAAATGGTCAGGTTGAATATTGAATTTTTTTGGTTGATTTGACATGGAATGACCCAATAATTTTAAATTTTCTAGACAGAATTTTTTTTTCTAATTGTTTATATTGAATTATTTTTCAAGTTATTTATCTATTACAAAGAAACAGGAACAATAATTCATAGAGAGCAATCTTCTAAATATTAAATATAGATTTATATTCTCTCTCTCTCTCTCTCTCTATATATATACTAGCGGACCCGACAGACGTTGTCCTGTCACAGACAGACGTTGTCCTTCCTGGCACCGACACCAGAAAATTGAATAAATGTACTTAAATATAGTAATACTCACGATAAAACTACGCTTTTAATTTAATTTCTTATTACAATTATGTAAGGAAATTATTTTTCACTCTTCAGTATTTTTTGAAGTCGGTTCAATTTTTGATAGAAAAGTTTATTTTTCTCTTTATTGTTGAAAATTAACGATTTTCTTAAGTCAATTAATCAAAATTATAATACAGGCTATATTACTGTAAAGCATACACGTTTGACAGGAGCGGGGTTCGACCACCCGATCTCTTTCTTCGAGAAGCAGAGCTTATATCTGGCGCCTTAGACCGCTCGGGAATTCCGTCCGCACTCTATTCATCGAACTTATTCAACACTTTTAATTAGCACAAAATCACTAACTATTAGTTTTTGCCTAATTACTAAAAAAGTACTGAATCAATTTCGACGAAACGTCAATCTAAACCATTCTCGTCAAAATCGGTCCAGTCGTTTAGGAGGAGTTCAATTACATACACACGCACAGAAGATTTTTATATATAAAGATGAGCATTGAAAATTTCAGGTTTTTGCGCCAAAGACATCGCCAAATTAGGAAAATCTGAATTATCTCACGAACTACTGGATTTAAACGAATTTGCTTAGTACCATTCGATTCAGAATGAAAAAATGCACTTAAATATGTTATCAGTTGAAAAATAACTACAAAAGCTTATTTTTAAAGAATTTTTTAAAATTTCGTTCTTTTTTCTTCTCATCTTAGGAATGGAATTTTCGAAGATCCCTTTTTAGCGGCACTCGATGTTGTAAGAAGTATTTTTACCCCATTTTTCAAGATTTTTGGATCGGTAGATTATTTTGTGCTATGATTAATACGAAATCCTGACTTTCTTTAATATATATAGCACTTTTAATTAGCGCAAAATCACTAACTATTAGTTTTTGCCTAATTACTAAAAAAGTACTGAATCAATTTCGACGAAACGTGAATCTAAACCATTGTCGAATCTACTGGAATGCACACACAAAATTTCATCAAAATCGGTCTAGTCGTTTAGGAGGAGTTCAATTACATACACACGCACAGAAGATTTTTATATATAAAGATGTGCATTGAAAATTTCAGGCTTTTGCGCCGGAGACATCGCCAAATTAGGAAAATGTGAATTATCTCACGAACTACTGGATTTAAACGAATTTGCTTAGTACCATTCGATTCAGAATGAAAAAATGCACTAAATATGTTATCAGTTGAAAAATAACTACAAAAGCTTATTTTTAAGGAATTTTTTAAAAGTTCGTTATTTTTTCTACTCATCTTAGGGGTGGAATTTTCGAAAATCCCTTTATAGCGGCACTCGATGTTGTAAGAAGTATTTTTACCCCAATTTTCAAGATTTTTGGATCGGTAGATTATTTTGTGCTATGATTAATACGAAATCCTGACTTTCTATAATATATATAGCACTTTTAATTAGCGCAAAATCACTAACTGTTAGTTTTTGCCTAATTACAAAAAAAGTACTGAATCCATTTCGACGAAACGTGAATCTAAACCATTGTCGAATCTACTGGAATGCACACACAAAATTTCATCAAAATCAGTCTAGTCGTTTAGGAGGAGTTCAATTACATACACACGCACAGAAGATTTTTATATATAAAGATATATATATATACAGTAGACTCCCTCAAATCCGCAACTCTCTAAAATCCGCACATACTTTATGGATGTAAACAATGAAACTTTCAGATTGGATATTTGGACAAAATGTGATTTTTTAAATTTTGTATCAATTCCATATATTTTTTAATTTTCTCAATAATACTCTATTCATGTTTCTTTTTTTTTTTTTTTCATGAAGGAAGAAAAATTAAAAAAAAAAAAAAAAAAAAAAAAAAATCAAGATATTGCTGATATCACTGGTAATCACAATTTTCTTACCAAATATATTTATGCATTAATCAAGATTTTTTGGTTACTAAGCCTGGCTAAACTTTAAAAAAAAATCCTTATTTTATGATTTTGATGTGAATTAGTAATGTACTTTTATGAGGCAAGTTTTGTTGAATAATTTTGGAAAAATATATTTAATTTTTATAATGAATATTTAATCATACACTATTGATCATTAACTTGATCTTTGCTTTTAATATTTTAATCATTTTGAAAATTATCTAAATTTTTATTATTTTAATTTATTACTTATTTTAACATTTTATTATATTGTAAGTATTCATTATAGTCCTGAATGCACTATTAATTGCACTCAAATTACTGTTTAAAAAACGTAAACAAAGCAATGACCAGAAATCCGCAAAATTCTAAAATCCGCACAACCTCTGGTCCCAAGCTGTGCGGATTTGAGGGAGTCTACTGTATATATATATATACAGTAGGCCCAAAAATCTACACAGCTTGGGACCAGGGGCAGTGCAAATTTTAGAATTTGTAGATTAAATGATTTTTTTTTTTTTTTTTTTTTAACTTGCATTTTTTATTTCCAAGAAGAATAATGTAATAATTCAATTTAAGAAAATCAAAATTTGAATCTTGTAAATTATTACTACCTATTATTTACCTGTAAATTATTATTACCCAAAACTATTTTTTGTAACAATTTTTAAACATTTCTTATATAGTCCTTTGGTTAATAGCTTCAATTTTCTCTTATTAAAGTTTCTTTTAAATATTAATACTTGGAAAATTTTCCAGAGAGAAATTCGCCTTGCATACAATATTTCAAATGAAAATCAAATTTCAAATTTTTAATTGCTTAAGGGGCGCAAATGCCAACCAAGTGAAAAAGTTTACATGCTAGGACTCGTAATACAGGCTGTTGTATTATATCAGGAAAAAAAAAAAAAAAAAAATCAAGATAAGATATTTATAAATGTCAAACTATAACTTCAAGAATTATGAATTATTTTATTTATTTATTTTCAAAATTCATACTATGTAATCAGAATATATTTTGTACTTCTCCATTTCTGGATAAGCTTCAAAAAAGAAAATTTCGATGATAAACAGTATTTAATTAATAAAAGTAAGTTAAATTATTTCCTTTATTAACTTTCCTCTCCAGTTTATTGATTTTTCAAAGTTTATTTCTTATCTGTGCATTTAAAATTTATTGCAAAGTTAACATCAAATGCTGAACAAATGATTGCATTACATGTTACCGTATTCATTTGTATTCATATCGTATATCGTATTCATGTTATGTAATCAACTATTCATGAATCATAGAAATTCTCTAATTGCTTACAGTAGAAAATAAATAAATAAATATATATATATTTTAAAAACAACAATCCAAGTGTCAGCTTTATTATTATTATTATTATTATTATTATGCATCATCAAATCTAATTATTAGGGATTAATAGCAAAAAAAAAAAAAAAAAAAAAAGGGAAAACTTTATTATTAAATTTTGAGAAACTGCATAAATAATTTTATAAAAAGTAAACAAATATTTTTAAATAGAAGCGACAGTATTTCACTTTCACAAGATAAAATTCAAAACTGCAAAAAACTAATTTCTAATGTTATTATCTTATCCTGGTACTAAATAAAGAAACAAAATAAAAGTTTTATAGCAGTACTAAGAAATTATTCTTAATAATACAACATATCAACAAGTAACATTACACTGAAAAGCATTTCACATACCTGTGTTTCAAACGAATGAATATCCTTATGTTCTTTAAAAGTAATGCTTTGTTTGTGTTATTTTCATAAAATATCTATATTATGCTGTGTATTTGCAGCACACAATTTACTGAGACAGCATTTTTAGAAAAAAAAAAAAAAAAAAAAAAATGAGAAACAGCAATTGTCACATGTCTTTTCACGCTGTTGCACGATCTGCCATCTTGTTTACAAATGGTTTACGAGAGCAAATTATTGCCGCAAAAACAGATCACGTGACACCCTCAGTTATGAGAGAGAAACGGTCTGCAGGTTTGCCCCCTGTTTGCTTTGATTCGTGGTTCGCAAATTTACCAGAGAAGAGAAGTTACAGCAGAAAAGTATTTGCTTTGAATACGTGCGTTAGTATGCTAACTGATGATGTTCCAGCTGGAATGAAAACATTCTTAGGATTGATTTTTAAAATATCACATAAAATGTATAGGTTTTTTTTATTACTGCATATTTTTATTATGATAAAAACAATGTATTTTTTTTTTTTTTTTTTTTTTTTGTATAAAAAGTAATGTTTTGAATTGATATAGTAATAAAAAAAGTAATGCATTAGAAACAATAATGAATGCTTATAATATAATAAAACATTAAAGAATAAACTAAATAAACTAATAAAAATTTAGATATTTTTAAAAATGATTAAAATATTAAAAGCAAAGGTCAAGTTAACAATCAATAATGTATGATTAAATATTCATGATAAAGATGAAATGAATTTTTCCTAAAATATTCAATGAAACTTGCCTCCTTAGGTGCATTACTAATTTGCTTCAAAACCATAAAATAAGAAAGTTTTATTTCAGGTTTAGCCAGACTTAACCAAAAAAGCATGATTAATACATATAAATATATTTTACAAGATTGTGACAACGACAACCAGTGATATCAGTAATCTTGAATTTTTTCAGAAATTAATTTATTCTTCCTTCATGAAAAAACATAAAATTTAATTAATATACATATTTTAATAATAAAAATTACAGATTAAAAATAAAAAAGTCATATTTTGTCCCTACATCTGAACCAAAAGTTTTCTTGTTTACATCTGTAAATTATGTATGGATTTTAGAGAGTTGTGGATTTTAAGGTTTGAGATTTGATGGAGTCTGCTGAGGAGGTAGAGGGGGCATTCATTAGATTTTTCTGCAGATCTGCGATTTTCTACTTTTTTAACATTTTGTTATAATGAAAAAGAGATATATTTTAAGATATTATTTTATTACTAATTTTACAGGGTGCCAATGGTCTCGAAAAAATTAGCAATTTTAATAATGTGGTCTTTCAAATTTTCACCATTCGCTATATGAATGGCAGCATTTATGTTAAACAAATTTTATTATAATCTAAAAGTTAAAAAGAATTAAAATTGCACATTTTTTCTCTTTTTTTTTTTTTTTTTTTTTTCACTACTTTTCTTATTATGGTAAATGAACAGTTAAATTCATCATTATATTTGTATCTGGTTCTGTTTTGCTTCAATAACTGTTTAATTCTGTGTCTGTAAAAAGAAGTTTGTGCATGTTGTCTTTTGTTGAAATGTGCATTTTTTATGCAATTCTTTGTTGAAATCCGAGATTTTTTCCAGGTCTTTTGATGAAATTTGGATTTTTTTTTCACATCTTTTGACGAAATTTGCATTTTTTCGTGACCTTTCGATGATGTTTCACGAATTTTGTGGAACTTTGACTAAATTCGTGTTTTTTCTGTGATAATTTAACAAAATTGGAGATTTTTTTTTCTGCAAATGATTGATGAAACTAATTTTTAATGACAACCATTTGTCAAGATTTGTGATTTTTAGTGTTTGAAATTTTGGACTGATGAATTTTTTAATTTTTTGGCATCAAATGTCTTAAATTTTTGAAACTTGAAAAATCGGCTGTTTTTAATTATGTGCAAAAAGTAAGTAATCTGTAGTACATGAAACTGGGAGAATATTTTATATTTTTTGGTACAAAAATAAATAAATAAATAAATAAATAAATAAATAATAATAATTGTGTTTTTCCTAAGATTTTCTGCAAATTTCATAAAATTTACTGTGCACGTTGTGTGTCTATATTATGCAACTCTGATTGTAAGGAGTAGTTGTGAAAAAAAAAAAAAAAAAAAAAAATTATAAAAGCTAAATTTTTATTGATTAATTTTTTATAAAACAAAAATATTAAAGGGTGTCTATATTTGGCATATGTAATACTGCAAATTTATAAATGTCACTCTCTCTGACTTTGGTAAATATATAAACCTCAAAATAATTAATACAGTGCATAATCTATATAATTAATTAGTATAAAAAGAAGAAAGCATAAGGAAAAGCTTACTCAACAGTAACCGAAGTATGTGAGGAGGCTTCTTTGGATAAAATCAAAGAGATAATCTGGGATGAATACTCCTTAGATGCATACATCTGTATTTCCTCTGGAATGAAATTTAACACACCTTTAAGCAAAGAATTTTTTTTTACAAAGAATTGCTATTTTACTTGCATTGATTTGGAATTAGTCGGATATATAGAGAATTTTCCAGTTTGGGGCGGGAGTGGGAGGAGTACCAAATTATATCGTTTAACCAATATTAAATACAAAAAATCGAAATTTTTGGGAGAATATTTTAGTGCCAACGGGCAACTCTCTGCATTCATTGCTGGCCTACATAAAGCTAAAAAAATTAATCAATATAAATATAATAATAAATCTAATAAAATTACAACAATACCAAAATTCTGCAGTAGAATTTTAAATGAATAATATAATTTGAAACATTAGGAACATAAAATGAATTTCGATTTTAGTAAATGTTGAATAAAAACCGATTTCAAAAATTACCTGATATAGATTTTTCTAATTCATTTTCAAATTGAAACATTTTTTGTAGACACAAAGTATAAACCGTGAAAACAACTTTAAAATAAATAATGTCAAAAATCTGGTTTTACAATGCGCTTCTAATTCAATTAAAGAAAAATATAAGGAGTTTCTGTATTTACACAAACAAAAATTCCCGCTAACAATAATCAACTCAAATAAAAAATTCGTCTGCTTTCGAGCTGAGATGAATGAATCATATAAAGAATGAATAATCAAAAAAGAATTTATCTTGGCCGTGTTCAAAAGCCACTTTTTTAGTACGCGCGCGCTCAGAAGATTCTGCTTGGAGTAGGTTCTATCGAAGAAGAGAATTTTAAAGTTATTCAATTATTGCATTATTTTTATGGTTCAGAATTGGTAAATACAAATACTATATCCCTTTATCCTTTCAAAACATGATTTTCGTAACGGAAATACATACCTGTGACCTCTCAAATAAAATTTAAAATGTTTCAGGAAGTATCACGTGACCCATTTCATGTAATTAAGCCCGATCAGCATTTAAAATATGACAACCAACCCTGCTCAAAAGCTGACGCGCGCGACGCAAATAAAACTGATGGGCGATTTGATCACGTGATTGTGCGTTTTGTGCTTATCTGTTATTGGTTGCACGTTGTTTGTTGTCAAAGTTGGTAGGTTGACTGATACAATTTAACAATTGGTGATTTAAATTTTTTAATAATTTTATTTGTATTTATTTAAAAATCATTTATCAGTTGCTTTATACTTTTCGTATTAAATAGAATGCTTTTGATAAACCAAGGTTGAGATATCCATACGGGGGACTAGCTAAGGGGGGGACAGGGGGGAGCCTCCCCTCCCAAAACATTCACAAATGTTGTTACACTTTGCAAATTTAAAACTTTTATGTCAAATTTAATTAAAATTTTAATAAAAACTGCGATACATTTTCTAATTTTTATTAGAATTTGCAAAAGTTACAACTCTAATTGGGAATATTATTAATTTTTTTACAAATAAGAACTGTATTACATTTTCAAAGTGCGTTAACTTGGCAAAATTATAAAACGAGTTGGGGAATATAAAAATTTGACTTGACAATATTAAGGTTTTCTCCCCCACCAATAAAAAGTCTTAGCGATGGCCCTGTATCCACGTATTACAAGATTGATTTGTAATCTACAATACTGGATTGATTTCAATGGAATTTGCATTGTTAGTTAGATAATTTTTCAGAAAAAGTTTTAGTATGTGTATATTTCTTATTTAATGATTATATATTTTAATACCGTGTGGATAACAGGCCAAAATATATCATAAAATATGAGAAACAAACGACATCCGAAATTATGTTAATATAAGCAAAACACTTATTTATACTTTCAATAGAAAAATTATAAACATTCTAATCATACTTTATTCATTACAAAACTAAAAGGCAAACTCCAAATATTTCACCTCTTTAAAATATATGTATGCAGATATTCTTAATTGAAAAAAATGTATATCTTTCACATTTTGCTTTTATAATATTTTCCATTTTGATTTTAACACCGTAAAATATCCACGCATGCATAATATTTGCATCCTAATATCAATAAAAACTTACTTCTAAAATTAAAAAAAAAAAAAAAAAAAAAAAAAAAAATTGTAATTTAAGAAATTACCCCAACCATTTGAAAAATGTTTCACTCGATACATTCATCTATTATTTTAAGCTAAATACCAGTTGTTTTATACCCTGTTCGCACTGAGAAAGTTAAGTCACTTAACTTGAAGTTTTTTGAAGCGGTCGTACCCGGAATCAAGATTCTCACTTAAGCAAATTTCTGAAACTCACTTAACTTTTGAGATGCTCACTTAACTATGAGTTGAGTTGAAATGTGCCTTCTGAATGTTTAATTATTATTTCTGAATTTTAGAATATTTAATTCTGATTGTTAAATAACTGGAGTTGAGTCCTACAAATAATTATAAATTGTTTCAAGTTGTTATTTGTTTGCCCCAGTTGCTTAACACGTGTGTTTGTGGGGTTTTTTTTGTAATCAAAAGTCAAAAATGGAAAATGTTTAACCTGTTATTTCCTCCTGCAAAATAAATTGGGAGGATGACAAAATTAATTTTTAATTGAAATATGGCATGATAATTGCTATGTAAACAAAAAAGCAGTTGGAAGTTGCAGTTACAAATTTCCGAACTTATGCGCATGCCCAGATGGCATTTTGGCCAAGTTAAGTCACTTAAAATATTTAGCAAGTGCGAACAGGTGAAGCCTAATTCCGGGTATCCCGCTTCAAAAAATTTAAGTGACTTAAAGTTAAGTGACTCAACTATCCCAGTGCGAACAGGATATTATTGTGTATTATCCGTGCCACTGCTATAAATGACTTTATACATGCTGCAATTTGAAGGTACGGTTCGTTTAAGTTATATCACTCTATTGTCGCCAAGCATAAAAGTTGGCGACGAAAGAAACATTTCAAACTATTTAACATTGTTGGTGCAAAAGTAATCATTATTAAAATACAGCTTTGGCATATACTGTTATACTTGTAAGACTTTGGCATATATTGTTTGATTTTACAGAGCAGAATTTTGGTGATGGAGGTTTTAAACCAAAATCGATCGCAGCACATGCATCTGTGAATGGGTCCATCAGACATCGAATCAAAAAAGTTTTTTCCCAGTTTTTCCCAAGCCGATTGCTTTTTAGTTTTCTTTTTAGGTGGTGGAAAATCAAGAGTAATAGCTATAACATTTTCCGGCTTGTTAGAATCACTATTGGCACTCATATTTTCCTGGTTAGAACCGACCGATAGTAAAACGCCATGGCTAGTGGATTGGTCGCCCTGGCGACATGATGTTTTACAATTAATCGGTTCGGCATTAAATTGCTTCCTTTTTCGTGATCGCCTTTCAACACGTAATTGGTTTTCAGCGGCTCAATAATCTTTTGATTTTATCATTTTCTGCATTGAAAGACGTTTTTGCGCCAAACCAAATACAGTATTACTCAGTTATCCCGTCGACCAATTTCGCCAAATGATACGAATCGCCAAACTAATAAGCAACTTATACATGTTGACTAAATTTTTATTTTAAATAGCAAAAGAAGAAATAAAAATCACTTTATGATTGTTTAAGTACGCGTATTGTGTTTAATATCATTGAATGCGATATTCACGTTCATTCATTTCTTTGGCTTCGGCTTTTTCCGTATCTGTTAATTTCCGTCTACCCATTTTTAAATTTGTTAGTTTTCTCCTTTATTACAATGATTTTAACCATTTTAATTTACTATTCAAATAAAAATTCTTCTAAAAGTAAAGAATTTAATTTAAATTCAAATAAAAACTCTTCTAAAAGTAAAGAAATTAATTTAAATTCAAAAGTGACCACATCATTCAAAAGTGGTAACATCATTCAAAAGTGGTAACATCATCGGGTCCATTCTCCCGAAAACAACAACCATTTTTCAAATGGTTAAAAAAATATAAAAATTGTAATTTAAGAAATTACCCCAACCATTTGAAAAATGTTTCACTCGATACATTCATCTATCATTTTAAGCTAAATACCAGTTGTTTTATTGTGTATTATCCGTGCCACTGCTATAAATGACTTTATACATGCTGCAATTTGAAGGTACGGTTCGTTTAAGTTATATCACTCTATTGTCGCCAAGCATAAAAGTTGGCGACGAAAGAAACATTTCAAACTATTTAACATTGTTGGTGCAAAAGTAATCATTATTAAAATACAGCTTTGGCATATACTGTTATACTTGTAAGACTTTGGCATATATTGTTTGATTTTACAGAGCAGAATTTTGGTGATGGAGGTTTTAAACCAAAATCGATCGCAGCACATGCATCTGTGAATGGGTCCATCAGACATCGAATCAAAAAAGTTTTTTCCCAGTTTTTCCCAAGCCGATTGCTTTTTAGTTTTCTTTTTAGGTGGTGGAAAATCAAGAGTAATAGCTATAACATTTTCCGGCTTGTTAGAATCACTATTGGCACTCAAATTTTCCTGGTTAGAACCGACCGATAGTAAAACGCCATGGCTAGTGGATTGGTCGCCCTGGCGACATGATGTTTTATAATTAATCGGTTCGGCATTAAATTGCTTCCTTTTTCGTGATCGCCTTTCAACACGTAATTGGTTTTCAGCGGCTCAATAATCTTTTGATTTTATCATTTTCTGCATTGAAAGACGTTTTTGCGCCAAACCAAATACAGTATTACTCAGTTATCCCGTCGACCAATTTCGCCAAATGATACGAATCGCCAAACTAATAAGCAACTTATACATGTTGACTAAATTTTTATTTTAAATAGCAAAAGAAGAAATAAAAATCACTTTATGATTGTTTAAGTACGCGTATTGTGTTTAATATCATTGAATGCGATATTCACGTTCATTCATTTCTTTGGCTTCGGCTTTTTCCGTATCTGTTAATTTCCGTCTACCCATTTTTAAATTTGTTAGTTTTCTCCTTTATTACAATGATTTTAACCATTTTAATTTACTATTCAAATAAAAATTCTTCTAAAAGTAAAGAATTTAATTTAAATTCAAATAAAAATTCTTCTAAAAATAAAGAATTTAATTTAAATTCAAAAGTGGTAACATCATTCAAAAGTGGTAACATCATTCAAAAGTGGTAACATCATCGGGTCCATTCTCCCGAAAACAACAACCATTTTTCAAATGGTTAAAAAAAAAAAAAGAAGAAGAACATTAATAATTATTTTATGCGTATACGGATATTTTCGCAGAAAACTTTTTTTTTCCATTTGCTTAATATGTATATAAATCACTTTGGAACAATATTAATATCGTACTAATTATCCTTTTAATATTCTAAATTTAGAATATTAAAACTTTCTCCGCAAAAATCTCATTTTCTCGTATTTAAATAAGTATTTTATTATTATAATAGAAATACATGTGCTTCTGTATTATTAATATAAAATTTACCTTTAATAAAAATGTCTTATTTATTAATAAAAAGCAACCAAAAAAAAAAACACAAACCAACTTTTTGCCCGCGCAGGTTTCGAACCTGTATCGTCTGGGAAGCCCAGCACACTGTTAAAAATCTGCTGCATTTTGCTGCAACGCACTCCCCTGCTTGTATAGAAAACGGTTACTTGGCCGTGAAATGGCGCTTTCTCATTGGTTGGAATAGAGATATTATATACAAGTGGTGGAGGGCGTTGCAGCAAAATGCAGCAGATTTTTAACAGTGCACTCTGACCATTTGAGCCATTTGACCAGCGGAGTTTTGCAGAAAAGAGCGAAGTCGGTTTACCTGAAGGTTAGTTACCCACGTGATCATTCGTTTTGGCGATATTTTCAGCTTGACAAGCTTGGCTACCTAATGGCGCTTATCCAGGTAACTAACCTACGAAGTAAACACGGTTTCCTGTAGATTAGTGACAGAGCTTTTGTACATACTTTTAGCGCGCAGGTTTGTAATTCTTTTATTATATAATTTTATTAATTTTTATTACTTCTGTGTTCTGTTTATAGAAAACATCAAACATTTAATTGGCGATTACTATTTTATTATAGGAGATTTTAACATTAATTTCTTAAACTGGCATAACAATCCGAAAAAACAGAAAATGGACAATTTAATAAACTGGATCAATAGTAATAATGTTGTATTAATGAACACCGGTCAGGCTACTAGGTTTAATGTTGGGGGGGATTGTTCTCTTTTAGATTTATCTATAGTTTCGGGAAATTTGGCTTGCTCTTTTGCTTTTGAGGTGGTTTCGGATCCGATGGGTTCAGATCACTACCCAGTTTGTTTTAAGGAGTTACATCGTGGGGGAATCGGGAGGGGTGATTTCTGGAGTCATATAACTTGGGAAGGGGTGGGACTAGATGTAAATAATTTTAATTGTCAGATTTATGAGAATGGTTTTGATTTATGGACTAAAGAGGTTACCAATGTTATCGGAGGACGTACGGATTTGGTTCCTGTTAATAGGGGGACTCTTCTTCCGTGGTGGAGTGTCGTTACTCGGAGGTTGTTAGCACTTAAAAGGTATTATCATCGGAAGGCGATTCGGCTTTGTCAAGTTGATTTGTGGTGCAAATTCAAAAAATATAATGCTAAACTTAAAAAGCAAATAAAGAAGGATAATAAATCCTTTTGGGATACTATGGCTAGGGAGGCTGGTAGGGGGCCAAAAATTTATAAAATTATTAAAAGTTTTAATAGAGATCACATTGTTGAAGAAAACATTGACTTTAATTTCCCAAACTGTCCGCCAGATGCTTCTTCTCAAGCTAACTCGCTTGCTGTTGTGTTTCAGAACTCGTATGTGAGGGAGGGCATTCCCTTTGATTTTTCTGGGGAGGATGGGATAGATTTAAAGTTTAATTTGGATCAATTACAAGATATTTTAAAGAAAAGCAAATCTACTACTCCGGGAGCTGATGGGATAAAAATGAATTTTTACAAAAAGTTAAATTTACGGGTGTTGAATCAGATTCTTGAAATGTACAATCAGATTTTGATAACAAAAACTATACCGGAAATTTGGAAAGAGGTCATAATGCTTCCGATTAAAAAACCTGGGAAAAATAAAAATGATATTAATGGATATAGACCAATAGCTCTTACTGTCACTAGCAAAAAAATTTTTGAAAAATTAATTCTAAATATATTACTTAGTTGGAGTATTGAGAATAATATCTTCCATCCTAATCATTATGGCTTTATTCCATTTAGAGATTGTGAAGCTGCTTCTTATAAAATTTTCAGAGATATTAAGAAGGCCAGGCAATCTAAAGCTGCGTTTTCACGGGCCTACCCAAGCGCTAACTTTCCCAACTCTTTACCTAAGCACAAGATTTTAGGTAGTTAGAACGCGATTTTGTAGGTTTGATTCATGTTCAAACCTAAGCAGAAATTACCTAAGCGCAACCAATCAGAGAATAGCTTTCGCTAAATATGGCGGCGAGTTAATATGTCAATTTAGTATTTATGTTTTAAATAGCTTTTTTTTTTCTTTTTTAAAATTTAAAATTAACTCTGTTTATGTATCAAAATCTCATTTCGTAATTGCAGAAAAATGGTAAGTTTTATTAAACTGTGTTGGATATATCATTTTTAATTAATGTCTTTTCATTTAATATTAATAATAATAAACGGTAAAAATTGTATAAATGTTGCATCTTTGTAGAAGGCAGGATAAATATCTGTTTTTAATAATCATTCAGATTCATTTCATTAATGTTTATGTGCTAATTATATAGTTTGTTCAAGGATTTCGTTTCATTATAATAATGATGATATAATACTCTGTTCTCAAAGTTATTTTATTGAAAGTTAACAGTGCAAAGAATAAAAGTATTTTTTTTAAGAATATTTGTTTCTTAAAGTTAATTATTTGCTTAGTTGATTATATTCGATTGTTCGATAGGGTATTTTGATGTATAATCTTTTGATCTGAGTTTTAAAATCGAAAATTAGTTATACTCAAGCTTCAATACAGTTGTTTATAGTTTATAATTATACATATTTATAAAGACATGCAATACAATCATAGTTGAAAATTGTGCAAACAACAAAATTTATTCAAAATGTTATTATTCATAACTTTTGTAATTAATACTAAAATGTCTTTCTGTTTATGAATCATTTCATCTTATATCTTTACTAATTTTATAATTTCCAATGCATTTACCTTCATACAGCAGTGTAAAATAAAAATATTTACTGAAATTTGAAGAACTTTTTAAAGCTGTTATCTAAAAATATACACTTAAAATATCTTTTGCTATTTCTAAATGAACTTAGTAACAAGCTATTAATTTATAGTAAAGTGCTATGAAGCTACATTGAATTACGAAGCCACTTCAGAAGTCAAGGAACTAAGATACAGAAGAAGTCTTCAGTTGGAATATTTGACAGCAGGGTACATTTTCAGGCAGACTTTTCATTTGATTTTTCTGTCTGTTAACGTAACCTGCTAGCTCTTGAGACATCTTTTAAGCCACAGGAAACTTTTCATTGAAGCTGCAACTTGTGTTGATGGATGTTTTTCATAGCACATTAATATGTTGATACTAAGTTCATTTGGGATTTTCAAATGTTATTTTACTTTTACTTTTTTAGATAACAACACTAATAAAATGTTTTGTTTCAGTGTAAATATTTTATATGTTTGTCTGAAAATTTTATATATATTCAAAATGCAAGTGTTTTTCAACTATAGGGACCTTGGTATGAAAAGGAAAATTTATCATACATATTTTCTGCATAAATTTAACTAGAGGGAGATGTCTATTTATGATAAGCATTGTAATATATTCTAATGCACTTTTTTACCCATGTGAGTTTCATACCAATGTTATACATATCTTTTTAAAAACTAAGGATACAATAAATGCTCTCCGTTTGGTCAGGTCATACTCCCAAATATTGGGCCAAACTGAAGATATTCTTACATAACTAATTTTATTGCGTGTCTTTATAAATATGCATAATCATGAACTATTAACAACTGTATTGAAGCTTGAGTATAATTAATTTTCGATTTAAAAACCTATGAGCTACAATAAACATATTTCTTAGCACTTATAATTATTTTAACTGAGCAAAGAGATATTTAATTCAAAATAGATCAAAAGTACCCTATCAAACAATCGAATAGAACCAACTAAGCCAATAATTAACTTTAAGAAACAAATATTTCGTACAGAAGATTAATATGTTGAAAATCTCAATAAAATATCTTCATTATTGATAAGGTTATATACAAAAACTCGAGTTCAGCTTGCAGCGAGTCACTGAATATTTTTTATTGACTCTTGTTATATTTCTGGTAGAAAAGTGAATTGCGATACTGTTTTACAGTACAAAAAATGTTTATCTTGATTGCCTTATAAAATTTTATGAATACTCCGTATGTTTACAACTTCTGAAAACAATCATCCCCTCTAGTGCATTTGAAAACTTAATATATAAATCAAAAGCAGCAATAAAGATCTTTTGGCTGAGTTTCCACCTTTTTATTGGTTTTTTTTTCCCTCCTTTAGTATTTTCTGAAAAATTTACACTTATATGACTATCAATTTTTCTTAAAAGTCTAAAAATATCTTTTTCTTTTTAATTTAAAAATATGATTCAAAAACAAAAGTTTTTAAAAATTATTTTAATTCATATAAGAAGCTATGGAATTTAACATTTTATTAATTAAAAATTTTTTAAGACTATTCTCTTCTTGAATAATAAATGAAAGCATATATTCCTTGTTGTGTAATGTTTACTTGTAAAATGAAGTATTTCATGTTGGTATATGGTTATGTATTTTGAAAGGAAGTAAGTTTATGGAAGTATTTGTGCTAAATATGAAATAATATTGCTTTAAGATTTAATATATAAATATATATTTAAACTCTTTAATACTGGAATATTTAGCCAGTTAAATATTTTGTGTTTGTATGTCGAATATTCAGTATTCGGCCAAAATGACCAATAGGTGTATACCTATAAATACCTTTTAAATGTGATAGAAATAATTTTAACAAATACTTTGTTTTTATCATTTTTTTTCATTGAAAAAGAAAATAAAACTTTACTTTATTTAGTTTGTGTAAAAATTATTTTAGATAAATGTATTTTCTATGCATGTTCTCTTTAATCAAATCTCTTTCATACTGAATTCTGTTAGATATAATCAAATTTTAAAATAGCATACTACAACTGTAGAATTCAGCATAATTTTACAACAATATGTTGGGGAAAGTGGGGCTGTGGGATTTTCTCCTTGTGTATTCTAAGTATTTCATCAATTACACACTAGATGAACTAATGGCAGCACAATTTTCAGTTGTAAAAAGTTTTTGATCTGCATTAGCTTACAGTTGTATTAAAGTAAACGATAAATTCAAAATTAGACTGTATACCTAGGCATTATTTGTTTAGTATTGTATTGTTTTATAGCTGTCCCATGCCATGCATTTTTTTCTCTATTAGAAAGGTATGGGAGATATTTTGAAACTTTTCTTTAATTAAAAAATTGTTTCTGCAAATTATGTTTTTATATTGTTCAAAGATATTAGAAAGTGTTTCATTTTGTATTGAATTTTTTTTTTTTTTTTGACAAACAAAGTTGATTTTCTTATGTTTGTAAAAAAGTATCCCATTCTTCCTCACTTTCCTCTATTATTAAAATTTAAGGATTGAATTTAAAAAAATATATTTTTTTTTTGATATATTTTTTGAAAATTTGACACTATTTTTAACAATATGTCAGCTTGTTTCAACGATATCTCACCATCACAATTTAAAAGTAATGTAATTTTAAGAATTTTATTCATGTAAACATTTGAGATTTTATTGCATAATTATAGAAATATTTCAGTATTGATGAATCCAGTGAATTTTAATCCTTTAAACGGTGCAAAATATTCAATTCATATTTAACAATTCATAAAATAGTATTTATAAAGGGTATTGGTATGAAATTATTTATTTGACAAATTTACATATTTATTTATCTTATTCACTTCAAAAAGTTAATTTTAATATTGATTTTGTGTTAAATCAGCCATTGTTTCTGAAAGTTAAGCTATGGAAAACCCCAATTAAGCCATTTAATGGGTTAAATAAAGGGGAAAATGAAAAGTGTTTGATCGTAGAGTAACCTTCGCATAAAAATATTTTATGGTCATGCACCAAGCTTTTGTTGTGAGTGTGTTATGCTGTTCAGTTCTTTACATGACAACAAAAAAGAAAACTAGTCTGTTTGGATCCAGACTACTTTTCTTTTCACTGTAACAATTGATGTGGTATGGAAATTTCTTTACCGTTTTATGATTTTCATAAGATATCAGGAGATCAGAAGTGATCAGGATGTTTTTGTCAACAAATTAATTTCCATTTATTTGTTTTGTTAATGACCACAAAAAGTTTGGAAAAGAAAGTTAAAAAATTTGTTACGTGGGTTTTTAAACAGTATGGAGTTCATATAGTGTTTTTTCGATGAGCAAATAAAATGAATTTCAACTGGTCTTTCTTTTACAAGTGATCTGCAGTCATCACGCCCAGTAGCAGAAAATTCTCCGAATGTCTGCGACAGACAGAAAATAATCTGCAGGTAAAATCTTAGAAATGAGCCATTAATTAATTAATCGCTTACTTTTAATGTCTCTATGCATTTTACTCATTTTTATAAATAATAAATATCTTAATTTTGTAATAAATAACAAAAATCTAAACATAATATAAAGAAGGGAAAATAAAATCTGCGACGCATGTCTCCCGTCTCGAACTTTCTGCTACCGGGGTCATCAACAAAAGAAAGAAGTGGAGATGGATATGTCATCAAAGTTCACTGGTATAGTGTGACTTCTAGACATCTGACAAAAGTTGTAAAACATGAAAAGTTTCATGATCAAGAAAGATAACCAGTTTGGATCTTAAAGCTCCTAACAAAACTCTTGACATTGAAAGCTTTTATGTGGCCAGGTGGTCCATTTCATATTTTATGACTTTTTATCGATATTGTTGACACATAAATCTCCATCTCTTTCATTGATAACCACAAAATGCTTGGAAAAGAAAAGACGACTGAGATATCAGTTTTTTGTAGGGTGAAGCAAATAAAATGACATTGAATGCACCTAAAGAACTTGGGGGGGGGGGGGGGGCTGTGCACATCACAGAAAATAGTTTTAGTTACACCTATGATTTTCTGACAACCTATTCACCATTTTCTTATATGTAAGAAAATATTTATATTATTAATTAGATGTAAAGAAACTACTTATCTTGCTATATACAAATAAAATATATAAAATTAATAATATACATGGTTCTTTTATACTGACTTTTTTAAAGGAACAAAAGTAGTTTTCATGGCCGGGATCTAGATAGAATTTGTGTTGTTGGCAAAACAAGATTGACCTGTCAGAAAATTTTATCACTTAGAAAATCGAAAGCTTTGTAAAAATGCCGAATTCTGATTGTTTATTGTTGTTTTACTATCTCTTTATTTGCAAATTCCACGAGAATACTGGACATTAGATGAAAACAAGGTATTGATTTTAGCTTATTTCGAGAAAAGCTTCAAATTTTTTAATTACTGAATCATTTGCCACATGATGTGATATCTGGAAGCTGAAGGAATTTTTTTGTTTGTTTGCTAGATTTTTAGTTTGGAACATGTGATTTCTTTTCTTGAACAAAAGTAATAAGTAGAATAAATAAAAGATTATTTTTATAAGATTTTTAATGTTAATGAAGAAGCAAAGGTAGGTGAATTTTAATTGATTTTATTTGATGGTTATTGTATTTTTTTTGTTTTAGAAACTGGTGTATATAAAGTTCTGTATATTTAACATGAAAAAAATTCTTAAAATCAGAAAATGGAGATCTGCAAATTTTGAAAAATTGAAAAATATCAAGAAAACTGTTTGCATAAGCAAAAATTTGCGGTAAAAGAAGTTAACTAGTTGTAAATTATTTGTAAAAGTTTATTTTATTAAAGCAGTCATCTCTGAAGCTGTGCATATCGCTAATTGTCTGCCAAAACATGCACGTTGTGATTGGGGAGAATTTCAAAGTTGCTGAAAACTCCGTTGGCGCTCATGGGTACTTGCCGCATGTTAAAAAAATCGCCAAAATCAAGTGCCTTGGCTGTTCTAAGAACACACCAAAAAAAAATCTACACCTGTGTGCTTCTCTCAGCAATTCTTTTTTTAGGAATTTATTTTAACCACTTCAACGGCTGCTCCGAGATAAGTTGGGGGTTAAAGCACTGTTTCCCCATACTCATCGCCGGTTAAGTGGTTAAGTAATAAGTGAATTTTAAAACATTTTTCTGTTAACCACTTGTTAAAAAGCAAATATTTTTTAAGGTTACAATAACAACAAGCAGAATTAATTATACATCAAACTGTGCCATTAAAATATGCCAACTGGCAGTAAAACTGTAACAACAAAATATTTTAAATAATTTGAAGGCAAGAAATGAAACATAAATAAAAATGATGAAATAATTTTTATTTACAAAAATAAAGAAATAATTTTTGTATCTGTTTTTATCAACTAATAATTTAGCATTAAGTAAATTCTATTAAACTTTGAAAAAATAATTTAAAAATTCTGAATTCATAGTTTAAAAACTGGTTTTTAGTTTTTTACCTTTTCTGTTGTCATATCAGAAAAAAAGAAAGAAAAAATAATTTCTTTAATAAATTCAGCAGTTTATGCTTTCTACCAAGTCATTGTGATGAATTTTTCATAATTAGAGCCATGCCAAATTAATGAAGAGAAGTTTTTTGATCCATCATGAATCACCGTCTTGAAATTAGGCATGATATTTATAAATATTTTAAATTTATGAAAGAATGGTTAAAAATATTTTTTTTTCTACTTTTATATTTATTTAGTAATAACGTTTAATTTTTAAACAAATTGAAAAGAAATACCTAACACAATGTGTTTCATTGACATATTATGGATAGAGATATATTAATTAGTGTAATCATTATTATGCCATTTGTACAAATTGAACAATTTTCCCAACATTTTCGACAAATTTATGACATTTGCGCACATGAAATAACCTGATCAAAGTGTGTAACTTATCACTTTTTCATAAGTGAAAACTTACTTATGTGTTTTTTAATACATTAATCATAGTAACTGTGTGCTTTTATGTATTTTCATTTTGAAATTTTGATAAAAAATGATTTTTGGAGCATTATTTAAAGCTGTTTTAGTAAGAAAAACAGTCAAAACTTTCTATTATTTTTTATACGAAATATTTACGATTATCACGACGAACGTAAACAAAAGTTATTTGTTTATTATTTTATATCAGCTGATCGGTCTGTAGACTGTTAAAGCCCTAAAGTAGACGCTTGCGCAGTGAAGACTTGCCTTTGATTGGTTGACATAAGGATTTATCCATGACCAGTGAAAACGCTCTTAGGTTAGGTTTTGGGTAATTTGGGTAAGTTAGGTAGTTAGAGCGGCCCGTGAAAACGCACCTTAAGATGAAGGGGTACTTCATAGCTTTAGATATCAAAGGTGCCTACGATAATGTGTGGTGGGATGGATTGTTGTTTAAATTGAAAAAGTTAGGTTTGGGGGCTGATCTTTGTATTATAATTCGGAATCTGATACAGGAATTGAGGATTCGGGTTAAATGGAGGGGATGTTTTTCTAGGTTTTTTAACTATCATAGGGGTCTTCTGCAGGGTAGCCCGTTGTCCCCGTTTCTTTTTGCTATTTATTTAGCTGATATTTTCGAAATATTCGATTCTGTGATTCAGTGCGTAATATATGCTGATGATATTTTCTTATACGGTTTTCATGATGATATTCATTGGTTAAAAAGGGTTTTACAGGACAATATTTTAAGAGTTATTACTTGGCTTCGGGCGTGGAATCTTGAAGTCAACCCTAGCAAATGCCAAATCATGAAAATTGGAAAGTGGAATGAAATTGAAGATGATAAGTTTATGATACGGGGGCAAGAAGTCGGGTTTTTGGACAAAATTAAAATTTTAGGAGTGTATTTTAATAAACAAGGTAATTTAAAAGATCATATAGTACTGTTAAAAGAAAAAACAAGTAAAAGACTGAACACGTTCAAAGCGATTGCTGGCATTAGTTGGGGGACTGAAACAAAATACTTAATACAAATATCTAAGAGTATCATTGGCTCAGTTTTAGATGGTAACCCGAGAATATTGATGCACTGCACTAAAAAAAGAAAGTAGTCAGGTTCAAGTTATTCAAAATATGGGACTCAGGTGGGCTACGGGATTATCCAAATGGTGCCCTATTCCAATTTTATTAAAAGAGAGCAGGGTATGGAGGAATGAATTACGTAGGGAGTTTCTAGCGATTAAACGGACGATATCGGAATACAAACATAAAGAGTACACTGATATCCTGTCTAAAGACTTATTGTACAAAGAAATTAATAGGCTCAATAGTTATAATACTAATGTCAATGAAATGGTGATATATAAGTGGGGAAATAAACTGGACAAAGGGGTTCAAATATTCATCAATACATGGGCATTTCAAAATAAAGATTTCCCTGATGAGGTCATTAAGAATTCTTTTCATCACTTTTTTCAAACTTATAAGAACAAGGCTATTTTTATTGGGACTGATGCTTCAAAGGATAATCATTTCACGTCTATAAGTATGGTGAACCATCACACTGGGAGTCGTTTGGCTTTTCGCATCCCTACTATCAATTCGATTTTTACTGCCGAAGCCATGGCTTTACTGGTGGCTATAAAATATTATACCAGGGACAGGGGTAATTACTTTTATTTCACTGATGCTAAAAGTGTTCTAGTGGCTTTAAAAAATATACATCGTAAATCGGCTGCCATAATTACC
Source organism: Maratus speculifer (assembly GCA_964019185.1). NCBI lineage: Eukaryota > Metazoa > Arthropoda > Arachnida > Araneae > Salticidae > Maratus > Maratus speculifer. The sequence goes on from OZ025291.1 coordinate 70,341,241, forward strand.
TGCTTGAGGGATGAAATTAATAACAAAAAGTTAGAAAACTATGATATTACTTTTATTTGGGTTCCAGGACATAAAGGGATAGAAATTAATGAAATCGCGGATAACCTTGCTAGGAATGGGCCTTACAGTAATATTTGGATCCCTTGGATATCTCCTGAAGATTGGATAATGGAGGTTAAACATAATAAATTAAAAGAGATGGATTGGGAGTGGGAACAATATCAAAAGAACAATAGTAGGCGTTGTTGGAATTATGTTGATATAGGCTATCCTCACCACAACTTAATCAGGAAGTATGGCGTAGTGTTTACCAGATTTTTAACCAAAACGGTGTTTACTCTGGATCGGAAAAAAAAATTTCTCAAAGGGGGTGATGCGAATTGTAATCTTTGTAAAGAGGAAGATCAAACTGAGGAACATTTAGTAATCCGATGTAAAAAATTCACGGATCCTCGTTTAAGATTGTATAAAAAATTTCATATTTCGGGAAATGCGTCATATACGGATATTTTTGAGATAGCTGGTAGAAATGGGGGAGAATATCTCATGTGGCTTTCTAAATTCCTGGATGAAATATACATGCATTGCCCTAGGTGGGTCGGAAATGTTTAGGCTGGTGCTCGGTCAAGGAAGGAGATGTGCGTTTGGTGCGGTTTCTTTGGAGGGCAGAGGTGTTGCGTTGTGAGTTAGTCTGTACTTTCGTTTATGTGTGAATGTCGGAGCAAGGAGTTTGGTGTAATATAGGAGGTTGGATTTGGGTTTTTCTGTGTTTTTCTGCTTGTGGTGTTGGAAGGAGTTAATTTTGCGAATTTCTGTATAGATATCTGTATGGCGATTAAGTTGATTTTAGAGACTTTGGTATTTTAAGAAGCTTAGCGGAGTAAGACAGCTATATAGAAATGTAAAGCTGCTCACCGGGCCAATATCTTGGTCAATACAACAACAACAACTGTGTTCTGTTTACTTTCAGTTAACATTCATTTTTTTTTAAGTATGTGTTTTATTAATTTATTTATCTTTCCTACTTGCACTATCCTACTAAATCAGAATTATATTATTTTCAATGGATGATCAAGGTCTTTTTATTATTTCTTCTTTTTCATTTATTTTATTATTGCTTTATTTCACACGTGACTTAAATGAATCTTCTATTATCAGATGTGAAAAATTCTTTAACCAAGAATGCAACAACAAAAACAATACGGAAGATGTAAACAAAAATGTAAACATATCTTGGTTGTATCTATTCGAATTCGAATAAAACAGTCGATTAGGATCAAAACGATTTATTAAAATTTTACAGAAAAATATAAATAAGTTTGCGCCAAGATAGTGATACATAACAGTACCTATCAACCCTACTATCCTTCTGCTGTAGCCAAGCTGCCATAATCTATCAAGGTAACTAACCTACGAGGTAGACTGGTTTCGCTTTAAAGTAGCGGACTCTGACCAGCGAGCTCACATTCGTTTGTAACAGATTATCTTTTATAATTGGCACCACAAGTAATGGACCTTATGCACGTGACGTCACACGCCAGAGCTGGCGGTATGCTAACCTGTTATTCTAGTCACTGCACCGCTAGAATGCCTGAATGCGCAGGCGCAAACATCGCTAGCAGACGACTTCAGCCTTTCTGGATACATTTTAACAGAAAATTTACAAATTTAGAGAATTTTCTTCCAAGCAGAACAACAATTTTGAATTTATATTACATTATATTAAGTATATGCTGCTTCAACAAAGAATTCTTTTCCAGTATTTCTAACAAACAAGCATTAATAATTGACTCTCCATAGACTGCTATGCTAAACCCCGCCAGTAAATACCGCCAGCAGACGAATTTTAGCCTCGACCTCAGCTTGTGTGCATAAGGTCCATTACATCCGTGATCTGTTCTCCATCTGTTATTGAGCGAACAGTTACAGTAACCGGTGTCGCAGTAGCGAGTACTGAACGCACATCCCGTCCACTATAGGTACCCACTCCATGTCCGTGGCTCCTGAGCGCGCGTAACAGCTGAACACGGCCCTTTTCAACCTATAAAGTTTATTGGCCGTATACTGTCAGTCATTATAGTTATGATTTATTAAGATGAAAATACCTAAAAATAATTAAAAAGAAATGAAATGAAAAATCCTTCATTGTTCAGCCAACTAAAACTAGCATCTCCTTCTCAGCACTAGCCCTTCAATGACAAACTCCCTCTCTATGATGCAGGGTCATTCCATTTTTTAGCAGGTGGGGAAAGGTAGGAGGGAGTGATCGCGGCCGCGGCATGGGGTACGCCGTGCTGTACGAAGGGAAGTAATGTAGTAGGATTTGTTTTGATTTGCCTGCTTTTGATAATTTGATCAAGCCTGCGCTATGTCTGATGATTTTACAACCCAAAGGCCTTTTTCAAGGCCAACTTCGACTAATTTTGATGACGACTCGGAACAGAATTTGGCTAACGATTATAGGAATAAAATATTGACCTCAGAATGCATAATCGAATCCACTATTTAGATCTGACAAAAAATGGGGGGAAATCAAGATAAGGCTCATTTGAGACATAATAGAAAAATGTCTCATAATAATGCCTAAAAAGATATATTAATTTTTATTTTAGACGTTTAAAAGTAATATGTATTATAACATAGCTTAGAAAAAAACCCTGTGTATTGAGTCTGATAGCTGTTTAAATGTTTTAGTGCATGACAACTTTTGTAAATCTGCTTTCCATTTTAAGAAGAATGTTTTCAGTAGTCTAAAAAGCTGATAAATATGTATTTCTATTCTGCTTATTTTACTGTCGCCTTTTATTTATTTATTTATTTATTTATTTATTTATTTTTTTCTATCTGGCAGTTTTAGAGGAAATGAAAATATTCAAATGAAATGAGAATGGATTCAAATGAAAATACACAATACTTTTGGAAACATGTAAACACTCTACTGCTAAATTCAAATCATTCCAGGAATTCTTTGTAAAAAAAAAAAAAAAAAACTTTATTTCAGTAAAAGATAAGTGTTCTAACAGAAAAAATAGATATTTCAGATTGCAACTTTTTCAAATTATTTTGAATAGCCATGGGAAAATATATTTATGAAACTACACCATATATTTATTTATAGTACTAGTAATCAAAAGATTGCTTATTAAGATTTTCAAGGTATCATTGTTTAACCAAGTAGAGAATTTCATTAATGGTTCATAAGACATAGCTTTTAATAAAAATGTTTAAATTTTAAATGATTTCAATTTTTTACATAATTGATTTATTTAATTTAAATTATTTTTAAATAAAGTTTTATTACTTATATATCCAACAATGTTTACTTTTTTCAATATATATGCATGTATGTGGGAGAGGAAAATATGCCTAAAAAAAACCTGGTTTAACCCCCCCCCCCCCCCAGGTTTTAAAGTTTTTTACCAACCCTGTTGTAAAGATAGAAAAAAGTGAAAAATGCTGAAGAAAATAAAATCTAGGTTTTTTTTTTTTTTTTTTCATAAATTAGTACTTAATGATTATTACTTAGGATGTATCTGCTTACAAAATAAAATCAAAACAATTCGAAAGCTCGTAAATAAATTTGACGATTATTAATTTTTTTTATTTCCTTTTTTTGAGAGGGGAGGCGAGGCACAAATGACACAATTTTGGGACAGTTTAAAGAATTATGAAATCAAATACAAAAAAAAAAAAAAAAAAAAAAAAAAAAAAAAAAAAAATCCAGTAATATGGTTTTAGATATGTTACTTACTTTTATTTTTCGCCAATTTTAAGATTGTTTAAAGTTAAAGAATTATGAAACCGAACGCGAAAAAAATTTAGTAATCTGCATTACATTAATTTTACGATACGTAACTTTTATTTTTCGCAAAAAAGAAAAAAAATAACTAGCTCTAATTTTATTTCTGTAATTTTTATAAGGAGATGCTATCACTGCAGTTAAACTAGATAAAATTAGTGAGATTTTAATTTTAAAAATTCGATTTCAGTTTAACAACAACAACAACAACAAAAAAGATTTTATCTTATTTTATTTAATAACCACCAAATAGTAAATAAAATATAAAACAAAAATGACAACTTCAATGTTCCGCTGATGTATTTTAATTTCAAGTTGATAGATGGAGCTACTATTTCAATTGAATGCTCTACCGGCTCTACCTTTCCCCACTTGCTAAAAAAATGGAATGATCTCCCCTCCTTGGGAGGGAGTTTGTCATTGAAGGGCTAGTCTTCTCAGCTGTACAACCAACCTATCAATGATTACACTCTTGCCCTTATTTGTTTTGATTGAAAGCGAAGGTTAAAAAAATTTTAGCTATCCATTAAAAATATAATGGGGGTTCAAGTGGAAGTTGAATATTGGTATTTATGCTTTTACTTATTTCTTTTTTTTCAAATTTTTTGGTTAAATTAATCTTGAATGCAGTGACAGAAAAACTAATCATATTACTAGCGACGATTTACAACTATTTTGTCTAAAATGCAGTTGACTACAGATAAAACTGCTTGTTTTTTCTTTTTCTTTAAAGACTACAAGCTATTTTTCAAACATCATCACTCTTTGATATCTTCAGAATTTGTCAAATCCTTATTCAATCTACTTTCGAAATTCAGGGCACATATTAATGACAGCGGCCCTTTATATTGCTGCGCTTATTGAGCCATAATAAAATAAGTGCGTTATAATCGAGGATATTCAAAGATTAAGAAAGGTAACTTACAAGTAAACATTTTGTGTTGTTCCACGTCTAAACGCCACAAAAATTGTGCATTTTCAACCCGACCCTCCCAGAATTAGATGAAATTTGATGCATTATTTATTTGTTGCATTAATATAAAAATGAATAAATCCAGCATTTTTAATCTACATTGCCATTAGTTTTTTAAATATTTAAAGTTGGTCAAATTTTAGCAATTTTTGCATTACAAAATAAGCTTTAATTGCATTACAAAATAAGCTTTTCCTAATGGAAGTAGAGTTTTGAAAGCACTTGAGTTGAGCTTTCATATGATATACTGCATGTCTCTATTAAAAAAAAAAAAAAAAAAAAAAAAAAAAAAAAATCAAGGTCACCAAGTTTAAACTTTAAATAAAAATAATTAAAGTTGTAATTTTAAAAATGTTCTACAAAAAAAAAAAAAAAAAAAAAAAAAAAATGTTATTCTTCAACTTACTATAAGCACAATGAGAAAGTTTTACCCTGAACTATCATGAATTCCTGAGTAATAAATTCTAGAAAACTGATAGTATTATGTTTCAGCGATGTCACTGGATTTAAAAAATCCTGCATCTCTAACACCCAGGATTTCTAAAATTCTGAGCCCCTTTTTCACAAATGAGGGTCTCCCACTAATAATAAATAAGTCATATTTTAAATGCATTAATTGAACTTGTTCATTTGGAAAATAAAAATAAAATGAATTAAAAATATATATTTGTTATTCATTTTATTAATTTATTAAAATCAGCTTTTTTAATTATAAGAGAAAATTTCTTTTACTTTTTAAAAAATAAATGTGCAAGATAAGATACAAATTTAATTATAAAATTATGCTTATTTGAGTGTAAAAGATAACAAGTATCACTGTTGATATTGCATTTTTTTAAAAAAGGGCCAAGGATGGATTTATTAAAAAAGACATTTTTGCTGAAAAAAAAAGAGTACTTTCGTTGAGTAAAGGAGTATTTTTATTCAATGAATCGGTGCTTTCAAGAGTCACACTCATTGAGAAAGATTTGGAGCTGTCAAAATAAGGATTTGCTGAGGAAAATCAGTGTTTAGAGCAGAAAAAAAATAAATTAAATAATAATAATTTTAGAGTAGGAAAATCAGTTTTTGGAACAGAAAAATCCGATACTTCTAGGTTATCCTGTCGACCAAAAAATTATCGCCAAACTATAAGAATAAATGCCAATAATGCATGATCGTGAATGTCACATTCAATGACATTAAATGCGATTCACGTATTTAAAATGTCATTACCGTAAAATACCGTTAATCCGCCCCCCCCCAAACGTAACGAAAAATCGTACAATAGTTAGAGGGGAGCGCTTACATGGGATTTTTCTGCAATTTTCAACAAAATGCAGGGGCTTCGCTAAGGGGGGGGAGCATCCCCCCCTAAACATTTGAAAATGTTGTTATACTTGGCAAATTTAATTCAAATTTTTAATAAAAACTGTAATATGTTTCCTATTTTTGATAGAATTTGCTAAAATTACAACTCTAATTGGGAATATTATTAAACTTTTTGCAAATAAGAACTGTATTACATTTTCTAAATGTGGTAACTTGGCAAAATTATAAAACGAGTTGGTAAATATGAAAATTTGACTTGGCAATTTAAGGTCTTCTCCCCCACCAACAAAAAGGCTTAGCGATGGCCCTGACAAAATGTACAGGAATGAATCATGATGAAATGAATGAATTGTTGAATGAATCATGAATTTTGATACTTAAAAAAATTTGGTGTTTAAAAAAAAAAAAAAAAACATAAATTATGTCGAAAAAAATGCAGAAAAAAGGAGAAATTTGTAAAAAAAAAAGCCAAAACAAGCATGAAATCAATTTTAAAATCTCAAAAAAATGCACATTTCATCAAAGATTCATGATTCATTCATTTCATAATAATCCATCCCATTCTCAATCGCCTTTGAGAATGAGGAGGGAAGGCGCTTTCTCAGGATTTTTTGAAAATTTCAAATTCTTTATAAAGTGAGGAGGGAGCGTTTGATCACGAAGGGCGGATTAACGGGATTTTACGGTAAGTGATTTTTATTTCGACTTTTTATTAATATTCTACTAATTATTTTTTTTTCGTTATTTAAAATAAAAATTATGTCAACATCTATAATTTGGCTATTAGTTTGGCAATTTGTATAATTTGGCGAAATTGGTTGACGGGATAACCTAGAAGTACCAAAAATCCTCTTCCAGCTGTAGTTTTTTTTTTTTTTATTTATTTGATGAAATTTTCTGTTTTGCATTTTTTTGATGAAATTTTCTGTTATTTTTTTGACAAAATGAGTCATTTTTACATGATTTTATGACAAAATTAATTGTTTATAAGTGATTTTTTCATTTTTTATAGTACTTTTGACAAAACTTGCTTTTTTTCTGTGATTCTTTGAAAAAATATATTTGTGTTTTTTCCATGGTCCTTTGATGAAATTTGTGCTATTTTTTTTTGCAATATTTTGTCGAAACTTGCATTTTTTTTCTGCAATATTTTGATGAAATTCACATTCTTTCCTCAGTGCTTTGATGAAATTAGTTTTTTTTCCCTCGCAATCTTTTTACAAAATTTGCATTTTTTCTGCAATATTTTGATGAAATTTGGGTTTTTTCTGCATTGCACAGTGATGCTGCTGGACTTGAAAAATCCTGGGTCCCGGGGACCCAGGACTTAATTAAAACCCCAGGACTCTAAAATTCTGGGTCCCTTTTTCACAAAAGCGGGTTCACTAGTAATAAGTCATATTTTTGGGTGTAAAAATTGAACTTGTTCATTTGCAAAAGAAAAATTAAATGCAATAATTATTGTTTTAATAATAATGTATGAATAATTAAAGCCAATATTATTTTCTTTTAAACTGTTAAGAGAAATTTTCTTTACTTTTTTAAAAAATAAATGTGCAAGATACAAATTTAATTATAAAATGCTTTTATGAGTGTAGAAGATAACAAGTATCACAATTGTTCACATTTCTTTTAAAGGGTAAATATGATTTATTGAAAAAGAATACTTCAAAATAATCAGAACAATCAAAAACAGATTGTGAAAAAAAAAAAAAAAAAAAAAAAAAAACTATTTGGAAGCAGGGAAGTTAGTTTTTGGAACAGAAAAATTTTATTTTGTCATTAACTTTTTCTTCTCTTCTTCTCCTTATGCTCCTTTGAAAAAAATTGTGTTTTAAAGCGATTTTTTTCCCGAAATTTTTTGTTTTTTCGTGATCTTTTGACAAAATTTGCCGGTTTTTCGCGATCTAACGAAATGCGTCGTTTTTTTTCGATGAAATCTGCCGTTTTATCACGATTTTTTGATGAAAATTGCTGTTTTTTGTGGATCTTTTTTTACAAAATTTGCCTTTTATCGCGATTTTTGGATGAAATTTGTCATTTTTTCACGATTTTTTGTGGAAATCTGCCTTTTTTTTCGGGATTTTGTAACAAAATTAGCCATTTTTTTTTGCAAATCATTTGACGAAATTGGCCAGAAATTATTCGTTATTTTGCGATTTTTTAACGAAATCTGCCTTTTTGCAATTTTTTGATGAAATGTGCCATTTTTTCGCGATTTTTTGACGAAACATGCCGTTTTTTTTCGATCTTTTGATGAAATTTGCTGTTTTATCACGATTTTTTGGTGAAAATTGCTGTTTTTCGCGAATCGTTTGACAAAATTTGTCGTTTTATCACAGTTTTCGGACAAAATTAGTCATTTTTTCGCGATTTTTTGAGGAAATCTGCTTTTTTTCAGGATTTTGTAACAAAATTAGCCATTTTTCTCATGAATTCTTTGACAGAATTTGTCGGAAATTATTTGTTATTTTGCGATTTTTTAATGAAATTTGCCTTTTTTGCGAACTTTTGACAAAAATTATGCGGGACGTGGTAGCTTCATTTTTTTGCGTCCCATCGCCGATTTTTTGTGTATTTTATGTGCTATAGCGCATCCGCCGCATCCCTGGTGCAGTTGAAAAATGATAATTTTTGTAGCGCTATTTTGGTGAAATTTAATTTTTCCTGCTGTATTTTGATGATATTTCTGTTTTTTCCTGCTATCATTTAACAACATTCGGCTTTTTCGGTGATATTTTGGTGAAATTAAGTATTTCATAGGATGCATAGAAGCTATTTTTTTTTTTTTTTTGCATCCCTTTTCTGATTTCTTTTTCTATGGCGTGTCCAGAGCATCACTGATGCTTCAGCCATAATATCAAAAAACTTCCTCACTCCACCCTCCCTCACCAGCCATTTTAGCTCGCAGGCTATCAAAGCCTGAAAGCTTATGGACCTGTTCTGCATGTATGTATGTATCTCCGTATCTATCAATTAGTCTAAGAGCTAGCAATGTCAAAAAACACGTCATTTTATCAAGGCTCATTTTTTTATATGTTCAACCCTTTTATGGTGTAGTACGTCTGCGGGTTGTCTGGCAGACGGGAGACGTTGCGTTTGTCTGTGGCAGAAGGGGTTATGCAGGTAAAAAAACTTTATTTATGCCATTTTAGCAGATTTTTGTTTATACTAATTATTTGTGATATTAGTCCATTATTCTTAGATGGTACCAATGTCGCTAAGATTCTGGCAGATCAATATTTATAGATAACATATTACTCTTTGGATAACCCACAACCTATAATTAATTTGCCATACACAAATTCGTTTGCATAATTATTGCCAGATTGTTTTAAATATGCCATTGAAAGTGCCTGTTCCAAGAGTGGTTTATAATTTAAAAATTATAAGACTTCTTTATGTCATTATATCAAGCTTATAAATTACAAGCTATTACTCTTTGAATAGCAGACAACCTATAATTAATTTGCCAGACACAAATTCTGTTGTAAAGTTATTGCCAGACAACTTTAAATTTTTCATCGAAAGTGCCTGTTCCAAGAGAGGTTTATAATTTAAAAATTATAAGACCTCTTTACGTCATTTTATCAAGCTTATAAATTACAAGATATTACTCTTTGGATAGCAGACAACCTATAATTAATTTTTAAATTATAAACCACTCTTGGAACAGGCACTTTTAATGCCATATTTAAAGCCGTCTGGACTTAACGCAACTGAACTCGTGTCTGGTAAATTAATTATAGGTTGTCTGCTATCCAGAGAGTAATATCTTGTAATTTATAAGCTTGATAAAATGACGTAAAAAGGTTTTATAATTTTTAAATTACAAACCACTCTTGGAACAGAAACTTTCGATGTCATATTTAAAGCCATCTGGCGATAACTTTGGAACCGAATTTGTGTCTGGCAAATTAATTATAGGTTTTCTGCTATCCAAAGAATAATATCTTGTAATTTATAAGCTTGATAAAATGACGCAAAGAGGTTTTATAATTTTTAAATTACAAACCACTCTTGGAACAGGCACTTTCGATGCCATATTTAAAGCCATTTGGCAATAACTTTGCAACCGAATTTTTGTCTGGCAAATTAATTATAGGTTGTCTCCTATCCAAAGAGTAATATATTGTAATTTTTTAGCTTGATAAAATGACGTAAAGAGGTCTTACAATTTTTTAATTATAAACTGCTCTTGGAACAGGCGCTTTCGTTACCATATTTGAAGCCGCCTGGCATTAACTTTGCAACCGAATTTGTGTCTGGCAAATTAATTATAGGTTGTCTGCTACCCAAAGAGTAATATCTTGGAATTTTTTAGCTTGATAAAATGACGATAAGAGGTCTTATAATTTTTAAATTATAAACCACTCATGGAACGAGCACTTTCGTTGCCATATTTAAAGCTGTCTGGCATTAACTTTGCAACCGAATTTGAGTCTGGTAAATTAATTATAGGTTGTCTGCTATTCAAAAAATAATATCTTGTAATTTATAAGCTTGATAAAATTACGTAAAGAGGTCTTTTAATTTTTAAATTATAAACCACTCTTGGGATCACTTTCAGTGCAATATTTAAAGCATTTTGGCATTTACTTTGCAACCAAATTTGTGTCTGAAAAATTAATTATAGGTTGTCTGCTATCCACAGAGTAATATCTTGTAATTTTTCAGCTTGATACAGGGTTCATACTATGCTTGAAAGTCCTTGAAATTTTAAGAGAGAGAAAAGGTCCTTGAAAGTGCTTGCATTTATTTAAATTTTAATGAAGGTGCTTGATTTTTGTTATTTGTTTTTATAGGGTGCTTAATTTTTCTTATTCAGATGTTCAAAATTAAAGTTCTAAGTGTTGAAAAATATTAATTAATCAGGCAAAAATATTTGTTCTGAAATAGTTTTCCTTTCTGGAAATCAGAGTATGGGCATTTCTTTCGCTTTTTTTCTACATACTGAACTTGATTAGTTGATGCATGTACACATGTACATACCCTGGTCTTTGCAACAAATAGTTTTTTTCTCTGCCTTCTATAGATCTTTAGTAGTTAATTATTCTTTGAAGTATGTATTATAATGATACCAAGAAAGTGTACTTTCAATAAACTGTGGATGGAACAAGAAAGATATTAAGCTTTAGTTCGAAGCAGTACCAAATTGCATATCAGTTTCAATGCTTGCAAGCTATGCTGTGTAACTTGGAAATTAGAGAGTAAGGGAAAATCTGCATTAAAAACTCATATAAAAGCTATTTTCCATAATAAACATTTCTATTAGATCTGATTTGCAAAATGTAGGAGGATTGGAGGTGATATCATTGTTATTCATGTGTCGTGAATCATGGCTACCAACAAAGAGGGGCAGGAAAAGGTTATGACCCTTATAAGATTAAAAAAAAAATTAAATTAGACAATTTAAGTTATTTAGATTTATTTCAATTTTGATTTTAAAAAATGAAATTTAATTTTTCTCACATGATTTTGCTTTTGTTCAATTAAATTATTATTTATTAATAACATAACAATTGAACTCCCTTCCACCAAAAAGAAAGCACAAATATCCCATACCTAAATTTAGCTTTGATGCTGCCCGTGTAATGAATTGATTATTATTTTTATTGCATACTAACTACCCCACTTGACACTACCTGTATCCTCATTGAATTTGTGTAATTTTATGTTTTTTAAATGAAAATCCTTTAAAACAGACATGATTGATGGCCCCACTGGTTTCAGCAGCATGCTCCCATGCATTCTCTCCAACATTGCTTGGGCTTTAATTGAATTTGCATGATTTTAAATTTTTAAAGAATATCTTTTAAAAGGAACCTTAGTGCTATTAAAAATAAATAGGAAATATTTTATTTTTAATAATTTAATTTTTAAGCAATTACTTTCATTATTTCTTGCTCAATATGCTAATTAATCTCCTTATTTCTTTTCCTCCTTTTTTTTTAAATTTATGAAAAAAATTGTCTATGGTAGCCAAAATGTATAGGGCAAAATTGGGAAATTTCATTAGCGGCCACTGGCCAGTAAGACTAGTTTTTCAAGTGGCCACTTTGTTTACTCTAGTAGCCACTTTTTTATTTAAAAATAAAATATTAAGGAGTTAAATTTCTGTATGTATTAATCTAAAACTGAATAGTCCAAATAAATATGTTAATATAAATATATTGAAAAGGATATTAAGTCTGAAATTCTTCTTCAAATTTGATCTTACTTATTAACTTTTGTTATTTTTTTAAAAAATGAACATTTTTTAAAGTTTATGATTATACTTTTCACTATAATAAATAAGTAATTAAATTCATCAATGAATCTATTACTAGGGTCAGGTGGAATAAAATAGTTATTAAAACAGTACAAGTTTTTCAAAAATGTCAATCAAGACTGCAAGATTATTATGAACTATCTTCAACTGGCAGTAGTGCCTTTAAGTTTTATTGATAGCTTGACAGACTACCAGCTATAAAAAGAGTGATTGGAATATTTATAGTCGTTCATTTCTTGTGTTCAAAAGAAAAAAAAAATCCCAATCCCAATAATTACATGTATTGTATTTTTTTATTATTATTATTATTATTATTATTATTTTTTTAATATAAATTAAATATAAGTTGCATTTTCCTTCATCAGTTGTATCTTTGGTGCAGCCTTTCATGGCAAAATTTCAAACTGAAAAACCAATGCTGCCGTTTTTTGCAGCTGATTTGACAAAGTTGATTCAGTCATGCTAATTTAAAAAACAAAATTCTTAAGGATGTGAAATAAAACATAATAGTTTCTAAACTTCCTTGTCTTGAATTCAAAGCTAATACAGTAAAACTCCTTTAAGATACGAATTAAGGACTGAAGAAATTTCGTATCTCAAGCTGGATCATATCTTATCCAGGTAATTTTACATAGGTTTTCTTTTCAAAGTACTGCAGATCATTTGTCTCTTAAGCGGAATCATACAGTAAACGGGCATATCTTAAATGAGTTTCATATATGTTGAATTCTCTTGCTAAAATAGTCTTTGTTCACTCGGGATAAATTGTTTAAAAATCCAACAGAGCAGCAATTTGTTAAAGAAAGTAGTGTTGCTCTGAAACGAGAAATAAGAGACTTCATTTGTGTAATGATGAAAAAAATTATCATTAAAAAATCCAATAAAGTATAGTATTGTGTGCAATTCATTTTGTTTAAATCTTGGTAAAATTGTGTGGGACAAAGAAAGCTGCATTTCACAAATGAAATCTAGAATAAAAGCCTTCCACAAAAGTGGTTGATTCCTAGAAGATGACTGTGAAGTCATTCTTCTTGATTGTCATAATTTTCTTGAAACTACAAATTTATCAGGTTTAACAAACTTTGATGAATGGAAATATTGATTGTTTGACTTTTTTATGATCATATATTTGTTGAAAGACTTGTTAAAGCTCTTAATGTTACCAAACTTGCATTGCTTTTGTCTCATGGGCAGGCTTGTCTTGAAAAAAGGTTCTCAATCATCAAAAAATATTAGATTAGAAAAAGTTAAAGAACATCCATATACTTCTTTAAAGATTATAAAAGATTATTTAGAATATTGTGGTAGTATACTAATAAAGAAAGAGCTCCTTTCTTTTGCATTTTGCAATGGCAGACAAATGTACATTATGTACTTAAAGGATCAAGAAAAAGAGAAAGAAACACGTATCGCTGAGGGGGGGGGGGGAACTTGAAGGTGATGTAAAGAAAAAGAAAAGAGTAGAAGTTGACATTTAAAAAAAAAAAAAAAAAACCTTCATGATTCTGCTGATGACTTATTTTTAAAGGCAGTGCCTATAAAAAAAGGAACATTCTGCTTACAATCAAAGAGAACTGCGAAAAAATGTTAAAGAAAAAAGAAAAAGGCTGAAGTTAAAAATTTTAGATAAAGTTGCAGTTAAAAAGCTTAAACGCTGGAAAGAGTCGTATTTAAAATGCAATAAATTATTCATGTCGCAATATGCAAATTTTTCTTTCATATGTGTGTAATATACTTTTTTGGAAAATGATTAAGTGAATTAGTTAAAGCAAGCAGCAAGCTAAGAAAAAAAATTTTTTAGTTTTTTGAAAATTTAAAATTGTGTATTAATATTAACATAGTACAAAATTATCAAGTGTCTATTTTTGTCTAGTGTTAAAGTAGAATGCAAAAAGATTTTCTTTATTTTTCAGAGCCTTTCTCATAACATTTCACATTTAAGACTTTGCTACTGTATGTTATGTTTAGCATTCGACTGAAAATATGTGAAAATGAAAAATAATTTTTTTTTCTCTTGATACTTTTGTAATATAGTATTTTAAAACATTAAAATTTTCATTTCTGGAAAGGTGCTTAAAATTTGGTTTAGGTGCTTGAATTTTATCACAGAAAAATAGTATGAACCCTGTTGATAAAATGAAGTTAAGATGTCTTACAATTTTAAAATTATAAACCACACTTGAAACAGGCACTTTCGATGCCATGTTTAAAGCCGTCTGGCAATAACTTAGCAACCGAATTTGTGTCTAGCAAATTAATTATAGGTTGTGTGTTATCCAAAGTATGATACGTTATCTATAAATATTGATCTACCAGAGTCTTAGCGACTTTGGTAGCGTCTAGTATCACAAATAATTAGTATAAAGAAATGTTACAAACAAAAATCTTCTAAAATGGCGTAATTGAAGTTTTTTTTACCTGCATAACCCTTTCTCCCACAGATAAACGCAATGTTTTCCGATTGCAAGACCGCCCACAAACGTACTACACCATAAAAGGGAAGAATATATAAAAAACGAGCTTTGATAAGATGATGTAATTTTGAAGTTTTTTCTCCTGCATAATCCCTTCTGCCATAAGTAAATGCAATGTCTCCCGACTGTGAGACTGTTTGCAAACTTATTCTATCATAAAAGGGAAAAACATATAGAAAAATGAGCCTTGATATAATGACGTGATTTTGAAGTTTTTTCCTGCATAACCTCTTCTGCCACAAGTAAATGCAACGTCTCCCAACTGCCAGACCGCTTGAAAACGTGTTCTACCATAAAATGGAAAAACACATAAAAAAATGAGCCTTGATATAATGAGTGATTTTGAAGTTTTTTTTACCTGCATAACCCCTTCTGCCATAGGTAAACGCAACGTCTCCCGATTGCCAGACCCCTTGCAAACGTATTCTACCATAAAAGGGGAAAACATATAAAAATATCAGCCTTGATAAAATGACATGATTTTGAAGTTTTTTTACCTGTATAACCCCTTCTGCCACGGGTAAAAGCAACGTCTCCATATTGCCAGACCGCTTGCAGATGTATTCTACCATAAAAGGGAAGAACATATAAAAAAATGAGCCTTGATAAAATCAGGTGACGAAAATGTTGCTAGCTCTTAGACTATATGTATGTATGTAATACAATAACTCATGCAAAATTTTAGATATAGAATCATTTTGATGAAGCCTCTCTAAGAATAGTTTTGTGTGTTCATTGGTAAAGTATAAAGGGTGTTAAAGGAATTGGAGGGAAACTCCCTTAATGTAGTAAATGGGTTTTTTTACACAGAATTTACTAATAGCTAAGCTTCAAATTTTGGATGCAGGTTCATTCTGATAAGGCACTTCTCTGATTTGTTTTGGAAATTCAGTGGTTAAGTACAAAGGAGAGATCTCAGGGCTACCCTTCTTAATTTAGGTAAATGGATTTTTCATGCAGGATTTGCTTCAATTTTTAGATTTAAGTTCATAGTGATAAGATGCTTCTCTGATTAGTTTTAGAGTTCTTTTGTTATGCATAAAGGGGGAACGGGCCATTACCCCCTCCCCCTCTAAGTTAGATAAATGGGTTTTTATGCAGAATTATGGGTTTTTACGCTTTAAAAATTGGATATAGGTTCTTTCTGGTAAGGCGAATTCCTGAATAGTTTTGAGGGTGTAATGGTTAAGTATAAAGGGGAGAACAGGTATAGCCCATCTTAAATTAAACAAATGTGGTTTTATGCAAAATTATCGAATTTGTTTCAAAATTTGGATATAGGTTCATTATGATATAAGGCGTATCCCTGATTAGTTTTGGGGGTTCCATCATAAGGTATAACGAATGGAAATTGATTATCATTATTTCGATTATCATTATTTCTTGAAAAAAATAAGCGATCCTTAAATGATGTCATGCTTGTAGGGGAGAGGGGGATTCATGAAATTGTGACAAGGGGGTAGCAGGGGGTAAGAAGAATGTGCCATTACACATATTGGTTAAAATGAAAGAATTAGAATTCAGTGGATTAAATTATAAAGTTATTTTAAAATAAATATATTTTGTGTTCATAAAGCATAAAGATAAGTTTTAAAGCCAAATGTGTTAAATTCTATTTCAAATACCAAAATACTATTGTTTTCAATTGCTCTTCCATATTAATAATTATTACTATTCTATATTATTATTATTATATGTGAACCTTATTTTATACAAAATATAAATCTTTTTTATTGTTCAGCTTACAAATGTCACACACATAAAACACATAGTTAAAGTTTAAAATTAAAATTTAAACTAAAACACAGAGCTTTGCTTCTGAACCAGGGTTGTCGGTTTTTAGCAGGGTCAAAAAAAGCCAGATAGCTTTTATTGGTTTTATCCACTTAAAAAAAAGGGCTTTATTTTTAAAGTGTTAATTTGTATCAAATCCATATTAAATTTGGATTGATTTATTTTTAATACATTTTTAATTATTTACTACTAAAAAAGTTATAAATTTCTATTTAATTTTTCAAATAAAAAAGTCTTTATAAGTGCTAGAAGTCAACTGTGAAGACATTATGTCTGAAAAATATAAATCTTGGAAAAAAGAAAATATACTCAAAAAATGTGTTTTAAACTTCTGTATTTCATAGTTCTACTTATTACATATTCTTAAGAATGATATTTAATTGAATTATGACAAAATGAAACATAGCAAAGCATTCATGGAAACATTCTTACAGATCAATATGTAAAGATTAAGTCATAAAATGAACAATGTTGAAAGAGAAATTAGAAAGGATTCAGTATTTGAGGAGAGTTTTATACATAATTACATAAAATTAAACAACAACAAAAATGTTCTAATAAAATTTGTTAAATTAAAATTTTGAATAGCTCTTTGTTATTTAAAAGTGCATATATATGCACTTGCATGAATGAATATATTCATGCATATGCTAATTGAGAATACTGAAATAAATTGTGAAATATAATATATTATGAAATATGCATAATTTAAAATACTATTTTCAATAGTGAGAAATGGTGTTTTTTTTATGTATGATTTTAAATGTTTATAGGGAATAAAACATGACATTTTAATAACTCTTAAAATTAGTTAAGTAATAAAGCATGTAACTAAGTAACCGTAGTCCTCTTTAATTTTATAAAGCAATAAAAATGGAAAAACAATGGTAGGATTAAAGAAAAAGCACTTGGTATGACCATTTTATGATTTAGCTGACATATTTGCAATTCTGATTATAAACCACTAGCAACTCCATCTAAGTGTTATTCTAGTATTAATGCCTTCATTATTGAAAATTGGGTTATAACCCAATTTCTCATAATGAATCATAATTAAAATCACAATTTTTCATTTTAATAAATAAATTTAATAAACTCAAAATAAATTAAACATCTTTAAAATTAGTTAATAGACACTTAAAAATGTGTAGCTTATAATTAAAAGGCTTCATTGTATAAAAAGCCAATTATGGCCAAAAAAAGCCAGCTAAAATCAATAAAAGCCAACCGGCCTGGCTTTTTTGCAACCATGTTCCGAACTGCAAGTATATGTTTATGTATTATAGGGTGACATGTGACGAGAGGATAAAGTGATTTTGTGTGACATTTTGTGACTAAGGGGGGGGGGGAGGGAAGTCAAAAGTATGGAAAAAACATGTGACATCATTTATGGCTGGCCCCTTAGTGTGAATAGTCTGAGCTCAATGTTGTCAGTTTAACTGGGCAAAATTCTTTTTATTTATAATATAAAATGATGTATCATTAAAATGTGAGGGCAATACTCAGCTTGGCAGCTCTTATTCTTAAATGGTAAAGCTGCAGCCACAGCACAACATGGAAATGTCTTCATGAGCACACAAGTCTGGCAAACATGAGTCGAAATAAAGTCTAGCATAAGTGAATACATAAAAATATATTTTTAATTAATTTTCAGCAATGAAATCATGACCGAAATTATTAAATAAATGAAAGTTTTCACATCGATAAGTAAGTGTAAATTAACAGAATAAAAATTCTTGATATATTATGATGTATTTTGGAAAAATGTCTCTTAATTATGAACTCTGTGTATTTATGTTGTATGTATAATATTTTGAGTTTATTCAAAATTTTTTAGTGGTCAATGAGGATACGCTCCTCGCTTTCAGGAGCTCCAGAGAAAAATTCTTTCTGCTGTTCCTGATGCAGCTGTCAGAGGAGCTGTTGGACGCCAAGGTAACTGCTTCAATAACCATTCTTAATAAATACTTGAATTGTGTTATAACATTTTATAACAACTGTATCATAGCAGCAACCATCTTCAAATATAAAAAATTCAATACCAGCAAGAATGGCAATGGTAATAACATAAATAATGACATGTTTTAATGAAAAATTATTATTCTGGAAATGTATGATATTATCCTTTTGAAATAAGGAGAAATGAACTGTAATAATGTTCTTTGCCAAATTGTTAATTTAACTTTGATACTATTTAGATACTATCAGAGTCCCCCCCACCTCTCTGCAAGATAATTTTTGATGGGTGCTGTATCTTGATCTCTCCCCCCTTTGTTCTCTTTTTTTTTTTTTACTTCTAATCCTTCATCAAAAAACATATTTTATCCTTAAGCAAAAAATAAAATAAAATAAAAGGGTCTTTGTTTTTGCATTAAAAAATTTGCTTGCATTGAAAATAATGCCCTGATTTTTAACAGTGCTTTTGAAAAAAGTGTTCTTAAGAATTTAAAAGTAATGCTTCAGCATCTAAAATACAGGGTGATCAATTTAAAAGAGTACCTATTTCTTTTTTGTATTATCCATATGTATAATATATGAGGGTGGTTCAATAATTATTGTCTCTAGTGTCTATAAAATATTTGTACTGCAATGGCTAATGTATATCAAAGACTAATATCTGTGCTTATATCAGGGATGGCCAACCCATGGCATTCATGTCACAGTGTGGCACAGCCTTGTTTTTAACAGAAGCTTGCAAAGTCTTGTTGAAAAATCTGAATTCAACATCCCACATATTGTACTTGTGATTTTATTCATATGTTTATTCACCTGTATAATTTTCATGATCATTCTCGTCGACAGATCCAATAATTTCCTTTGTGAAAAAATAATTTTGCTGCTTTTTTTTTCAGTGAGATTATTTGAAATGAAATTATGTGTTATAAAGCCACTAAAATGAAATACAAAGTCATTTAAAGGTAGAACAAGACATTTGAACTTTTTGAGGAGCATCTTTTACTGAATTTTTAATCTTTTATCACTGGCTTTTCAAAATAGAAGCGTTTGCCTTATTGAATTGGGAAAATATCCTGATTAAATAAGGCAGAATTTACGATAAAAAATAATTGATGGGAATAATCAAAGATTCTGAGCACCTTACGAAACATGTATACATGTCTCTTGTCTCCAGGGAGGTTAAATACGAAACCAAATTAAAAAATAAACCAAAAATTAGCTAAATCATGTACAAAAAATTCTGTAGAAAACAATCTGCAGGTTTTACATCAAATATTTACACAATACAGTCCTTTACACTGTTAATGCAAAATAATGTTATAAGTCAGATATATCGGACATATTTTGTAGTTTAGGTGAAATTTTTAGCATGACCAAGTTTTGATTGAACTACCTGAATAAGTGATAATTCTAAATAAATTGAGTGTTATGAAAAAAACTTTGATACATAATTTTATTGCAGTTACCAGTTACCAGTTATGCCGAGGATGTGCTATAGCATATAATTTTAGCAAAACAATCAGAGAAAAAATGCATAAATCAATTGTGATGCGTATGTCAGGAGGATATATAAATATTTACCTTCAATGACTGCAAAAGAAGCATATTTCCTATTAAATGACTTATTTCTAAACAAATATATATATATGACTAATTTTTAAACAAAGAACGACTTAGTTTTTCAGAAGTGTTTGGGATAAGGCTACAAGAAATAATTGTGATACAGTAGACTCCCTCAAATCTGCACAACTTGGGACCAGAGGTTGTGCGGATTTTAGAATTTTGCAGATTTCTGGTGATTGCTTTGTTTGTATTTTTAAAAAAGTAATTTGAATGTACAGTAGAACCCCGATAATCCGGATCGGGTTTTTCGCTTTTTTTTCAAGTTTGAGAAGCGATTGGCTAATTTCTTTAACATTAACTTGTTGCATCGTCGTATTCTGAATAATAAAACAAAAAAAATTTCGTCAATCGCTTCTCAAAGCTGAAAAAAAAAATGAAAAAACCGATCCGGACTATCGGGGTTCTACTGTAATTAATAATGAAGTCAAAAATATAATGAATGCTTACAATATATTAAAACAAGTAATAAACTAAAATAATAAAAATTTAGATAATTTTTTAAATGATTAAAATACTAAAAGCAAATGTCAAGTTAATAATCAATAATGTACAATTAAATATTCATTATAAAGATGAAATGTGTTTTTCCTAAATTATTCAATGAAATTTGCCTCATAAAGGTACATTACTAATTCACATCAATTAGGTTCATAAAATAATGAAGCTTTATTTTAGGTTTATCCAGACTTAATAAAAAAGCTTGATTAACACATAAATATATTTGGTAAGATTTTGATTACCAATGATATCAGTAATCAGAAATAAATAATCTTTCTTCATGAAAAAAACACGAATTCAATAACCTTAACAAAAATTACAAATTAAAAAATATATGGAATTGATATAAAACTAAAAAAGTCAAATTTTGCACCGACATTTGAACTGAGTGTTTCATAGTTTATGTCCGTAAATTATGTGCGAATTTTAGAGAGTTGTGGATTTTAGGAGTGCGGATTTAAGGGAGTCTACTGTATAATGATTAGTGGCATAAGTTATAGTTATGTAACTAATGCTTCTTGGAATAACTAGATACTACCAAAATGCTAATAAATGGTGGTTCATCTAGAAAACATACTTTGAAATTATGAAAATTATATAGCAATTGTTTTATAGAAATTATTCTTCACCAGTTGTCATAAAATGTTGATAAATAAAAATTCTCATAGTGGCATAAGTTATGTAACCCATTGCTTCTAGGAATAACTAGATATTTCCAGAATGCTTATAAATGATGAGTTCTACTGGAAAGTATATTTTAAAATTATGAGAAATTAGCCAGTATTCATTACCAATGATCATAAAATGTTATATAAATAATAAACAATTTAAAGAACAAATTAGGAATCATTCTGCATGAAAATGTTTCTAAATATTGAAATAATTTGGTTATATCATAAAAATGAAATCTTTGTAATTCTACTTTGTTTTTCAGTCATTACTTATTTTTATTATTTAATTGTTTGTTCTTTCTTTTATGATTATGAACTTTTTTGTTCAGTAATTTAATATAATAAACATAATTGTTGCTTTGTTTAGATATAGTGATACTAAACGTTTTTTTTTTTCTGTAGGATCATTTGAGATCAATGTAAATGATGTTGAAGTTTTTTCTAAATTAAACACAGGCAGTTTTCCCAATATGGATGAGGTAGGAGTTAAATTTTTTTTTTCATGACGTGAAGTCATTGATCATACCTCTCTTTATTTAGGTCAGTTAAATGACAACAAGAGTATTATTACTTGTCAGTATGTAAGTGTCTATGTTCATATGTACATTCATCTATCACACAGTTATTCTAATGATCTATCCAGATTTTTCTCATCAAGTCCTGTTTGTTAAATTGTGAACAATTAAATTTACCTATTACAAAATCAGTTTCTTATATGCAGTATTAATTTATAAATATTTGATAGATTGCATAATAGCTTAAGATAAATTTAGATGTCTTTTTTAAAATTATTTTTAACATACAATTTAGAAAATGCATACCACTATCAGTATGCAAGTAATGGTGCATTCTACTTCTCATTCTTTTCAATGATGACTATTGTACAGCTTTGAAAGAAAAGAAAATATACATATCCTACAGGCCCGTAGCCAGGATTTCCTTTCGGGAGGGGCTCAATCTTGGATTTTTTTTTTTTTTTCAATCTGTTAGCAGTAATGGGCATAATTTAAAGCGTAAATAAAAACGTAAATAAGGCTTAACCTACGATATAATACTGCATAATATACTTGTCCATTCCAAAAATTGTTATTTTCTTGATTTGTATTACAATTTTTGGTTTCTAAAACTTCTTTCAGTACCAGTTCAAAAAACAAAGTGGTTTTTTTTCGGGCGGGGGGGGGGGAGGGGATAACTGCAAAGAAAATAAAAAAGCACTTTTTTGCAATAAACCTCGTGTATCTTTATAAGAAATTAAAAATATATATATATCAATATTCAAGCAAGTAATTTTAATAGATTTAAAACACAGTATTAATATTAACGTACACGTGTCTTTAATTGCTTGAGGGATTCTAAATTGATTAATCTGTAAATAAAATTATGCATATTATTTTCAAAGAAAAAATAATTGTTACAAATTATAGGTAATCGTAAAAATTATATTTATATTTTACATTCTTTGATTAAAAAAGTTATAAATGCAGCACTCTTAATACAATAAATTTATTAGTGCTAGAGAAGTAATTTTCGTGACTTCTTCGCAGCCATAAGGCTGATTATTTTATCAAGATATACTGTAATGTCCCAATGAATGGATATCATTGCAAGGCTGCTCAGTCTCTCATCGGTAAGTTTTGTGTTCGAACCCAATCTCGCCCGTTAGCCTAATCGTTCGGAATTTGCCATAATTTACTTCGAATCTGGGATTTAGTTGCATAGTTAGGACCTAGGTTCTCTTTCCACGATTTCTGTGGAAGATATCCCTCATCCCTTCGGGCCTACACTCCTCGTGTGCTAATTGACTGTCATAAAAAACACCAACAGTAGTCTCTTATTAACCATAGTGCTTCAAGGCAAAAATTTAATTCTCTCATTTTTGAAAGTCAGTCTAATTTTACCGGAATGGTATCCAAAACTGTCAGCAAGTGCTTCATTGTATTGTAATGCATTGCATAGTACATCAGGGCTGTGCAACGCGGGTGCCATTAAGTCCTTTCGAATGATTCCTATATTTAGGAGTTTTTTAAAATGAAAAATCAAATTTAAAAGAAGTTTCTTTAAAATACTTAGTCTTCCGTATGCTTTTTTACTATATGCAGAATTTTTGGCTCCTTTTTCTACAAAATATTTTGATAAGCCTCTTACGAAAATCTAATTTTAAAATTTCTGTGATTTGCTTTTTTCTGCAATTAATTTTTACACAGAGCTGTGGATAGTAGGGGACTTATGGCCCACATTGTTCAGTGTCTGTGCATCTTATAAGATATCTGTATATCGTTACTCTCTATCATGATTAGCTCTATGGCCTCTTTCTTTATTAAAAAAAAATAATAAATCTGAATTCATACCAGAAATTATGAATAGTAATTTATTTAATAGACCAGGAGGCGGCTACACCAATCTTCAATTCATGGAGTCGACGGCTGAAATTCCAGGATTAATTAAAACTCTATTCGTATATTAAAGTGCAACTGATCTGCCAAGTCATATCTTCGTGGAAAACATCCATAAACTCAATTTTAGTGATTGACAGGTAAGTTTATCATTGGGTTTTTCTGATTTCAGTGCTCCATAATTTCATACCTTTGGAAACACAATGATAAATCTGAATGAATGACTGATCAACCACTTAAATCTGGTCTGCATGAGTTTTCCGCCAATATATGTCTTGGCAGACCAGTTGCATTTTAATATGCTAATGAAGTTGTGTCTAATTTCTGCATTTTTTGCCGTCAGCTTGATGAGGTTTTCGATCTATGCAGCCACTTCTCCGTCTATATTGATAAACATTTAAAAATTTCTTAAAGTTGAAAAAAAATTTGAATTTCTAGTATAAATTTTTAATTTCTAAAAAAGGAAAAAAAGGTCCAAACTGGCATTTTTCTTATTGTGTGTGGGGTAATATTGTTCTACAACTACAGACATGTGAATAATGACGCCTTACACTGTTTGACACTAGATGAAGTGCGCCCACGATTACTGAAATGTTGGACAGCCATGCAGTACACTGTTAAAAATCTGCAGCATTTGCTTCTCTCCGCCCTTGTATAGAAAACGATTACTTGGCTAAATTGTTGATTTATATTATTATTATATGAGCTATATTATGAGCTATATTACTGATTATATTGTTGATTGGAATAGAAATATTTTATATAAGTGGCGGAGTGATTATGCAGTGAATGCTCTAGTTTTTAACAGTGCACTCAAACTTTTAAAACCACTGTATTTCTATCAACATTACGAATTCTCTCCACCAACTTTCATTTATGAAATTAACATTTTATGTTTGAAATATTGAGAGAGATTCTCTAATTTGTTTGCTTATTCCGGAAAAGCACATCCTGAAAAAAGCATTTGAAAATCGGTTAAAATGTCTTCATTTGAAATTAAACTGTCATTTAAATTTTGAAAAAGACTTTCAAAACAGAAAATGCAGACTGTAGCCTTATAATACTCTTCAGCGAATGTAATTTGGTGATTTGTAGGTGTGGTCTGTCTAAATTTTGATCTTGGGATTTTTATTTCAATTTGAAAGACTTTTTCTAAGTTTTGATGTAGAATTAAATGCTTATCAAAAGATTCAACATCGTATTTCATTTTCCCTATCTTTTTAAAAATAATCAGGACTTCTTTAGCATGAGTTACAGCTGAAATTGTGCCATGAGATTGTTCATGAAGATGAGTTGACAATGGCTTTCTCAAACTGAAAAGCTTGTTACAAACAAATAGGCTTGTGAAAAAAGCACTCTTTTCCATTCCATGGCTGTCAAGAAAGGTATGTAGCTGGTAAAGGAATATTTCATGTGTTTTTCGAAATATTTTCTAAGCTAATGCAAATTCATTCAAACAGCTTAATAAAAGTTACCATATTTTCATGACTTTCTATAAATTTTGCGTTTCCAAGGCGAAGAAGTCATTTTCTTTTGTTTTTTGGGGCATATGATGAAATTGGCTGCTGAAGGATCAAATTTACCATAGGGTGATTTCTAAAAAAATTGTCAGTTCATTAACTAAGATATATTTGAATATTTTCCAAGAGATATTTGAATAGCAGGAATCAGCATAAGGTTTAGGACAATGTATGGTTTAAACAATGGCTTGCAAATTTGAGGTAACTGAGTTCGGGACACTTCTGACGAATTATAGATTAAATCCCACTACCATGTCCTAACATATTAATTTCTCTGTCATACGCCTGTGTGACGCATTTAGACATATCATTACGTAGTTCATTACGACGTTGTACTCTTTCTTCTGTTATATTTTCGGCGGACAAATCATTTACTTGAATGAACCAAAAATAATTTCCAGAATTATTGGGACTTGTGCATTTTATAAACACTAGTACATATATCTAACACCAAGGGCGAACTATTCTGTGCTTGAAATGTCCATAGTTTCATCAGTATTCAACCTAAAACAGATGACGTTATTTATTTCGTAATCAATTCTTCAGTAACTATATTTGGATGATTTCATTCTGACTGTCTGGGTGTAGTAAGAAATAGTATTTCTATGGACGTTTATAATGTTCCAATGCCTCATCTCCAGGCTTTGATATTAATCTTAAGAGTTTTTAGCCTACCATACTTTTTTATTTGTTCTCTAACATTAGAGAACCGGTATTGTGATTAGCTCTAAAAAACCGCCAAAAAATCCCTACTTAGGAGTATCCATCCTTGCAGTTGGTAATTCTACAAAAGACAGTGAAACTTTCCCACCCAAACAGACTACTCTGTGCACATTCTCTTTCTATTAAAGATTCATATGCAAACAATTTGACTCAAATTTACTCAGTGAGGAGCCGGGAAACATCGACCGCTATTGGGCCTTTGAAAGATGGTTGATACCCTATAGTCTTTCTTTGCACCATATCAGTTCGAAATTTCCTGTTATTATTATTATTTTTTAAAAAAATAAAAGCCTTTAACAGTTAAGTTTTTTAAAAATCATTATTTTTCACATAATTTTACATTACAAAGGTCTATTACTGTTTTTGGCTCAATTTTCTGCAAAACATTTTAACAATGATCACTGATCACTTGAAGTATTTATTATATCACAATATAATGAGTATAGAGGAAATTAAGAAAGATCATAACACAAAATGCCTTATATTTGATACCTAAAATTAAATTATACGCCATACGCGTATTAAAGTTATTTTTTCTAAGTCAAATAATTGATATGATACATGCGATCGAACAATTATCGATACATGCACCTATCGAATTTTACTGTGCTTAAAGTAAAATTTCCGTTTATAACTTTAGCTGAATAAATTTATATTTTTACAACTAGAATGTACATAGTTCTAATGTAAAGGAATTTAAAAAAAGGAAAAATTTGTCATTTTTTACTATCACTAGATTTAATTTCATACTGTTTTTTTTACTTTCGGGAGGGGCTTCAGCCCCCTTAGCCCCCTCCCTGGCTACGTGCCTGATATCCTAGTGATTCAAGTGGAAATAATCAAAGAAAGGAGGAAGGAGAGAATTATTAGATGCAATAGGGAGGAAGGAGTGCCTTCCTACAGGCCAACTCATGAATTAATCACTGGGTGTTCCTTTTTTTTTTCTTTTTTATTCTAAATTTTATTTTGATTTTATCTTTTTATGATTTTAATTTTAAAGAGTTTCTAACCAATTCTAGTGAAAACAGCTTTCAAGAAAATATAACTGTTCTAACTTTAGTGGCTGGAGGAGTGACTTCTCACTTTTTAGTGTTTGATGTATCCGTATAAATATACCTTTTAAAGCAACAGTTCTTTCACAATATCATACATAGCTTCATCAAAAACTGGACAAATTGTCAGTGGTAGCAATAGTTGTTTTAGACTTATGCAAGTTGATGCTAAACTAGCTGTCTTGCATGAGAATGTGATAATTGCATAAAATAAACCTTAGTTTTGCATCAATTTTGAATTTATATATCCGAACAAATATCTTTTCAAATGAGCTTTTCCCTTATGAATTTTGTATTGTGGGCATAGTTTCCTGACAAAAATATCGATATTTAGTTGTAAAATAATTGTGTTTTCTTTTGCTTTTTTTTAACATTATTTAATATTAAAATTTAAAAACAAAATACTTCTTGCTGTCCAAATGCATTGAAATTTGCATGAGTTATAAATTTAATGTCCCAAAAACTTGGTATAATTTTCTGGTAAAAATGTTAATATATTTATTTGTATAAATATGGGCTAAAGCTAAGTACTTACTATACTATCCAGTGACATCACAGTGGTGTATGCAAAGTAACAGTCAATGGCTGGTGACATTACATTGGCATTACATATAAAGTATTGCTAAATGGCTAGGGCACCACATAGTGATAGGCAGGCATACAAGCTTTTCACAAGTTAAGAGTGTCTTAAAATATTTTTTATCATCCTGCCAATACCTCATCCTGAGCAGCGAGCAAAAATCATTTGCATCGTTGCATTGCTGTTTTTTCTGCTAATTTAGTCAGTCACTTCGCATTCTACACAATCTTTCTTTACTGCTGAATGCACGGCATTTTTCTTCTGTTATTGTTATTTCCAGCATTTTGTTTTATGCAAATTTTCAGAAAATGTGTGATGTGACGTAATGGATTAACCGAATGTATATATTGAAAATGAAATGGTTTTGTTTCATAGTTATGTTGGTGTGTTCTGATGGTGATATGTGGAGTTCAGTTAGTGTTTTGTTAAAGTAATAATACGTTATATGCATCAGCATGTTTCATGTTTTTATAAGTATTTGTGTCCTTTCATCATGACAAATGAAAGAGAAGTTACAATTATTTACGATGAATGCACTGACGACTTGTCTAGTGTCGTTCCAATCGGCTTTGCCAATTAGAAAGAAGATATTGGATCTCCAAAAAATAAAAGTGAAGCAGAATATTCAGAAGATAGTGAAATACTTACAAGAAGAATTCAGCAAATGGTATCGTTGCCAACTGATTTAGATGAATCAGACAAAGAAGACTTTGTACCATAGACAGATTGTGATTTATCCAAGACCAATAATAAATTTGAAGGGACTTTGTTTCCAAATGTATTTCCTGGAAATGCATAAAGCATTGAGGATATCATAGAATTATTTATTGGGAATGATTTATTTAAAATATATTAGCAGCAAAACAAACAAATATTACAATCAAAATTTCAGTGGAAGGAAACTAGATTAAATAAATGCCAAAGTTGTCAGTATTACAGTAGCTGAACTTAGAAAATGGTTTGTGCATTGTATACCTGCTTCTGAGAAAAAACTTGGAGGTTGCTTCTACATCACATGTGTCTCATCATGATGTGATCGACAGAATTTACAGTCAGTTAATATTCATTTCTGAAATAACAAGCAAAAATGAAGAAACTGCCATACATGTTCTAAAATCAAAAAAAGAACGACGACAAATTTACTATGCAAGTCTTGCAGAGTTGCATTACATCTTGGAGACTGGTTTGCTTTATGTCATCTGAAAAAGAAATACTAGTACCAAAGAACATGCAAATAAAGAAATATGTAAAACAAACAAATTTTACAATTATTTACATATGTACATCTTCAAAATTTCTTGAAAATAGGGGATGCGGGCAAGATTAAAAACTCATGAGAACTAATGATGAGTTTGTAAAACTTGAAAATTTATTATCTCTTGATAACCTCAAAAACTGCCTGTGACAAGTAAAGTAATCTTAATTACTGCTGCCAGCACCAAGCAAAGAAGTTTTTATAAGGCATGTGGATGGCAGAGTGTTAGCATTCTGAGCAAATAAAAAAGTGTCTTGAGAAGTTGCAAACTCATTCTTTGTTTGAAAAGGTTAATATTTACATTTTTTGAAACAGATTCCACCATCATAGAAAAGAAAGCATCTGAATTAAGTAAAGATTTTTGGTTTTTACATATCTTTTTTTTTTTTTTTTTTTTTTTTTTTTTTCCAAATTTGAAACATTGAACATATAAGTAGTTCTTTTAAGTGATAGTAATGCCAGCATATACTAATTTAATATTTTGAGAATATCAGATATAGTCACAACTAACTGACCATTCTTATATTTTCACTGTATGTGTGTCGTGTAGATTAATAGACGTAACTTATTTGCATAAATTTTAGCATTAGCCTGTACATGTTAGCATACATGTGTGTAAGTTTAGATTTATAAAGTCATGATTTTGTTGTTTTTTGTGTTATGCTATCAACTAATAAAATTATTTGCAATTTCTATTGCTTCTGTGGTTCTTAATTATAATTTATTTAAAGCATAAAATTATAGGGCAAAAAAATCGTAATTTAATAATTGTTGAATTAAAAAAATAATAATGATTTAGTGTTAATTGGAATTATTAATAATTTTAATAATAAGGGTAAATATAAGTATCCATAATTATTACAAAACATTAATCTACACAGTATTATTGTATGCTTTTAATGAGTTAAACTAACTTGCTAACTAATGAAACTACTTATTTGCAATTTTCATTAATTCTGTGATTATTAATTATAATTTCATCAATTAAAGTGTAAAAACATAAGTTGTAGCCTTAATTAAAGGGTTAATTAATTGTTTGTGAAAACTGTAATTCTTGATAGCTATTCAGTATTATATTCCAGGGGGGAAAAAAATCTGATTTGAATAATAATGATAATAAATCAAGATTTGTTTGCATCCTAATTCAGATAAGTAATTTAATTAACTAAAATAATACATTTTGTAAAATTCATCATAAAATAAAAACCAAAGCAGGACGCATTTTGAGTGTCCCCTTACAGACACATGTATGCTTCAGCGATGATGGGCCGTTATAATTTTAGCTCGAAATGCATTCTGTTTTGTTTTTTCTTTCATGGTGATTTTTACAAAGTGTATTATTTTAAATATTAATTATTGCCAGTATATTTGGTGTTTTTTTTTTTTTTGCACAAATAATTTTATTTCTTTGATATATAGACATATTTTTTACTTGCCGAATATAGACTATATTAAATGATGTTATACAGTTAATTGATAATACTGATGTTTCACATTTGTTTTGTAAGTATAAAAATATATACCTGTATTGTTTATGTGTTCAAAAAATTAAAAATATTTTTGTGTGAATAGTTAAAGCAACTAGGAAAATATTAATCTCATAAATATTGCTATTCTTTTATTTATATGCTTGTAATGTAATCTTACTTAAAGTTTGGTGTAGCCTTAATTTAAACTGTTTATTTAATGATTATTTTTGTAGGTTGTTGAGGTTGTAGTAGCAGCTAATAAAGGAAATGAAATAACAGAAGTTAAAGGAACAGAAAAATGTATCATTTTGTAAATTTTTGAAGCTGTTTTATGGTACAACTTTATTTACATATTGAAGTGAATCCAATAATGACATATCTTCTGTAAAGTCGTAGTGGAAGAAAATGGATGGATAGTATTCCTTCTCTATGTAAATTGAGATGAACCAGGAAATTATTTATTTTAAGCTGTTTTATCATACATTTATTTGTACCATGCATAACTTAATAAAATTCTTTACAATTTGAAGCACAATGTTCTCTCTTTTTATTCTTTATCTATATAGTATTTTTTTATGCTTATCTGGAATTATTCACATAGTGAATGTAGATTTTGTAAAGCATGCATAACATGTTGTTCATTAAATAAACAGTGTCAACTAATAATTAAAAAATCAGCATTTTTGAATTAATGTATGTTGGTGAAACATTCTTTTTATGACTCTGTTAAGCACTTAATTCAGGTCTGTCCAACCTTTCAGTTATCAGGGGTGCATTTTTTCTATTAGCAAACAATAAGGGCACAATTTATTTGCACAATTGAAAACATACAACACTATCTTAAGTCAGTAGTGTTAGCAACAAATGTTAGTCTTCTGTGATGTACATACATCTCACACCAATAACTGTGTACGTGTAAAAATAAACTGCAGCAAAATTATAAATTAAAGTGAATGTAGAATTTTATTTAACTGAGGGGAGTTTATTTTAAAAACTTTTGTAGGACTAAAATGTTAATGCTACTTATGATAGAAAAACATGCAGATTTTAAAAATAAAACATTTAAAATTCTTTTCTTAGATTTAATAAAAGAAACATTCAAAAGTCACATAGATGTGTACACACACATACATCTTAGAGATAGCCATGCCTATGTAAAAATATATTGCAGAAAAAACATAAATCCTCATAAATTTACATGCCAGTGAGAACTTTTATAGCATAAAGACCAGAACCTGTAAGCTGTCTTCAGTAGAAAAGCATGTAAATATTCAAATCAAAATACTTTTTAAAAGGGATTTTTAGTTTTAAATAATGCTAGTAATGTGAAGCATTCTGAAGTTGTACACACATCTTATACAATGCATATACATCTCATAAGGATAACCATGCCCGTGTAAAAATTGCAGAAAATGTATACAGTACATTTAGAATTATATTTTGCTTAATCCTTTCCTGCACACTGTGCCCAGTCCAGGATACCTAATTTTAATTACAAACTTGCAAACAGCACCAATAATATTTTAATAAAATTTTGCTTTTATGCTGAAATCTTAAATTAAGGGATTCTTAATTTCACAAAAAGTTGTTTCTAAATTCTGGTGTCAGTCGATAATTTCTCATTTTGCTAACAGAATTTGTCTGTGCCAAAAAAAATTAAATGTTTTTTAATTTTGTTATAGTAAGAGCTGAAAACTTGATGCTGTCTATAATATTAAAAGCATCCAAATATTAATAATTTAAAACTTTTAAGCATTTTGCAGATTTTGTATTTAAAAAAAAAGTTAGTAATGGGAAACATTTGAAAAGGTGCCGAGAAATCCTCAAAAGAGTTACAGGGTGTCCATTGTTGCTGGGTTGGACAGCCCTGCTGTAATTAACTGTATTAAGTGCTTATATGACATATGTATGATCTAAACTCATCAGAGGAGAGCATTTTCAGTTGCTTGTGTTCTTTTGAATTCCAATTGAAAATTTCAGTTGCGCTTTAGATTAAACATTTTCTGATTTGTGATGTTGTATTTAAAGAATGATATGCTAACTTTTTTACAAAGGTACTATAAAATTAAAAAGTAATATTGTGCAATTGCTGGAGCTTTGAACATACCATAAAAATATTCATTCAGATTTTTTTTTATCTGAATTCATTTATTGTCACTTAGCTGAAGTTTTATACAATTTATAACCTAGTCTAGCTTCAATGAAACTTTTTTTTAATCTTAAACCAGTTTATCTTTTACAAAGGCAGAAAAAAAGCAATCTGCTTGGAGCTTTTTATATTGGAATAAAAGTATTTAAATTAAAAAATACTTTGAATTACATTTTCAAAAGAAAATATTCTTAATATTGCTTTTTCTAGTCTTTCAATCTCTTTCTTCCAGAAAATAGACAAATATTAAACATTTTTTTCAGAAGGTTTGCTTTGTAGCAGAAGTAATCAAAACTACATTTACTTAAAAAATTTTTTCTTCCTCATAATGGAATTTAGGCATCCCATGACTTACGCATTACACTTCTCATGTAAATTCACAGTTACATAATAATTCTCAAAAATTACATTTGTGATTACAGCATGTTTGAAGCAGTTGCATTCTTTTAATATTTATTTTATAAATAAAATACATAGATATAACTTGCAACCTTAGTATAGTTTCTATATTAGATAGTTACATTTTTATTGATATATACAATCAATTCTATAACAAATCAACTTAATCTTTATTATTAGTTATTCGTGGTAATCATCTTATTAGAAATTACTGCACAAGACAACTAGGCCATGGTCTTGGGCCCACTGATGATGGGGGGTCCTAAAATGATTAAAATAATTTAAAAACGAATTTCTAAAAATATGTCTTTTTGTAATTTTCTCAAAAACTAAAATAACAATAATAATAATAAATGTTAGCTTGGAAATGTATCATACTATCAAATAACTTCCAAAATTCCCTAAAGAAAAGTTTACCTACTTATTTGATTTTGACGGACTCTTGAGCCCCAGACGTGGCTCATCTAATTCATTATAAATACAGTTTGTGCTTATCAAGGATTATTTTATTTTGTGAGTACTATTCATTTGCCCTTCATTCAAAATTTCATGGAGAATAGGTAAAATTAGTTCTCTTAAATTATTTCTTATTTTTATAGTCAGTTTGTTTTTATATTTTTACAGTTTATATTTGAGTAAATGCTTCACATTATGCTTTATTTAAAATCAAAATATGGTATAAATAATATATATATCTAATACATATTGTTAATTAAAATAGTTAGATTAGACTGTCGTTTCTCTCTGAAGATCAGATTTCCTTTTAGCCTATTTATTTTAAAACTGTTTTCAAAATTTTCATAATTAAATATTACATATTTGGATGTACACTTTCTTTCTAAGTTTATATTATATTTGCATTTACTTATTAATGAATTATGATTTGTTGTATGTATTTATAAACTGCTTTTAACAGCAGTAATGCTACAATTATCATTAAAAATATTGAAATATTGGGAGTACAAATTAATTCGGTCCGTTTTCAATAGATGGCTCTGGCTGATTTGTTTACTGAATAATAATAGATGTTTTTGGCATTGTTAGAAAGTGTTGGGCTTTGTCAACCCTATTCAGTCAACGAAGCTTCGACTTTTATACAACAACATTGGTTTTCTGAGCATTCAATATGTCGAGTTTTGTGCTAAATAAACAACATTTGCAGGAAGTTTTGATTTTCTTTTTTAATTGGAAGAAAAGTGCCGCTGAAGCGCATCGATCGCTTGTGGAAGTATATGGTGAATCTGCGCCATCTGATAAATCATGTAGAGTGTGGTTTCGACGCTTCAAAAATGGTGATTTTAGTGTCGAAGACAAGGAGCGCCTGGGCCAGCCGAAAAAGTTCGAAGACGCCGAATTGGAGGAATTGCTCAATCAAGATCCGTGCCAAACGCAACAAGAGCTTGCAGGATCGTTGGGAGTCACTCAGCAAGCAATTTCCGTGCACTTAAAAAACATGGAAATGGTTCAAAAGCAAGGAAATTGGGTCTCATACGAGTTGAAACCGCGCGACGTTGAAAAGTGATTTTTCATCTGTGGACTGCTGCTCGAACGACAACAAAGGAAAGGTTTTTTGCATCGAGTTGTTACCGGAGACGAAAAGTGGATACACTACGATAACCCCAAGAAGAGAAAATACTATGCTCGGCCTGGTGAATCATTGCCATCGACGTCAACATCAACGCCAAAGTTGAATATTCATGGTCTGAAGGTAATGCTGTGCGTTTGGTGGGATCAGACTGGGATAGTGTACTATGAGCTGCTAAAACCTGGCGAAACAGTTACTGGCCAACGCTATGGACTGCAATTAATGCATTTGAGCCGAGCATTGCGTGAAAAACGGCCAGAAACCATCGAAAGGCACAACAAGGTAATTTTGTTACATGACAATGCCCGGCCCCATGTGGCAATTGTCATTAAAAATTACTTGGAAACGTTGAAATGGGAGGTCCTATCCCACCTGCCGTATTCGCCAGACATTGCTCCTTCTGATTATTGGTTGTTCCGACGGATGCATCACGATTTGGCTGGACCCGCTTCACTTCTTCCGAAGAAATTCAAGAATGGCTCGATTCATGGTTTGCGTCCAGAGAGGACTCATTTTTCAGAGATGGAATCCGAAAATTGCCAGAAAGGTGGACAAAGGTTGTGGCTAACGATGGACAATACTTTGAATAACATGTTTTTTCATTTTGACAATAAATAAAATGTTTTTTTAACGAAAAAAAAAGGACCGAATTAGTTTGTACTCCCAATACATACATATATATCTATATATATTATAAAGGCGAAACGTATCTGTGGGTAACACATACGTCATTTTGTGAATGGCAACACTTTCGCATGCAATTCAGTTTTGCAATTTTCAGTGCTACAAATTTTATACTTCTAAATATTGCACATTTTCAATTTTTATTCCGTCGTATTGAGAAAAAAATGTACTTTTAAATGCAATTTGTTTGACAGCTGTATCTCAATTTCTTTGAGTTATTAATTTTTTTATAGTTTTTAGTACGAATTTTATAATTGTGGAACAGAAATATGCCATTTTCTCTTAAAAGTTATAAAAACTGAAATAAAAATATCATATCAAAATATATCGTCTGACATAAAATTCAATGAAATTTGTTTTTATGGTGTTTTTATTTATCAATTGAATGTTTTATTAATTTATTGAAAACCTAATTTACAAAGGATACAACAATTTCTCTTCACAAAAATGTATTTAAAATAATATTCGAGTGACTTCACTGCCTTAACTCAGTTTGTGTCAGAAAGCTAAATGAGTGCAATTTTATTTATCCGCGTGTATGCAATATTTTCGAAATTTGAAAAAATATGCAAATGAATGATTTCTGATAAAACATGGAGCTATTATAAATAAAGAAGTGAAGATTTGTGAACCATCAGATTTCCGATTTGTTTTGCCGAGTGTCTTGAATATTGTTTCTGCTGTGTTTGTGTAATATTTCGTCCTAATGACGTCATATGCAAACTTTTCTATATATGTTGTGTAAGACTGGATCCGTAAAAATGGAATGCTTTTAGAGGATACAAATAACGTCTCTTTATATAAAAAAAAAAGCAAATGATTTTAAAATGATCAAATTGAAATACTATGAGAAGTGCGTATGTAAATTTTGACAGTATGAAAATTATGATGGGTTTAGATTTCACATGGGAATTCTATGATCATGTCAATTTGGAATATTTTTTTTCCTTTGCTTTACACCAAACATAAGAGCCTTAATTGATAATTTCATCATAATAACTTATCTTTGTTATACTTTACTGATTACATATGCAATTTAATTTTAATAATTTGGACAACTAAGTTTTATAGAAATAGTTTTTTTTCCCTTTTTAGCTTAAAATAATATTTGTTTGAGAGTAAGTCTGACCAATTTAAGATGCATTTTTTACTGTAGCTAATTTTGTGGGCTTATTAAAAATCAATGAAACAGTTCCTTCCTAAACATTTTCTTTCGTCAAAATTCGACGGGTTCCACCTCATATATATAATACTGAAGATTCTTACAAAATTTTACGTAAGCAACTTAGGAATTTGATTTAGGTAAAATTTTATGCAATACATTACTCATTTGCATTATGCAATGCATACATTCAAGGGATGACTGTACTATAATTATTTAAAGTAATCTGATCTGCATTTGTAGAAATGTTGCATCAGTTGGTTATTCTTGCTGCATGCAAAAAATAATAGTAGAACATATAAAATCAAAATACCAGCCTAAATGATAAAATTTTTTTCTCCTGAGGAAATCTGCCTGCTATGATGTCAAGTGATTTTTTTCTTTTGATCTTTAGTGATTCCATTTTCAAATGTTTTTGCTGTAATATGTTTATTTTATTTTTAAATCTGCTGTCATCACCTGTTATACCAACATTTTATATTTATTTTTCTGTTTGTACCAATGTTTCTCAACCTTTTTTTTTTTTTTTTTTTTTTTTGACAATGCACAAAGAAATACTTAGAATTGTTTGCGGCATATCTGAATATAAAAAATGTAAAAGTTGTTTGCTACATGCACACATACAAAAAAAAAAAAAAAAAAAAAAAAAAGATCATTATAATATTTTTGTTTATTTCTTTGTTTATTTTCAATTTTTGAAGTACCAGATTTAAAATATTTGCCTATTATTTTAACCAATTCTTTTATAAGTTTTCATTTTTTCCAATTCAGAAAAGTGAAAATCAAAAGTCATACTTTTTTTTACCAGCAATATGCACACTCTTTTCAACTGAAAACCTGGAGTAGAAAAAAATGCACAGCATCTAGCCAAAACAGATTCCAATTGAAAGAAGGCGAATGCCTGTTCTCTAATTTAAAGGGAAACTCATGCTGTAAAAAGAAAGCTTTATTCTGATGGCTGGGAATGAAGAAGAAATGACATGCTGTACATGCTAATACAGGGAAAAGAGTGAACATTTATGATAAGCACATGATAAATAGAAATTATATAGTTGATATGATACCATGCAGTTTTAATTATTTGTCAAAAATCCTCATGACACATTTAATAATCTCCTGTGCCACATAGGTTGAGAAACAATGGCTTATATGCACAAGAAAAAAAAATATTTTTTGAGCGACTTGGTTCGATAATATCTGTTGTAAAATTTGAAATTTACATGGTTGACGGCCTTGTTTATTTAAAAAATATTTTGTACAATATTTTATTCTGAGAAGTATTGATCTAAGATGGAGAAGTTCGATTTTTTTTTTTTTTTTTTAACATGCATTCATTGTATATTATTTATAACTAATGTGTTTCATTTGAGAAATGACCGCTTTTAGCAAAAATATAACTTAAATATAACACTTTATAAAAATATATAAGAAATTGCTTGTTTGTTTCTTTTAGCTGTGTATATCGGTTAAAAATTCAGACTCCTTAGTTTCTTGTTGCATTATCCATATATTAGGACAAGTTAAGACACTATTTCTAATTTCAAAAGGAGGAAAAGTTTACCAGTGCGATAGGACAATACTAATTTTGCCACTAATTAAATCACATATATTATTAATTTGAAGTTAAAATGAATTCACATTGTGCATAAAGATGCAACGCTGAAAACTGTGGGGGAAAAAAAGAATAAAATACATTATTTATTGTACATCTGTATAATCTTTGCTATAAAAGAAAAAGTACAATCACACATAAACTAATATGAATGATTCAGTTTGTTTAGTTGACAATGCCTGTGTTTGAAATAACAGGTTGATCAGAAAAAGAAGCGATTTATTATTCTAAAACTAAGATTTTATTAAAATTTTATATTGTTTCTAAAAATCATTAAAAAAACATTATGGAAAGGACCTTTGACATTGTTTTAAGTTTTATTTTCAATAGCAGTCCATAAATATGATTAAATTTTGAATCACCAACTCTTATATATTTTTTTATGCTCTAAAGCTGTTTTTTCATACATAATATTCAATTATGTAGTAATATTAGATTAGCAATTTTCTAAAAAGTAAAATTTATTAAAAAGCAGACGATATCATATCTACTACTTTAAAAGAGGAAAAATTCGCGTTTGTAATGACCGAAAGATGGCGTTGTAATAGACCTGATAATCGTTTGTTTACGTTTGTTTGTTTACGTTCCATGCTGTAGCACTGTAGCATAGAACCAGTTTAAAGAGCTATTTAAAGTGCAGTTTTTTATCTTTTTTATTTAATTATGGGAGATAAATTACAAATATCGACAATTTTAGAATTTGTAGATGCTGGAAAATCTAGTAATTGCTTTAGAGAAGCTGAAGCATGAAAGCATTGTGTTGCTGTCATGCTATTTTGCCATGAGTAAGTCAAATGTATTTTTTTATATTATAGATCTAAACTTTGTGTATAAAATTTTGATTTTAGATAATTTTAATACAAAGAACCCAACGTTGCACGCGTTATAGAACTGTTTATTTATTTATCGGCCTTTTAAACACTGATTTCATGCTCACGGTATCAGTTCTATTTCGTTTTTCAGACTTTGTCCGCGAGAGGGCGTCTATTTCATTTCAAACGCGAATAAAAATTTTGGCTCAGAATATGTCTGAATAAGTTTCTTATAGCCTGATTTGTTTTAAATATTAAAAGATAAATTTTAGGCAAATGATTTTTTTAAATGCTGTTTTGACTATCTTTTTATATTTTACTGTTTTGTACTTTTATGTATTTTTTCCTTTTTACACAAATTTGTAAATTTTAATTAAAATTTAAATGTTCATGAAAATTT